>CM069531.1:88311666-89520000 GCA_035773235.1 Eospalax fontanierii | reverse complement strand
CTAGCAGGGAGCTCATCCCTAGAGAAAACTGGTTCTCTGTGTGTGTGTGTCTCTGTGTCTGTCTGTCTGTTTCTCTCTCTCTCTCGTCATTGATTGCCTGTAGCTCTTCATCTAGAGGTAGGACTTTGTGAAATTTCTTCAGTCCTTGTTAGTATGTCAACTGGTGTCACCACGCAGGTCTTTAGGCAACTACACTGTTGCTATTTCATGGCTGCAGCTTCCCTGTCCCATCTGGAAGACACTATCTCTCAGCAGGTGCCCTGCTTCTCTGACTGTTGCATACTTCTGCCCCCACTTCTGCAATGTTCCCTAGTAGAAAATAGGTGCTATCAAGGAGGAAATAGAAAAAATGGTGTGAGGACCCGAAAAGAGGAGAGGAAGGATAATCCAGAGAGAAGGGGAGGTTAGGAGAGATAAGCAACACAGGGAACATTTGAAAACCCATAGGGAAACATATTATCTTTTAACCATACTTAATATTACATATATAACGTGATTGTGTGTGTATATATGTGTGTGTGTATGTCTTTGTGTATAGTTCTAATGGAGTTATGCTATACTGGGTGATAATGTCTCCTTCCCAAGAATGATAGACTAACAAAAATCCCAGTGCCTGGAGGGCCTGAGAAATCCCACTTGGAGTTATTTGTCAAGGTAATCAAAGAGACACCCGAAACAATATAGGCTATTGCCATTGCCCTTGGCTGCCTCCCATACAGCTTTTAAGTGGTATCTAGAGTTGCAAACTCAGGTCCTTGTGCTTGAAAGCAAGCTCTGTACTTGCTGAGCAACCTCTCCACCCCAAGAGAAATCTCTATTACCAGTGAATGATTACCCCACGTCCATTCTTTGCCTTACTAACATTTTCTTTGGTAAACATGGAGTTTACAAATCCCAGAAAATGAAGACCAACAAAGTTAAGAAACAGGTCATGATAAAATTGTGAATCTAGAAAAAAAGAGTTGTGTCCTTTTCAGCCTCCATCTAAGGGCCTGATAGCTGTCAGGGTAACAAGAAAACAGTATAACCTACCTCATTTTAAGTGAATCCTCTATGTGCACAGAGAACATCTCCCTTTTCCTCAGCATCAGTGTTTCATGCACCCTCCATTTGGTATGCTTTAGTTTTTCTAAAACATTCATATTTGATGCGTGCTGCATGGAGAAGAGGAATAGCAGCAGCAGCAAGCTGTGTTTAGAAAACAGGATCTCCTGTCTGAATCCAGATACTACGTGAGCACTTTCAAGTCTCACTGAAGATTTTCAAGTACTGTCTAGTGACCTTAGATTCTTTGTGGAAATATCCTGGGGGAGGGGGATACCACGTGACAGTTACATGGTGGTACACAACTGAAGTCACAGCACTTGAGGTGAGGCAAGATCAGAATCTCAGGGTTGTGCTCAGCTTTATAAGTAAGTTCCAGACTAAACTGGACTGTATGAGTCTCTGTCTCAAAGAAACAAAAACCATTCAGCACGGAGGTGCAGGTCTTTAATCCCAGTAGTCAGGAGGCAGAGTCCGGGCTATCAGTGCATATGTGTGAATTTGAGGCCAGCTTGGTCTACATAGAGTTTCAGGTTAGTCAGGGGTACATAGTGAGACTCTTTCTGGAAAGAAAGAAAGAAGCAGAAAGAAAAGAAAGAAAGAAAGAAAGAAAGAAAGAAAGAAAGAAAGAAAGAAAGAAAGAAAGAGAAAGAAAGAAAGAAAGAAAGAGGAAGGAAGGAAGGAAGGAAGGAAGGAAGGAAGGAAGGAAGGAAGGAAGGAAGGAAGGAAGGAACCAAGCCAAACCTCATATCCAAACAAACAAAAACCTCCAAAAATTACCAGATTAAAATTTTCTAGTAAACCCTCAGTATGTTTGAACATTGTTTTCAGGAAACTCAAGGATGTATATTCTAGCGGAAGGGAAAACACTCTTATAATTTAAATTCTTCAAATCAATTATCATATTGTCATGCTTGAGCCACACCCATTTTTTTTTCTGGTCTTTTTTAAAACAGGGTCTCCCTGTAGCCACAGCAACTGGCTTGGAACTTGCTATGTAGACCAAGCTGCCCTCAACTTCACGGAGATCCATCTGCCTCTGCCTCCCAAGTGTTTCGACTAAAGGTGTGCATCACCACAGCCATCCGGAAACATGCTTTTAGCCTAAATATGGATTAAGGATTTCAATTGTTCTGTCTGTCTGCCTGCCTGCCTGTCTGTCTCTCTCCCTCCCTCCCTCTAACACCCCCTCTCCTCTGCCACATCCTAGAAAAGAAAACCTATCCGTTCATAAAGTAAACTTTCAGTATTTTAACATAAAGAAAAAACATTTCCTATGAATAGTTTCAGGCTCTGAAATGCAGAAACTGCATCTTCAGGTATAAACCTGAAATGTCGTTGGGGGATGATTAGTAAAGACATCCATGTCATCTTCATCTGGGCCATAGTATGCTGTCCTCATATTAAATAAATGAACACACAGTGTGTTAAAATCTGTCCTAGAAACAAGAAATTCTCCACAATCAGCAACTTAACATTTCAGTTTAGGTTGCCTTAAATCCTTCTTAAAACTGGGAATGTTTACAAAAATAAGCCTGAGTTTTTCATCTTTTTAAGAGACTGTAATTAAATAGCTACAAAGAACTCTGTGACCAAATGGGAGTTTGCTTAGCAAACCAAAGCTTGCGCTAAAACCCAGGTTCCTTTTTTTAGGATATTTTAAATAAATTACTGAATAAACAAATATTTGCTTTCAGCCAACTACTACTGTAGGAAGGATAAATGATAGGTTTTTCTAGTAATAATTTTTAGATTTTCTTGTATATACTTTAGACCTTTACTGCTTCACTTTAAACCCAGGTAAAATATCTGTGATTATAGATGCAAACTGGTTTCCCTGAAGTTTTAAAAATATTTTCTACCAAATTGTTTCCTATATCCAAATTTAGAGAGCAAACGATCTAATTTTTCTTTTGATGGTAAAGGGGGAAGTATTATGACAAGAGAATATTAATTAACCCTATTCTGAATCAAATCATATTTCTAAATAATAGTCAACATAATTAGTATGAAGTACATTAATATTAATATAAAGAAAATGTAATTTCTTTACTAATATTATGTCTTTTGGGGTCCAGATGGCAATAACATTCCACATAGAAATAAAAGAATCCTATTGATCCTATAGATAACCGAATTAAAAAAAATACAGGAAGTAAACAGCTTGTTTTTAAGTTTCTGATTTTAAGTGCCTGTCACAGCAACAGTTAACAGTTGAGACATTGATAAATGTTATGGTGTAGGGATTTCATTATCCTTATTTGTGTTGCATACATATGTACTAAAATTCTATAACTGTTCAGGAACTTTTTATTTATTATTTCATTTTAATGTAATAATTAATAATCTGATAAATTTATTTTATTTTTATTTCATATGCATGGATGCTTTCCCTCCATATATGAAAGTGTACCTGTGCGTGCCTGCCCATGGAGGTCAGAAGAGGGTGTTGGAAATTGGAACTGTGGTTATGGATGGCTATTAGTCACAATGTGGGGGCTGAGTCCTCTCCAAGAGTGTTCAGTGCTTTTAACCAGTGAGTTATCACTCACGCTCCCCTAATAGTTTTTAAGGTGTGCTTAATTAACTTCAAGAAAGCAATTTAATAATTTAATGTTAACATATTTACAATTAAGTCTTTCATTCCTTTTGTACAGAGTTATTTGAAACATTATTTATGTAAAATTATGCAAGCAATAGTTTTCATTGTAAAATATTCCACAATACTGTAGTTGTATATTCTATAGGTTTAAGAGTACGAGTATATAAATAAAATGAAATATTGAACTTAGAGAATTATGGAGAGAGAGATAGAGAGAGACTGAGAGACAAAGGGACTGAAAGAGGGGTTTCAGCGGATTCTGTATCATTGGATGTCGTCTCTTGGGAACCTGGTAACCCAGAGTATAACACTTCTGCATGCAGAGAATTTTGAACTAGAAGAAATTGAAAGTCTGTAGAAGGACCCTCAGAAGCCAAGCCTCTCTTTGATAGTGACCTTCTCCTCCACTTTTTTCTCCTTCCCAACAGTATCTCTCCCCTGAGACAAACCGCATACACCAGAGTACAGTTTTCCCAGGTTAAGTCATATAAAGGAGAATCCCCCTAATCCAAAGCAACCTGTAAAACCAACCAGGTCACCCTTTCCCTTGAAGACGCTGACTCCAGAGGGATTCTGTCTTATACCTGACATGAAGGGGGCTGCAAAGGGAGACCCAGAGAGACTTGAGCAGTAAGGGTTTCTGGAATTTCCTTGTCAGTCTACACATCTAAGTCAAATTCACTTGTTCTTATCACATACGTACTCAGCTCTCCTTTCTTAGAGCTGAGCAGAAAAAGCCAACTTTTCTAGGGACTGTAGGTCTCAATTCTGAGAATTTGCCAGCCAAATAAAATCTAGGCTGCAAATATCTGTTATGCTTCTCTTTGTTGATTTGTGTCTGCTGTGACCCAAACAGGAAGTGAGGAATGAGTTACCATGTGCTTCCCTGTACATTGAAGGGTTCATTTTGTCTTTTGTTCCCCAAACTATTTTCAGCTCCAAGATTTCATCAGACTTCTCTCTAGATTAATTTTCTAATCAACAGTGCGGATACACTCTATCTATCACCTATCTATCTATCTATCATCTATCTATCTGCCTGCTGTTGAAAAATCTTAAAGGCGAAAATATAGAAAATAGGTTGACTGGAAGACACAGCAAGCTAGTTAACCCATTCATTCTAGACATGATAAAGAAGCTACACAGTTAAATCTCCTCAGTGACAAAGCCAGTTCATATGCCAAAGTGTTTGGGAGGAAATTCATGAGGTCTTACCTCAAGATGCAGGCAATCAATGGTTGCTAACAGAGGGAGAATCAGCTTTTTTCAAGAACTAGCTCCTTGACAGGTTATCTAATCCCAAGTGGGCAGCCCTAAACCCAGGTACACATCACGAAATTGAGATAGAACAGAGGGACATGGGCAGAGCTGGAGGAGGACTGGGAGGAACAGAGATAATGCACTGACAATATTCCTGTATTGATCACTCAAAATTTAAAAAGACCAAAGAGAAATGGAATATTTATATTAAAAACTATTGGAGACAAGAAGTTGTGCTCTTTGTCAAGTCTAGAAAAATGAACTTTGCTAGAAGAGGAGGAAGCCACCTGTAAATTCAGAACTGATGTTCACGGCAGAAGGACTAGAAGAAGGAATGGAAGAATGTCTCTAATACACACATGCCAGTCTTTGCCTTTTTACCAGTGTGACTTAGTGATAGAAAAATGAGAGAAGAAAACTCAAGTTGACGAAATGCTCTTGGAATAACGTGTTTCATAGGTTTTTAAATAGAAGGGCCATGTGCTACCTTTTAGTCATTTCTGGCTCTTCAGTTTCTGGGTAAATGTGAATAATCACGTAGTGAATACACAAAGTATTGATGTCATGAAGGACAGCTAGTAATTGTGGTCAGTCTGGGCTTCGTCTGCCACTCAGCAGCCTCATCTGAATGCGGCTCAGGAGCAAATATCCCTCCCTCTCCTGGGTCCCCACACATGATCTGTGCCTGCTGGGGCAGCCATAACTCCTCAGGACTTCTAGGTCTCCATGAGTCACGGGAAGCAATTTATGCTCCAGAGACACTCTTCGCTGGTCTGGAAACTGGAGAAATTTGGCAAGAAATTCTGTGGCCTTTTCAGTATCTTGAGCTATTTAGATTTTCTTTGCTAAAGAGTGAGTTTAAGATCTACCAAAGAACACCCTCTGCATTCTGAAAGCCACGTGTGATAAAAATAATTTTTAAACCATTTTTTCCTATTTGTTCATATGGTTTCATTTTACTTCACTGTGTGAAGTATGATGGTGACGCTCAGAAGAGAGTTCCATACTAGATTGTACAGTAAAAGATTTCGTGGGGAACGCAAATCCACTGAGTCTTGAGAGTTGGACAAGCCTGTGTTTTTCCTAAAAGCCTATATGCACGAAGCTGAGTCTTCCCTGCTCCTTAAGATTTATATAAGATTGGGCACTCGTTCAATTTCAAACCCAAGAAAAGCAAAAACTTGCCCCAACGTTTTGTAACCTTTGAGCTCATAATCTCATTTTCCTTTCCAGACCCAACTGTGCATATCCAAACACATTAAGGTCCTCAGCTGAACGAAAGCCTTTGCGTTTAACAGTATCCAGCCTGGCAAGGAGACAGGGCTGCTATAACTAACCATTTGTCCCTCTTTATACCTATAAAAGCAAAAGCCTTGCCTTTTAATAGCATTCACACTTAGAAGAGAGTTGTTGCTTAAATAACAATTTAACCTTCTTACTACGCCAGTGATACCATTAAACTCAGAGTTTTTCCCAACATCATTAAAGTGTCTAAGGGGATGAAAAATGTGTCTTTTTTTGTGTCCTATGGTCTTCTACAATGGCAGGTTTGGCAGAATCTTAAAATGATAATATGTAGGCACTTAGGTATATCGAGGGAAGTTTTTCTACAATCACATCAGAAATATCTGTTCCTGGGGGGAAAAAAGGCTTTCCTTCCTTCCTTCCTTCCTTCCTTCCTTCCTTCCTTCCTTCCTTCCTTCCTTCCTTCCTTCTTCTCTCCCTCCCTCCCTTCCATCTCCTTTCTTTCTGTCTCTCTCTCTTTCTCTCTCCTTTCCCTTCTTTGAATCTTTCTTTCTCTTTTCTTTCTTTCTCTAAGTCATTGTAATCCACAAAGTACATAACACCCCATCTTAGAACATCTGCTAATATATAAATGGGTTAGTGAATCGCCTAAGACAAGACAAAGAATACATCTTAAAGTCTTAGAAAATTGTGACAAGCAGGTATTTAATATTTTATTTATTGTTATTTTAATTTTAACTTTATATGCATGAATATACTGCCTATATGTAAGAATGTGCACCCATGTTGTGTGGTGCCTGCCAATATAAGAAGAGGGTGTTGGATCTCCTGGAACTGGAGTTAAAGAGAGTTGTTAGCTACCATGTATGGGTACTGAGAATTGAACCTGGGTCCTCTGCAAGAGCAGTCAATGTTTTTAATTGCTTAAAGCCCAATGCTAGGGATGAACTCCCTCTTTTGAAGCTTCTGATATGCAACAAATAAGTGTTTAAATAAATGAGTCCATTACAATCAGTCCATTACATTGAAGGAAAGTGATGGTTGACTGAGACGATCACTGCACATGCTGTCTCTTGTCTTATGTGTAGTAGACCATAGTCTCATCATCCCCAGTAAGTTCTCCTCTGTCTGGAATTTTTCTTAATTCATATACTGCATGGACATTTATTCCCTTGTTCCTCAAGTGAAGCAGATACAGGCTTCTCAAATAAATGTAATAAGAATGTCTTTCAGGGGCAAAATAAGAAATCGTGACAGAGACAGGTAAGCTGATGGGAATTATAGAGACACAGAGGAAGGAATCCCACAGAGAATCCCAGAGACCTAGAGAAGATTCTAGCCATGTAGGATTCAGAACGATGCCACCCAGGCTATGGCTCTGCCCCAAGTGCCTGAGCAGCAGCTGAAAAGCTCTGATGCAACTTGCCTCTTTCTAAATATATCTTAGAAGTTAAACCCGACTTCAGATAGTCTACTTTACTCTGAGGACAGTTTTCATGAGGAAATGTATAGCCTGTGTTACACTTAACAAGCAAGTGTTTATCCTCAGACCTAATACAGATGAGTAACCTCACACTCCCATGCCAGCTCTCTGGAGGTGGGATTCCTGTAAACAGCCAGACACTTTGAACTTATGGGTTTTACTTTATGTCATGCTCCAACCACTAAAACAACACAGGACTGTGGAGTTCCTCCCTGCTCATCCAAAATATACCCGGGTCATGGAAAAAAACCTCAGGGGGAAAAAGTGGAAAAAAAAATCTTCCAGAAGAAAAGTCATGATAATCTCCGGAGAGTCTTTTTACCCACTTCACTTTATAATTAGATATAGTTTGTTTGTTTTGAGATGGGGAGGGTGGTGGTCTCAGTTTTTTTTTCTTTCTAGGCTGTCCTGAAAACTCACTTGATTGCACATGCTGGACTCGATTTCTTGGTGGTCCTCCTGCCTCAGCCTTTAGAGTACTGGGATTACAGACACAAGGCACTGTTCAGTTTATATATACCACTTTTTTAATATATTTATTATTATTCACCCATATACCTCCATCATTTGACTGCCAGCTCTGTGAAGAGGAATCATATTCTTTGGTTGTATAAGTCTTACATCCAAACACATAGTAAGCCCTTATTAAGTATTTATTGAATGAACGAAAGAGTGCATCAACAAATATACTTTCAGAGTGTTTAGTATAACTTAGTAGACATAAGAAAAGTGATTGGTTTTACATGGGTTTGAAATTAAAGACTTGCCCTTTAGTATTCGTGTAAGAGGTCTCTGCTCTGCTGTTTGTTTTGTGGGCATCTGTGTTTTCCTCCTTAGGGCTGACAATGTCTTGAGGACTTGTGGGGAGAGTTAAGTTGAGGGAAGGACTTCACTCAGAATGTGTGGTGTTGCAAGTACTTAACAAGAGAGTACTATTCCTTCAAAATTATCTTATCACAAGCACTGAGTTTTACTTAGAGCACTCTGTTTGCTGTGACTTAACAGTGAAATGACCCCCATGGAATCATGTGTTTGAACATTTGGCCCCCAGCTGATGCCACTGATTTTAATGTTTGCAAAGCCTTTAAGAGGTGAAGCCTATTTTGAGGAAGTAGGTCATTGGGAATGTTGAGTCTCAGGGTTTCATAAGGGCCCCATTTCCTGACCTGAAAACCCTTCGTATCTTCAATCCGGCTTACTTAGCCTCTTCTATAGGCCAGTCCTAAAGTGCAGATTTTGTAATGAGAACTGCTTGGTTTTGCTGGTTCCTGCTTTCCATTGATTCTAACTATGGATTTAATATAAGTAACTCAAAACTGCTCTACTGAGGAACCTAAGCAATGTGGTTCCACAATAAGAGAAATGACAATATTTTTCATCTTTAGGGCCCTTATGCAAACAGAGAGTCCCTTGTTCAGAAAATACCCTTTTTTATTTATTTGCATTTTATGTGTCTGGGTATCTTGCTGGAATGTCTGTAAGTGCACCGCATACATGCAATACCCATCCAGGTCAGTAAAGAAAGGTTGCATGGGTGCATCTACATACATGCAGACAACACATTCACAACTCCCTGTTACTGGATTCACAGGTGGTTTTGAGCTGCCATGTGGGGATTGGGCAAAGAACCCAGGTCATCTGCAAGAGCAGCCAGTCTCCTACCCACCGAACAATTTCTCCATTCTCACGGTCCATTCTTTCTTTTTTTCCTCCATTTTAAAATTGAAGGTTTTTTTAAATTTTATACAACATATTTTTATTTTATTTAAAGCTCCACCTCCATCTGCACCATATTAGTACCCTTACCCAATGTCATGTATTTTATTATTATATTAATTTTTATTAGTATTAATGATATGAATATCAATTAACAAGTAATAATATTTTGTTACTAATTATAATTCTATAATACCAATTTCATTTGTGTTAATGAAATTGCATCCTCAATTGTCCTTTGGTGCTGATGTATTCCCTGGAGCCTAGGAAACCTGCCAAGAGTGACAAGTGACAACCTTCAAAAGAGACTGACTCTCCCCTGCCTAGCAACCATTGGAACCAATAGTTCCTCAGCTAGGGCTGGGGCTTCTTACCCACTTCTCCACAATTATGCTTAGATTTTTGTCTGGCTTGAGCTTACCCTGTACTGGTGTATACTGTTACCATTGCTGTGAGTTCATATGGGTATCTTCCCAGTTGCCTGCAAAACTGTTTCCTTGGGACCAGCCACCTCCTATGGCTCGTACAATCTTTCTTCCAGCTCTTCCTCCAAGATCCTTGAGCCTTAGGAGGCAGAATTTGATATAGGAATCCAATTCTGGGGTAAGCAGTCTGCCTTCTATCAATGTCTGCTCTTTGTCCGGTTGTGGGTTTCTGTGTTAATCAAAATCTTGTTAGTGAATATACATATACAGTAGTAAATGTTTAGGGGAGTTACCTTATAACAAGACATGGGGACATTGCTTCTACTGGAGCCCATAGGATAGCAAAGTAAAAGCTCAAGGTCAGGAATAGACTCCTTGTTTTCAAGCTATTGACCAGGGATCTGATAGGCTGTCAAATAATCCTGGTCACTGCTTCTGCTCTTGGTTACCCACCAAAACTTTACAATAGTACCCTATTGCTGAAGACACTACATACATGAGCTGTAGAATTCAACAAGGAGAGATCAGTCTGGTACTCACCTCAAAATTTCATCTCCGCCAAGGGTTTTCTTAGTGCTGGAAGGTGCTAGGCATGTTATCGGGAGAAAATTTAATCGTTAGTCTTACCTACCTGTGAATCACACATGAGTCAACAAGGGACCTGGCAAGATATACTCTCTAATACAATACTGGCACAAATATTACGGGAATAAGCCATCACTTTCCAATGGGATTTAAGGACCACTTCATAAGACAAAGTCAATATCTGACATTAATATCAGGCCTAGGAACATGTTGCTACTCAAGACTCAGGCTACAGGGGGGAGTCTAATACTATTATTCTGACGTAATTTTAAACTGACTCCTAATGGCTTATAGCTGTGCCCATAGATTAATGCATTGCTCAACCCTCAGCAGAGAAGCTTCCTCTTTGAGCAGATGATTTACATTGAAACCTGAAACTGGCCGAGCAGAGAACAAGATAATAAAAGAATAGGAGAATGTGCATGATTATCCCTGAACTGGACACCTATATCAGACATGATTGAGGAAAATGTGGTGGAAGGACTGTAAAAGCCAGAGCTGTGGATGACATTAGGAAACCGTTTTTCAGGTAGTTGTGCAGTTATTCATATGAACTCACAGCAATGGTGACAGCATGCACGAGTACCATGTAAGCTCAAAGCAGACAGAATTCCAGCCTAGGTGTGAGGAAGTGGGTGCAAAACCCCAACCAAACTGATGCCTGCTGGAAGAGAAGAGCTAGCTTCGTAGAGTGTGACTCTTGGTAGGCTAATCAATATGCTAGACTGAAGATCATTAACAATAATCAAACCTTAAGTACTGTTGTTATTGAGCTCAAGATTTGTTCCATTCAAGATCCAACTGTAACTTCACTAGGAAATCCTACTAAGCAGTGAACAAAGAATACATTCTTAGCACCACAAACTTCTAAATAGAAGGGGAGCAGAGGACATCTGCTTTTGCCTTGATAACAAAACCAGATAAAGATATCATACAGAAAGAAAACTAAAAGTGCTAACCTATGAATACAGACACAAAAGTCTTCAAGGAAATACTAACATGCAGAACATACCAGATAAGCAAAAATCATGTCATGAACAAATAAAGTTTACCCAAGAATGCAAGGTTGGTTTAACGCAAAATTTCTGATCAACTAAATGGGTACATTAATAATCATTATAAGAAAACAAAAGAAAAAGAAGACATGATCACAAATGGTAAAGTGAGAATATTTTATTAAATCTGTCTCTTTCATTATTGAAAACTCTCAGTTAAAAAGGATTACAAGTAAGTTTCCTCACTCCTATACTGAACATCTATTGGAAGCCAATGGTTCCTATCACCTTATTGGTGAAAGACTGAAAGATGTCCTTCTAACATTAGGAACAAGATACTGAAGCCTGTTGTTACTACATGTTTTGACATTATAGTGGAAATTCAAATCCAGAAAACAAGACATGAAAATGAAGTGGGAGCCCCCAGACCAGAAGAGGTGAAGCTTCCTGCATTTGTAGATGATGTGAGGTTGTGAAAAGAAAATCATAAGGAAGGACTGGGAAGATGAAGTGGTAAGTAAGGGGCTTGCCACATATGAGGACCTGAGTTTGGATACCCAGAACCCAGGTAAAATAATGTGGGCAGTAATGCATCCACCTGTAACCCCGGCATTGGGGAAAGAAGAGACAGGAGGAGACCTAGAGTTCACTAGGCAACCAGTATATCCCAACCAGGGAGCTCCTGATTCAGTGAGAGACCCTGTTTCAAAAGAAAAAGTAAAGAGAAGATCTATTGAGGGAAGGACTTGATGTTGACTCCTGGCCTCCATTGGCATATTTAGAAATGAAACTAACTGTACACATGTCTTTACATACAAACACCTATATACAAATATACCCTCTCTTCCCCCAACACACACTCAGAAGAAAACCACAGCGAATTCAAGACCAATTTTCACAGTTGTGCTAGAACCAATGTCTGTCCAGCAAAGTTGAATGATAGAAGATCAGTATGAAAAACGAATTTTATTTTATAACTAGCAGTAAAATTCTAAAATGAATTATGAAAATTGTACTTATAGGAAACACCGAAGACAAAATTTAGGGATACATTGAACAGAAGAATTGCAAGCTTATACTACCTGAGCTGTTAAATACTGACTAAACAAACACACAGATAGAAAACAAACCTGAAAATACTCAGAGTTCGTGGATCAAAGATATAGTAGTCTCAAGGCTATTATGTGTTTTATTTTATTTTATTTTTTATTTCTAGAGTTGATAAACTGATCCCTAAATCCATATGACAATCACGGTGTTCAGAGTATCAGAGATCAATTTGTGAAAGAACATTGTAGGAAGACTCACATTGCTCCAAGTCAAAACTAATTACCACATTGGAGAACTGGAAACCTTGTGGCTCTGGTGGAAGGATATACTTAAAAATCGATGGAACAGAATGAGAAACTTGTAACATAGATGTGCATTTATGGTCAACCGATATTTTTAACAACAATATACAAGCAATTCAATGTCAAAAATAGGATTTTTAACAACAACAAAACTCTACATATAATATGGAACAAAATGGAAGGGATAAGCCAGGCATGGTGGTACACACCTTTAATTCTAGAACTCAGGATACAGAGGCAGGTGGATCTCTATGAGATCAAAGCCAGCAAGGAGTTACAGTTAAGCCAGGGATGCATAATGAGAAACTGTCTCGAAATAATAGATAGATAGATAGATAGATAGATAGATAGATAGATAGATGATAGATAAATAGGAGTGAAAGCTGTAAACTTTTAGCAGAAAGTTCAGGAATATATCTGTGTCTATGTGACTAGACAAAGCCTTCAGGGACAAGACAATAAAACCATTGTGACAAGAAAACAAAAATGGATAAATTTCAAGTTATCAAAAATTTAAATTAAACGCATGGCTAAGCAAGCCATAAACCCTGGGGAGATCCTAAATGAACCTGGTATCAAAGAGTCTTCTAAAATCTGTTATTCATTGTACTTATTTGTGCTTATATGTGTTGAGTGTACTGCCTGCACATATGTAAGTGCACCTGTGTTGTGAAATGCCCACAGAAGTTAAGAAGAGGGTGCTGGATACCCTGGAAATGCAGTTATGGATGGTGGTCAGCTGCCATGTGGTTCTGGGAATCAAAGCTTGTCTTCTGCAAGAACAGCCAGTTCTCTTAACTACTGGGTCATCTCTCCAGCACAGTCAAATACCTTCTAAAAATCTATTCTGATACCCTTCCCCTAGTATAAAGCTCATACCTCAAAAGACATTTCTTTTGAAATGGATGGTGGTGAGTACAGAAACCCATAACTGGGCAAAGTGCAGAGCATAAGTGATTGGAATGCTCAGTCGTAGATGAGATATCTCATTACATCCTTTACCACCAAAGTAGAAAGCGTGTAAGAGCCAGAGACAGGGAGTTCTGCTGTGATACAGTGTCCTCTAGACATTACATAGCTGCTGTATTCATGAATTCTTCTTAGCTTCACAGGACCTGCACAAGATTAAGCCATTCAACATTCCAGATGGACGGAGAAGGATATAATCCTTCCCTCTATCCTGAGCTGAGGAATTACTGACAGTTGTTGGCTACATGCGAGGAGACAGTCTGTTTACTAGAGGGGAATGGCCTGTGGGTTTCCTATGGTCTAGTGGATAGCCCTACACACATATGCATATTGGCAGCAGAAATTGGATGCTGTGGTTAAATCAGGGCATGAATTAGGAGAGGAGGGGTCAAGGAAGTATAGGACACAGAGAATGGACATGATGAAAATACATACATGAAAATACTTTGATTCTTTGATTGTATGTGTGCATGAAATTCTCAAACATTAAATCAATTAAAAAATTTTAGATCTTTGTGCTTCAAAGAATATATCACTGGGAAAGTTAAAAGAAAATCCACAGACTGGAAGAAGAAGGTATTTGCAAATGTATCATCTGGAGGGGACTTTGTCACTAGACCATTTAAGGAATTCTTACAATTCAATAATTAAAAGGACACATAATATTGTACAATGGGCTAAACATCAATAAACGGCACTGAAACAATGCCCTAATACCGTTTCTCACAAGAAACCATATGTGCTGGGTAGTGTTTTTTGTTGTTGTTTTTGCCAACTTGTCACAATCTAGGATCATCTGGGAAGAAGGAACCTAAACTGAGTGATTTTCTTTAAGAGACTGGCCTGTGGGTGTGTCTGTGAGGCATCTTCCTAATTCTAAGGTTAGTTGATGTAGGATGGCCAGTTCACTGTCAGTAATGCCATTCCTGGGCCAATGAGTCTCGACTATATAAAAAAAGTAGCTGATTGAGCTATGGGAAAGAAGACAGCAAGCAGCTTCCTTCATGGTCTTTGCTTCAGTTCCCACCTTGAGTTCCTACCCAGACTTCCATTAATGATAGAGCGAGACCTGCAATTATAAGCCAAATAAACCCTTTCACCCCCAAGTTGTTCTTCTTCAGTGTTTCATCACGGGAACAGAAAAGCAACTAATTCAAGTTGGATTCTCAAAATCATTCTTGGTAAAGGGTCTAGAGAGAGACGTCTCCAGAGATGACGCACCAATGAATGTTCAGTCTGTGAGGAAATTCTCAACACCACAGCCATTAGTGAAATGCAAATCAAAACCACAATTACATGCCATTTCACACTCTTCACAACAGCTAAAACAAAGTAGACAATGACACATGAACAGCATTAGTGACCATACACAGAAGTTACAGCATGCATGAGTTGTGGGAAGTAAGATGATGAAACCGCTTTTTAAAACCATCTGGCAGACCACCAAAGGTCTGAATGTGGAGAGAACAGAAGACTCAGCAATTTCATTCTAGTGTATATCTCCAGGAGAAATGAAATCTTAGGTGTGAAAAATAAAAGACACAAACCATTGTATCAGCAATAATTATATTAGGGCAAAATAAAATATAATACAAAGTTGAGCAGATAAATATAAACACCATCCCCTAGCTACAGAATATTAATTGTCTTTATAGAGGAGTAAAACTATGACATATTTATGTATTGTGGTTTAAATAAGAAATGTGATCCATAGACTCAGGTATTTGAACATGTGTTCTCCAGTACGTGATGTTGTTTGACTAGATTATGGAACCTTCAGGAGGTGCAATTGAGCTGAAGGAAGTATGTCACAGGGGTGGGGTGGGCTTTGAGTGTTTATAGTCCCACCTCACTTCTTAGCTTCCTGATCCTGCCACAATGCTTCTCTGCCATTACGGACATCTAGCCCTCTGCAACCCGAAGACAAAATAACTCTTCCTTGTGTGATTCTGGTCATGGTATTTTATTACAGCGACAGAAAAGTAACTAATGCACTATGTATGCAAATGTCATATGAATCCCATTACACTGTACACTGCCTAAAATATTGATTTTAACAGTTGTGGCTATTTTGATAGTGATGAGTGAACACTTTCCCTTTAAGATCAGAAACAAACAAGTATGTTTGTTCTCACTACCTTTATTCAGTGCTAAAAATATGGTAAAAGGGGAAAGAGAGCACATGATCATGTGGTATGAAATACTTGGGGAAGGGTAGGTACTGAAGGTAAATATTTAAGTTGGGTGGAGCAGGGAGATGGGAGAAAGAAACAAGTAGAGGGCAGGACAACCAACACTAAAGATGTGTGAAGAAAGCTTATGAAGGCACACTGGTTTGTAAGCTAATTCAAAGCACAGTTCTTTCCAATGTCATTTGAACAGAGGTACTCGGTATGGATGGGCCATGCTGCTCCCAGAAAACATGGGCTATTAAAAGAAAATCACAGTGCCAGGCAGTTTACCTCCTTATGAGTCAGTGGTCAGAAGCATCAAACAACAATGACTATTGCCAGTGTTCTTGGTTGTTTGCCTTAATTAGATAGTAAGACCCTATTTTGAAGATAACACATACTTTGGTTACAGGACATAGACAAATCAATCTTGACCTGACCAGGAATAGCTTTTATAGGGCTGAAGACTCCTAGGGGTGAAAATATATCAATAGTCTTACCCATAAATAGATCCTGCCTACCGACATATCAAACTGCCAGGCAAGATGTGCCCACTGGTACAATAGTGGCACAGCCATTGTGGGACAACCAACAGCTTTCTGTTTGGATGTGAAGCCTGCCCATAAGAGGAAATTCATGCCTGGCCCTGGTTGAAAACCTCTGTCTGTAAAGGTCATATTCCTTGGCTGTGGTGAGGTCAGGGGTCCTACTCTTATTTTGCTAAGTGGTCATTTTGTCAAACCACCTTCTAAGTATCTATATTTATATCCATAGTTTTATGTAGCTCCCAACCTTGATCAGAGAAGCTTTTTTTTCAGCAGATAGTGGCCAATGTAGGGACTTGAAAGTGGTCAAGGTCTTGGGGAAATGGGACTGTGAGTGCCAGGCCTAAAAGGTACATCTCTATCCATCTTCTCTATCAAGGCTCAAGGAACCTTGATGAAGAAAGGACTGCAAGAATGGAAGGGATGGAGGACATGGAGGAAAGCTGTGAAAGGCCGTCCTCTGTACACTACAAGACTGATGCACAGAGGAACGCACAGCAGCTGCCATTAACTGTAGATGAGTGCTGTCATTAACTACAGAAAACCTTCACAACAGCAAACCAGTTAACATTCCAATGTGGCTTGGAGAGAAACTTATGAGACCCCACCTCTAGTTAAAAAGCTATTGGCAGTTGGCAGCCTTGAGGGAGAGAAAGTCACTTTCTTTGGCGGTGTGACCACCGGCAGAAAACCAATGCCAACATCTATGAGCAGCACTAATTGGACTCTATGGGTTATTCTAAAAATTGACATGAAGTTGGAAGTGAGACATGCTGAGGATCATCTCGAAGAATTGGAAGAGGGAGGGAAGGGATAGATATCATTACGACGCACTGAATAAATGCATGACATTTTCAAATCATAAATAAAATGTTATGTTAAAAAGGATCAGAAACAAAGCAAGGATGTTTGATCTCACTAATTCTACTCAGCCTTGTACTGGAGCTGTAGGATTTTACAGTAAGACAGTAAAAAGAAAGGAAAGGCAGAAGGTTGTAGATCCAGAATCAAACACGTGGTGTTACGTAGATATACCTTGGAAAACATACTAAATGAAATAAGGTAGTCAAAGAAGCACATACTGTATATTTCCACTTATTTTTCCAAACAAAATCACAGTCTCTGTTCAGTCCAAATTGGAGTACATAAAACATTCTGACATTCAGACAGATAGTGTGTTATTTCTATTGGAACTTTCTCAGTGGCTGACTTACAGTATTCGTTTATAGTGAAAATACTTACCTGTGCAAGAGGCAAAATTGAGGTTAATCTATTTCTCAGGTGTTAAAGTTTGAGGGTTTTCTTCTTCTGGAGGGTGATAATTTAAAACTTTGAAACTTCTCAGGACTTCTTGTATGAAAGACAGAGGGTTATTTCTTGAAATCATCAGAACACTGTAATTCCAGGGAAGAGCTTGCAGGACATTGTGGTCTGGTTATGGAATGAATGACTCTTTGCATTGATCTGTAAAGTCCTATAAGATTAGACAAGCCATCTGTGATGTGATGCACTCTATAATTCAGTTCTTTTCCTAGCAACCAATGCTACTATGAGTTACTGAGTGAATTTTTGTACCACAGTTAAAATATTTGTTAAAGGTGAATGAAAGAAATATCCTGCAATGAATCTAGACAAATAAATTAGCTACTCTAGATGTATATTTCTGTGGGAGAACAGCTACCTTGAGGTATAGGAGCTTGAAGGAAGGAGGGTGTTGCAATCTGTGATGACCACAGAAAACTCCTGGCAACCTTTAAATCTTTATCTTGAATAATAATTAGGTTCAAAACTGAACAACAAGAAGAGGAAAGCCGATAAAGAGTGTTCTAAGCAGAGTCAGTGACATTGTGTAAAGGAAACATGGTGGATGAGAATGCATGTGAGACCAGGTGCTGTAAGTTTCACTCAAGGGATGGAGAGAGGTCCTGCAGTGAGCAGTCCATATGAGTGTTCACATGTGTGCAGGCACATATTTTTACGGTACACATGTGCATGTGTATAGGCCAGGGGTTTACATCATAGGTCTTCTCCAGTAGACCATTTTCTTCATGGAGGCAACATCTCTCACTTGAACTCAGAGCTTGCTGATTCAGCTCGTCTAGATAACTAGCTTGCCACAGGCATCTTTTTTCTACCTCTGGTACTCCAGGATTTACAAGAAGTTTGCTTTACATGGGTGCTGTGGAACAAAATTATAATCTTCATGCTGGTATAGCAAGCCTTCTATCGACTGTGACATCTGCTCAACTCCAGGGATGAATTTTAGAGCTTTTAATATACCCAGGTGTCAACCTAAAGCTAATTGATGTTAGACAGTAAAGGGAAAGAATATTAGCATGGCTCTTGGGTTTTCTTTCTCATGTAGCTGAGCACAGGGTGGTTGATTTGTTGAGATGGAGATGTGAGAGAAACATGAGATGTGCTTGGAGTTCAGTTTAGAGTGGCTCTTAAGTGTCAGCGGAGCTACTGGGTTTCTGCAGTGCCAGCACCAGCTGCTCACAAGAAAAGCAGGAGGGCTGTTACTATTTAACAGATGGCTGTGGAGAGTGGTTCATAGAAAAGGCTAAGGGCTGAAGAGATGGCTCGGCACTTAAGAGCACTGACTACTCTTGCAGAAGGCTTGGGTTCCATTCCCAGCACCCACATAGCAGTTAATAACTCCAGTTTCAGGGGGAATCAGATGCTCTTTTCTGATCCCCATGGGCATTGCACAACACAGGTACACCACTTGCATACATCAGGCAATAAATTCATACACATAACAAAATAAAATAATAAATAATATATTAAATAAAAGACTAAGGATGACCACAGGCATTTTGAAATAGGTATGACTGAAAGTGGCGTAAAACTCAAGGGAAGATGGAATTTCAAAGAAGTAGGTATCTATCAAGATTGGAGAACCATATTTTGAAGAAATAAGATCAATAGGGCTGGAGAGATGGCTCAGCAGTTAAACGCACAGGCTGCTCTTGCAGAGGACCTGGGTTTGGTTCCCAGAACCTACATGATGGCTAATAGCCATCTATAACTCCAGCTTGAAGAGATCTGATGTACTCTTCTGACCTCTGTGGGTATTGCACAGCACGGGTGTACTTACATAAAATATTAAACAAAACAGATCAATAGGGTAATGGACTGGGTTATTATGGACATCATTTAAGTATGTTTAACTCTTCAGTGGAATAGTTAAACCATTTTTTTACTGCAAAGGAAACGTTAATGAATATTGTTATAAAACTGAAGAGAAAAATCCAGAAGAGGAATATGGAGAAAGGTTTCATAGAGCGCAACAAGATAAATACAATTTGGACAGAAGAGTCTTCTCTCTCTTACAGAAAGAAGGGTCTGTAAGATGGGAAGACAGGTAACTAATTGAAACTGTTTCTAGTTTCCTTTGGAAATCCCAAACAGAAAAGAAACACAATTTCACTGCCCAGTAATTGATGGTGCCATGTCCCGGCTTCTCCATCTGGCAGGAAGAGCAGATGATTTAAGGCAGAGAGTCTGCCTCCTTGTCTGCTCAGGGACCATTAGATGGCGGGAAATGGGTTTGGTAAGTGGGGGAGGAAGAGAGGACAAATGAACTTTCCCTGGTCCATTCTTGCTCTCATTTTATTCTCTATGGAGAAGAACAGATGTTCCCTCTTTCACTGAAAAAGCACTATCCTTCCTCCTTGACTTCATTTTAAAGAGGAGGTTTCAAGAGAGGCCACCCACAGCTCTTAGAGTTCCCACTGAGAGGAAAAATAAATGCCAAACCCATGTGCACTGAGCAATGAGGAGCAGCTGAAAGAAAAAGAAAAAAAGAACGTTTCTTCAGCTTACTAGCCAAGCTTGCCTGGTTTAGATTAGATTAGAGGCAAAAGTTGAGTTTACTAAGCTTTAAAACCAGCCAAACAAACAAACACTAACAATTTCATATTCGTTGACAACAGGGAACAGAATGTGTAATTAGCCAGGGTCCTTTAGGAAGCCCTAGAAGTACAGAAAGTCTTAGAAAAAGAGGATATTCCTGACTCTTGGGGGGACTAGTAGGATGGATGCCCAATTAAGAGGCAATCAAACTTAGTAATTTTTTTAAGATTTAGCAAAGTGAACAGAGTGTTTCCTTTTAGGAGAATACATATGAACTGCAAATCCTTAGAGTTAGAAGAAAGATGACTAGTTTGGGTTTCTGACTGGTGACATTGCCAATTATAACCTTGTGTGACTTTTGAGAAACTATTTATCATTTCTGTGTATGAGTTTTTTTTTATCATCGTAATGTTCAATTCAGAAATATATCCTTTTCATTAAAATATTTTATTGACTGTTTGATAATTTCCTCCAATGCCTTTCAACCATCTTCAGATCTCCCTTCCCTATCTGTAACCCTGTCTTGTTGCTCCCATGTGATTTTATGTCCTCTGTAATGTTTTTAAAGGTCTATAGTGTCTAACTTGTGTCCCCAAAAGTCCTTTGGTGTAGGTCCATGACCTGGAGCCTGGCCAATCTATACAGCATCACTGCCTTAAAGAACACTGGTATCTAGTTTCCAGTAGTTCTTCAGCTAGGGTTGGGGCTTCTTACTTACCTCCTGGACTGGATTCTATGCTAGGAAGTGGCCTGGCTTGAGTTCATGTAGCTCTGGTGCTCAGACAGGTCAAAGGCCAGAGGGGAAAAGCCTGCTACTATTATTCTAAATTGAAATAATATTAAGTCTACTCCCAATGACTTCTTGAAATACATATAGATTAATGTGTCTCTCAAGTCTCACCAGAGAAGCTTCTTCTTGAAGCAGTTGGTGATTAATACAGAGACCCACAGAAGGTTAATGTGCAAAGAACAAGAGACTACAAAATGCTTGGACTGGAATGGGACACTTATTTCAAACCCTTGCTTCTCATAGCTCAGCAATCATGGTGGAAGAGGGGTCAAAAAGACTGCAAGATCCAGAGGTAGTGGATGACCACAAGGAAGCAGTGGTTATCAGACAGGAGAGCTGTTGTCCCTATGCATTCAAAGCAATTATAAGAAATGTATTTTTATAATGTTAAATAAATAAACATATGTTACATATGTTCACACATTTGATATTATTTTTATTTATTATACATTTTATGATAGATTTTTAATATTCTATCTATTTTATTTGATTTAATCCATGATGATTCTGCAATGAAACACATTCTAGGGGAGGAAGTAAAATGAAGATATTTTTAAGACACACTATTTAGAAAGATGGAGGTAGATTAAAGACACAGAGGGATAGTAAAGGGTACAGAGACTTACAAACTGTGGGAGTCATTTATACTTACACGAACACGGAGGAAGAATATAGTTATCAGAAACAGGTGAGACCTGAAATCACAGGAGCCACGGAAATGAGCTCTTCAGGAGGAACCCCAGTCATACAAACAGAAGGCCTCGGTCAAAACTTGGTGGCTATGCAGGGGAAGACAGATCAAATCTTCTTCTCTACATATATTTTTGGTGCCTGTCATTGGTTGTAATCAACAGAATCAAGTGAAAAATGGAGTCTGCATGTCTTCTGCACAAGCTAAAATTTCAAGAACTACAGCAATGAAGAGGACAGATAGCACGAGAAAACATACAGTGATAGTTCCTAGAAAACAGGAAGAGTTCGTCATTTATACTTACACGAACACGGAGGAAGAATATAGTTATCAGAAACAGGTGAGACCTGAAATCACAGGAGCCACGGAAATGAGCTCTTCAGGAGGAACCCCAGTCATACAAACAGAAGGCCTCGGTCAAAACTTGGTGGCTATGCAGGGGAAGACAGATCAAATCTTCTTCTCTACATATATTTTTGGTGCCTGTCATTGGTTGTAATCAACAGAATCAAGTGAAAAATGGAGTCTGCATGTCTTCTGCACAAGCTAAAATTTCAAGAACTACAGCAATGAAGAGGACAGATAGCACGAGAAAACATACAGTGATAGTTCCTAGAAAACAGGAAGGGTTCAAGACACTTACCTACAGTCATGATAATGATCAAGCTGACCACGAGGGGAAGGACAAATTAAAGAAGGAAAATATGAGGCATGTTTGTATTTCAACATTGTTTTTACAGGCAGACTATGACAGGGATGAGACTAGGGTTTGAACATTCCAAGACCATTATTTGCTTTTGTCCCTGAGAATTGTAGATGATCAATAGAGACAAGTAGAAAACAATAACAATGAAAAGTAATATATTACATTTGGAGAGATGCATATTCAACCTTGAATAAGTAGGTTTTAAGTTTTAAAGATATCACTAGGTCTCAGGTCCCAGGGGTGAACCTTCGACTATTATTTGTTATATTAAACATAGTATCGAACTGCCTCTAAATTCAGATGGGTCTACCCCTAGGCTAGCATAGATCTCAAACTTCATCAGAGAAGTTTCTTTATGCAGGGGATGCCAGTCAATGCAGAAAATCACAGCTGGTCAAAGTGCAAAGAATAATGCTTAGCCACAAATAGGACATGTATATCAAACTCTTCTCCAAGTCTCAGACACCATCTTGAAATAAGGGTTGAAAAGATTGTAAGAGACAGAAATCAGAGGGAACAGGAGCAAAACGGTGTCTTCTGGACATGACAGAACTGCTGTACCATGATTTCAAAACAGCTGCAGTTGCCTGCACAAGACCAACACAAGATCAAGCAAGTCAACATTCTAGCATGAACCAGGAAAGGAATTCACAAGTTCCTAGCCCTTACTGAAGAGCAATGGACAGTTGGTAATTCTAGGGGAGGAGGAATATGCTTTAAGGATATGGCTCCAGGTAAGTCGACCACACTTACTCCAGTGGGTGGTCCTACACCAGAAGAGTATGAACAGAACAAATTAGGCTAGGATCATGGTGAAAAAGGAGACAGGATGATCATATGAGTCATATGGAGCGGATAATGACAAGGAAATGGACTTTCAGATAACTGGTCAGTAACACACATGAACTCACAGCAATGGTGACAGCATACACAAGTCCTATGCAAGCTCAAACCAGACAAAATTCCAGGATAGACATGGGGAGGTGGGTAAGAAGTACAAATCCAACCTAAAGAATTTTTGGCAGTTGATGCCTGCTGGGTGAGGGACAGACAGGGTCTTACAGGGATGAGACTCTCAGTGGATAGACCCACACTGAAGGATATTCAGGGACACAAATCAGACTCTATAGGCCTCATTATATATCTGAGAGTTCACTAAACTGGGGGACAGTGGAAGGAGGTATGGGAAGGGATCTAAATACCATTAAACTATACTGTATGAAAACTGTAAAACTTCAATTACAATAAAAATTTTAAAGTTTCTGAAATTTAAAAAGGAAGACTCAGTTGGGGAAGGAAAATGGGAACAGATCTGGGATGTGTCGAGGGCAGGAGCCGGGATGAATATTATCTTAATACATTATATGAAATTACCAAAGAACTAATAAAATATTTATATAAAAATATCACAAGATCTATTTTCACTGACATTTATGTATAAGCTTGAATTTATGTTTAAGGATACATGTGTTCTAAATAATAAAGGCTGAAGATAACTAGAAATTAGAAGTTATTTCATATATATATATATATATATTTTTTTTTTAAGAGTGGAGAAAATGAGGACAGTGAAGCAAAATTCCTAGGGTACAAGTTATTTAGAAGCAAAACTTGAAGCCAGCTTTCATAATTCTTCTGTCAATGATGAAACAAAGACATGTGCTTCCTTTGAATGTCTCCAGTTCCCTTACCAAGCATTTTTCAATATCTTTTAATTGGCTTACACTTCTCAGATTCTATATGGTTTAGGGCTTCTGTGTGGTGAGTGAAATTCACAGCTGGATGCTCTAAAGTTTTGGAGTCTGCTTCTCCTGGCTGTTCTTCTCCCTGTTTGCCTAGAGAAAGCAAAGCATAGTAGGAACTAAAGCCTGTCTCCCCACTTAGCAATCTCCTCTTCAGCAGGAGTTGTTTCTTGGGTGTGAGTAGTTAACTGAGGGCACACATACTTTAAGAGTAATTTATGGAGGAAAAATTTAAGGTTACACTAACGTTAAAACACACGTTAGGTATGACAGGAAAATGACATACAAACCATCTGAGGGTATTTTCTCTCCTTTTGGAATGTTGTGAAGAATAAAGAGGCTGGCCGTGGAGCATCTGGGAGAGCCCCACACAAACCTTCACAGGAGTTCAAAGGAAAACAGCCAGTGTTAACACTGCCTACCTTCATGTGATCCCTGTACCTGTGGAGCACTCAAACCTTTCACATCATCATTTAACACACCTTGCACTTGAAACATAACTGACAAATGGAAAAAGGCGATGGCATAGAGCCACACTCTGTACCCCTTCCCACTTCGTCGTCCACCCTCACAGTGCTTGGACCCAGTTCCTTGAGCACCATAGCTGTTGAACTACTAAGCTATTGTCCTTATCTACACCTGGACTCTGTGAGAAGAGAATCTACCCAAACATTTCCACTACTTATACTGAAAGAATATGAGAGATTTAAAATTCCAGTCAAGGAATCCCAAAGCAATGTAAAAAATATACGAAAATAAAGGCCACATGACTCCTCTGAAACACAATTCCACAGTAATGGATTCAAATGATGGTGAAGTAGATGAAGTCTCAGACAAAGAATTCAAAGGCATGAATATAAGATTGCTCAATGAAATGAAAGGGAATGGATAAACTCCTGAGAGAATTCAAGAAAATAAAAAACGTCATTGAAATATAAATAACACAGGCTATATAAGAGAAATTTAATAAATGATAACACTACTGGAAAATAAAATTAAAATATGGAAAGGAGAAACCCAGCAAGTCTAATAGGAAATCCACTGGAAAGACTTGTCTTTGGAATGGATCCAGTGGAAAACAGTATAAGGGTTAATCATAATTAGAAAATTGGTCCAATAGTAAAGAAAAATTAAGAGAGAATGAATTGAACACAAAGGCATGGGACAGCATTAGAAGACTTCTCCTATCAACCTTGATCACAGAACAGAGAGGACTACAGGCTTATGGCATATGTACTGAAATGCTAGCAGGAAATCTCCAAATTTGGGGGGAAGTAAATGGTCACCAAATAAAAGGGGCATTGCTGGTGGCAAGCAAACAATATTAGATAACAATCTTATGCATTATAACACAGGTAAAACAATAAGTATACTGGCAAAGAAAGAACACTGAGAGCTACAAAAGGCATCATGAAGCCCCAGAAAAGGGAGAGCCCATCAGAGTACCAGCAGATAACTCAGCAGGAGCTCTAGCACCAGGATAGCATGAAGTAAGGATCAAGCTCTGAAAGAAAAGAGTTAGCAAACCAAATGACCGCACACAGGGAGCTTAGCCTTCAGAATCAAAGGAGTAATAAGAAGGATCCAGGACAGGGGCTGGAGAGATGACTCAGCTCTTAACGGTATTTGCTGCTCTTGCAGAGGACACAAGTTCAGTTCCCAGCACCTACATGGCAGTCGGCAACTGTCCCTACTCTTGTTTCAGGAGATCCAATACCCACTTCTGTCCTCCATGGACACTAAATGCATTGTGGTGCACTTAACACTCGGGCAAGCAAAACATTGTTACACAGAAAGTAAAAAAAAAAAAAAAAAGAACAAGTGTTGCATTTTGCACAATAAAATTAAGCTAGAATATTCCACATCCATTAAGTCAGCACTGCAGATGAAACTTTAAAGAGTCTTGAACACTGTGAAAAATAGATAAGTACATCGATGAGGATTTGGGTGGGAATACATTACCCCAGACAAACTAGTAAAGGGAGATTAGGCAGTTGTCAAACAGTGCCAAACACCAAAGGGAAAGTTAATACATACCATTACAAGATGAATCTGAAGTCTAATGGTGTGAAGTTTACAATCAAAGGTCTCAGAATAGAAGACTGCCTGACAACTTTTTGTTATCAACAAACATCGTACCTCACTGGTAAAGAGAGGCACAGCTTTACATTAAAAGGACAGAAAAAAATGACCCCAAGCAAATGGAACTGAAAAGGAAACAGGAGTGGTAATACTAGTATCTGAGAAAGTAGATTTTAAGCTAAAACTAGCCAGAGGAGACAGAGCTGGTCATTTCTTTACTGATGACAATATGGCTTCATAGGTGAAAAGCACCAGCAGTCAAGCCTGGTTGCCCAAGTTGGATTCCCAGTACCCATACAGTTGAAGTAGAGGATCAGCTCCTGAAAGTTGTCTTCTGACCTCTGTATGCATATCATAACATGCACACACACATATAGACATGCACACATAGTAAATAAATAAAAATATTATACAAACCCCTTATTGTTAATGTGGCCATCAAGAAGATATAAGATTTTTTCAAAACATCCTTTATAAGTCAAAGACAGCCAGGCCTGGTTGTGCATGGCCTTAATCCCAGCACTCAGGACCCAGAGGCACATGAATCTTAGTGAGTTCCAGGCCAACCATGGCTACCTAATTAGAATTAAAAAGTCTCAAATAAATATCCTGATAATGAAACACCTCAATGACTTAGAAAAATGAGAACACATCAAACTCAAAATTAGCAAATAGAAAGGAATCATAAAAACCAACTCAAATATTAATGAAAAGAACAATACATAGAATTAAAGAAAATAAAGGGTTGCTCCTTTGACAGGATAAATATGATTGACAAACCCTTAGGCAAATTAACCAAAATAAAGACAGATCTAAATTAACAATAGTAGAGATGAAAGACAACTGCATAATGGATACTAAAGAATTGGGAGGCTCATCCAGGAATGTGCTGAAAATCCTTATTCTAATAAATTGGAAAAATCTAGAAGAAATAGATAAACACAGAGACAAATAGGTCCTATCAAAATTAAAATAAGAGTTTATAGAGAACTAATAGATAATGATCATGACACGGAAGTACTCATGATTCCCAATCTAAGAAACAAAACTCCTAGTACTGAATGGATTCACCTCTGCATTCTACTGAATTTCAGCTATTAAAACCACAACTCCTCAAATGATCCTGAAAAATAGAAAATGAAGAACTGCAGAACTGATTTTATAAAATTTTGATAAATGTGTAACCAAAATCGTATCCTTATCTGCAGACAAATATGATCATACACTTATGAGACACTAAAGATTTCATCTGGAAATTTTTAGAACAGACAAACACTTTGGCAAATTAGCAAGTTACAATAATATCAACATTCAAAAATCAATAACTTTCCATAAACCAAGAATGAGCTTGGAAAGAAAGAAATGAAAATGGGGCTGAAGAGATGGTTCCAGAGGTCAAGAGCACTGACAACTCTTGTAGAGGACCTGGGTTTGATTCCCAGCACCCACATAGAAGCTAACAATCAGTCATACCTCCAGTTCCAGGGAATCAGACACTCATGATTAGGCATTGCATGACACAGGTGCATTTACATACATGCGGGAACTGCACTGATACACACAAAATAAAACAATGAATAAAAAATAGTTTTAAAAAAGAAAGAAATGAGTCAAAAAATAATTCCATTTGTGGTACCTTTAGAGGAAAATTGCTTAAGAAGATATCTGGCCAAGGAGGTAGAAGACCTCTACATTGAAAAGTTTAAAACCGAATAAAGAAATTGAAATAAAAAAGACACTAGAAAATGGAAAGACCTTTCATCCTACGTTGTCAGAAATAATTTTGTGAATATGGCTACATCAAGGAAAGTAATCCACAGAATCAATGCAATACTTATATCAAAGTTATACGGTCATTTTTTACAGAAGAGAAAACATTACCTTAAAAGTCAAATGGAAGCACAGAAAAGAGCCTGAATAGCCAAAGTGATCCTGAGGAAAATGAGCAATTCAAGAAATACCACAGTATCTGATTCAAACTCCATTACAGGGACAGCACAAGCAACAAATGGGTAAGCCTGCACCACCACAGACATTCCATTTTATTATCATTATTAGTTTACTGCTTGTGAATTTCATGCAATATGTTTTGATGCAGACCCTCCCTTCACTATCTATACCTTCTCTTATGGCCACCCACCTCCTTTCCATGTTCCCTGTGCTCTGTCACACACATTAAGGGCTTACTGAATGAGACCATCCACTGGTGCCTGGTTAGCCTATCTAGCATCACCTTAAAGAAAGATGACTCTCCCTTTCTGAGAAGTCATTGGTTGCCAATGGTTCCTCAGCTGTGACTGGGTCTTCCTACCCACTTCTCTGTATCTATGCTCAGATTTTTGTCTGGTTTGAGCTTGCGTGGGTTTTGAGCATACCATTACCATTGCCAAGAGTTCATAAGAGCAACTTCACAGTTGTTTGGAAAACTGTTTCCTTGGGGTCATCCACCTCCTCTGGCTCTTATAAGTTTTCTAACGCCTTTTCCACAGTGGTCCCTGAGGCTTGCATGGCAGAACTTTAACATAGGTGTCTTACTCAGGGATAAGCACTCTGCAGTCTCTTATTCTCTATACCTTGGCTAGTTGCCAGCCATTCTATTTTTGGGAATCCTCAAAACATACACGAGAGAAAAGATTCTCTTCAACAAATGATGCTGTGCAAGTGGGATATCTACATGTAGAAGAAATGAAACTCAATTCTATTTCTCACTCAATAAATCAGTAATTAAAAAAAAATCTTAGCCTTAATGTATGACCAGAAACATTAAAACAGCAAGAAGAAAACATGGGGTTGGGGAGTAGTGGTGGGTGTGGATGCAGGCAAAGGCTTTCTGAAAAGGATGCTAACAAGGTAGGAAATGATATAAATATTTGGAAAATGGGATTAGATGAACTCAGAAACCTGCACATTAAGAACACTATTGATGGGTGAAAACCTTTGTCGTTCTCTCATGCACCAGAGGACATTATCTCTAAGGCACTTTTCGTTTTCCTGTCCTTGACAATGGACCGTTTTTCAGGATTTGGCAATGTCTGGGCTTTCCCCTTTTTTGTCTTACCTGGATAAAGCCTCCTATGGTCTTTGTCTCATACCTCCCTGGAGTGATTCCTTCCACCATGGCTGTCTAAGCACTGATATACCTACTTCCTGCCCCAAACTTTAAATGACTTTATTCTCTCCGTTGACATAGCCAATTGAACAACCCCCAAACAACTCAAAATGTCTAAAATTCAATCTTTCAATATTTTCTGTTTCTTTAGTTCTTCAAATTCTTCTTTTAATGCTGATCTTGAGAATAGATTGTCATCCAGCAAATCTTCCAAGTCAGCAATGAGACAATTTTCTCATCATAGTCAAGGCAGCTTATATCATTCTGCTTTGAGGTGCACACAGCTTTCTTCCTCCCTTATCTAGTTCCATCTCCAACCCAAATTCTACCTAAACACATATTCATTCTCCCCTCCAGTTGGTGTACCTGCCTTCTCTCTCTAATCTGAACATGATTCAGATACTGTACCATGCTATGGTTATTTTAACAAATATAATCCCATTATTTTCCCAGTTGCCATCCTCTGATTTCCTAGAAACAATAAAATCAAAGCTGGTAACATGTATGCCTGCCCATCACTGACATCTGTCAACACCTACGACTTCACCTCTGTCTCTGATCCTATAAAATGCTTAATGCTCTGGCCAGACAAGGGAAGAAAGTGTCTGGAATGTACCATGTTCTCAGTGATTTTCTCTCTGCATATTGTACTTGTCCTGCCTCTTTCTGGAATCCTCATCTATAGTTGTCGTTAACTCAGTTTTACATGTTTTGAGATTTGCTTGAAGAAGCAGCTCTTTGAAAGTGCCCTTTTAGTACTTTTTGGCTGACTTTTCTTTGTTCTTTTTATTTATGTGTTTATTTGTGCCCTACCTGAGACTGAACTTAGGGCCTCATGCCTGCTTTATAAAGACATTACCAAGCTACAGTGTCAGCTGCATGCTGACATTTTCTTCAGTGAATATTTTTCATGTTACATTTTACATTTTGATTGTGTATATTGTTGGATGAATAGTTTTCTCTCCTTACTGACCTGTGAAGTTCTCCAATTGTCAGCCTACAACTTAAAAAAAATATTGTTATATTTGATTGATAGATGGATGGATTTCTTAATTGACTGGTCGTGTGTGTGTGTGTGTGCGTGTGTGTGTGTGTGTGTGTGCATGGGTGGGTGGTTATGCTAAAGTTCTGTGGAGGTCTGATAATAACCCACCCTAGTTGGATTTATCCTTCCTCCATGTGGGTCCCAGAGACTGAATTCAGGTCATCACCAAACTATATGTTTTACATCTTCATCTGAAGTATATCACTGATAATCTGGCATTAAGCATACGTTCTGTAGATATTTATGGAAGATGCAAATTGATACAATCCCAGACAAGATGCACATATGTGTTATGAATGTGAGCTGCACCAAAATTCTTGCCATCTAAGAAAAGGAAGCCAATTGATTAACAAGGCCTTGTTTATTATCATTCTGCCGAGATTCGTTTTATCTGTTTGCTTTCATCTGAGTTATTGTACTTTGGAGAGTGCGGTGAGCTGATGCTTGAATTTCAATTATTTTGCCTTTCACAGCTGGGAACTGGACTAAGTCAGCATTTTTATGTCTTGAACTACCCTGCAGGCATAAGGTCTTACTTAAAATAATAAATGGTCATCCTTCAAGAGTCAATTAGAATCAGAATCATAACAACTTCTTTCTGAAAAGAATGGTTTACAAAGAGACATGCTTTTCAACCATAGTTGAACTGACTCATGAATTTGATAATTGTTCTTCCTGCTGAGATGTTAGTTTCTATCCTACTTTTAGCCCAACCTCATTATTTATCACATATATAGAGTTCCTTGCAACTGTAGAATGTGTTACAATCGCAGCAGGTTTTCTATAAACCTGTACACTGGTTTAGCCACTGTTCAGTCATTCAAAAGCAGTCTGGAAACTATAAAACGCAAATAAATGAAAAATTCAAGGGTAGAATTCAGGTTATTATTTTTATTTTTTCTCATACATATTGTTTATAACATAGAGAAAAAGTAAATCTTAAGTGGTTCCTGAGGACATAGCTGGCAGAGAATATTCACAAAGCAGTGTATCCAGACATGTGTAAAAGAATAAATGGGGCTTTTCCCTGGTACAACACTTCTTTCAGACAGTTGTGCAATGCCTTCGGTATACTAGCTAATAGATCCTGGGGAAAGGTACCAGGGATACAAGCCACAGATGATATTGATATAGACATATATGTGTATGTGGATATATATGAACTATAAATACCAATACACTTGATTGTAAATATACCTGCTAATTTCAGTCTGAAGGCTTAATACTATGACAAAGAAAGACGAGTGACAACTCCAGGGGCAAAAAGTGTTCTCTGGAAGAGCTGATGAATGAGACTGAGGGGAACTTGTTAAAGTGTGGGCAGAGGGCTTGGGAAGAGAGAGGCTGATGTGTGCACACATTAGAGAAAATGAAAGTGTTGCGTGGCTGGAAGAATGGAATACTGCAGAACACCAATCTAGCCAATTCACAAGTGATTTGGTGTTGTTAGTGAAAAAATAGTGTGGGATAGGGAAGAGCAGTGGGAAGTGGGCACCAGGAGAGGAGGCCACTTCTAATACCTGAGGCTTTTCTTCTAGGACAGGGTTTTCAGACGGGAGAAGACACAAGAGGCTGTGCGGACTTTCCAGAGTGCCATTCACATGGGTGGAACTGGGGACGCTGGGAAGCAAGCAGCTGGCAGCATCTTGTTCTGAGTGTCTGATGTCCTGGACGCTTAATCTGGACATTTGGAAATGAGATAAACAGAAAGGCATACATTTGAGGGTCATTTGAGTCTCAAGGTCCAGTTATCGCCTCAGTTACACTTCGAACTTCGCAGTCATTGGTTCGCTCAGTCGTTCTTTTCTTTTCCCATTATCCCAAGACATATCTCTGTCCCACCATGGCCCCTGCACACACTCACACTCATGTATGTGTGTGTACATATAAACATACACACACAGCACGCACACACCCACGCACAACTCCTACCTACTAGCAATCTTTATAATGCTTAAAGTGCAGAGCCACTTTTAATTATGTCACGAATGAACTAGAGAAACCCAATTTACTGTATACCCTGAGCATTCACTCAAGGTTACCTCAATTTGGGGTGTTAAAAAAACCTGAGAAAGAAGATGGCCAAGGAACAACTGTCAGAACTCTGCCTGTACCTCAATTCTTCATTACACTTTGAAAACAAGTACATTGACCTTGGGACTCTGTGCTACAAAAAAAAAAAATAATGGGCAATTATTCAGTAAATATGATCAGTGTAGACAGTGAAACCAGATAATGTCTGCTGTGCCTCTCATTACCCCTTCCCTTCCAGAACTATGTTGTTTTGTCTACACAGAAGTTTCCAAATATAGTACAGGTATGTTGTTTCAGGAGCTGATCTTGGACTTCCATTGGAGGCCCATCATTTGGTCCAATTTTGCAGAGTGATGTGTCTGCAAGTTGCACAGTAAAAGCTCTCTTTTGCATGTGGACTCCTTAGCATGGGGAGGGGATCAACGCTCCGCTTCCTCAGCTGTGATCTATATTTCACAGTTAGAAGTCTACCATGAAAAAAAATGGAGAGACAAATACGTTATGCTTAATGTTTGGAATATTGTGAAGACAGAGAACAGTTAAGTGGCTAAAGGCTGCACTGAATTTCATTTTAACTGAAGATATATGCTGATTTAAAAGCATTTTCTCCTTGTTTAAAGGAAATTTCTAACGTGTAAAAATCTTTTCTGATTACCAGTGAGCTTGTTTTCAAATTTAAACAGAAAGAAGAAATTCCTTTTTCTCTCTTTAATTTAAACAGACTGACCTAAGTGTATTAAAAAAAAAAAAAGAAGGCTGCAGAGGTAAAACTAGGCCACGGTGGTGATATTTGCTCCAGGAAAAATAGTCTGATTTACACTCGAATGTAGTTATTTCAACTTTTCAAGTAATACAATCTTAGAGCGATCTTGGTTCCAAAAATATGGCAATGTATGAAGTAGAAAAATCAGACTTCGTGGGCTCATTTTATTTCCATTAAATTCCACTCTGAATATTGCAGAAGGCAATATTTGGTTTTATTATTGTTAATTCCAAATATAATAAATATTCTTCTCAGTCTGGGTTGATTTATTATCATTTAAAATAGAAGAACATTTGAAGCTTGGGGTATATAGAAGGTATCGTAGGATTGGTTCCAAACTACTGTTTCTCCAGTCTCTTTTGGCTAACAGCAGCAGGAACTAGGTTCTTAGAAAGCAAGTGTTATAGACATAGCTTTTCAGAAGGGAAAAAAGTAATAACTAAACTTCTAATTACTTACGGTAATTATAAGAAATGATAAAAGGGGATATTGTATATAAATGATTTGCTTGAAGGAGAGAATCTGGGCAGTTGTCGGAGAATACACAGATACCATGAATATGTGCTAGCTTACATTTTGTTTCTAATGCTGGACTTTGCTTTGGGGGTTCTATGATTTTCTCATGATAAGGTTGTGCCTCTCTTACCATAGCATCTTTCAGTCATGTGACAAAAAGCATCAGCAAAAGTAAGTCTTTAAAACACTCTTGAGTTTTCTCTGCATAGTCCATTCCTTTGTAATGAGTCAAATCATCTGTTCATTGCTTATGAGGATATATAGTGGTGTTCTAGTTTGCCTGTATTGTTCTGATAAATGCCCATGACCAAATGATGCTTGGGGGAGGAAAGCGTTTATTTCAGCCTACCGAGTACAGTTCATCTCTGAGGGGAGTCAGGGCTGGAGCCCAAGGCAGGAACCTAGAGGGAGAAGCTGGAGCAGAGACCCTGGAGGGGTGATGCTTACTGGCTTTCTGGCTCAGCTTGCTTAGCTACCTTTCTTTGCACCTGAAGTCCACTTGCCTAGAAATGGGACTGCCCACAGTGAGCTGGGCCTCCTGTATCAATTAGCAACCAAGAAATTGCCTCATAGACAGTGTGACAGGCCAGTCTGACTGAGGTAATTCTTCAGTTGAGTTTCCATCTTCCCAGATGACTCTAGGTTTCTGTCAAGTTGACAGGTGAAGTCAACTATGACAAATTGTTATTATATGTAATATTCTTATGACAGTATAATGAAGTGTCCAAACTGTTATCCTTAGCAAGCCGATTTTCCATCATATGCAGGTTTTTCCAACCTTTTGATACTGGGACATGGCATTGTCATCTACACAGTTTATGTTGGAGAATGACATTCAATTAAAAAAAATGACCAAAAAAGCTCTTAATGTTTTAAGTAAATTTAAGGTACTTTTCTTTCTTCCTTTTCTAAATTGAATTTTTGTATATGTCATGTACAACATCTTAATCACTGTCGCTCTTTCTTGTGGCGGAGCGACAGGCACCCAGCAGGCACACCCCCTCACCAGGTCCTCTGTCTCCCGGCCAGCAGGAAGGAACTGCAAGGGGGATCCGGTACCAAGCTCGTGTCCCACTTCCCTGGGATTGCCCCAGCTCCCTCCCCGCTGTAGGAGAGGGCCTTTCAGGGGATCAAAGGGACGTCGGGTTGCTTCGCCTGGCCTGTTCTCAGCCTCCTGGCCCGCTCCAGAAGACAATCAGGCCCGACCAGGGTCCCCGTCTTGACCAAAGAAGCGTGCAGCTAGTCAGCTCTTTTGATGATACAGCTTTAATGATGTGAATTCTTCAATGGTACCGCAGGGAGCCATTTACTGAACTTATCAGACACATTATAAAGGTTTAGAGTTACAGGTATTAGCATACAGCAGGAAGTTTCTACCAATCATTTTGCTGGTCACTCTGATCATGCTTTTACTTTACATAGAGGCTACTACTGTCCACGCACTGTTCACGAGGGAGGAGGTAATTTTCCTCCAATGGCATTTAAGTTCCTAGTTCACCTAATTATCATAGTATGTGTGATATGTGCCTATCTCTTCTGGCTAGTCTTTGTTTTAGCTCCTCTCAGCGCCATCTTGCCAAGGCCACAAGGTGCCAGCTGGTCAGTTAGGATTTCTTAAGGCCCAACAAATCACCTTTATACACCCTTCCTTTCCCAATCTGTACCCTATCATAGGGCCCCCCCCTACTGAATTTCTTACGTTCTGTTACTTATGTTAAAGTATAAGGATTCAAGTTAGTGTCCCTTGACGTTCTTCAGAAGAAGTTCTTCAACTGGGGTCTGGACTCACTTCCTTAAAGAAGAGCAGCTCCTCCTTACCCCGTGGTAATCAGCTGCCTAGCAGTCTGTATCCCCAGCTGCTTTACAATGTGCAGTTTCTGGGCCACCAGTTAGACTTCTCCATTTGCTAGACACAGCAGAACGGATTATGAAGGGAATGCGTGGTGGAGGCCAAGGGTCTGGCCTCAAATTCTAGCTCCTGCCTGATTCTCACTTTGTCTTGAGCAAGCTATTTGATCTCCCCATATCCTACTGTCTGCAGCCCATCATTTTTATGGGCTGTAGAAAGAGGAACACAATAGGGTTACATCACAGAACTGGTAAGATCTTTGGAGCTCGAGATAAAAACTGTTCTGAGGCACTTTTGTGACACAGTCTTAGCTATGTTGATGATTTCTTTCATTTTGGGGAATTTGAGGTAACGAGAATGATGTGGGAGGCAGGAACCTAAGATACCTATACTTACATCAAACATGTAAAGATTAATAACTAGACTGATTTTAGTGAGAGTATCTTAAGTAGAGCGATATGGAATTCATCAGACAAGCGAAATAAACATTGAATCAAAAACCTACAAAGAAGGTAGCAGACCTTTTGTTATATATGCTGAATAAATAAAGGCAGATGAAGAAAACCACTGGGTCATTTAAAAGCAGAAGTTGAAAACAAAGGACAGATCTGAGTTCTTCCTGATATCAGTTCAGTCGCATCATTTATAACTCATCAACTTTTAAATACCTACACTATTCTTCAAGACACTCCTTTCAAAGAGCCCAAATTTATATTACAACTAGGTGAAGGGCTGGAGAGATGCCCAAGTGTTCAGGAGGTCTGGCTGCTACTGCAGAGGACCTGGGTGTGAATCCTAGCACCACATGGAAGCTCACAGCAGGCTCTAAGGCTCTAATTTCATTTCCAGGGAATCCAACATCATGTTCTGGCCTCCACAGGCACTACATGCCCACAGTGCACATACATACATGCAGGTAAAGCACTCATACATATAAAATAAATCTTTAAAATACCTTGGTTGCATTTCTAAGGAGCCTCTTTTCATCACTTGGCAGAGATTGAGCAACAGAGTACTGAGAACTCGGCTTCATGGAAATGTATCATATTCTCACTAATGTAGACCAAGTGAATTTTCATATTTCTGGGCATGTTTAGATGGCTCGGTGGTTTAGATCACTGGCTGCAAACGCAAAGGACCTGTGGTCAGTTCCCAGCACTTACATCATGGCTAACAATCATCTGTAATTCCAGTCTTAGGGGATCCAATGATCCAATGCCTTCTTCTGACCACCGCAGGCCATGCATACGTGTGGTTCATCCGCATACATGCAGGCAAAATCACTCATGGATAGCTAATAAAAGTAAGTGAACAAAAACACATTTAAAGAAAGAATTTTCACATCAGCAACCTCAGTTCAAGTAGGAGTATATTACATCCATGAGTAAGACTATTAATTCATATCAATGCCTGGTATTTAGGAGGAAAAAGGGAAATTCACTGTCAACACCAGAGTCTTGAGGCTGTGCAAGCATGTCCTTTGTTCATACTCTGCTGTGTGAATTGCCTAGAAGATTCTTTATCATTCCTGCACTTTGCTAATTTCAAGGCTAGGGGCATCTCGTTTCTCTGCTGAGCGTCCCTGAAGAGAATCACCTGCCACGGAGACCAATAAAATATAGCGGGATGCTTTTCAGAGAACTGGTAAGGGTGGGGAAAAAGATCCATCTGTTTCAACGCTGAACCTCAAATAAATGAATGGGCCTTTTAGCACGGCCCTCGGAGCCCTAACGTACTACAAATTGATCACCAAATGTTCTCCCAGCAGAGAACTGTGACTTGTTCAGCTCCGGAGGGTTGAAGACCGAGTCAGGTCTCTTAAAACACCACACCCTTGCTGCTTCCACTGTTTCCCTTCGAGGCTCTTTAATTTGAGATGTTTGTCAAAGAGAGAAAATATACGTCTTTGGGGAATTCCCTTGTAGAGTTAAAAGGATGCAGCTCTGTCTGAAGATGTGGGAGCTTTCCAAGAACTCAGCATCACCGGGCGCTTCTCTCATCGGCCCTCTGGGTGCTTCCCCTGCTGTGCTGTTCTCAGCACTCATGCGCCCAGTGAGAGAAGCTCCGGACCCTGTGGACTGTGTGTTTCAAATACTGTAAAAGTACTGCTAACGTCAAAAGACTGGTTTATACACACACACATATACACACAAACAGACACATACATACACACATACACACATGGACACACAGGCACACAAGCACATACAGATGCACAGTCACATACATAGACACCCACTCACACATATTAACATACACACACAGACACACATATATATACACATACACACAGACACACACACATGCACACACTCACACATGTGCACACACACAGATGCACAGACCGACACATGCACACACATATGCATACTCAAACACATATATACACACACATACACACGTATACACACATATGCACATGCATAAGCAGACACACATATATACACAGACACACACATGCACACACGCACACACAGAGGCATACACATAAACACACACATACACAGACACACACATACAGACACAGACACACCCACAGACAAGCACACACATACACACCCACACACATGCACACACACGTGCTATGTGATGTATAGAATATCATCAGGGCAAGGAGGGAAGCCACTCTCAGAGGCAGGGTAGAGAAGGACTTTGCATAGGATGTGCCATTTGAGATGGGCTATAAATTATGAGTAGTGTTTGCATTTTGGAGATGTTTTTGTTGGAAGTAAGAGAACACATCTCTTCGCTCATCCACCCAACATTTGTTAAGCAACGATAATGTACATAGTGTTATATTTGACTGCAGCGTATGAAATCGAATATATCACAAATCTTCGCCTTCAGAGACTAGCACTTGTGTGAAAAATGGCTGGGAGATCAGCTCATCTGGGTTATAAAATATTTGCAAACAGAAGTAGGATATAAAGCCAGAGAGAACAATTTGGATATTTGGGTATAGATCCAACTGGCTGGAATCCCAGTTTGATCCTTCATTTGTTTGTCTTTATTTTGTTTGTTTTGTTGTTGTTGTTTTGTTTGTTTGCTTGCTTGTTTGTTTCAGACAGGCTTTCCCTGAAGCCCCAGCTGGCCTGGAACTGGCTATGTAAGACCATACCGGGCTTGATGCCACGGAGATTCACCTGCTTCTGCCTCCTGAGTGCTGGGATTAAAAGCTTGTGCCACAAAGCCTGACTTGATCTATTTTTTTTTTAAAGCAGATAATGAGAAAGTCTTAGAGGTGTTTTTAGCAACACAGAGGCGAGCTTGACTAACAGAATACCCTTATTAAAAGTTAGCAGCTAGCCTTAAGACTCCAAATGGAGAGTGAAAAGAAAATCCAACAGACATGTAGGTTAATATTGACTGTGTGCATGCATCTCCAAAACCTGACTTGGTAGCTTTCTTGATCCTAGGAGTCAAAGTTTCTTCAGAAATACCTCAGGATTAGACATTATGTACAATATGCAAATGTCTGAAATCTCCAGTAGACCAGAAGAACTAGACCATGTGAGGTCAGTGAGACCCACAAAGGTAAGCGCTTGCCTAGGGTCATAAAGTGAGTCAGTGTGGACTGGGAACAGACTCTGTGAGTCATGGCTCCCAGCCTGGGCTCTGACCACGAGACAAAGCTCCTCCCTAGCAACAGAGGGAGAACTCACTGTTGCTGTAGCCAAACTGGCCCATTCTCCGCATCTCTGGCTTCCACTAATGGCAGGACCATGTCCTGTTACATTTTGTTCCACAGCTCAGGATAAGTTCCAATGAATACATTTTGTCTAAGTGGAGAAGTGGTAGTTCTGGGGTGGTTCATCTTAAAATACTGGGCCGGGCAGGCTCAGAGCAGGTAGCAGTGTCAGCCAGAGCTGAGACGCAGTGACCAAGCCCAGCAAGGCTGAAATGGGTATCTTCCGATTCACACAGTTAAGTGACTCTACAGTTCAGTAAAATGTACGAAGAAAAGACACATGGTACAATGTGATGTGAGAGACAATTTTCCTCTGCGAATAGACACTTCCTGTGTTAGGATAGGAGATTTGGATGAGGTTTGACTGCATCAGGGTTAGATGGTCTAAAGAGTTTGTTGTCCTAGACTTCATTTATTTTTAAAACACTCTTGCTTGGTAACTCCTTTTGAGCCCTTTGATTATGTCTCTTGTCAGGTAAGCTGAATCCTGCTTACTAGAATAATTGTAACTATCCCAGTCCAGCACTGATATTGCTCCGGGTAAAACCCTGACTTTCAACGACCATATTTGTGGTATAGGCCTAAATATCTGATGCCATTCCTTTTGTTTTAGAGTGAATTCTCTTTACCACTAGTCTTCAAGTCCCAACGTCTTTTTTCCCCCTTTAAATTATATATGACTCACTGAAATTACTGTTAAAGCTCCATTTGATTATATATCTTAGTGCACAATATTAAACTAAAACTGACAGCCAGGTAGTGGAACTAGAGACACTCCTTGCACAGGAGTTTTAGAGCTCTAGGTACAGATATATCTGCAGACACTTGGAAGAAATTAATAATAATGATTTTTTTATGAAACTATCACAGTAGGAGGACCAGTACTCTCGATAATTCTTTATGTGTGTGTGGGTGTACATGTGTGTGAATCCAAGTGCACAGGTGTGCATGTGAAGGACAGGGGTCAGCCTCCCCTGTCATTACGCAGGCCTTGCCCACCCTTTTTGTGAGATAGAGACACACAATGACTTGGAACCCCTAATTTGGTTGAGGTGATTGGCCCAAAACCCCCAGGTATCTTCCTGTCTCAGCCTCCCAGCACTGGGATTAAACACACATACCACCATGAATGACATTTTTACATGGGTTCTGATGATCAAACAGGTACTCAGACTTTTATGGCAAGTACTTTACCAACTGAACTCCCACTCCCTGGCCTTTGCCAATAATTCTCCATACCAGAGATGGTGTGGAATTCAGTTTTAGTTTGTGTAAGCAAAATACTGCACTTAAAAATTCAAATTTCATTGAACTAAACTACACATGTATTCAAAAATCCAGTCTAAACTGCTGAACACTCAATCATATTGTTGTTACATGTATAAACACCAATAAATGCATAATTTATTATTACAGTGATCAAATTCTTGGGGTACTCAGAGTTTGCAGCGAGAAAACTTGGGATCGGTACCTGATAGGTCAGTGTGCTTCTGGGGGTGGTGACGGTTTAGGCTTTATCTTGGTGGTGGCTGTTCAGACGTCTATTATATTGTTAAACTATCCAAGTGTGTTTCATGCAGTTTTCGTTTGTTATAATTTACAATAAAAAGCTTTTTGAAAGTTGAAGAGTACTACACACTGATGAAAACCAGCTGTTCTTGGCATGCCTGCCTTCATCTCCCGTTCTTACTCCACATATGCAGCTGCTGTGGCCATGGTGAGTAGGAATGACCTTTGTATTTCTAAAGCAAACGCTTGGCTTGCCTATCTTACCTATTTTAAATTTCTTAAATGCCAGACAGATGCAAATTATCTTTGCATCATCTTCAGTAGCAGAGTGGGAATGGATTCTGTTACTCTTTGTCAGTGAGCATGTGATGCCCACTCCCAGAATGTCTGACTAAACCAGTGTCCAGCACCCACCTTTTATGACTAAGTATGTTTGTATTCATGGCTGAGCCATCCGGGAATCCACTAATGGACGTAAATGCTCTAGGATTACATGCTGCTCTGTGTCCTGTATTTTTAAGTGCAAATAATCATTCCAGTTTTACTCTGTATCATTCCATTCGGTATCATCAGCAGTTATTCAGCACCAAAAATTTTTCAGAGAGCTAGATAATGTCTTTCAGTGCATTTCACGATTATCTCTCAGTTACAAAGTTATGAGTTTGGTCTCTCTCACTCTTTCTCTCTCTCTGTCCTCTCTCTCTCTCTCTCTCTCTCTCTCTCTCTCTCTCTCATGTTTTTCCATTGCTGCAGTTTATATTGAAAGTAGAGCTAACATGCCCACCACCTTTCTGTAGGATGAGTGCCCACCAAACTCATAACATATAGGTTATGAAGGACCTATATGTACATGCTCTTATTTTAAGGTGCTGAACCCAAAGTGATGTCTTTCAATCAAGAAACCGGTTCTCAACTCTTCCTAAAACTTTTCTGCACTTGTTAGTTCATTTCTTTCCTTCTCTATCTTAAGTAAAGCTTCTTCTCTGATGCTGCATAGAGGCTGACAGCTTCTTCTCCTTGATCGTTTTCTTGAACTTTTCCCTCACTTCTGAATTGCTTTTCATTATCCTTTCAGATTCTTCATTTCTTCTTTTCAGTTTCTGTCTCTTCTCCTCTACCTGGAGGAATGAAAGATGGATTTACTGACCCACTTTGGTTTTCCTTAATACAGAAATGTCACTTAATATGATGCTTGTTACGGTATGGTTACTTCTGTAGGAATTATTTTTTGGCAATATCTTCCTAGTCTCAGCCCCCCTGGAAGTCACTGTGTGGACTAGTCTGGCCTCGATCTCATAGAAATCTGCCTGCCTCTGCCTCCCCAGGGTTGGATTTAAAGGCATGCACAACCACACCAGGTGTTGTAGTAATTATTATATAGTGAGTTTCTTCCCATCTGTGATTTGCTTACTTTTGTAATCCACTCTCCAAACATTGCCCAGAGCAAGCACTATTCCATGAATACCCCCAAGTTCTTTGATGATGACCTGCCATTGTTCATTCCATTTACTAGGCTTCTTTACCTTGATACATTTATATATATATATATGCAACACATGTGTGTGTTTGTATGTATGTATGTGTTTGCCTCTGCAAGTTCCCATGCATGCACACATGCCAGAGGTTGATGCTGGGTATTTTCCTCTGCTTCTTTGCAATGGCTACACTTTTTACTATTTTTATTGTATGTTTATGAGCATTTCGTCTACATGTATATAAGTACATCATGTGTGTGCAATGCCTGAAGGGGCCAGAAGAGGGCAGTGGATCCCCTGGTACTGGAGTTAAGAATGGTTGTTAGCCACCATGTTAGTGATGGGAACTGATCCCTGGTTCTCTGCAGGGACAAGCCATTGCTCTTTAAGTGTTGAGCCATCTCTACAGTTCCCCTCTTTGGTATTTGAGACAAGGATTCTTACTGAGCTTGGAGCCGAATTAACTGAGGACAATGAACATTTTCTGGGAAGCTGGATGTCAAGGATAGATGATGTTTTATTTTATTTTATCTTTTTTTTTGCTTTTGTGGAGCTGTTCAGAGAGGTAGTCTTCAAAAGGGAGCATACATACCTTGCTTCCAGAAAACGAGGCAATGTTTTTGGATGCAGAAGCTAGTAGGTCGAAGGTCAGCATAGAGCAGACTTTGTAAATGTTCTTTGTGCCTTACCTTTAATGAATTTATCATTAACTCACTAACATTATGTTTATCTGTTGAGATTACAGAATTCTCCAGGCTAGAAAACTTGTTTTGTCTATTTTTTTGCATCTATTCATCAAACCAATAATCATTTATTGAAGTTTGATAAACATGAGTGGATAATTCACTGTTATCAGAAAATAATTATTTAAAAATCTTCAAATGAGAAAGGTGCTTGTAAAATCTCAAGTGTGATAGTTACTAGCTAAAGAAATCATTTTATTTTTTGATGTGTATTTTTAACTGAAGTGTGTGGATTTCACACATTTTAATCATATTCAGACCAACTCCTCTCTGTAGCCCTGCCACAGGCTTTCAAGCATTCTGTCTTATATGTTAAGACTTGTTGAGTCATGTTTGTATACTCAAGTGTCTCTCAGTGTGAGTTTGTTCACTGGAGCCTGTTCAGCCTATCTAGCATCGCCCCCCTGAAGAAGATCAACTTTCCTTCATGCAGCAGTAATCAACTGTCAATAGCTATGGTTGGGGTCGCCTGTTCATCTCTCCAGTTCTCGTTTTCATCTACTTGAGTTTTCATGGATCTTGTGTATGCTGTTACCATTGCTGAACGTTCCTATGAGCAAGGTCCCAAGAGCCTGCAAGATTGTTTTCATATACTCATGCACCTCCATTCCTGGCTCTTACAATCTTTCCAGCCCCTCTTCCGCAATGGTCCCTGAGCCCTAGGTGGGTGAAGTTTAATACAGGAGTCCTGTCCGGGCACATACAGTCTGCAGTCTCTCATTCCTCACACTGTCATCAGTTGTGGCCTTTTGTGTTCATCGCCCTCTGTTACATGAGGAAGTTTTGTTGATCAGATCTGAGAGATACATTAAAATTCTCCCTCCCCTTTCCCCATTCACCTTGTGAGCATTAGGTATAGAGATTACTGGTATGAGAAATTCTTAAAGAAGTGGAATTTATCAGTAGATTGTGAAATAATGAAGACTTGGATTTTATTTAAGGATCCATTCTTCCTGATGTGTTTTCCTGTAAGATTTTCTCAGGAAACAGGAAGTAAAAGCAACGTCATCGAATATGTTTGCAGAAGGTCAGCAGCATGTAATTAAAGACAAGGGAGATGATGTGCACAGAAAGAGAAATGAAAGAGGAAGATCATCACCTGGGCCTCAGGGAACACAGGACCTCCTCTTTGATCGTCATCCTCTTTGTGTTAACTGCAGTTCTAACTGTAGTCATCATCTGTTTCTTGTTTAGCTCTCTGCTTTTACAAATACCTTTAGGTCCATGTTTTACCTCTGCCATTTAATGCTGTCCGTCTTTGTACTTCACAGGAATGGAGTCACTTTATACATATTTTTGGTGCAATTGGTATTGACAACCTAAAATGTGAGTCTGCATTTTAAACATTAAATCCTTTGATGATAATGTTTTATATCAGGTTTTTATATGATATTGAATAAATTACTGTCATGCCCAAGCTGTCTGACCCCTCATATAAAAGATCCTTCTATCTTCTACTTTCAAAAGTCCGCTTTGATGGAACCAGAGAGATGGTTCAACCATTACAAGCCTTGGCTGCTCTTGCAGGGGACCTGAGTTCAGTTCCCGGCACCCACATATCTTTAAATCCAGTTCCATGGGATCTAATGCCCTCTTCTGGCCTGTGGGCATTGTACACAGGTTCACTTATATAGTAGATGCAGGCAAAGCACTCATATACATAAATATATATATATATATATATATATATATATATATATATATATATATAATCTCCACTGTGATTGCATAGAAAATACTATTAAAACTCATATAAACTTTGAATATGTATATTAAATTAAACTATTTTTGTGTGGTATTTTAAAAGTAAAATTTTGGAGTGTTATTTTTTTAAACTGACCTGTTGTCCCTATTTAAGGTGTATCATCATCATGTGATGTTTCAATGTGTGTGCCTTTTGTAAAGATGAAATCCAGATAAATTACTCTCTCCTCAAACTTTCATTATTTCTTTGTGATGAAAACACTCAAAATCCTTTCCTCTGGATTTAGAAAACATTTTTAAGTATGAGACAGAGGCATTGGATCCCCAGTAGGTGGGGTTACAGGCGGTTGTGAGCTGCCTTGCATGGATGCTGGGACTCAGCCCCAGTCCTCTAGAGAAGCAGTATGTGCTCTTAACCACCGAGACATCTCCTCAGCCCTCTTCTGACCTTTATGTATGTTAACTGCATTACCTAGAGTCGCTTTGGGCAGTCAGACTCCTGAACTTATTTCTAGCTAACCATCAGTCATTACCCACAGATCCTTTCTTCATCCCTCTCTCCTTCCCTCCCTCCTTCTTCCTCTCCCTCTTCCCTTCCTCCCACCCTCCCCTCTTTATACCTCTGTTAAGCCCTGTTCTACTCTACCATTCTATGAGACTAAACTTTTAGACTCCAAATGGGTCAAATAGGCCCAGAACCAGAGAGCATGACATGGAAATGGTGTTTTGGATTCACCTATGTGTTAGAGTGCTTGATTTCATTTGCTGTCTTGATTCACTCCCATCTTGTGCAATGCAGTCAGAGTACAACCTGGAACTGTTTTTAATTATTTTTTTCATCCTCCTTATTTTCTCAGACTCTCCAGCTAGCTGTGAAGTAAAAGTAGCACAAGAAATTTTCCACCAGTAGTTCTTGTTGAATTAAACCTTCAAACACCCTGAGAGTCTCCATCTCCTAACTAGTAATCACTGTTTCCTTCTTTGATACTCACAATGTAAACTGTCTTTGTGTGAACAATTTTATTTTCATAAACACCATAAATTAAACATTGTATGCTTAGTCACGTATTCTGTTTAATATTTCCACATAGAAGTTTGTTTGGAAATAAAGAGAAGATAAAATCTAAATTTCTCTCCAAGTCTAAGTTATTACATTACTACCTAATTTTATTTTATACCCAGACACAATTCGATTTCATGACTAGCCTGAACAAGCCGGACAAAAGTGCCCTTCCTCAAGGCTTTGCTCTGGGGATCCGGTGAGTATGTCAAGTCATTTGCTGCCAGTCCTGGTGACCCAGCACCCACATAGTGGAAGGAGAGAACCAGCTGCCACAAGTTTGCCTCTGACTTCCTCATGTTCACATTAGGGGTGAGTACATGCACATAAATAAGTGTAATAAGATTTTAAAAGTCTGTGCTTCCACTTATATAACAGACAGATTTACTCATGAGATATTTATTAGATTATGAGAGTAAGGGCTCTGTTATTCCAATTTCACATAAAATGATGATGTAATATTTATCATTTTGAAGAGAGTATAAGACCCCTTTGTCACCCACACATGTAGGAAAAAAACACAAATTACCATTGTAGAGGGGTTGGTTTTGGTTTTGGTTTCCAGGATACCCTCCCCCTGAATTCAAATATTTAGCATAGATATATTTCATCCAAAATTAGTAGCCAAGAAAAGCTTTAAGTTTGTAATTAAATGAAAAATAATTAAGCCATTAGGGTAATTAAGAACTTTATTCTTTTCCCCTTAAGTGATAAGATGTCAAATATTCTTTTCCCCCCAACAGATCTCTTATTGAGTGAAATTCCAAAGCACAATCATTCTTTTTTCTTCCTTTAATGATAATTTATAATGCTACTTTTATTCTTGCAAGAAGTTACATTCTAGAATTTGATGTATGTTAGCATTACAAATGCCATATATAGAGCATCATTTTACACGTCTATGGGGTCTAGGCAGCCAGTAAATACACTTATTAATGTGAAGATATTAGCAGAAGTTATAGTACTACGTCAATTCTATTCATAGAATGTTATGGTGGTTGGAATGAGAAATCATCCCCCCACAGGCTCATTTTGGAACACCTAATCCCTTGCGGGTGGTTATGGAACCACCTTTAGGAGGTGCAGCCTTGCTTGAGAAAGTCTATCACTGGGTGTGGCTTTTAAAGTTTATAGTCTTATCCCACTTCCACTTCACCCTGTCCACTTCAGGATTGTGGCTTGCAATGAATCAACCATGTTCCCAGTTCACCTACTGCCATGAGTTACCACCATATGGACTCTCCCTCTGGAACTCTAATCCAAAACACACCCTTTCTTCTATAAGCTGCTCTGGGTCATGGTGTTTTATTATAGCAACAGGAACTAAATAATACAGAAATAAAGGAAGGAAGTCACATGAGATAGAAATCATGTGTGTCTCTATCTTTCTCCATCATTCTCCCTCTGTTGGTTATTATTTTGCATTTTGTAATTTCTGACATCCAAACTGCTTTTGGCAAACAACACCTTAAATTGTACCTTTAAGATTGTCTTAATTAGGCAATAGCATAAAAACTTATAAAGCTTCATCATTAGGAAGGTGTTCAATGTTCTTGTGTTTATTCTGGCATTTTCCTCTAAGTTCTTGAATACATTTATATACATAATCATAAAACTACATATTTGTGAATATCTCTCTCTCTCCATTATATATTGCATATTACATATATATATATATATATATATATATATATATAATTACACATAGTACTCAAACCCGCAGTATTTTGGAAGTGACGAGAAGTAGCTTCAATGAGGTAAAATTTGGACATTTTTCTTTGATAGCTCAGAAGTCCATTGTGATGGTTAATCTTGTTTTTCAATTTGAGTAGATCAAGAATCAGCCAAAAGGCAGGCCAATGCATACTTTTATGAAAATCCTTCATGATCCAATTGTTTAAAGTGGAAAGATCACCTGCTTTCCTTCACTCCTTCTGGCATGCTCAGCTATCTTATTGCTTGGCATTCCGTTGCTAATGTCAGAGTCAGCTTCACCAGACTTCCAACATAGACTGAAGACAGCAGTTCTCCAAGAATCCTCCAAACCTACAATCCCTGGTTGGGACAACTGAACATTCAGTCTCTTGAATTGAGAACTACAAGGTTTTCAGCCACTCCAGTCTAAGACAGGCATTGTTGGAATACCCAGACCATATTATATAAGCTAATCGAATAAATCTGCTTTTAATGTGTGTTCCATCTAGCATTTCTTTTCCTCTAGAAAACTCTGACAAAAACCTTATTGCTGTTAATATCAGAAATACCAATGTACTGCATTAACTTGTATTGCTGGAGACTTTCAAGGTTAATACTGAGGAAATTTGTGAAAAAAGTTACCCAGGTGATAGCGAAACCACAAAGATACTCTACAATAACTCTTACTGTTATGATCTCGATTCCCCTTTCAAATAGAATGTGCAAATGATAACAAGGAAGATGGGGAATTTTAAATACATATAGCAAATGATAGAAAACGTATCTTTTTAACAACTTAAGTAGTTATGTTTCATAGACTAATGCTGTAATATCTACTCATAAATGAGTGCAGTATATTTGTCTTTTTGTTCTTTAAGGTTTAAAATATAGTTATAACTGTCCTACAATCTGTACATATATGTGTGTACATGTGTTATGGACTGTACATATATATTTAGCTGGCGTTTGCATCACTGCTGTATTTTGATATGATCTACCACATTCTTTTCCTGGTTTCCTACATTGTCCTTATTTTGATCTTTTTCTGTCCATTGACCAACAGTCACTGCCAGTCATGTTTGATGCGATGGCTAATCTTGATTGTCAGCTTGAGGTGCCTGAGAAAGGGAAAGTCACTTGAAGGACTTCCTCCATTGGAATGGCCCTTAGGCTTGTCTGTGGGGTGCTTTTTTTAACTGGCAATCAATGGAGACCCAGCCCTCAGTGGATGGTACCATACCTAGGTAGCTGAATGTGAACTTGGGAGCTAGCTAGTAAGCAACATTCTTCCATGGCTAACTCTTCAAGCTCCTGCTTTGAGTTTCTGCCTTGGCTTCCCTCAGTGATGGTCTGTGGCCTTGTCCTAGTTATCTTTCTGTTCTTGTAATAAAATTTTCCATCGAAAACAAACTTGGGGAGGAAAGGGTTTACTTACCACAGTCCATCACTGAAAGAAGTCAAGGCAGGGACTCATGGCAGGATTCTAAAGGATAAAATTAGCAGTTCCTAGAAGAAAAAAAAAACTTAACAAACCTGTTATATAATTCAGATTTTCATAACACTTTTTGGTCTTGAGTTTAGAACACTGGAACCTGACAAGGTCTTAAGTCATGAAAATCATACCCCCATCAGAAGAACAGATTAGACCTCCCACACAAGAATAGCAACAGAGGCAGGACAGTTTGTTAAGGAGAGCACTTCCAAGGAAGGAAGTGGGCTAGAGCTGGGAAAAGGACAGAGACTCAACGGTGCCTGTTCCCAATGTTTTGGCGCCTTTATGGGTCTGTATAGAGCACATTTCTTGTCACACACCCGCCCCATCTGTTATGTAACAGTCTTGAGGGGGTCCATGTCAGCCCTCTCCTACTGATTTCCTGTTATGCTACTTGTGACTTCACCATGCCTCACTCTCCTGCTATCAGGTGGATTTGCCCTCTGTTAGCTTAGTGCAGAGCTGAATTCTTGAGACTGTGTCTCCTTGTCTTTCAGATCTGTTTATTTAAATCTAACAAATAAATCCACATGTATATTCATTGGATATGACACAGTGTTTTGAAGTGTGTGGCGTTATGGAATGATTAAATCTAGCGAGGTGCCCTATAAATGACCTCAAATTGTTATAATTTTGGCAAATACTTATGTACTCTCTCAACATTTTTCAAGAAAGGGATGCATCATCACCAACTGCAGCCCCTGTAAGATGCACTAGATCTCCTGAATGTATTTATTATATTTAACTGTTCTTTCTTGGATTTATTTTTATTTAACGTGTCTGAGTATTTTGTCTGCATGTATGTAAGTACAGCATGTGTGACCAGTGCCCACAGAGGCCAGAAGAGGGTGTTGGATCTCCTGGAACTGGAGTTTGGATGGTTGTTGGCCACTACATGGCTGCTAGTAATTCAAGTAGGGTCCTCTGCCAGAGCAACCAGTGTTCTTAACCACTGAACCATCTTTTAGTCCCTAATTCTGTTTTTCTATCCTTTGAGTAAATCTCAAGTGCCTGTCTCCCCACTCCAGCTGCTGGTACTATGCATCCTACTCTTCCAAGTCAACTTCTGTAATACTAACATTTTCAAATTCTGTGTACAAATGAGATTGGGAGTTCATTTTTCTTATTCCAAACTCTTATTGCAATACTCCCAAGGCAATAAGTTTCCTTGAGAAAAAATGAGGAGGGGGGAAATGAGGAGAAAAAGAAGAAAAAGGAAATGAAGAAAGAGAAGGAAGTAGAAAAGAGGGGAAGAAAAATATAGCCTGTTACAGGTGTAGACATGAGTCACTAAGGAAACAACGGTTAATAGGGTCATAAAATAATTCTTAGACACATCAAATTCTGCCTTGTCAACAGAGAGCCATAGTAGAAGTTAAGAAAAGGCAACAGGTGTAAGGTCCTTTCAGGTACCTTATCAGCAGAGTGGCAATCTGCATCGTGAGCGGGGATGTGGACACTTCACTTAGGTGCTTTGATCTCAGAGACTTCACCTTTGAACAGCAGAGCAATATGCTCATTTGCTCTTTTATTGTCCAGAACCTAAAATCTGCTCTCAGTACACTCATTAAATCATTGATTTTGATAGCTTCCTGAAGATCAAACACTCTAAGGGCATTTAAAAATATAAAAGTAATATAACAGTGTCATGTTTCTTCTGTTGAAAGCTGGCTGATAGAGCAATAAAAATTTACTGAGAATTAATGATGGGAAACTCTGTGTGTGTGTGTGTGCATGTGTGTGTGTGTGTGTGTGTGTGTGTGTGTGTGTAGATGCATACATGCCCATGCCTGTGAATGTGTGTGTGTATAGAGGCCAGAGGTCAATATCTCCTGTCCTCCTCAAACACTCTTCAAATTGCGTTTTGAGGCAGGGTCTCTTATTGAACATGGAACTTGCCAGTTTGCCAAGACTGGCTGGCCAGGTAGCTCCAGGCATCTGCCTGTCTCCACTCTTCCGGAGCTGATATTATAAGCATGTGTCGCCATGCTCCAATTTCACAGAAACTTACATACTCAGGCTCATGTAGCCGGCATCTCCCTAGCCCACTGATAGAGAATTTAGGACTAATTACCCCAAGAATCAGCTGGAATGTTCAAATCTCTTTGAGATAGTCCACTTCTCTTCCAGAGCTAAGAATCAGAGTCTTTATCAAGCACTTACTATGAGCCAGTCACACTGCTTTGTAATCACCCTTTTATCACATTCTCATGAGAACAATCCTAATATACAACTACTCTTTTCTCATTTCAGTGGTGAATGGTTTGAGCAAGGGTTTACATAATTTGCTTAAAGTCAGTCTGTAATAACTGGTGGCAGGTACTCAAGCAGGAGAAAGCATTCAACGTCGCCTACCTTGCGCATAGAATAGAATCATTTGGAAAGCTTGCTGCCTGGAAGACCTAGGTATGAGCCAGCATAAGGAACTCTGATTAAAAGTCTGGGGTGAGATCTGGTCATCTGATACAATTAGAAGTGCCTGGAAGGAATCTGGTATAAGTCAGAACATTAGAATGAGTGATGTAATATCTACAGTACCCAAGGGTTGGTTTCTCTGCCACTGCCTTTCTGCAGGAGCCTGACTGCTCTTGGATCTAATTTCATGTTTCAAATACTTTATGAATGATGGGGCATCCTCCCTTTTTGGCAATGTGCTCAGCAGTTGCCTGGTTTATATGTTTCTTCCTCTTGGCAGAACTCGGTGTACACAGACTGAGAACTGTATTGTTCACCAGCCTCCCTGTGTGGAGAGATTAATTATTTATTTCTATAGCTTTGGCTCCAGGGATCCTGCTGATAGGGCTCCAGCCAGAGTCAGTGTAGAGCTTGGTTCTCGAATTAAAGGCTTGGGTGGCTCTATAAAAATGATGCTTCAGTCCAGCCATCCAAATCCACAGGAAGCTTTTTGATAATTTGTATACAGCTAAAACCAACCCTTACTTCCTTCTTCTCCGGTCTGAAGCAAGGATAAAACTCTTAAACCACCTGGTAGCATAGGGAAGATTAGACCGAGAAGGAATAAACTTGGTCACTTCTGGCTTCTCTCCAGCTTCTGTTTGCTCTGTACTGTGATATTTAGAAGTGCAGTGGGTTTGGATTAAGCTGGTCTTGGTGGTGTTTCCTGTTTCAAAGAAAAGAAAGGATGTCAATGGTGTCTGATATCAAATAATTTAACCAGAAGGGTAACTAAATGAAAGCAAGAAGTCTAGGCTCAGCTTTCAGCAGGTTAAATGGAGGAAAAGAAAGCTTCAAATGTCATTTATTTTGATCCAAGGCATGTTGACCAAACATCTATTAAGCACTTTGACACGTTCATGTTATATTGTGGGCTGGAAACAGAGGGGTATTGAATGAGCCTATTAGGCATTGTGCTGTGCACCAGCATCAATGCAGGCGGCTGTTAGCTTGTGAGAGTTTTCATCCGAGGGAGCTGGCATGCAAGATGTGTGTGCAAAAACCCCAGTTTAAGATTGATCGTGATTCAGGACAAAAGAGGCAGGCGATGTTATAAAGTCATAGCAGACAATAAAGTTGTTTTGATGAGAGACATTGGATGACCAAGGGCTAGCTCTGGGTTCCCTAGTTGCTTGAACCTGAGATGTTTCTGATGTATTTACTCATGGAATACTTTAACGGTCAAGCTGATAAAGGAGGGAAGAGTGTGATTAGGAGACAGAGGAAGTAAAATAGCCAAGCAGGCTCTCAAGGAAACATTCAAAGGCTATTACCAAAAGGGCATGCTACAGTGTTAGAATGTGTCACATACTAAAAAGGAAAAGCAGGGACTGGACAGATGGCCTTGCTGCCCTTAGCAGACCAGCAAGTTTGGTGCCCAACACCCACGCTGGGAAGTTCAAAACCACCTGTGACTCCAACTCTGGAAGCTCCAGCTCCCTCTTCTGGCCTCTTCAGGCACGGGTGTATACACACAGGTGAGTGTACAGCCACACACATACACATAAACAAAATTAAAATAAATCCTCTTTAAAAAGAAAGAGTACCCAAGAAAGTTTGCAGAGGATGTGTTCTGATCTAAAGGAGGTGCCCATCTTTTGATGCTGCCAATTGCCTAGATATGTCATTTGCTGGGGGTCGATATAAGAAAACACAGCAACCCAGGTAGCTGCAGACATGGACGTTTGTTCCTTCATAATTCCAGAGGCTGAAACTTCAAAAGCAACGTGTCATCCTCGTCTAGTGTCCTATGCTGCCTCACTTGATTTTGGAGGTTCGTGGCAATCCTCGGTGCCCCTTCCCTGGTAGACACGTTACCCTAACCACTCACACCTTTATGTGGAAAATTTCCCTATTAACTGGTCTGTGTTTGGCCTTCTTAGAATGAATTCAGTCATTGACTTTGGGCATTCTCTAATCTAGTATAATCCCATCTTCACTGCAATCATTCCATTGCTATATAAGGCTATATTCTACGTTCTGGAGTAGGCAGGGAATATAAGGAATGAGACTTCTCAACCCATCCCAGTGGGTCCAGTTCTTTAGAATACAGTTTAAACACCATAACATTACCAAGTACTTTGGATAAGTTTCAAAATTCTATAAGAGCAACACAGAAAAAAAAACTAATTAGAGCAGCATCTCCAACTTAAAAGAGCTGATATGGATGAAAGACATGAAGGCCCCTGGCAATGGTCTGGGAAATCATGAACTCATGCAAAGAAGATGGAGACATCTACATTTCATGAGAGGTAGTGAAGGGGAATGGAGATTTCAGGTAGGGTCACCCTGGCTTCAAATAAGAGTGTTTGTCTTTCTGTTCTCAGGAGGGTTGTTTATTCAGACCTATTTCCACAGGACAGTGGATCTGTGGCTGATTGAGAAGCTAACATATGTTCTGTGTATGTGTGTGTGTGTGTGTGTGTGTGTGTGTGTGTGTGTGTGTGCTGACACATGTTTTTATGGGAGAGGACAAATGTTGACATTAGGCATCTTCCTTGTCACGCTCCACTTTATATTTTTGTGAAAGAGCCTGTCACAGAGCCCACAGCTTGCCAATCCAGCTAGACTGGCTGAGAAGGGGCAGCAGGACCCTCCCGTTCCTGTACACTCAACACTGGGATTTCAGGTGCAAGCAAGCTCAGTGCTTACGTGGCTGCTGGGGATGTGCCTCTGTTCCTCATGCTTGCAAGGCAAGTGTCTTCTCAGGTGGAGCCAACACCCTAGGTCCCTTAATCCAAAATAAAATTTGAAACACAATAGTCAACCTCTGGCATTCAAGTTATTTTAGTATCTCTGAAGAGAGAAATTATATTGAAGTGAGGAATGGCTTAATTATTGAAGAGTGTAGAAAATTTAAACTTAAAAAAATGTTTATATTTATCTTCTGTGTATAAATGTTTTGCCTGAAAGGAGGTCAGTGTACTATGTGCATGCAGTCCCCACTGACGCTGGAAGAAGGTGTCAGATACCCTGAAACTGGAGTTAAAGATGACTGTTAGCCACCATGGGGGCACTGGGAACTGAACCCTGTCCTGTGCAAGAGCAGCCAGTGTTCTTAACACCTGAGTGATCTATCTCTCCAGTGCCAATGACAAAGAAGCTTTTTTACATGGAGATGAAGGACTCTGCATCTGAAGGCTGTGCCTAGCTTCATAGATGAGAATGTTGTTGTTGTGAATGGTGTTAATAATTACCTACTTGGACAGAAATAAACCTATGTGATAAAGTCTGGAGCTGATACTCATCTGGGGATGATTCTGCACATTATGCTGAGATCAGAAAGTGGCTAAGAAAGGAATTTTACCTCTTTTTATATAACATATGAGTGACACCCAAGACTCCTAAACATGGAGATGTCAGGGTCCCATCAAGTAACAAAACAGATGATGTAAAGTGACCTATCCAAGAAGGACTTAAAAAACCTTTGGGAGGAGTGATGTGTTCTTGCACTAGGACAGTGATTATAAAACATTCTGGAGAAATTACAGAGGAAGATATCCGTGGTCTGGTTGATGATATTTCAGGAAAAAGGCAATTTCACAGTGATTTGGCTTTCTACTTGAATAGATTGAAAGCTAACATAAATAGAACTGTTGTTAATATTATAATTGATGTTAACCAAGAAGAACATGGGGGGAGTACGCCTTTGCTCCTTTGCTGTGTTTTAGCATTTATTGCATGTAGTGTGTGCATGTGTATGCATGTTCCCATGTGTGTGATGGCATGTAGGTGGGAGCCAGAGCTTGACAGTGACATCTTCTTCAGTCACTCTCCACTTCATTGGTCGAGGCAGAATTTCTCAGTTGAATGCAGAGGTTTCTGTTTCGGATAGTCTAGTTGCCCCAGACACTGTACAATCTCTGCTTCCAGAGCAAAGGCATTACAGAAGGGCCATCTCCTCTGCCTGACTTTAGTGAGCGTGTTGGGAATCTAAACCAGATCTGCACACTGGAACACTAATACTTAATCCATACAGCCAACAGTCATCCCTTTAATGTTTTTTTTAATGTATTTTTATATTATATAGATGAATGGTTTACCTGCATGTATGTAAGTTTACCTGTTTATGCCTGCCTGAGGAAGTCAGAAGAGGGTGTTGGATCCTGTGAAACTAGAGTTGTGGGCAGTTGTTAACCAACATTCGGGTGCTCAGAACGCAACCCAGGTCGTCTGCAAAGAGCACAGTCTGAGCTCTTAACTTCTGAGGGATCCCTGTAGCCTCTGATATTTTATTTTGTAGGAATAATGACATGATTGATTTGGGGTTTATTGATTTTATGATCCCAATAAGACATCCATTTAGTCATGCTAGAGTAGAAGTTGGAATATAAGACCAGACTTTTGTAGAGATGACAAGAATTCAAATAGACAGAAACATTTTAGCCACATGAGTAGAAGAAGATGGTATAAGAGGAAAGGAGACCTCAGAATGGAAACATCGGGAAGAAGACACTCCAACAGATAAATTCTACCGCAAAGTGAGAACTAGAAGAGAGAATGGAAGAGACACAATGAGATAGTTATGATGATAGATGGAGGACGAGCTGGCAGACATCATGTCATAGAAGACTCAGAAGCATGCCCACTGGTGTCGACTGCTGGGGTCTCAACAGACCAGGGCTGGAGGCAAGCTTTGCAATTAGCACACTGCCTCCTGTGCAGGTAATCTTAGATCTTCGAGCTCATTGTAAAGCGGGTGCAAATCTATCAGATTTGGAAAACTTAACTGCAATGATTGTTTCAATAAAGAATTTATTGGAATGCATGAATTGTTAGTATTCTACATGCTCTGGGTCTGTTGTAAACAAAGACACGAACCCAAGTTCCCTCTGGAAGTCATTTCTCTGCAGTGGTTGAAACACCAGACTGAAGTATACTAAAGAAAGGGGAGAAACAGAGGATAAGTCACATTGCCTACTGCCCCACAGGAATAAAGGGCATTAGTGTGAAAATACAGCAGGACTGAAAGAAGGATTTCTCCCTCCCTCTCCCTCCCTGCCTGCCTCCTTCCCTTCAATGGTTAAGAACATTTGCTGTTTATCCAAAGGACTCAGGTTTGATTCCAAGTACCCACATGGCAGCTAATAAATGTCCAGAACCCCAGTTCCTTAAAGGTGATTCTAGGGATGTACTTCAGTTTGAAGAGTGCTTGCCTAACATCCAACAAGTGCTAGGTTTAACCCCCAGAACCATAACAGGACATGGTAGTCTAGGCCTGTAATCCCAGCACTAGGGAGGTAGAGGGAGAAGGACCAAATATTCAAGGTCACCCTCAGCCATGTATGTTTTTAACGTATATTTATGTTTAAAATCTATAATATATTGCATAAATTGTTCAGATTATTTCATACATATATACAATGTATTTTGATGTCTGTTCCTCCACTCAGTTATTTATATACTGAGTCTGAGATCAACCTGAGCTACATGAGACCCGACAGCAAGCAAGCAAGCAATGCACTTACATCACTTTCTGTTGATCTTAAGCTGGCCCCATCTCTCCCTTCTCTCTCTCTCTCTCTCTCTCTCTCTCTCTCTCTCTCTCTCTCCCCCTCCTCTTTCCTCTTTCTCTCTGTGTGTCTTTCTGTGTATGATTTTACTTTAAAATTTACTTTGAAATTTGTACATATTTAATTACACGGACTGGCTTCTTGTAAGGCTAAGAAAATCTGGCATTTTAGGATTAGGCCAGGATACAGTTTCTGTGTGAAGAATATTGACCAGGGGGCCTAGAGAGGTGACTCAGCAGTTAAGAACACTGGCTAGCTACTCTTACAGAGGACCCAGGTTTGGTCACCATGTCTAAGTTAAATGCAACTTTAGTTCCAAAAGATCCAAAGGCCTCTGTGGGCATTGCATGAACAGATGCATTGCATATATGCAGGGAAAACATTCATATATATGAAGTAAAAAAAAAAACAAATAAAATTAATTTCAAAAAGAACACTGACATAATGGGACAATGTGGAGGAGTTAATCAGTAAGAAGAGGTTGTTCTCCAATTTGGATGGAAGAAATGCAGACTTCAGCCAATTGGTTTCAAAAAGAAAAGCACAGGGATGTTGAGGAGAATAGAGACAGCATAGAACATTGTCCAGACAATAAGATAAATCTAGCATAAAACCCATTGATGTATACTAATTAATGGGGCTGGAGAAATGGTTCAGAAGTTAAGAGCAGTGGCTGCTCTTACAGAGGAGCTGGGTTTGGTTCCCAGCACCCACAGGGCAGCTAACAACTGTCCATAACTCCAGTTCCAGGAATCTGATGCCCTCTTCTGGTCTTTGTGGGCATTGCACCCAGGGTGCACTTACATAAATGTAGGCAAAACAGTCAAGCAAGATAAAATAAATAAAATGTATTTTAAAGCATTCTAATTAAATGGCTAACCTTGCAAGAAGGGATGGGATCCCAGGGCTTTGACGACTGAGTTCCTCCCTCTCAGGACTCTGACTGAGTTCAGTCATTAGAGGTCACTTCAGTTGAACTGAGAGCACGGTTCTCTTCTCTCCGCTCCTGTTGTATCTTTGACTACTGTGAGATCTTGAACCTCTTTCATCACCCCACTCCCAGAATTCTCCAACTTCCAGGTAATATGTTCAACTTAACACGGCTGAACTGACTTTTGGATCCACAGCAGTATGGCAATGCCTCCTTCACAAAATGATTTCCAATCGTTGGAGACTAGTTAGCAAGGCTACTCAATACTTAAGGGATTTTTTTTTCACGTTACAAATGAAAAGTATTTGGAAAACAGAATTGCAGAACAGAACTCCATTCTTTCAGCATTCCATGAATCTGGGTTGTTGTTTAGGGAAAGTACGAAGTGGGTGTACATAATTGATTGAACGGACTCCCCTGGCAATGCGGGTAGGAACCTGGAGCATTTGATTTTTGCTTTTGCAAAATGATACATCTGCAGTGTTCCAGAGAGAGAGGCGTAGAAAAGTAGAGTTCTCCGATTTCTTCCTCTTTGTTCCTTTCTCCTTCCTGTTGGATGTGGGGAAAGGTTGACCAGTCTCTAGGGATTAACACATTCAAAAAGAACAGTAATTTCCATAATAGGATTCAGCGATCAGATTCAAAAGCAAAGAACAACTCATAGAACAGGATGAGGAGATAGATGAACGGCTGTTATAGAGAGGGCTCTGAGGGCTGAGAAGCAGGATTCTGAAGAGCGTTTTGTCAGCCCTCCAGATAGACACACTTGGTAGATGTTATTTGAAGGTGAGGCAAACTCCATGCCCTAACATCTGTCCTATTTCAGATCTATTTCTAGTCTAATCATGGGCTAAAAGATTGTGTCTTCATGGAAGTTTGAAAGAAGAAAGGATTTTGAAAAAGAAAAAAAAAGAAATGAGAAAAGTGTCAACATCCATCTACAGGGACAAATTTTCTTATTTTAATTATTATTTCTATTTTGTGTGTATGAGTGCATCGCCTGCATGGATGTAGTTGCACCCATATCATGCAATGCCTGAGAATATCAGAAGAGGACATCAGATTCTCTGGAACTGGAATTCAGGGTGACTACTAGCCACCATGTGGGTGCTGAGAACTGAACCCAGGTCCTCTGCAAGACCAGCTAGTGCTCTTAACCACTGAGACATCTCTCCAGCTTCAGGAACAAATTTTTAAGGAGAACATAGAACTCAGAATAGGCAGGAAGGGAGAAACTGAGGCCAGATTCATTCCCGAGCTGGTTTTTAATGAAACAATGATTTGTTGAGCCCCACAATACACAATAATATTTAAATAAAGATGTTAGATTTATTCTTTTATGGAAGAAATACAAAAAAGGAATTTAATTGATCTTCAGTCTGCCCTTCTCATAGTGATCATGCAACACACACACACACATACACATACACACACACACACCAGACTTTTTGTGTGTTCTCCTCACTGCATGTCTGCATGGTGTTTTATGTTTTCAATTGTGATGTAAAGACACAAATAAAACTGGCTATGGAGTCAGATAAGCTGAGCTTTAGCTTCCTTCTGTTGCTTACTAAAATCTTATTATCTCTGCTGTGTAACCTAAACTCTTTTTATTTTTGGTTGTGTGTGTGTGCGTACGTGTGTGTGTGTGCATGTGTGTGTGTGCATGTGTGTGTGGTGTAATAAAAGCAAGCCACCCTATTCCCAGCAGAACTCAGTCAAGCCTTTCAGAGGGTGTGCTCTCGCAGGCAGACTCTGTCATGAACATGATAGGCAGATGTCTTTCCATGCAGATGGTGGTGATTCCTAACAGCACTGGCTTAGGGAATTGAATATAATGTGCACATTTTTTTTGTTTAGTTAATATTTAATTGTATTCTATACTTTTCTTTGTATAACATTCTTCATATATTTATCTATTTATTTATAAGTGCTTTTCATATGTGTCTTGATACTTTGAAATATTATCTACACTGTAGTATGGTTAGCTCTGGCTTACAAAAATTTGCAGTAGTACAGTTTTTCCTTCTAGTGGAAAAACATAACATTGACATATATCACACATGTACATTTAAGTACAACATCTAATATATTTCTTCTTTTTTTGTTTTTAATTAATTTTGTTCCTTGCCCATTTCACATGTGTCTACACTGCACGCTGATCACTCTCTTCCCTTATGTACCCTGACCTTCTTTCCCATCAGCTCTACCTTTTCCTTACAAGTCCCTTTCCTGGAGGATTCATTTTGATTTTTGTTTGGTGGTCTGCTGAGTTAACCAGGACCATCTGTGTGATCATCAGTTTGAGGATATGCATTTGTACCTGGTGTGTTCATCAGTGAGTAGACAACTGAAAGCAAGGTCCTCCTATCTTGGAATCTAACAGTAACCAAAGGTTCATCAGGGAGGGCTAGGACATCTGAACCCGTTTCCCATCCGTGTCTGACTGGTAAGGTGCCCGTGTGTGTGTGTGTGTGTGTGTGTGTGTGTGTGTTCTTTGTATGTATGTGGTATATGGACACATGTACTCAGGTGTACATGTGTTTAAGATGCATGAGTATATTTCTCAGGCCAGAGGAAGACATTGGGTTCCTTCCTCTATGATTTACACTTTACTCTTTGAGAACAGGGTCTTTCACTGAACCTGCAACTTATAGTTTCAGAGAGAAGAGCTGATGTACTATCTCCCGTGATCTACCTGCCTCTGTGCCCATATACTGGGCTTAGAGGAACACAGGAAAATATGGGCTTTTACATGAGTACTGGTAATGAACTCTGGACCTTCTGCTTTCATAGCAAGTGAGCTTAACCACAATCCTATTCCTCAGCACTCTTTTTAGTATTTTATATTTTATGGAATATATAATGTATTATTGTTAAGGTTCATCATGAACTATAGGGCTCTTGAGCTCATCTTTCCTTTTCAACTGCACTGTTGTTTCCCTTGGCCAACATTCCCCAACTCACTCTACTCCCAAGTGTCTCAAGCTCTGGTAGAACATTCTATGACTGATAAGATCAACCATTTCAGATTCCACAAGTAAGTGTGGAGTACTGTTTGTCTTTTCTCTCTGCTTTATCGCATCTAATACAATACTTCTTAAAATTTGTAATTTTGTGAATTGACATTTTATTTCTCCTTGATTTGCCATTATCTGATTTCCAATAAAACTAAACATCTTTTTCATAGTCTTTGAATATATGAGCTTATTGTCTACTGAACTATCTTCAAAACATCTTGCTAAGTTATTTGACATTCTCTTACCAACTTGATGATCTTTTATTGAGTTTAAGATCTTAGTGTCTTATCATTTACCTATTATGTCATAACTTTGAGGCATTTGGGATTACGTGGTCTTTCATCACTCTGAAATAGCCATATTTATTAATCTCTTATGCTTAAAATTCAAGTGTTAAGAATGGGTTTTGGTATAGTTCAGTGCAACTCAATTGTTCTCAAATTTAGCATGCAAAGCAACTTTCTTGGGAGGCTGAGAGATTTCATTATTAATCTTTATTTTATTGTCTTAGCATAAGTTTTCTTTATTCTTTGACAGTTTTATACAGGTGTAGGGTAATCTTTGACACCTTTCTTCCACTCCCACACGTAACCCTTTACACATTCCTCCTCTTACTTCCACGTCCTCTTTTTTAATACACACTGAGTCTGATTATCACAGTCTCTTGAATGTTGACTGAGCTCGTTGGTTTGATCTTGTGCAAGTCTTCTGCAGGCAACCACTGTTGCAGTGAGTTCATAGGTTCAATGGCTATCTCATGCCCAGTAGACACTGTTTCACAGAATTCCTTCCTACTCTCTAGCTCTTACATGGAAAACCCACTCCTCGGTGATGCTACCTCAACCTTGAGGTTTCAGGGACACTGATCATTTGAAGAGCTTATTTTGGATGCAGAATCCTTGGCTTCAAATGGGAGCTTGTGCTGGGAAATCTGAAAACACATCTTGATTAATAGTAGAGACCACCACTCGGAAACACTCTAGATTAAAAGGCAGGAGGCCGCCTTTCATCACATCCTGAAAAAATTCTTTTGAACACTCATCTGAAGAATCTGTGAATCTAAGAAATCTGTGGTGACTGTTGTACATGATGACTTCATGGTTATGAGGGGCTATGGTCTCTTCTATACACTTCACAATACTCCTGACAGAGGATCTGTTCGAAGCCTCACAAGCCCACTACGACAGGGGAAGTGAATCGTCACCGAAATGAGAGAAGAGCACAGAACTAAGAGCTTTTTCAGGAGAAGATGGATTGGTCCAGGGAGGAGTTAGGGCAATAAGCGGGGAAATATGATCAAAATACATTTACCTTACTGTGAAATTCTGAGAGAATTAGTAAGAATTTCTACTTAATATCTTCCTTGGATATTTCATTATCTTATTTGCATCTTCAAGTCATTTTTAAGAATAATTCCTTCAAGAAGCTATTCTACAATGAAAAGTAAGTTGGACATGAAGTGATTTTTATGACTATTTTTATTGAGTGCTTGTGTATGTCATACAACAAATCTGAATCATATTTAAATGCCCCTCTCCCATTCTCATTCACCATAGACCCTGCCCACGGATTTCATGCATTCTATCACGTATGCTAAGGTCAGTTTGGTCAAGCATTTGTGCCCAGATGTCCCTTGGTACAAGTTCATCCACTGACCAACTGCTGTCTGATTTAGACAATTCTTCACTACACCTATATCTTGTAGGGTACTGTGTTTTTTCTAACAGTTTCAGGTTTCATATTGAGGTCTTTGATCCATTTGGAGTTGACTTTTGTGTAGAGTGAAAGATAAGGGTCCAATTTCATTCACCGATAGATGGAGATCCAGTTTTGCTAGCATTCATTGTTGAAGATGCTATCTATCCTCCAGGGAGTGTTCTTGGCAACTCTGTCAGGTATCTGGTGGCTGAAAATTAATATACTCATGTTTGGAACTCCTGTTACTTTCCATTGATCTACATGTCTGTTTTGTACCACTGCTATGTGGTTTCTATGACTATAGTTCTATAATATCATTTGAGATCCGATATGGTGTCCCCCAAGCATTGTTCTTTTTAATTCACAATTGTTTTGACTATCTGGTGTCGTTTGTAATTCATCTGAATTTTAGAATTCTTTCTAGTTCTGTGAAGAATGTCAAAGGGCTTTTGACTGGCCTTGCATTGAATCTATAGATTGCTTTATTGAAGATGGTCATTTCCACAGTATTAATTCTACCAATCCATGAGCACAGGAGGTCATTCTATCCCCTGGTTTCTTCTCTTTCTTCAAAGATTTAAAAATTTCGTTGCAGAAATCTTTAATGTCCTTGGTTATGTTTATTCCTAGATGTTTTTTGAGGCTACTGTGAATGGGAGGGTTTCCATGAATACTTTATCCAATTGCATGAAATATTTAAGACACAGGTATTTTTTTTAATGAAAACAGTGTAAGATATAAAAGAAATGTGATGAATATTGTGAAAATTTAGAACATAAAGAAAACACTTATTTCAAAATATTAGGAAATTAAGAGCAATTTGACTTGGGCATTTTCCTTGTATTCAACCAGCTTGATTTTCTGTTATACTTATGTGCAATATAGATGTTTTAATGTTGTGGTTTTGTCCTGACTGCCATTAATAATAGGACTTCCTGTTTTAACTATAGTAAGGGCATTTGCTTTATTTAGGACATAGCTGATCTGTGTTTGGAGACAAAGCTGTTTTGTTTAAAGAGCCTTAATATTAGAATGACAAGCAAGAGACATATGACCCCAATCTCAGAAAGTCACAAGAATGAATTTTCTCTGTTTTATACATTTCTTCAATTGAAAACATTAAAACAGGAGCTAAATGCTTGTGAGTAAAACTCTCATCCTCCTGGCAGAGCTGATACAGGCTTTTCAAAAGTCTTTGTTTATTTTCCCCTGAGGAATAGATGGATTCTAGTGAGGTGTTTTGGTCAGTTTTATTAGGAGGTTGACTCAAGTCACAAATCTTTAGGAAGTGTTGAAAGCTGAGTCATTTCAGATGTGTAAATTCTGTTGCGATGAACAGCACCCATTTGCTTGTGTTGGACAGATACTGTTTAGGAGGTACAAACAGCATCAACACAGAGGTAGAAAGACATGGACGAAATAACAGGTCAGGGCCAGAGAAAGATCATTTTATGTGCTTTTAAAGTTGTCCTCAATGCTCATTTAAACATTGTCTATTCATTGTCTATTCCTACCCTTCCCTTACATCCACCCAGAGAAGCTCAGGAGCACCTTAGTATCCCATATACATTCAAAAGATAGATGACAGAATTTACTTATTGGAAAGCCTCTAGAGAAAATCTTACTATTATATTGAGTCTGGTAAAAACACTCTTAAACTGGGCTGAGGAGATTTCACATGTGGCAAGTGCCTGACTTACAAGCATGAGGACCTGAGTTTGATCCCCAGAAACCATGAGCAATGAGAAGTAGAGGGTGGTGGTGTTCTCTTGTAGCCCCAGCTCCTGAGCAGTAGAGACAGGAGCGTCTCTGGTCCTCTCTACCAAGACGGCTTAGCCTACTGGGCGAGTTCCAGGTCAATGAAAGACCGTATCTCAAAAACCGGAAAATGACTGACACCTGTGGATGGGCACCTGAGGTTGTCTTCCTGTCTGCACATGCATGTGTACACATGATCATACACATGCATGCACACATATTAAAGTCACTGTGGTTCAAAAAGGAAACAAAAGAAAACTTCCAAATGAATAATCCACTTAGGAGTTTTGTCATAGAATTTCAATGATGTGGAGAGATAAATTCAATTTAATATAACATTTCATTCGTATGTCGTAAGATTGACAGAGAGCTCCCTACTGATGTTTCTCCTCTATGAACACAAAAATTCAACATGGTCAAAGAGAACTAAATACGGAATCTGGCCTAGCTCAGCCAACAGCACCATGAATGGCCACATTTCTCACCACACTCCTGGGCCTTCACAGTAAATATTTGACCTGCGGAACTGCTGGGGACTTGAATAGTAAATATCTTAAGAGAGGAAATGGGAGCTCCCCCATTCTCTGTCCTTCCCTTACATTAAACATATTAATTTATATTAACTAGGAACCATATAATTCTCTGTTTGCCTTGTCAATAATTAGTCATCTTTAAATCCTGATTCCTGCCTCTATCACAAATAGGATTTCCTTTTTTTTTCCCTCTCTTTTCTTTTTTATTAGTCAGCAGCAAATCCAAAATTGACTAATGAGGCATGAAGCACTTAATAGTGAAAAATCAGAAAGCTTTGATAGTTTACAGTACATGATGATCATGTTCTCTTTCATACCAAGGATATCAGCAAGCTAATCACTTGCTTTGCCTTTTGTCTCAAGTTCCTCCTTCCTTTTTGTGACTTAGTAAGTGGCACACTGGGCTGCTGGGTCTCTGCCCATTGGTTTTTGGATGCATCTGAGGAAATTTTCCTCTTTTTTTTTTCCTGAGGGACAGCAGCTGGATTTTATTATGTACCAGATTGTGATAGGCACCAGAAAGTTCTGGCAAAACCATGGTTTGTTCCTGGGGGTGTCAAGGCAAAGAATCTCTCCTATTCTACTGATCACTGTAAACCTAATCCGTTCTATCATGTGTCTGAGTTTCTGAAACTTCCGTGCTCTTAAAGACCGTGGGAGAGGCCCCCGGTTTTCCTTTCTTCTTCCTTGGGCATAACACTAATGCATTTTATATGTCCTTTAATCTCAGTTCCAGTTCTGTCAATATTTGAGCTTATCTCAAAACGGAGAACTCTAAAGGAAAGTCAAAGAAAGTCAATTCTTCCTCCGGAAGGCAAATAAATAGCCATTTCATTAAACATCAAATCGAAAAAGAACCGCTTGGAATAGTTCTTAATATGAAAAGAGGGTGTAAAATCCCCCCAGATCCCTTTTCTTTTGATAAATTCTTATAAAGTCTAATATGAGGTCAATTTTCTAATAATATTTTGTTCTGCTCACAAGTGAAATGACAGACATCATGAATTACTGGTCTCTACCTTCAGAGCACCTACTCTTGAAGGTGGAATGAAGGGGCCTGTATATGGATCCTGGTAAACCCAATGTGCTTACTAATGAAACATTACTGGGAAGAACAGCCCAGCATTTTATATGCACTCCAAGCAAGTAAGAATACCTCTTACAACCTTTATCCCGTTCTGCAGACAGGACAAGACAAGCAAGTTTCCTTTCTGATCAGATACAACCTGGGTTGCCGTAGTTCTGTTCCGTTCAAATATAGTTGGGCTTTCCAACAGTTTCTACCTTCATGAATTCTAGACAGTGTTCTTTGAAGAAAAAAAAAAAAAAACTAGTCCTAACAAAAGCATTAAAGACACGCTTTGGTTTCCTGAACTGTAGATTTTTAAACAGTAGATGGGTGGCCAGGTGTGGCTGGAGGGCTTTTCATGCTAAACTGAAATTCTGTGTTTCCTAAGAAGCAGGAAAATACACACAGAGAGACAACCAAATACACAAGCATATGCTACATGTAAGTATGTAGTACTGAAAACTAAGGTGGCTATTATTTCTCAGAGTTACCTTTTCTTCTGGGTACTATCAGGAGAGTGAAGAAATGCATACATTCTTTGGGCATAATAACATACGGAATTTTTCATAAAAAGGATAGAGGTGAAAATTTTGTTTGTGTGCAGATTCCACACTTAGAGGGCAGATTCCTCACATTGTCTTGACTCCTCTCCCGTTCCTCTTCTTTTCTCCTTTTATGAAGTTGGAGGCCTTGGCTGCAACCAGCTGAGAAGTAATTAGTGTCGAACGGGTGACAGTCAATATGTAAGTGGCAGAACCACACGCTTGTGGAGTAAAATAGGGGGAAAAAAAACAAAGCGGATGGGATCAGAGGGAAATAAAGAAGCCTGAGTATGGGAAGGCTTCCTCTGGAGGCTGTTAATGGAATAATTATGTCGGTATCGAAAGGTCAAGTTCTGAGAGATTGACTGCGCACAGGAAGTAAAACAATCAAACGTAATTGAAGAAAAGCAGCAGTGTTCTGTAGGACATTCTCCAAGGAGCTCATAGCTGCTCTTAATGTGTGCTGATGTACTCACCCATGTGCCCAGTGAGCGCATCTGATGTGGCTAGTGCATCGGAAGCATTATTTATTATTTTATTTATATGTGTTTGCCTGCATGAATTTACGTGTACCCTGTGTGTGCAGTAGCTCTTAGAGGACAGAAGAGGGCATTGCATCCTCTAGAACTGGAGTTACAGTGGTTGTTATGATCCTTCTTATGGTTCCTGACCATCTGAGTTCAATCCCTGGAAACCAAAATGCTAAAGAATGGAACCAACTCCTGCAAGTTGTTATCTAAGCTCCATATGCACATCATGACAAGTCCACACCACACCCCATCCCACCCCAAGCACTAAACATCCGTCATGCACCAAATAAATAAATAAATGTGAAAAGGAGGAACACTGGTATGTATGTTTTCCTTCTGGTCTGTGGTATGCCTACATATAATGATAAAAGTATATATCCAAACAAAGCCATTTAGACCTACCCTAGTAGAGGCAAGAGCTGCAAAGTCTTTGAATTGAGAACTTGATATGTATTCCACTCTCATAGTGGGCTCTGATAATTTGGGCTGCAGTTTGCCAGGATAGTGAAAGTTCTTTCTTTTCCTCATTTGTCAAAATGAAATTAGAGTGCATCATTCCTGCCAATGCTCTGATGAACAATGTAAGAGACTTACCAATCCTTATGAGAGCACCTCCAAGCTAAAGACTATTGCTGGTGTTAAACCCAAGAAATTAGTCATCCTTATTATAGACTAAAAATATTAACAGCAATACTAATAATAATTACAAGGCTACAACAACAATAATAAACAAGTTTACACTTCATGCTAGTGTTTCCTGTATGCATTAGTGACATAGCTTTTATGTAGCAATGAAACCTCAAAGCGCAATGTTCTAAAGAAAAGAAACAGTATTTGTTTTGCACATGGCAGGCAGGAGTTGAGCAGTGGAGTTTCAGGTCGATGGAGTGACTTGTCTGCATGAAGCCACATCCAGACTTCTTTTTTGTATGGCAAGTTCCCCGGCCAAAGCTCAAACTTGGCTCATTGTCTCTTTTTTGCATATAAAATATTATTGGCACACAGACCCAATAATTAACATATTGCCTATGTCTGCTTCATCTCTATAAAGGCAGAGTTGAATACTTCTATGAGTATGCTTGAAATATATTTAATCTCTGGTATTTCACACAAAAAGTTCATCAACTTGTGCTTAGTGAGCTCGGATCATCTGCAGGTTCAAATCTGGTTCTAAGGTTCAAGGGTATGCAATTTTTAAAAGACAGACAGAAGTTACATATTATTATTTACCATTTATTCTATTTTTTAAATTTTACTTAACCAATGTCTGAACACAAGTTTGTGCTATGGCTCTAGCGATGTGGATGAGATTCCTCTGGTGACAGTTTAATAACATGTGTGTGGTTTGGATAGCTTCAATTCTGAACTTGATAAATCTGAAAGAAGGATCCTCAATTGGGGAATTTCCTCTATTGGATTGGGAAATGGCATGTCTGTGACAAATTTTCTTGATTATAGAGTGATATGGGAGGGACCAGCCCACTCTGGGTGGTGACACTCCTAGGCAAGAGTGGCCCTGGATAGTAGAAAGGAGACTGTGCACAGGCCATGAAAGCAAGTCAATAAGGAGTATCCCTCCATGGTCTCTGCTTCAGTTCGTCTCCAGGTTCTTGGCTTGATTTCCCTCAAAGACGGACAGTGCTTTAGAAGGATGAGATGAAATAAACCATTTTCTCCTCAAGCAGCTTTTGGTCAGTGTTTTATCACAGCAACGAAAAACTAACTAAAACCAAAGGCAACCTGAAAGAGTAGAAGGTTCAATGGCTGGGCGGTGGGACAACATCCAGGTGAAGCTTTCCACCCAGGACTGGTACTAGCTTTTCTTTGTGTGTATAAATTAATACTTGGCCCTGGGATGGTATAGCTATAACAAGAATAAGAAAGAGTCCCAAAGAAAAATGAAGTAGAAAGGCAAGATATTAGGCACCTTAATGTTGAAGACTTCACAGGAAAAAATTGGGATCCCTCACATAAATGATCAGAAGATCTGCTGTAAGAGAGACCAAATATGTTAATGAAAAAGTCATGTGGTTTCCTTGAATTTACTAATTAATAGTTTTAAAATTTTTGTTTTAAAAAAATTTTTTATGTGTATGAGTATATGCCTGTGTGTGTGTAAGTACACCCATGTAAGTGCACCCTGCGTCATGCGGTGCCTATGTAGGTCAGAAGAGGGTGTTGGGGGTTCCTTGGAATTGGAGTTATAGATGGATCATTAATGGGCAGCACTCACACTGATGTTACTTGCTTCATACAGAGAAGTTCATTCTTGCTATTTTTTTCAACAAACCAATCAAAAAAGAAGTTGATTTTTGTTGTTACCTCTGCTTCCTTTAGATAGAGCCTTGCTAAGTAGCACAAGCTGACAGCAAATTCTTGGTCCTCCTGCCTCAGCCTCCTGAGTGCTGGGATAATATCAAAGTACCATGCTACACGGCAAGAAATCAGTTTTGCGCAAAGACAAATTTTTATTAGGGTCTATCTGCTTTCTTTTTCTTACTTCTGAACAATAGTGAACCCTTTCAAAGGCAACAGCCAAAATTCCCCCCTCAGATACTGGTCTGCATATGATTTCCCATAAAGAATGAATTACTGCTTTAGAAGCAGTCTAAAGGATATACTATATCAGAGATTTCTAGATGAGAAGTGAAGCATTTCATGGAAAATTTATTTTTGCAAGCGCACAGCCGTTGGCTGTTTTGTGACTAACACAGAGACAAAATATATAAACAGCAATGTGATTGATCTATGTAGTGAATGTTCTCACTTACAAGTCAAATCCATAGACGTGTCTCAGTTGATCCTCCTGGAAGCCACATGATATACAGCCAGGATTAAATGGAGGAGAATAAATCTGTGAATTAGATCAGGAAGCTGATAAGATACTGACCCAGAGTTGCATCTAATGTGTTTGAACTTATTTTAAATTAACAAGATTAACAGCTAAAGAGAGTGATTTTGCATAAATGTTCTCAACAGAATAGAAAGTTAGTTATTCAGACAGAAGATTGTAACAATAGAGTAGACAAGATTGAGAAATTCCAGATATGTGATGGAAGGTTTTCTCTTAGGATCCAGAGGTTTGCCCTAGTCAGTCATGGAGCCTCAAAGTGCCTCCCAGGAAAGATGGCCTTCAATAATCCCCCTTTTGTCATTTTGACCCACAGCCACTCTGGATTCCTAACATCTAGAAGCTTGTCCTTGCATCCTGGGGTGGATAAGAAGGAATCATGATGCAGAGACTGGAAACTGCATGGAAAAAAGAGATTTATGGCCATTTGTTCAGGTTTTTCAAAATTCTTCATTAACTTACTTATTTGTGTGGGGAGATGCATTCCATGGCAAGTGTGTGGAGGCCAGAAAGCAACAGGTGGGAGTTGGTTTTTTCCTTCTACGGGATTTCAGGGATTGAACTCAGATCTTCAGTCTTGGTGGCCAGTGCCTTTACTTCTTGAGTTATCTTGCCAGCCTTATTCCTTTGTCGATAATCATTTGATTCCCAAGCTGTGTACTGGGTGTTAAGACACAATAGTGAGCAAAAGACATGGATTTTTGATTCATGAAAAGACACAGGTAAAATTTTCCAAAGAAGCCAACTGTGATAGTTAGCTTTTGTCAGCTTGAAACAAAGCCTAGATAGACCTGGGAAGATGGAATCTCAGTAGAGGAATCGTCTCCATTGAATTGGCTTGTGGCCATGTCTGTGAGGCATTTTCTTAATTTCTAATAGCTATAAGAAGGCCTATTCCACTGTGCCATCCTTAGGCAGGTGGGCCTGGGATGTACAAGAAAGGTAGCTGAGCCAACCAGGGGAAGCCAGCCAGTAAGCAGCATCCCTCCAGCATCTCAGTTTAGCTCCTGCCTCTAGGTCCCAACCTTGAGGTCTGGCCTACATAGCAGACTATACTTTCTATGATAGAATAAGCCCTCTACTTCTTCAGTTCGGTTTTGGTCAGTGCTTTATCACATCCACAAAAGAAAAGTAAGATGGCATTGAAACCCAGGGTGAACAATAAAGACAATGCAATACAGGATGTATCTTTTAATTTCTCTAATAGCTATAATACCGAATAATGGGCGTAATACCTCTTATTTATAATGGAGAGGCTGGGGCATGAGGAAGTTTGGGAAACAACTATGTTCCTTGGGTTTGGTTAAGAGTTGTCTTCAGCCAGTATAGCAGGTATTATGAAATTATAAACCCTGAATAAACAGTCATGAGGGTACAGCTCGGACACTAAACTGGGAAGACAGATAGCCACCAACTCTAGATTAACTCTGAGGGTATAGGAATCAATAAATGCAACCAGAAAATGTGACCATGAGGACGGCAGGTACCCAAATAGAAGCTTTGGTATCCAAATATCAGAAGCAAGATGAAGCAAAGAGAGCAGGAACAGAGGGGACAGAGGACAGCAGCAGTGGGAGTGAATTTAGGAAACCGCGTGGTTGGAAACCAAGGAAGAATTTCAAGGATGAAGTTGCGGTTGCAGAGAGGTCAAGGAGCACAAGGACTGGAGACAGTCACTTAAATAAATCATACCTATATGACTTAGAAAAGAAGGATGAGAAACGAAAGTAGATTTGAGAGTAAACACAGAAAGAGTGAAGGACAGCAGATACAGGTCACCAGTGAAGAAACAAAATGCACCAAGCATGTTAAGAACAAATTAGGTGTGCAGGGAGCCGGTCAGCGCCATTACAAAATGGCGCCGACTTCCTGGAGCCGCCTGTCAAACTGCTCCATTGAGGAAATGTTTTGGCGCGCAAGCCATCCCGAGGCTGCGCATGCGCGTCAATTCGCGCGTCAATTTAAACTGTCCCGAGCCAATCCCGTGGCTTTGCTTGTGGCGGGCTGTCAGCATCCAATCCCGAGCTGTCATACCGCCCTGCTTGCTATAAAAGCCGCTGAACAAGCCTGCTCCTTGCCCCTCGTCATCAACGCCCATCAGTCAACCGAGAGGCTCTCCAATAAAGTGCGATCCAAGAAGAATCTTCGTTGTGGTGGTTTTCTTCCTCTGCTGGTCGGAGGGTGTTCGCCGCAAAGTGGTGCCGAAACCCGGGACGCCGGGTTGCAGTGCGGCTACCTGGCGAGGGGCCGAAGAGGATTCAGAACTTGACGCACGGAGAGGAAAGGCGCCGGTAAGTCATCCCCATGATCGTGTCTGAGCTGCAGCTCACCCTGATCTGTGCTATTGCCTTTATTTTGTGGTTCTTTGTGGTTGCTGTTTGTTGCCATTGTCTCCGATGTGACGACCCGAGCAAAGCGTGCTGCCGCAATTCCGTTTAGTCAGCGGCGAAAAGGTGAAAGTAATTCCTTGATAGTGAGCAAAGGCGTTTCCCTTGTTCCTTAAGAAGGTTTAAGCTCTGCCTTAAGGTAAAAAAGGGCACGCATTTGCTAGTTATGGGTCACGGTCCCAGCTCTGAAATTCCGGGTGGGGACTTTATTACACCTATTAAGGAGTTACTTCGGCAGAGAGACATCAAGATCTCCAATCAGACCATAAAAAAGATCGTAAGGGACCTGGATGCGGCCGCTCCATGGTTCGCGATCTCGGGAGACCTTTCTCTCCCTTCATGGGAAAAATTGGGTAAAGACCTAGAGAGAGTCAAGGAAGAGGGAGAGTTAGGGAAAGGTACCCTCCCCTTTTGGAGATTAATCCATTCGTGTCTCAGCAAAGGAAGCCATACTAATCTCATTAAGGAGGGAAGAAGGGCATTAGTAAGGCATCAGGATAGCCTCTCAGAGTCAGATGTGAGTGGGGAAATGCAAGTAAGGCCTAAAAGAAAACAAAAACAGAAGGAAAAAAGTTTAAAAGAAGAGCTCCAAGAAGCTAGTCATAGTAAAGATCCCGGTGAAAGGGATATTAAGAATGAAAAATGGCGGTCGCCGTCCCCTAAACCCTTATATCCTTCCTTGGAGGAGTTTGCACATTTGTCAATACAGGGACAAAGTTCTAGTGAGGAGGTATCTGAAGAGGAGCAGGAAGTAGAGGAAGTAATTATCCCTCATGCAACAGGGCCCTGGCACCCCCCGGAAGGAGGAGGGGCCTCCGTAAAGAAAAGGGCTACTGTTTCGGCGGGAAATTTTAAACAAGGGGCGGGGCCTATAGCACCCCCACCCTATGCATCCAACACGGGTCAGTGTTGTTTTATCCAGCCAGGAACCTGGTCTCGTTTATTTTCTATTTTCCCCGTGTTTGAGGATTTAGCCACTCATATTAGAAGGCATGAGCCAGTGCCTTACAAACAGCTTAAAGATTTAGTGCAGGCGGTCAAAGATTTTGGACCAGGAGCGGATTACTCGGTAGCTTTGTTACGGAGAATTATAGCAGTCCCTTTGACCCCCACAGATTGGATTGAACTGGCCAAGGCTTGCCTAACAAGAGGCCAGTTTCTTGAATTTAAATCGATGGTCACAGATAATGCCCAAACTCAGGCTAGAAAAAATGCTCAGGATGGTCACCCACATTGGAATATGGATATGCTTTTAGGTCTTGGACAGTTTATGATGCATCAAACTGACTACCCGACAGAGGTGTATCAACAGATTAATGAAATTCATTATAAAGCTTGGCGAGCTATTCCTAACAAAGGAGAAACAATAGGACACTTAACTAAGATTGTTCAAGGCCCTACAGAGCCGTTTGCAGATTTTGCGGCTCGGCTCATGGATGTGGCTGAAAAAACTGTTGGCACCGCTGATCATACCATGCCCTTTGTTCTACAACTAATCTATGAACAAAGTACAAAGGACTGCCAAAAGGCCATAAACCCCATAAGGAAAAAGGGGTTGGATGCCTGGATTAAAGCTTGTCGGGAAGTAGGTGGACCGTTGTCCAATGCAGGTTTAGCAGCTGCGGTGCTTGCTGCCACTAGGGCCAAGTCCGCTCAGCTTACCAAGAGATGTTTTAAATGTGGACAGCAGGGTCACTTTAAGCGCCAGTGCCCCCAGTCGGATGGCTTCCCTGGAGGACCCTTAGCTCGAGGAACGCGTATAGCGCGGCCTCCTGGTACCTGCCCTCGATGTAAAAAGGGAAAACATTGGGCTAGTGACTGTAGGTCCACTAAGGACATTAACGGGTTGCCTATTCAGCCAGTAGTAACAGCCCAGGAGTCAAAAAACGGAGTGACGGGCCCTCGACCCCAGGGCCCGCAAATCTATGGGGCACTCCAGGCACCAGCTGTCACCCTGGGGCCACTACCGTCCGAAGAGCCACCTCAGGCTCCGCAGGGATGGACATCTGTGCCGCCTCTGGGACAGTATTAACACCTAATATGGGAGTCCAAGTTTTGGAGACGGACGTCTGCGGGCCACTAGATAACGATAAGGTTGGCCTGTTGTTAGGGCGCTCCTCCTCTACCCAAAAAGGACTTGTTGTTCTTCCCGGGGTTATTGACTCAGATTATCAGGGGACCCTTAAGGTTCTCTGTCATTCCCCTTATGGGGTTGTTTCAATTGCCCCTGGTGACTGCATAGCCCAGTTGTTGTTTCTACCTTCCTCACATTCCCATTATCCGACACAAGACAAAAATCGCCAAGAAAGGTGTCTTAAGTCCTCAGGTATGGATGTAGCATGTCTTTCTATGCAATTGGATTATAGGCCTATGTTAGATCTTAAGATAGAAGGAAGGACTTTCTCAGGCCTTATAGACACCGGCGCGGACCGTAGCATTGTCCGGATGAGTTCATGGCCTCGAGCCTGGCCTCTTCAAAACTCTTCGCAAACATTACAGGGCCTGGGGTATGCAAACTCCCCAAAAGTCAGCGCAAAAGAATTGTCCTGGAGTACAGAGGAGGGACAAAAAGGCAGGTTCCAACCGTACGTCTTAGAAGTACCCGTTAATTTATGGGGACGGGATATTCAAACCCAAATGCAATTACGCCTCACCAATGAGTATTCGAAGGCTAGTCAAACTATGCTAAAAATTCAGGGGTTTGTTCCAGAGAAAGGTCTAGGGAAACACTTACAAGGACGAACTGAACCCATTATCCCTACACTCAAGCAAGATCGCAAAGGACTGGGTTTTACCTAGGGGCCGCTGAAAACCTTGCCTCCACTGAGGACCCTATACCTATCCCATGGCTTTCTGAAAAGCCAGTATGGGTCCCTCAGTGGCCCCTGTCTTTGGAGAAACTGGAGGCAGCTCATAAGTTAGTTTCACAGGAAAAATTGTTAGGTCATTTAGAGTCCTCTGTTTCCCCCTGGAATACTCCTATTTTTGTTATAAAGAAACGATTGGGGAAATGGAGATTACTTCATGACTTAAGAGCAGTAAATGCACAGATGCAACTATTGGGACCAGTTCAAAGAGGTCTACCCCTCCTCTCAGCCTTACCTAAAGGCTGGCCTGTAATAGTGCTTGATATTAAAGATTGTTTCTTTTCTATCCCCCTCTTTCCTGATGATAGAAAACGCTTTGCCTTTACCCTTCCCTCCATTAATCATGAACAACCAGATGCTCGTTTTCAGTGGAAGGTTCTGCCACAGGGCATGGCTAATAGTCCCACCATGTGCCAATTGTTTGTGGATTTTGCCCTTCTTCCGGTACGGCAGCTATTTCCTTCTTTGCGTATAGTCCATTATATGGATGATATTTTGTTATCTGCATCTACATTGGCTGTTTTGCATGACTCCTTTAGGGAGACGGTGAAAGCTTTGGAAAAAAGAGGGCTCGTTATCGCCCCAGACAAGGTTCAGCAGACAGATACTGTCTCCTTTTTGGGATCTCTCGTTTCCCCGATTACCATCAAGCCACAAAAGTTATGCATTCGTACTTCCCATCTATACACCCTGCATGATTTTCAAAAGTTATTGGGAGATGTTAATTGGCTTCGAGGATTTCTGCACATTCCCCGGTCAGAATTATTGCCACTTTTTTCCATCCTTGAGGGTGATCCAAATGTTTCCTCCCCCCGTGCTCTTACATCAGCAGCGCGTGGAGCTCTAACTAAGATTGAAAGTGCACTGAGTGCAGCTCAGCTTGATCGATATGAGCCGGCTGAGCCACTTTTATTATGCATTTTAAAGACCAAAGACGTTCCCTTAGGAGTGGTATGGCAAAAAGGGCCCCTGTTGTGGCTCCATGGAAATAGTTTAGGTTTTCGCACATTACAATATTTTCCTCAACTAGTAGCTCAACAAGCTATTTTAGGGCTTAAATATTGCTTGATGTATTTTGGTAAGCTGCCTGATAAGTTGATAATTCCCTACACTAAACAACAGGTGGAAGTTTTGGCTGCCACGGTGGATGATTGGAGTATATTAGTATGTGCTTTTCCTTATAAAATAGATAACCATTATCCCAAAAGTCCCATCTTAACCTTTGTTGAACATAATTTAGTGTATTTTCCCAAGGTTACTGCCATTAGGCCCATTACAAATGCTATTACAATTTTTACTGATGGATCCAAGACAGGACGGGGAGCCTATCTTGTACAAGGTAGGGAGCCTGTGGTCCGCATGTTTCGACCCGATGCTCCTCAGGTTGTAGAGTGTATGATTGTGTTGGAGGTTTTCCAAACCTTTTCTGAATCTTTTAATTTATATACGGATTCCCAATACGTGGCTAATGCACTGTCCGCCTTGGAGGTGGCAGCTTATGTAAAACCTGCTAGCACAGTTTTCACTATTTTAGTCCAACTCCAAGCATTAATTTTACAACGAGCTTGCCCTTTTTTCGTTTCACATTTACGTGCTCATTCTTTGCTTCCTGGTCCCCTAACACAAGGCAATGATATCGTAGATCAAGCCACCAGGATGGCTATGCTTTCCCTAAATGATAAAAAATCACTTGCCTTTGACTTCCATAAATTGTACCATGTGCCTGCTGAAACTCTAAGGCGCAAATTTTCCCTTTCCCGTCAAGAGGCACGAAATATAGTTAAGGCTTGTCAAACCTGTGTCACCTTTTTACCATCTCCCCATGTTGGGGTTAATCCTCGTGGCCTTCGCCCTGGAGACTTATGGCAAATGGATGTGACACATATTTCTGAATTTGGAAAGTTAAAGTATGTTCATGTGTCCGTGGACACTTGTTCTGGCATTGTTCACGCCACTCCCCTGACGGGAGAAAAGGTACTTCACGTAAAGACCCATTGCTTGGAAGCTTGGGCTGCCTGGGGAAGGCCAGGTCGCCTAAAGACAGATAATGGTCCAGCGTATTCCTCTTCAGGTTTCCGTACTTTTTGTGCCTTAATGCAAGTAGCCCATGCCACTGGCCTTCCATACAATCCACAGGGCCAAGGTATAGTAGAAAGGGTTAATAAAACCTTGCAGGCCATTTTGATAAAGCAAAGAAAAGGTATTGCAGAGAATGCAACCCCCAAGGAGCGAGTTTCCCTCGCCCTTTTTACAATAAATTTCCTAATATTAGACCCTCATGGCCAGTCTGCTGCTGACAGACATAGTCAAAGGGATGTTTCTAAGTCCCGCGAAATGGTCATGTGGAAGGATGTTATATCCAATAAATGGATGGGACCGGATCTGGTTATTAACAGATCCAGGGGAGCTGTTTGTGTTTTTCCTCAGAGTGAAGAATCGCCTCATTGGGTCCCCAGTCGCTTGGTGAAGACCATCCAACCCGCGCTGGACGATGCCTCTGCACAGGGCAAGACGGAGCCTGCCAATGTTGCTGATCCTCCTCCAACTCTGGACATCGAGTGAAGGAGAACAACGCTGGGGATTTCTGTCTGTCTTCCCAATACCTGTTCCAGTTCGCCATGATTCGTCGGTCTTTCCTCGCTTCTTCACAACTGAAAAGGACTTAGGTTTGCCATTGCTTCCGGAGGACACTCTTATTGCATTCCTACAGGGCTCTCGGAGTTTTGTTGAGACTGGTGCCTTGTGTTTTACTCTTGATACTCCCCGCAATTCTTGCATCCCATTGAGACAGCAGAGCTTTGCATGGTTTAAGGACAAAAACAGCAAAACTTATGTTGGTATACCTCAGGTTACAGATGTAGAAAATAACACAAAGCGGGTTCATAATATGACCTTCATCGACACAGCTGTCTGGTTCAATGGAACCTTGCCAGATGTTACACACTGGCACTCTAAGGAGACACTTCACCAGCCTCGTCTCGCTCCACATTGTTCAGGCACATATGAACAGGACCTTTGGCCTTGGTCTGAGTGTCAGTCCACTTCTGTCAATTGGGCAGATGCAGGCAGGTTTTTCACTTTTTCACCAGACATGCGTGGCCAAAGGCCGTTTCAAAATACATGGACAATGGGACCTTTTCTACAAGATGCCAGATATTATCCTTTTACCAAGTGGTTGTTGTGTGGGGTTAATGGAAGTTGTACTGATATGACGCCCTTTGTTCTCTTACAAGGAGGGTCCGTAGCCTATAGCAGTATCACATTTACTAGCTTGGTATGGGCAGACAGGTCAAAACCACCTACCCAAAATGAAGGAGCATCATTTACAATCTTTAATACAACAGGAGGAGCGGTTGTAATCAATCGCCATTTAGACCCAACAAAAAATAAGACTTATACCATAACTCCAGTTTGTGTATATCCACCCTTTCTATTTGTGCTTAGCAATTACACCTTTAATAATTGTACTAAGAATACATGTGCTCTTGCACAATGCTGGAAGGCTAATCAATGGAAAAGTGCTCTAGTACTTAGAGTACCCCGCTGGGTTCCAGTCCCTGTGGAAGTCCCTGGTACCCTAACCCTTTTCCGCTCTAAAAGGGACTTTGGAATTACGGCTGCAGTGATTACAGCTATAGTTGCAGCTACCGCTGCCGCTACTGCAGCAGGAATAGCCCTAAGTCAGAATGTCCAAACTGCAGAGACACTTAATAACATGGCCTCAGAGACTGCACAGGCCTTAGACTCTCAACGATTCTTAGATTCTAGAGTAAAAGGAGGGATTATGATATTGAATCAAAGAATAGATTTGGTACAAGAACAACTTGACATGTTGTGGCAAGTAGCCCAATTGGGATGTGAGTGGAAATTTCAAGCGTTATGTGTTACAAGTGTCCTGTATGATAATACTTCTATAGCAGCAGATTTGTCTAAACAATTGTCAAATTATTTAGTGGGTAATTGGAGTGATGCTTTTGATAAGGATTTGGAAAGACTTCGGAGAGCTGTTATTACCATTAATTCCACCCGTGTAGACCCCAGCCTGACAAATGGGTTTGTTTCCTGGTTTTCCTCTGTATTTTCGCATTTTAAAGAATGGGTGGGAGTAGGCATGTTTGCGGTCTGCAGCATTGGAGGATGCATACTATGTCTATGGTTAATTTGTAGGATGAGAGCCCAAGCAAAAAGGGACAAAGTTATTATTTCTCAGGCATTAGTCGCCTTGGAATGTGGAGAATCCCCTCAAATATGGCTGGCAGCCCTAAAGAAATGAAAAATTGGCTCTGCCCTGGCCCTTGCACCCTCTGGGATCAGTATGACCCATTGCACGAGGATGGGCAGTGGCAGAGATATTTTTGGCCCAGACTTTGCCTTAGCACGCCCCGGGAGTGTTTGCCCATTGCACGGGCTCAGGAAAGACTGTTTGGCCTTTGTTTCCCTTGATCGGTCGGCACATCATGAGGTGAAGACCAGATCGGGAACGTTGTATTTCCTAGGGCTCTGCTAGCATATAAGAAAAAAGGGGGAGCTGCAGGGAGCCGGTCAGCGCCATTACAAAATGGCGCCGACTTCCTGGAGCCGCCTGTCAAACTGCTCCATTGAGGAAATGTTTTGGCGCGCAAGCCATCCCGAGGCTGCGCATGCGCGTCAATTCGCGCGTCAATTTAAACTGTCCCGAGCCAATCCCGTGGCTTTGCTTGTGGCGGGCTGTCAGCATCCAATCCCGAGCTGTCATACCGCCCTGCTTGCTATAAAAGCCGCTGAACAAGCCTGCTCCTTGCCCCTCGTCATCAACGCCCATCAGTCAACCGAGAGGCTCTCCAATAAAGTGCGATCCAAGAAGAATCTTCGTTGTGGTGGTTTTCTTCCTCTGCTGGTCGGAGGGTGTTCGCCGCATAGGTGGAAGTGAAGAGAGTGTATTTGGAAAATCTGAGCATTATTGGGAATAGGAATGAAAAACAGTTGTGTGAGAGGAAGTCATTTAAAATTACAGAAAAGGGGTGGGGAAGTCCAAAATGACCGAGAAATGGCTCCTTGAAGCTTTACTAACCAGAAATAACAGTCCTCCCAGAAATTTCATTCTGCAGCAATCCACCCATATTTATTTAAATGAAATTGTTAGCAATACTTTCTTGGATTTGAATTGCTTTAGGCTCTGAACTTGGAAGCAGGCTGATTGTCCCAACACTGTGTGCTAATAAGGTCTTCAGGGTAAAACTCCCCTATCCATGTTTTTCCCAGATGACCACTGAACCCCCTTGATATTTTTTCCACCAGGTGGCAATGCCTCCTTACTACTGAGGAGTGAAATTCTCCATAAAATGAAACCAGCAAATATCCTGGATTCTTGAAGGAACAAACATCTGACAGCTCTCTATGTTGAGCGGGTAGACACAGTCATCAAGGTCACCTCCTGGAAAATCCATTACAGATTCACAAACTGCTGATTCTACACAAGCCAGGGAGAAAGCAAAGGAAGTTGACAGACAGTTTATATTGAAAGAAGATGACCCGACAGCTTGAGTGCAAAGAGGACTTTTTTATGAACGAAGAAAAACGTATATATTCTTCATAATCTGAAACACTGGGATTATTGGACACACAGAAAGGAAAGGAGAGGAAGATAATTAAGAATGAAAAAACCAGAGAGTAAGGGGAACTAGTCATGAATAGTCAATGGAATATGCTGGATAAATTAATGATATAGAAAGAGACCTCACAAAATGCAGTCTGCTAGGATCCAGGCCTCAAGCCAGTGTTAAAAGAAGGAATGAAAGAATTTTAAATATCAATTTTTATTTCATTATGTTTTTTTAAAACTATATTTTCAAAAACTATGTTTATGTGTATATGTGCACGTACGTGCATACTGGTGCCTGTAGAATCCAGAAGTCCAGTCATTTGGAGCTGGAGTTATAGACAGTTGTGACCTACTAGGAACTGAACTCTCGTCCTCTGAAAAAGCAACATGTACTTTTAATCACTGAGTCAGCTCTCCAGTCCTCTAAAATACGCATGCTATCTGTATTGCATTTGATTTGTTCGTCTGCAGTCCTGGGGATTAAAATGAGGATCTTGCTCATGTTAAGCAAGTTACTACTCAGCTACCACCCCTAACTCTTTTAAAAACTTAGTTCTCTTGAGACATGGTCTCAATAAATTTCGCAATCTGGCCTTGAGCTCATTCTGTAGTGTAAGTGGACTGCGGTTGCAATTTTCTTGCCTCCATCTCTCTGGTACTTGAGACTACAGTCTTGCACCACCAGATCTGGCCATAACATTTTTTCAAATATCAAAAAAAATCAAATTTATTTTTGAAATTCAAGATTAAAGTATAGAATAAGACAAAGATCAGCAAACTTTGTTCATGGTCTACAGTCTATGTTGTCTAGTCAATAAAGTTTTATTGGCACAACCATGATTATTTACTTACATATATGGCAATGGCTGCTTCAATTTGCTACAGCAGTAGAACTGTATATTTTTCTCAGACCACATGGTTCACAAGTCCTAAAAAAATTTCTAATGGGTGCTTAACATTAAGTTTACTGCCCCTGGAATGATATTTGAAGGCATAGGTTTCAGGGCCAGTGAGATAACTTTGCTGGTAAAAGTGTTTCCAGTCAAAATTGATGATCTGAGTTCCATTCTTGGAGACCCACATGGAAGAAGGAGAGAACTGACTTTAACAAGGTGTGACCTGCCCACATGTGCCATGGCAAGCACATGACCACACACATCACAGTCATGCATACACACACACACACACACACACACACACACACGCACACACACAACAATTTTTTTTCTTTAAGACATAGGTTTTGGAACTAAACATATATAGATCTTAGTCCCAGTTATAACCCCAAATAGTCACTGACCTTGAATAAAATTTTAAAACTTGTTATATTTGCTGCTTTTTATTGAATTTTTGCAGTTTTCATAAAACATGACTTCTGGTGTTTGTACCCTCTGGGATCTGCCTCCTTCCCTATCCCCTTGCCCAGTTTAACACGCACATATATGGCCCACAGTGTGTGCATTATGACTGGTGTACCCAATGTCCTTCGCTGTGGGTTCATCCAATGGTCCCACCAAAATCCTGTCAAATTCCGCTGTAAGACACTGTCTCTCCCCCTCTCAGCAGCCATCAATTGCCAAAAGTTATTTAGGCTAGGGTGAAATTTCTTACTTGCTTCCCCGTGATACTGTGTTTAAAACACTTAATTTCTTGCGGACGCACTCAGGACATACACTACCCATTATAGTCTCAGTTGCTGAAATTCAACCAAGAACTGATATCATGTCCACTACTCCCACTCAGTCTTCAAATACCACAACTAAAACTGGTTTTCATTTATCGAGCAACAACTGGGGATAAGTATACTTTCTGTGAATTCTGGTGAGCCTTGTCTGTAGATCACACCTCTTTGGCTTTCTCTTTGGGTAGAATCAGACTCCTGGTAACGACATTTTGCAGCCACTATGTATTTAGCATTCTTCTATCTGTCTGGATGTGATAATCTTCACAGTCCCTGCCTCGGGGCCTCATTACTGTTTCATACAAAATTCAAAAGGACACTGAAAGATAGGATGGACGTGATAGCCAAGGTCCAAACATGGCTCAGAGAACACCAAGAGATGATTTGTTGATATTTCTTACCTTGGAACTAGTTTTTAGCTGACCTCCTGTGTGGCTGCCAGTAAGGGTCTTTGGCATCTTTAGGAGAAATGTCTAAAACATAAAGTGTGAATCACTGGAAATGGGAACTCTGTCAAAATAAGGGAATTAAGTTCATTAAAGGTGTGGTAGCTTACTTTACTGTGCCAGCTCCTAACGATCAGGCCTGGCACCAAGAGTCAGCCAGTACAAACCCACCCAAACCTGACAGAATAAATGACCCCAACCAGCCCACCCTCTTGGCTTTCTATCCAGGTTAAATGGGCTTAAATTAGTAGAAACTGAGTTTGGATTTGGTACTGTTCTGTTCTTCTAGTCTGAAGACAGAGCAAAGCTGTCTTTTCTCATAGTTCATGGTGGAGGACATCTCCAGATGACACAAGCCTGCCTTCGTCTTTGAGACCCTCACCAGCAATAAGGAGAAGTCATGCTAAAACTCTGAAAATACACATTTCCCGAGCCAAGTACATATCCTCGTGTCCTGATAGAAAAGAAAGCAGACCCCCTGGAGTAAGGGACCCAAGCATCAAATAAGAATCGTTCTGAGATTGCTGTGGTGCTCTCCACACATTGGCCGTGGCTTCACCTCACTGGACATGGGAAGAAAATGACAGAGGTGACAGAGGTCACCCACAGACATATAGCCCTGCATGTTTAAATGAGGCCTCTGTGTGTCTATGGGACCAAGTCAGAAACACAACATGTTTGACTGACTTCAAGGATCAGAGATTTTCCTCAGGATGGGAGATGTTGAATCTGTTTGAATAGACACTTTTCCAGAGCACGTCAATACTTCCAAATATTAGTTTCACAAGCTTTACTCATCTGAGTTTTGTTAGTAATGTGCTAAATGCCTCTGGTAGATCACAAAAGTAAGCAGCCCTGACCTCATGGAATTTACCTTCTTGTATAGGAGATGGGGTTCTACACAAATAGTTACAGCATCATTTGAGTAGGGGTGAGATACAGATAACAGCAGAGGGCTTGGAAAACCGAGGACAGAACCGAGGTAAACTTTACCTACGGGTGATGTTGAATTTTGACCATGGAAGCTATTGCAGTAACAAAACAGTTGTCTCAATGCTGTGTGCTCTCCACTTGTTCCCCAAGAATAGAATTGGAGATTTGCTCAGAAAACAACAGTGTCTCCCGACAATTACAATCTCGCTTTCCTTGGCTCATGCTTCTGCAGTGTGGTTGAATGTTCGAAAAAAACCAGATAATACACACAGAAGTTTAGATGAGAATGTTGAAGGAGGATGGTGCTTTATGGTAAGTGTATTATTGCTTTGATGTTTCTGACTATTGGTCATAAATGGACAAGTAGAAATGTATGGTAACTCGCCAAGTCAGCCATCTCTATAGTTAGAGCAGAATTTCCGAGATCATATTCTTTCAATTTTTAATATGTATATATGTATACTTGTTCATATGGGGGAGTTCACCTATATGTGCAGGTGTATGTATGCATGTAGAGGTTAAAGGATAACTTTTCATGTCATTCCCTAGAAAACATCCACTTTTGTTGAGACAAGGTCTTTCATTGGCCTTGAGCTTTAACAAGAAGATCCGGTGGCTGGTCTGCAAGCTCCAGTGATAGCCCTGTCGTCAGCACCCATTTCATCATAGCTTGGATTATAAACACTGTCCTCTGCATCCAGATTCTTACATGGTTCCTGAGGATTCAAGTATTGATCTTCTGCTTTTGTACAAAAGAAAAAATTTTGAAAGACAACACCAGAGTTGCTTCTAAAAAACATAACCTGTTTTTCTTTCTTACTATATCTATCTCTTAACTATTTGTTTTTCAACATGAAATCTTTAGAGTGAAGATAACTGCAGTCCCAACAAAACTGATAGTCTTGGGTCCAGTAAGTAATATTCCGTAGCCATAATTAGAACAGAATAAATGGGCTGATATAAAGATTAATTTCTCAGATAACCAAGCTAATAAATATTTATTATGCATCTACAGTATGCAGTGTCTCAAAAACAGGTACAAAGGAAACTTAAACAACACAGGCTGAATGTAATTAAATTAATGGAAACTGTGTTTGGATTTTCTTTCAGTTAATGAAAGAGACATCTCCCATCTCAGAGACAATAAAGAGGCTGAGAGATTTCCACCAAGGATGCTGAAGAGAAACAAAATTACAGCTGAATGAAATGTGGATTGAACAGAGAAGTCATAAAAGATATTAATTAGTAAGCCTTGGCTTAAGTTTTATTTGCAAAGCATATTTCTCATGAACCTCGTCTGTACTTCTCAGTCAGTCTTGAAGCCAAACTATTCAAACCAACTAGTTGAGGGAAACCATAACACAGCATAAGTTTGTGTGGCGGGAGTATGAGAATGTTAAAAAAAAAGTCTTTAATCATAAAAGCATGAGCTCTTTGCTTTCTTTGAAATAACGGAGCCAGACCTGAGAGTGCATACCTTCATTCTCAGTATTCAGGAGGCAGAAACAGGTTGGTTTCCTATGTCTAAGGCTGGCCTGGTCTACATAGTAAATTCCAGGCCAGTCAGATCTATATAGTGAGACTCTGTTTCTTAAAACTTAAGCAAAATAATGGGAAGCGTTAAGTTTAAATAATGCACACACTTGTAATCCCAGCATTTAGGAGATGAAGGCAGGAGGACTGAAGCCACCCTTGACTATACTGAGTGTTGTAGGCCTGTCTTGACAGTGTGAGACTCTGTCTCAATAACAAACCGGCAAAAAATATATCTATCACATGAAAATCATGACTGGGGACACACCTTTCCTAATATCTGTTCCCGCTCTGTTATTTTCTCAACTCTAAGCATTCCTTCATGGGACTCCTGTTTTTGCTGGATATAGCAGAAAAATGTTTATTCTTTCTACTTTGAGCGGTTCAAACACATTTTCTCTGACAATATTTGTAAAGGAATTATAAGGAGGAGAAAACATGAAAACTATTTCTTAGTAGGTTTTCTGGTACATTCTTGTGGTTATATATGGGAAAATTGTTCTCTTTCCAATTTTTCATATAGTGTGATGTCAGACTTTGCAGATATGGAAATGTAGTTGAAAACATACAAGAAATACATTCCTAAGGAAGATCAAGTTTTGTCATAATATAGAATTCGGAAGGCATTTTAAAACTGTACCAATGTGCTGGGTGTATTTGTTAGGATTCTCTGGGGAAAACAGACCCATATAGTACACATACCCACACACATGCACACACACACACACACACACACACACACACACACTTATAAGGAGGAATTGATTATAAAGAACTGACTCACAAAATTATGGAAAAATAAAAATCTTACTATCTGCCACCTGTAATCTGGAGACCCAGGAAACCTGTCGATGCAACACAGTCTAAATTCACAGGCAGGAGACATGGTTATAAACCCTATTCAAAAGGCTGGAGAAAATGAGATAATCTATCTTAGCTCAAGCAGAAATTTAGAAAAAGGAACAACTTTCTTTTCCCCGAGCCTTATGCTTCTATCCTCAGTGGACTCAAAGGTGCCCACCCAGAGTGGGGAGGGCAAGCTACTTTTCTAGGTCCACTAACGTATGTTGACTTGATCCCAAAACACCCCCACAGACAAACTTAGAAGTTATCATTAATGTGAGCGCACCCATGACCCAGCGATTTTTAAAACATAAAATTAGCTATCATATATACTAATGCTAAAAACACATTAATAATCATTAAAAACTCCAGAGATGCCTTGAAAACTGAATTAAGATTTATGTCACAGTAGCTGCAGTAATGGCTCAGCTGTTAGAAGTGCTTGATGCTCTTTCAGAAGAGCAGAATTATGTTCTGAGTGCATACAACAACTTAAAACGCCGTCTGTAAGGGATCTGCACCCTCTTCTGACATCCGTGTGCTCCCCCGCACACATATGCACACTTACATACACACACAGAAACATGTATATACAAACACACCTTTTAAAAAAGGTTTACATCACTACATATGGAATAAAATGGAGAATTAGCTTTTGGGTACCATATTCAAACTTTATGACAAGAGTTAATAATGTCAAGAAGAAATAATACATATTTTATCTTTCTATTCAACTATCCAATGAGAAAAAAATATAGCAACTTTATTCAAGAAGCTCCTAAATCCATTACCAAGAGAAATATCAGATACTCTTATACACATCAGTCAACAAATGGTATTTATTGCAGGTATGCCAGATGCTGTTATTAGAGGCAAGTATATTTGCCAAATCTTCATGAATTCTCCGTGGAGAAGTTGCTCTTATCATTCTTATTGACTGAAAGGGAAATTGCGAGATGAGACAGCTAAGAGACTGCTCCAGGTGCTTCACTAAGGAACAATGAACCCTGAATCTACCCATGTACCTTGTTTTCTTTATTTAATTAAGTACAGTAACATGTTACACAGATAGCTAGGGAAATAGCTCAGTTGGTAAAATTCTTGCTTTGCAAGAATGAGGACTTGAGTTTTAACCTCAGAACCCATGTTTCAAAAGGCGGCCATGATGCTGTACCTAAAATCCTCATGCTAAGGACGTAGAAACAGACAAATCCCCAGATCTCACTGACCATCCAGCTTGACTTATTTGTTGAGTTCCAGGCCACTGTTAAATGCTGCCTCAAATAAGAAAGTAAACAGCTTCTAAGGACTGATACCTAAGGTTGTTCTCTGTCCTTCACATGCTTGACAACACACACATATAGCCCCATGCACACACACACAAGCACACCTACATACATGGACACATACATTCACACATAAAGAAATGAATCATCACATACCTTACAGTTAGCCCTTGACTTGCGACTACTCCACTCTGCTTTACCTAATACACTAAAAACATGTTCACTGAAAAGTACCTGGAAAATACATGAAAAAAACACATGCATGTACATGGGCTCAGCTAAATCACTAAGATTACACATCCAAAGACTACTCTTCATGCAAAAACCTGTTATATGAACTTAGTTTTCGTTTTCCATGTAACCATATTAACTAACATTTTCCATGTTGTACGTTTTTACAGTTGAGGTATGAAGCATAATTCCAAGAGGCTCATACGTCAAGGGCTTTATCCTAACCGGATGGCACAATTAGAAATATATTGGATAAAGATATTGTTAAGCCTATCTTTGGGTCTCTTCATTGATGAGCCCTTAATGAAATGAGCTACCAAGAGGTAGGGTCTAGTTGGAGGTAGTAAGTCACTGGGGGGCAGGGGAGGTCTTTGAAGGTTATGTCTTATCCTTGGAGGCTTCTCCTCTTCCCTCTTCTCCTCTCCCCCCCTCTCCCCTCCCCTTCTCTCCTCTCCTCTTCTTCCACATCTCCTGTCTTCTTCTTTCTCTGTCTCTCTCACTTTTATTTTCTGGATGTCACAAAGTGACCAGCTTTCCTGAGCTACGCCCATCTCACTAAATTGTTCAGCCTCATCTCAGACTCAGAGAAACAGGCCCAGGAATCCATGTACTGGAGCCTCTGAAACTGAGAGTCCAAACACATCTCTGTTCCCTATTTTTCTGTGTGTGAGTATGTTGCCTGCCACTGTGTAAGTGCACCCATGCCATGTAGTGTCTGTGGAGGTCAAAAGAGGGCATTAGATCCCCTGGAACTGTAGCTATGGATGGTCGTTAGCTGCCATGCGGCTGTTGGGAACCAAACCCAGGTCCTCTGCAAGACCAGTCGGTGCTCTTAACCACTGAGGCATCTCTCCATCTCTCTTTTTCACTTTACATGGCAGTAACTGTTCTGGGCTAGAGTTAGTATCTGGTTCCACAGAGCAAATGTGGCCTGTCATCATTCTGTAAGGTTTTACTGCAATGTAAACATAACTATTTGTTTACATGTTGCCTCTCTGTTCTATTGTAGCTACAGTTGTAGAGCTCAGTAAATATAGCAGATTCTAAGGACCAGGGATGAAACCGTCTTCCTACCATGCCAACCCTCATTTGCCATGAATTATGTCTCTTCTTTTCTGAGACAGGACTTCCTTGCTAGGCCTAAACTTGCAATCTTCCCATTTGTCTTCCAGGTGCCAAGAGGACAGACATGTGCTCACCTCTAGGCTCTACCTCCTAATTTCCAATAATGATTTTCAGTATGGTGGTAAGTGAATTCTACAGTAGCATTTGAATAAAGAGTGGTGTGATAGGTCATTTGATGCTTTTGTTTCGTAACAAAACTTAAGACTGCTTTGGGAAAAGGAAATTATGCTAGTATTTCCTATGACCAAATGAAAATGTTTACATATATTTCCCATGAAATTTTTAAAGGAACAATGTGTAGGCTGACCATGAAATCTATCATCTAATGTGCAGCCCAGATGCTTGAAGTAGGATACTTAGACAATACAATAGAATAGAATACTTAGACAATAGAATAAGAATTATAATCACCTTCAAATGGTCAATAGTCCCATCATGAATAATTCATTTCATTCAAATCTCCCAAAATGCTGAGTTCTGGCAATTCACTTCTGAATGCTGTCTTCTCTTTCCTTTCCTTTCATTTCCAACTCAAAATATCCCTCAAGCTAAAAACAACTCCCATTTCAGATAACATCGTTGTCTGTTACCTGTTCTCTCTGTCATACTCATAAATGTTCCAGGCTGTCTTTATATCTAAATTCCTTACATCTTCATGGCCTCTTCTTGAGTCTTGACCACAAAGCCTGTACAGTTTGTTCAGTATAAAGTTCATGAGTTTTGTGTAATCTTGTGACATCTAAAGTGAACATATAGAGAACAAAAAGGAGAACAGGAGTTCTAGAACAAGGTATGTCTTTCCAGAGAATGCCCCATGGTGGCTTCAAAGGATCTCCTGCTTGGGAAATGCTGAATCTTGTGTATGAACCCTTGAGTGGCGAAGGAAAACAGTCCGCCCTTATTAGAATTTCTATAGCTATAGATGTAACATCATAGCTAAATTCAGTCGGAGACAGGTCGAGCAACAAAACCCAGGAGCCAAGGCAGTCTAGTCGGCTCTGAAATTTGATTCAGGCACCAGATTATGAATAGATTTAACTAGTTCACCAAATGAAAATGTAGATTTTGGCAAGGACTGAACTTTTTCGCAGGGGCGGGAGCATTCTATATGTGGAGTCCCAATAGGCACTGAGGGAGATAAAAAAGAGGTTTTTATATTATATAACTGCTTGGTGTTTGTTAAATGAAAAAAATTAACTCATTAAATGCCAAAAAAAATCAACCTTTTTTTTTCTTACTAATTTGACCATCCAACTTCTATTACTTACTCTGCTTTTGAACACGAGTTATCTTTCATGATTCAGAGTAATACAGTACTAGGCAGCAGTCAATAACCAAATGATGATATGTGACCTTATTAAACTGTACCCACCAGGTCTGTTCCATTTTAAGGGAACAGAAATATAACAAGAGACTTAATTTTTCGTGGCATGAAGCTAGCTCCTTCTCATTAAGCACTTAGAAACCAATTTAAACTGTTCTGCGATTTCTGGGATCCCCTCTCCTTTCTTGGTGAAAGTGGTAATCTGTGCCCCAGACACAATGAACTCACAAAACATTGACAATTTAAGGGCAAACAGGGAGATGTTGGAATTTTGGAAGGGTCATGTGCAATAAAAGACTAGAAGAAGGAAGATGGATTTCTAGGGTTGTCATGTGCTAAAAAAGATAAACCAAGAAAGTTAAAATGGGGGCCAGAGAGATGGCTTAGTGGTTAAGGACAGATATTTTGGTCTTTCTCAGGACCAAAGTTTAATTTTCAGTATCCATGTCAGGTGGCTCACAATCGCCTGTAATAATTGCTCCAAGAAACCCAGTGCCTTTCTCTGGCCTGCACAGGTCCTGTACTCATGGGCACAAACCCTCATAGAGACACCCAAAATTCACAAAAATAAAAATAAAATAATACAAATTATAAAAGAAAACTGATTGCCCATCTAGTCAGGTTCTCCTTTAAGGCCATATTAAGACTTGTATTAAGAATGGACTAGCACTCACTCTAAAACAAAACTAGGTTTTAGAAGTGTATTCACTTCATTATAAAATCTAGATATCTTATATGTTATGATGGTTAAACCTCACTTCCAAATCCACACATTAAACCAAATCCTATCACTATTTGTCATATCCAGAGCCATATGAGTGAGCATGGTTCATGATAGCAAATGTGTCTAGGCTGAAAGTGAATTAAGGCATCATAGATATGCTGGTGTTGGAAGAGTGCATGTATTTTATCAATCCTGGTAATATTTTGGTAAGATCGAAAACACAATGTTGGAACAAAGCAATGATGTAGTCAGATGATTGTCCTAAACTTTTATCCTGATGTTTGATATTCTGTTCATTTAGCTTGTGATTAAATCTGAATTCTTTTCAGATTCCTATCTATTAACAGGCATTTGAAGGAAATACTCTCTACAGAAATCCAGCAATAGTTTGCAAATATCTAATCTCTCCTACACTTTGGATTTAGGTAAAACACATAGAAATCTCACATTTCAAGCCATTTTTATCTGTTGTCACTTTAGAATTTGTTGATTAAAGAAGGCAATTAATTGAATTTTAAAAAATTTAAGTAGAACTCCATTGTGCAAATGTACCACATTTTCATTATCCACTCATCAGTTGAGGGACACTTAGGTTGCCTATGTCTCTTAATAATTGTGAAAAGAGCAGCAACAAACATGTATGTACAAGTATCTCTGCAACAGAATGAGTCCTTTGGGTATATGCTAAGGAATCCTATAACCAAGTCAAATGGTACGTTCACTTTTAGTTTTTTTAAGAGTTCTCCATACTGCTTTTCCTAGGGGTTATATGAGTTTACAGTCCCACCAGCAGTGATTGAACATTCTTATTCTACACATTCTCTTTAGCATTTGGTATCCTTTATTCTCTTGATCTTAGCCAGTCTGACAGGGGTAAGATGAAATCTTAAAGTGGCTGTAATTTGCACTTGCCTAATTACTAATGACGCTGAACACTTTTTAATATATTCCTTAGTCATCTTTATTTCTTTTGAGAACTCTCTACTCAGATCCTCAGCCCAACTTTTAATTGGGTCACTTGCTTTCTTGATTCTTTGTTTTTTGAGTTCTTTATACATTCTGGAAGTTAAAGTTATGTCAGATGCTTTCCTGTTGAATATTTTCTCCTACTCTGTAGATTTTCTTCACTTCCTTGGTTGTTTCTTTTGCTGTACAGTGGCTTTTTAGCTTAATGAGGTCCCACTTGTTGGTTATTGACCTTAATTCCTGAGCAATTTCTGATTTAGCAAGTAAAGACAAAATCGTGATTTTTTGCAGTTAAGTGGATAGAACTAGAAACTGTTATGCTATGTGAAGTAACACAGACTCAGAAAAACAAACAACATATCTTCTCCCTCATTTGTGGATTCTAGCACCAAACCCTTATATAAGAGTATGTATCCTGATGTAATTGCCAGAACCAGGAAAAGGGAAAGGAATCAAAAACGTAAAGGGAAAGAGAGAACCAAGAGAGAAAAATAATAGGAGACAGATGTTACTAAAGGAGGAAGACATAAAAATGGAGGTATTTAAAGGGAAAGGTTAGGGAGGGTTTTACAAGGAACTATTGGGATAAAGGGAAAGAAAGAACTCAAGAGAGGCGGGGCCTTAGGAGACTGGTATTATCAAAGGAGAAATGGGGAAAACGGGGACACTTTAAGTGGGAAAATCATGGAGGGACAGTTAGACGTGGAGTGAGAGAGAGACAGAGAGAGAGGATAGATAAATAATGCCTAGCTAGTATAAAATACCAGAGGGGCTCATATTAGTCTAGCAACCTAATGACAAATTTTAAATTCAATATCTCTATAAGAGTTCACGTGCAGAGCTGAAGGCTACATAACAAGAAATAGTGACAGAGAGAAAAAAACCTTCTTTTGAGCTTTTGGTCAGGGTGTGGTCCAAGAGACTCCCAAATTTATACAGGTTATTGCCAAAGCCCTTGATTGCCTCCTATAACTTCAAGATAAAACCCTATGCTGAAGACAGGACATACTTCAGTAATCAGATTTGGAGCAATGGGGCTTGAACTAATCTGGAATCCACTTCCCCTGAAGGCTAGCTCTCATAGCTCTGGAGAGCACTATGCAAGCATCCAAGGGAGATTATCCATCCATGGTACGACACTGGCTTCTCGACTAATTAACCACATCATTGACCAGTACAGCATTCAACACTTGTGTGTCTGTGGCACTTTTAGCCAATAAACAGCTATCTAAATGGTCTTAGAGCCCACTAAATGATAAGAAACTCATGTGTGGTACTGTAATCATAACCAAATACACATGACTGATGAGGTCATAGACCTTAGAGAAATACCCAAGGCTGTCCTATCTCTAGACTAATGTAACTTCTAAGTGTGAAATATGTATCCTTAATTATACAGTCAAGTATCCCAGTCACCAATCATCAAAGAAGCTTCTTTTGCACCAGAAAGAGACTAACTACTACAGATTACAACTGGTCACACACAGACATCGTCTGCATATTGCCCATGCTTAAGTGGTACATCTACAATGCAACCTCTATACCCAAGGTTCATGCAACTTGGGACAAGGGGTAAAGAAGACAAAATGAATTTCTCAACTCTCATCAATGAAGCTCCCTCATGGAACAGAGGGCCAGTAACACAAAACATCACAAATGACCAAAGCTTGGAGATTAGGAATCTGCAGAGTGTGGGTCCCTCGACAGGACTCTTATATTAAGTTTCACTCACCCAGGGCTCAGGGACCATTGTGAAAGACAGGGTGGAAAGATTGTAAGAGCCAATGAGGAGGTGCTTGATCACATGGAAATAGAATTCTACAAGCTCCTGGGACCCTACTCATATGAATCTACAGCAATTGTTTCTGCATGCTCAAGACCTATGCAAATTCAAGCAGGTAAAAATCTTCACTGAGGAATATTCAGGGACACACTACCTTAACACAAGAGACCTTAACACAGATGAAAGAATGCATGGATTTCAACTGGGGGGTTATGGGGTGCGCCAGTGGGAAGGGGGTATAAACATGATTAAAATTTATTGAGATGTTCTGTATGAAATACACAATGATTCAATCCAATAAAAAATGTAAAAACAAATTTAAGAGGCCACTTTGAAGCAACTATAAGCACACACACACAGACACACATGCACGTACACGTGAAGAGGATTCAGGTACAGTAAAAGCTAATGTCATTTTATAAATTGTATATGTATATTATTCTTCTATGTATGTAAGGGCACCCATATTGTTCAAAGTCCACAGAGGTCAGAAGAGGACACTGGATACCACTGGACTGGAATCCTAGCTGCCATGTGGAGTCTTCTGCACAAGCAGTCTGTACTCTTAATTGCTGAGCCATCTCTCCAGCCCTCCAAAGTTAATGTCTTAAACATCTCAAAGAGTTTTTAATACAATCACCCAGAAGGAATCAAGGACATATATGTTTACACACACACACACACACACACACACACACACACACACACACACACATATATGAACCTAATTAGATGCACATGCACATATATAAATATAGGAAGTGAAAAGAGACTATGGATATCTTCATATCTTCTCCTCCATTTAACTTTGGTATGTTACTCGAGAGAGGATGAATAATTTGTACTTTTCAGAAGTAAGATGAGCAAGCATAATGCTTTAAAGAAAACAAACACGGACATGGAAAAACTTGAAACCTTCAACTTTAAAGGTAGGAGTAGTGCGGAGAAAAGCATTAGTCAAGTCTTGAACACAGGCATGATTCCCCTAAATCATGTGCAGTAGTGCCAAATCATGGGCGAGATGGAGTCAGTGAGGGGTGAACATGAGACCCGAGGAAGCTCAGGGACCACTTGAACAGAAAGTGCCTGTGGGAGGCTTAGAATTCAGTCAAGTATTGAATGCTGCCTCTTCTGAATAATAGCTTGTGTGTGTATGTGTGTGTGAATGTTTCTGTGCAAGTGTGTGTTCATGTATGTACCTGTGTTTCTATGTATGTGTGCCCTAAGGGCATGCTTCTATCCCAAACTGGTAGTTAAAAATCATTTAGCTGAAGATCCATTGACTGTCAATCCATATTTCAGTGTAAGGGGTTGACTATAATGAAAGCTAAAATCTTGAACTGGCTACAGAATTTCTGTGTGATTGCTCAGATGGAAGCAGGGATAGAGATTTAAAGGAGCATATTGAAATGTGACTAGTATTGGGTTAATTGGCTCAGTGGGTGAAATGCATGCAGCCCAAGTGTGAAGGTCTGAGTTGGTATCCACAGGACCCATTTAAAGCCAGGTTCAGTCCTGAATGTTTGTAACCTTATTGCACTTAAAGTAGATAAGAGTCAGAGACAGGAGAATTTCAGTAAGTCCATGGACCAGCTAGATTGGCACACACAATGTTGAACAACAAGGGATCCTGTCTTAAATATGATGGAAGGCAAGAACAGACACCCAAGGTTGTTCAATGATCCCCATATGAGCATCAGGGCACATGTAAACCTGCATGCCCGGAGGAACACTCACACATATCACATATATACACATATACACAAAGTTTATTTAAAAAGCATGTTTCTTTTTATATCCTCTCATTCTGACAGTGAAATAGAATTCAGGGTGTTGAATTGATTCCCTTCATATAATTCAGCTAGCAACAGAGCCTGACTCTTACCTCCATGACTCTTACATAAGATGTCCCACAGCATTGATGGTTTCATGGGGATTACATTTTTATGCTACATTTTTCTGTTAATTAATTGGCTCCTTATAGAAATCAATGAATTCTTTAGAAAAATGGATTTTTCAAAATAATTTTTATTTAGGTTTTGAAAATGTCATACTTGTATATGATGTATATTGTGAAAATAGCTTAAAAACGAGATTGCCATAAGACTTTTTCTATACATACTTGGTTTTGGTTAACATATGTCCTGTGCGCTCATCCCTGATCTCCCTGTCCCTGAGTCATTTAATCCCCAGTATTCCCATCCCTTTTATATCACATGTGTTCCAATATCTCCTCCAGTTATATTTTTCAAATTATGTTACAAGATAGTAACTTCCCAAATGAATTCCTCATATATCCTTCATTTTAATTAACCCTTCTACCCACAAAGAAAATTTGTTTTTCAAAAGTCATTCAATTATATTAGTCTGGACACATCCAGAGTTGCGATGTGTATTTGTATACTTTCTTTGTCTTAAGTCTTTCAGTTCAGGCATTTGTTCAACACTCTTTCACAAATTACTTAATCTGATTTTGTCTTTCCTGCTCCTCTCATGTGGTTATGTGTTTCTATCATTCATTGGTAATATATGTGGATATTTCATCTACTTATATATTTATATTCTACAAGTCTATAGAGAACATATGTACAGAGAGAAAACAAGCAAGAGACCTCTAGAGGAATAGGGCAATTACAGATGCCAGTTCTTCATGGTTAGCTTTTGCTCTGACTCTGTTCAACCTTGTGAACCAGGAAGCATTTTATGTCAGATGTTTAAAAAGCAGCATGCCATATAAAAGAAAATGCAAGGCTGCAACCAGATGTATGCAGTTTTGTGCCTATTAGTGGAGACGTCGTGACGAAAAGCAAACAAGCATTTAGGCTATTTCATCAGCAGAGAAAATACACACATCGTTCTTGTTTGAGGACACCACAGAGATTTAAGCTCAAGCAGAGTGCCACCACTGAGCACCTCGGCATCCTTACAAGGACAAGCAGTAAAGAACACAACTTTGCTCTGGACAATTTCCTTTGCTGCAAGGACTATGCACTGATAGAAAAGAAGTAAGCAAACGTAAAGTGCAGTCAACACAAGAGTCAGAAAAATGTATGCAGCTATGCCTTTGTTCTGTCCTCTTTGTTTTCTAGGATTCTATAATGGATAAACAGGAACAAGAAAAGGAAGCTAAAATTATCATTTGCATCCTCCCTTTAGGTTGAAAATGCTGGTGTGGGTTGGTTTATCTGAACAAGCCATAGGAGATGCACAATATGCAGAGATGTTGCAGAATAGTTGTACAGCTAAGGAATAAGTGTGGCCTAGAGTCCAAGGGACCTTACTCAAGATGCTCCAAAGACCTACAGATAGACAAATCACCCCACATATATTACCAGTGAATAACATAAGAATAGAATCACATGATTGGAGTGGGAATGACAAGAAGTAATGTATTTAATTGGGGAAAATGTGGTCAATTAAATACCTGTACTGAAAGTCTAGAGACAAAGGAGGAGTATAAATGCATGCCATAGCTCTGGATGTGTCCAAATTAATACACCTGCATTCATAAATAAAAAGAAAGTGTACTCTAGTGAGTAAAGAAGTTAGTAACACTAGCCCTATACACAGACACAGACACAGAAACATACATACATCAGAGCTGATCAGGGTCACAGATACTGGTTTTAAAGTTTGCTGTCAAGTGAAATGAACTAAAACTCTTTGGGGAAAGAAAGTAGCTGAGGAAGTCATGCATGCACATGCACACGTGCACACAACACACATACATGTACTGTATTATGATGGAGGAAATGCTTTTCTTGTCAATAATGCATATTTCTTTCTCCCACTCTCTAAGATTCTGTGATAGAAAATCCAGAGTACATGTAACTATACATACTCTACATAATATATATATATATATTATATATATATATTTGAAATATGTAGGAAATATATCATATAGTATGTATGGTTATATGCATCGTATATGTGCCAATTTGTTAGAAATAAATATGTTACACAGAAAATTCAAGCCAAGCATCATATTGCTGAAAAACAGAAGAGTCCTGGAGAGTTCAAACAAGCTTTGTATGTAGTATGGAATTGCGAACAAGGGAACAGAAGTTCATTTCTTTAAATACAGAGGCAAGACCAGTGAGATGACTCAGTAGGTAAAGACACTTGCTGGCCATCCTGATGATTTGAATTCCATTTCCAGGATCCTGATGGTGGAAGGAGAGAAGGAGCTGGATACCCACAGTTGTTCTGTGACCTCCACATGCATGCCGTGTTGCTCTGTCATATAACCCTCTATACATAGACTGATAAATAAATACATGTAAAATATTAAATATACAAAGACATATATGATCCGCATGTTCTCCATATATATTCTCCACATATACATTTCTATGTACAATATATATATTTGTGTATTTACATATATGTATATAACCATATATATTTGCCTGAGAGTCTTACAGAAATCATATCCTCATGCAAAGAGTACATCAGAGTTACAGATATTTGGTTATTAATGTCACCATCAAGTAAAATGAGTTAAACCCCTGGGGAAGAAACTGGGCCAGAGAAAGACCCAGATAAGTCTGGAATATCTTGTTGGACAAGAATGTTAAACATTTCAACAATACTGGGATCATGTTAAAGGATAGAGAATCCCCAAGGGGGAGTTCTCAATGGTCGAATCTGGCAGAACGTGGACAGCAAAAACATGTAACAATAGTAACGGCTTTTAACTCATGGCATTAATGGGGGATGTGCCCAGACTAACATAAGTGAATCCATAAATAAGTGGGGGAAATGGAGACCTCTTGGTCAGGTTAAATGTCCAGTTAGTAAGCATGGAGGGAGTGTTGAAGACATGGAGTCCGCACTAGGGGAGCATAGACATTAGCAACTGTTCCATTCAAGAATCACCCTCAGATGCGGAAAGAGTAAGATGAGAGATGGATTGTGTCCACGGCCTCAAATGATTTCTCTGCAATATATTTACTACTTATAATGAACTACAGGGAGTGCTGGGGAGGGAGGGCTGGGGAGGGAGGGCTGGGGAGACGTCTGATGGCCACTCTTATCCACAGGATCACAAGTTCCCATCATCAGTACTTCAGTATATGGGCAGTAAACATTCCCTGACAGGACACAGTGAAGAAGTGATGTGCAACCCAACATCACACCTTGCAATGGACAAAACAAAGTAAAGAATACAACACTCCTCTACCAGAATTCCCAAGTCAGGCCTGGACAGATGGCCCAGGGTTAAGAGTGCTTGTATCTCTTCCAGAGGACCAAAGTTTAGCTCCCACGTTAGGAGACCCACAACTGCCTGTAACTTCAGCTCTAGGAGATTCCACATCCTCTGCTGGTCTTACTGCGTGTGTGTACGGGCATACATGCAGACAGTACACTCATATACATGGAAGAAAAATAATACATTAAATCTTTTTTAAAGTTTAAAACCAAAACACACTAATATTGTGATACTTTGTGGTTTTATAATTATGTGTTTGGGAAAATTGGCAGTTTAAAAAGAAAGATGGCATGTATTAATAAAATTCACAAATTAATAAATTAAGTTAATAACTCAAAGTCAGAGAAGCTCAAAGTATATCATTAAATATAAATATAAAATGTGTTTTTCCATTAACAAAATTCATATCCTTTATAATCGTAAACTTAAGAAAAATAAGAAGCAATGTAAATAAAGATATTACAGTATCACTGAAAGACTGAATCCATTTTGAACTAGCAAAAGTACTGCTTTTGATATATAAGACATACAATGTTCTCGTTTGCTTTCTGTTGAGGTGACAAAACACTGACCTAAAACAGCTTGGGGAGGACAGAGATGATTTGCTTTCAGGTTACAGTCCATCATCTAAGTAAGCAAAAGCTGGAGCTCAAAGCAGATGTTGGAAGCAGAAACTCACTAAAGAACACTGCTTACTGCTTTGCTTCGGGCACATAATCACCTACTTTTCTGACACAGTCCAGGCCCAACTGCCTAGGGATGGTGCTGCTTACAGTGGAGTGGACCCTCAAAGCAATTACCTTTCAGGAAAATGCTCCCCAGGTCAATCTGATGGACACATTTATTAGTTGAGGTTGCCTCTTCCCGGGTTTGTCAAACCCACAGCTAAGATTAGCCATCACGTGAGAGGGGGGAGCTCATTGGATCAAATGCTTTCTGGTCAAGTGCTGGGGATCTGAGTACCAGAACCCATGCAAAAGCCGGGGGCTGCAGTGTGCGTCTGTAATGCCAACACGTCTAGGATGATGAGAGTGCATCAGAAGGGTTCCCAGAAGTTCAGGTAGCCTGGCATGCTCGGTGTCAAGCAGTGGGACAGATGCCTCCAAAGGTGGAAGGTGTGGACTGACTCCAGAGGTTGTTCTCTGATTTTCACTCATGCTGCAGCACCAATGACACGGGCACACACACCTGAACATCTATGGACATCATGTACACATGGTACACATATGAATACGCATGTACACAGTGCACATGGGAGCATGCACACACGTCACACTCATGATCATGCACACATGCATTGTGCACTCAGGAACATATCGTACATACATGATAATGCACACATACATCATATACATACATGAGTACGAACACATCAATCACAATACAACATGCAAACCAATGAACATGCACACACATCATACACACATGAACATGCATTCCCACACAGACACATATGTCATACACAGGGACTCACACATGCATGAGCATTCATGCACATGAATGTACTCACACATAGTTCATACACTTGAACATGCACACACTTGAACACGAATGTGCAAATGAATCGTACACAAACACAAACATGAACATGTACACACACAGCCACAGATGCATACATAAGCATGTACACACATATTACATACGCACAGACAAACACACGTAATCATGTACACCCACATCCTACTGTCAGTACGCCCACAGAAACAAAAGATTAGAAAAAGGGAATTAAATACCTTAAATGTGATAAAATTTCTAATCAAATGGATACTGTGTTTCAATTGTACATGTGTATACTGGTATGTATATACACATACATAGAGAGAGAGAGAGAGAAAGAGAGCAAGCAATGCATATGTAGTTACCTATGTACATGTTAGTACACAGATACAAAGTGTCCCATATAAACTTCATATAATGTCCCCTATATATAATTTCACATGCTATATTTGTATATATACAAAACTCGGTTTCTCAAGGATAAATGTGAATCTCAGCTTCATGCACTTTATTTCAGAATTACTCTGTTCATGTGTTCATTGTCTACCTCTGAAGGATCGGGAACCTGAGAGCCGTGTTGCCTTCTGACAAGTTGAGGACGGGTAATGGATCCTCTGGGCCGCTTTCAGTCCCAATAATGTTTCTAGTGTGATCGGTTAGAAAACCCCTCCATAGGATTATAGTTTCTGCTCTTCAGAATTTCTTTTTGCTAGGCTGTATCTTCGCATCTCTTAATGAATCCGCCTATTTCTCTGTCCACATAACAGATGGCAGAAATGATCACCAAACCTCGCCTGTCTTCCATCTGTTAGGGAGCAAGGGACTCACTCTACCTTGCAGTCAAATTCAAGTACATGATCAGAATCATTTTTCCATGTGCCCCTGAAATCCATAGGGGCATTATTTGGTCCAGAAATTACCTCACTAAGTTGGAGGCCGGTGGATTTCACACTAAGACTTCTGCAGAGGGAACCCACAGGCTGACTCGATACTCATTAATCATGCAGCTAATTTGTTTTAACATAGGTGTGCTGACAGCAGATGAGTGTTATTCCAGATATGGTGCCTGCCTGATCCAGGCTACCAGGGTATGAACAGTTACAAAACTGGTAGGTTCAGGTTCAGAGATAGTCAATAATTGCACAGATATCTATATTTAACCCACATCTGTCTGCTGTGATCATTGGGTGGGCCAGACCCAGCCAGTGGGATACAACCAACTTTCAGTGTATATTTTGATTTTAAAACCAGTAGATATATTTAAATCCTGGGGATTAGGAATTTGTTTGATAAATGTGTGGAATTTACTTTAATATTCTTCAGTTAAAAGTGAAAATAAATTTTACCTTTTAATGGGTCCTATATCTGCAGTGGAACTTTAGGTGCCTTGCATGAAATTTCAGTAAATTAACTTAAATTGAGAACGTCTGTTGATACAAAGAGAAAGGCCTTAATTTTCAGGTTTCTGTAAATTTTTATTGAAGTTTTGTGTATTTCACACAGGACACCTTAATCATCTTTAGATCTTCCCCACTGACACCTTCCCTTGCCCCCTGCCTTTCTGAGACTAGCTGGGCATTATTATGTAAGTTTCAATTTTTAAATTATGTTTTATTTTTCCTGCCTGCATGTATACACTGGTGTGTTCTCTAGCCTGCACCCATGGCTTATGTGTGGAGGTCAGAGGACAGTTTCTTGGAACCATTTTTCTCAGTCTACCATGTGGGGCCCAAGGATTGACCCCATGTCCTCAGTCTTGGCAGGAAGTACATATACCCACTCCCCCAACTTTATCATCTCCCTACATCATAAGGAAATACTTGGAGTTGATGGTGCTGGAGAGATGGCTCAGTGGTTAAGAGTGAGTACAGCTCTTGCACAGGACCAGAGTTCAGTTCCCCAAACCAAAATCAGGCAACCCACAACCTCACTTGTACCTTCAACTCCAGGGGATTCAACATCCTCTACTGACCTCCACAGACACCTGCACTCATGTGCAACACACAAACACACACACACACACACACACACAGAATCTTAAAACAAATCTTGGAGTTTATGATACTATTTGATAAATAAATAGATTACTTTACTGTTCTTCAGTTACAAATGAAAATAAATTTTGGTAGTGTGAATTTTGATGTCTTGCGTCAGATTTTATTGGAAGTAAGCCAAATTGGGCAGCTGGTCTACATACAAATGGAGGTAAATGCATTTATTTTTATTATTTTTAATTTCTGGATGCCAGAATTACTCTGTATGTAGTATCCAGATTCATATATCGTACCTGTTTGAATTATCTTTCACTGTAATATTGTATATTCTCAATATTCTCTGAAAGGGATTTGTCTTATTTTGTTGTTGTCACACCAACTAATTAATTTAAAACATATAGATTAAATTAATCTAAATAATTTATCTAAATACTATAAACTTGCTGGTGTTTGAATAGGTCTATAACTAATGTTCTCCAGTTTCCAGATTCAGGAGCTATATATTAACAAACTCAACATAATTGCTTTAAGTATACTGTGGCTTCTCTTTTAATAAAATTAGAAGCTGAACCTGGAATCCATAACTTAGAAATATAAGCCCCCTTTTCTCTGTGTAACAGGCTCATACCCTTGGCAGTGTCCTCTCTAAAAATTATTTCCAAGAACGGGAATTGCTTGCTTTTCTTAATTGGTGATTTTTTAAGGAAGTCTTTGAAATTTTATTTCGTGATTCAGTATATTCACTGAAAGAAATAGAGTAAACCTCTGTAATTGAGGGAGAGACACACAATATGGGAGCAAATTGAGCTTTGAAAAGACTCCTGTTCACCACAAGGAACTTCCAGTCACACGATGTAGGATAATGAAGGAAGTGAATGGCTCCTTCCACGCAATGTTTACACTGTTATCTGCAGTCTCTTAAACAGTAGCAGAGTTGCGGTTCTCTTGATTTGCTCACTCATTATGTTATTAGAGAAATTCTTAACTTCTTCCATGGGGAGCTATTTTTCTGTCTTCACTCTTTTCCTAGAGCCTGTTCCCAGTTCCCAGCACATCCAGATTCTGCCAGAACGTTGAAAGCCTGTCTGTGCTGAAGCATTCTCAAAGGTACCCGCTCAGCTGTCCTCCATACTCAGTGAGTGCTGAGGTTTTATACAGGCTACACATAGCAATTCGATATTTACCACCAATTTCTTTATGGAATATCATCCATCAAATAGTAATAGCAATGAAGGCAGAAATCTTCAAGTGAACCAACGCTTGGGCTCATGTAGAGAGAAACAGGTCGATGAAACTGAATGTTTTTTAAAGTTTCATCTTCTAGACATGAGTTGTAACTCCACACTGTAAGTAGGTAGCACCTAGATGGATTCACCCAGGAAAGTAATTTCTAAGACTTTTCATTAAATTAGTGTATAGTTGAGAGCACATTACTTTGGCACTCTAAGCTGTTTCATTTTAAGGTAGAGGAAATTGATAACATTATATTTAAAATGTCAGTGATGGACTGGATCCAGAAGTTTCTTGAGATACATTATTTTGGAGCTGGAAAGATGGCTCAGCTGTTAAGAGTTCTTGCTGCTCTTCCAAAGGACCCAAGTTTATTTTCTAGCACCTGTGTCAGCTGTCTCACAGCCCTTACTTACTTTAGCCCCAGGTGATTAGACAGTCTCTTCTGGCCTCCAGGGGCATCCTCACAGATTTGGCAGACACATGTGTATGCACACACACACACACACACACACACACACACACACACACACACACACCACACAAATTAGAATGAACTAAATCTTTTTTAAAAGATGTTATTTCAGAAAGTAATGCAAACATTCATCTCTCAATCTAAGTTTAATATGTATATCTTCTTAATTTAACTGGATAATTTTTGTTTAAGATTCAGTTTCATATGTTTTACTTATAATAATGTTCACTAAAGTTGTAATAATTATAAATGCAAATTATAACTTAAAGTGCTTAGAAAACATAAAAACATTCTCTCTCTCTCTTTCTCTCTCTCCTTCTCTCTCTCTCCCATGTTAGAAATCAGCACCAAGTTCTATCATACACAGTGTAAGCATTCTAACACCAAGCTATACCCACAGCCCCTAGGCTTTTCTACTAGAGAATTAATACTAAAAACAGAATTCATATTAATGTTTCACTTTGCATCTGCCTAAGGTCTTTAAAATCAACAAAAGCCTGTGATGAACTGAAAACACTATTTGTGTATAACATTTTCCCCCTCTTTTCTCATAGGTAACTTTTACTTTTCCTAATTTGATAATAATTGTAAAATAAGGAAAAGAAATTATTTTTAGGTATATTTTAGAAGCTGCAATTAGCATCTTATCTTGGAATTTGAGTTTTATTATTATTTAATTTACTGTGTAAACATGTAATTCAGTACATTTATATAATTTGTTTAAGCAAATGACTCCTAAAAAAATAAATAGAATGGGTACTTTTGTGTAGACCCAGACAAGAACACCCTCAGGGCAATTTCCTGTGTATTTCCTTTCTTCCATGTAGGACCCTAACCAGCAGTCTACTCAGAGATTTAGAGCACTCCTCTTTTAAAAGGAATCCTGCATCAAGGCTGAAGGACAGGTTCCTGGTTTAACATGTGCAAAAAGCTGGTTGGAATCGTTCTGTAGTGTTACTATTTGGTGTGACTGACAAGAAAGAAACTGAGGTACAAAGGACTCTTGGTTGTCCTTTGTGCTGCTAGAGATTCAAGCTCACTGCTGAGATCCCATGTTACTGAAACGTACTACCAGCCCTAGAAAGCAAACTGTTGTTACTGTGTTGTTGTTTTTTTTTGTTTTTTGTTTTTTTTTTCCTGACTTATCATTTTTCTTTTATTGCTCTTGTTGCTTTATAACTTCGATTGTTGTTTAGCAAACTGAACATTTGTTTTGAATTTAAAAAGAATACATGATTGTGATTTCTTTTAGGTACCTACTTAACTTCATTAAATGCAATTAAAACATCCAAATTAGTATTTTAGCACTATGATTCATCAAAACATGTACTTTGGAATAAAGGTGTCTTATTTGTAAAGATTTATTTTTATGTGCACGTGTCTATGTATGACTGAGTATATGCCACGTGTGTTCAGGTGCCTGTAAAGGGTAACAGATCTCTGGAACCATAGTTATAAGTTGCTATGAACCACATGACTTGAGTGCTGGGAACTGAACTTGGATCCTCTGGAAAGACAGTAAGTGCTCTTGAAAGCTGAGCCATATCTCCAACCCCGGGGTTACTTTTAAAAAATTGTTCGTGGTCTTGGATACAGCAATGCTCCGCCTCTACTGCAGCTGAATTACAGTGAATTTCCTATTTTCTCTTTCAGTCTTAAAATAACTTTCAGGGGAAATTGATCATTGGTACAAGGAAAAAAAAAAACACTAAATTTATTCAGACTTTTAAAAAAACAGCCAGTTTATTTCTGTCAATAAAGCTAAAGCAAATAAAGTCACATAATCTATCCCAGTTCCAAATAATAAATCACAAGGAGTTAAAAAAAAGTTGCTGGACTGGAGCGATGGCTCAGTGGTTAAGAAATCTTGGCACTCTTGAAATGAACTGTAGCTCAGTTCCCAGCACCCACATGGCAGCTCACAGTTATGGGTAATTCCAGTATCAGGGAACCCAATATGACATCCTCTTCTTGTCTTTTATGGCAAAGCACACATGTGGTCCACTCACGTACATGCAGGCAAATAAATTAATTTAAAAATAATAAAATATATAAACTGATAAATCACTTTCCAATGTTTGTGTAATCATTGTGGCAGGATTTCTCCACCAAAGAGCTAGAGAGTATCCTAGTGTGGTCTTAGATACCGAACAAAATCTTGACATGACTTTCTGATTTGTTTCTTTATAAAATAACTGACTTTTTAGATATGAGAGACTTCCTTAATCAATGGAATTGAAGCTGCTTCCATTTGTAAAATAAGATCAAACTTCTATTATATTGTATGCAATTTCAATTTTATTTATACCTTGTCATTACATTAGATATATTCATTTATTTTGAAAATATTTTAATTTATTATTTTTTACTTCATGTGTATAAGAGTATTGCCTGCATGTATGTAAGTATAGCAATGTCATGCACGTCCACAGAGGCCAGATGTGGGCCACAGATTATGTGGAATTGGAGTTATAGATGATTGTTACCTGCTATGAGGGTGCTGAAATCAAACTCAGGTCCTCTGCAAGAGCAGCCAGTGCTCTTCACCACTGATCCATCTCTCCAACCCCAGAAAAATTCATTTATTCTTTTTGAGACAGGATCTCGCTGTGTATTTCTAGCAGGTCTGGAACTCACAATATAGACCAACCTGGCCTTGAACTCACAGAGATCTACTTGACTCTGCATCCTAAGTGCTGGGATTAAAGGTGTGTACCAAAGCATCTGGCTTAGAATATAATTTCTTGATTAAGTTGCATCAAAGTATGTTATTCCTTAGCATAGTGAATAGCAAATCTACTCCCAGATACAAACTAGATTAGAACAAATGAAGCACTGGGATAAAATATTTCATTTCCAAATAGATCTTATTGTAGTCTATAGCAGGAGCACATAGTGTTAAAAATGATTTAATTTTCTGACATTTATGTTCAATTGAGTGCTATGAAATATACTATTAAAGCCTATTATATTTATCATGTGGTATCTGTAAATTGGTAACATTTAAGTTTCTTCTTGATATTGTGCTAGTAAGTAGCCTAAGTGAAAGTTTTACATTTTGGCAGAGAAATTCTACAGACCACTCAGGTGTGACTATTCTGATTAGTAAACAATATATTACTGCTAATCGAGGAAGAATGGTACTCCAATCAGGAAAGGACAGAGGGATCAACAAACGATTTCTTGTGATGTATTTCCAATTGGGCAGGATTGATAGAGAAAGAAGAAAGAAAGAAAGAAGAAAGAAAGAAAGAAAGAAAGAAAGAAAGAAAGAAAGAAAGAAAGAAAGAAAGAAAGAGAAAGAAAGAAAAAAACTTAGAGTTATCTCCCCTGACAGCATAGTCCTGTGGTATTTGTAGCCTGATTTCTAGGACAGAGGGATTCTGGCATATATTCAATCTTTGAACTGCTATGCAAATCAAAATTATGTATCCTCAGAGTACATCCTTCAAATCTGACTTCAGTGGGGGAATAGGCAGTAAGAACAGATGGGCTACCGAGGTCAAAGTTCTTTGTGCTAATCCTACCAGAAAAGACCAAAATGAAAGGAACATTATTCATGGCAGATTCTGGATTGCTTCAGGCCCCCAATCAAAAGGCTTCTCACAGGTTTATTACAGATTATGGATGATATTTAAAGAAATATTAATTTTTTCCTGCATTTTTGCACATAAACACAGCTCCTAGGTTAAGAATAAAGCACACTCCCCCACAGCTGTGATACAAAAAGCCACGGTCATTTTAGAGAATCCTTAATAGGAACGTGGTAAATTGCAAGGAACCAGGATAGAGTTAAGGAAATTAAAGTTCAAACCCACTTAGGAGAAAGGTCATAATGAGAGTCAGAGCAGGGAGACTCAGAACACACGTGTGGGATTCTCGGTGATAAATAGCTAAGGGGTGTTTGTGTGGTGTGTGTGTGTGTGTGTGTGTGTGTGTGTGTGTGTTTGTCCCAGCACAGGCCACCAGCCCTGGTGATCAGTTTAAGAGTCACCAAAAAGTGAAGCTGAGTCTGCCACCTTGGAGGAATTGATGGGAACCCGGATGAGATTCAGGAAAGAAAATTATTGACATAAAATTTTTTCATGGAAAGTATACTCCAGTACAGGAGACAGTATCAAACAATGAAAAGCAAAAGGAAAGGAAAAGTGAACAGCGAGATGGCATCCCACTGGAGTATTAGCTTTTCTTTTCCTTGCTTGACTTGGTTAGACCCCAAAGACACTGTGTTAAAACTATATCAGCAGGCAACCCATTTGTTTATCTGTATTGGCTTTTAAGTATTTTTCTTCAGCACTTTACAAATTAGTCTTTTAAAAATCATTTAAATTATATCTATATCTATATCTATCTATCTATCTATCTATCTATATATATATATATATATACATACACACACACACACACACACAGAGTGTATGTTTTGCCTGCATGTATGTAAGTGCACCTATGTCTTTCAGTGCCCTCAGAGACTCCAAGAAGGCATTGGATCCCCTGAAACTGAAGTTATAAAGAATTGTTAGCTGCCATGTGGGTGCTGGGAACCAGTCCTCTGCAAGAGCAACCAGTGCTTTTAACCACTGATTTCTCTCTCCAGCCCCTGCAAATTATTCTTTGTCAAAAGACACCCTTCCACTTTTCATACACAGGAGAGAAGAATTTCTCAGACGTTGCCTCCTCAATCACCCAGCAAAGTGAAACTGAGATATAGAAACGAGTGTAACAGCAATGTTGGCGATGGTGTCTGTACCACATTTTCTCCATTCTCTTTCCCTGTCTTTCCTTCTTCCTCTGTTTCCTTTCTTCTCTTTAGCCCTTCTCCCTTTTTGATCCTACTTCCACCTTGCTTTTAAAGGAAGCATTATGCTTGCTAGAAAATTTACTTTACTGAGCATGAACAAATGCCCTTGCCCAGCAGGACATTCTACTTTGTTCCATTTGTGACAATCCATGAACACACAATTTTAACATAAAGACAGCTTATAGGAACTTCTGAATTCATACACATAACACACTGTTCAGGTGCACGAAGCCACTGAGCCACATCCCAAACAAGGTTAATTCTCTAACTTCTAATGAGTTCTCACTTCTGTTCTCTGTCTGACACTTGTCTATGCGAGAGTGTGCCTATGTGCCCTTCGCCCTTTCTATAATCTCTATGTTTCAATGACTTCTTAACCAACCCTTGTTATAAAACCACTTAAGTGATTGCAGCCCATTCTCTTACATCTGCTTCTTATTTGATTTTCTTGAATTTCTGATTCTGCATGAGTGCGAGGTTCGATTGATAAGTTTTGAGGAGCCAGTGAGTTGGCTCAGTGGATAAAGGTGCTTGCTGGGCCAATCTCCAGAAACCATATAAAGCGGGAGGAAGAGCAGATTCTACAAAGTTGCCCTTCGAAGTTGTACCTGTACTATAGTTTATGCTATATGTTACACACATAATGATAATAATTTAAAAAATATTTTTTTATTGAGTCATGTGTTTCATACAGAACATCTCAATCAATCTTAATCATCTTTATATCTCCTTCCCCACTGGCATCCCCCCATCTGGAATCCATACAATCTTTTATCTGTGTTAAGGTCTATTGTGTCAAGTTAGTGTCCGAAAATGACCTCAGAGCGAGTTCATTCACTGAAGTCTAGTCAGCCTACTCAGAGTTCCTCGCTTTAGGAAAACAGGCTCATCCTCACTGAACAGTAATTAATTGTCAGTATTTCCTAGGCAAAGGTTGGGGTCTGCTGCCCATTTCCCCAGGTCCATGCTGAGTTTTTGTCTGCTTGAGTTTGCATGGGTGTTGAGCATGCTGAAACAACTGCTGAAGGTTCATACGAGCAGGTACTAGGAGCTGTAGGAGTCTATTTACATATGGTCACTCACCTCCTCACTGCCTCTTACAATCTCTCTGCACCCTTCTTCCTCAGTGGTCCCTGAACCCTCCGTGAGTGAAACTTAATAGAAGAGTTCTGTCCAGGGACATGCACTCTGCAAACTTCTAATGTTCGTGATTTAGCCATTTGTGATTTTTTGTGTTACTGGTCATTTTTATGCTCATTATACGATATCTGAATTGACATTGATGGGAAACTACAAGAATTTGGAGTATCAAAACCGTTTTTTAAAAAAATTTATTATTGCTGTTGCATTGATGGAGCTCTCATGTTTACATAATGAACATTTCAATTAGTGTGTTTTGATTTTTTTTCCTGATCTGGCATCTTTGTTCATTGGGCCGGTCTTCAATCCATGAGTCTCAGTGAGCCTCCATCACCAGGACACTAGGGAGTTGGAATTGAAACCCTGTGCAATGTAATGGACTTTCATTCTCTGTGCACCTGGTTTTGCCTGTACCACATTTCTAATGTAGAATGAGATCTGACTTCTGACTCAGTTTTCCTGTGTTCATTAGAGAAACATTGTTTTTTTTAAGATGACCCTCAAATCAAACTATAGACCCAAGCACACAAGTCTCGTCCCCTCTCTAGACTAATTTACCCCAGAATACATGATTTACTTATTACAATAGAATTAAGTGACTAGCATTTTTTTTAAATTTCCAAACATTGTCAATAAGATAATTTTACCTCTGAGATAGGCTTAGAAGTAAAAAGGAAGGGTTTTCCCTAAAGGGCGACTTCTCAAAGGCATAAGGCCAAGTGGAACTAATTGTCAGCATTAGAGAACTCTAAACTTATTCCACGAACCTTTAGTTAGAAGCAGACTTTGGCCGAAAGTGACTCCAGCAAACACCCCCCACACCCGGTTCTCAGCTGCTTTCCGTCCATCCATTGTATGACATCCAAGATTTCACATGGAAACACCCCATGGCATGTTTTTCTTTGCACGTTAAAATCAACTTTAATTTTGTTATTTTTCCCCCTAACATGTCGCCCATCCCATTAAAACGATTAGGCTTTTCTTTGCAATAGTTACCTGAGGTAAGACTGGAATTGGCAGCCCCTGCCAAGACACGAGGCCAATAGGCAGGGGAGGTGCCAGGGAAGCCGCCGCACAACAAGCTGTCATAGCAGGGGCTCAGTTTCACTCCGTGATTTAAGATACCGTTGGGCACAGGTCTGATGATAAAGCTGTGGGTTGTTACGCTTTGGAAAACAGAACTGTGTTTCCTCAATAGAGAGGAACGAACCGACATTTAAAGATCACATTTATGTGCACAGCAGCCGTATATCGAATGACAGAACACAACAAAGGTTCCTGCTAGGTAGACGTGGAATGGTGGGTTTAGTTGACTTCGAAGTTTTGTATTGGCTTTTGTTCGTGACTGGAAGCTCCGGTATTACCGACGTGAGTTACAAAACCATCCATTTAATGGTATAAATGAAATTATGCTCTACAAACTGGGTTTTCAGTGTGGTAATACGAGGCATACAATAGTCCTTATGTGAAGGACATCGGAAAAGATTTAAATAGCAGGTTCCCATGTTTCCTTAGCAAAACAAAATGGCCCTTTACAATCAATGGTATGTTATGACTAAAATCGCCCAGTGATAAAAAAAAATTATTTTTAAGCAGAGTGGAGTAAATTTGCTTCCTATAAAAATAATTTTTAAAAGCAAAACTTCATGAAATTCTGGTGAGAATTAAAAGTTCTAAATAAGGACCAAATTAGACAGAGAGCATTTCTTTTGATTTTTACACACTGGGTAAACATGTTTAGACTGTGCTGGAGATGATTCTTGCAGGGCTGTCTTTACAGAGATAGATATCACAGCTAGAGCTCCCAATGTTTCTATAAGGGACATTAGTGTAAGTGCTTCTCAAAGCATCTGAGTTTTGTGTGGAACTGATTCTAGTGGCTAAGGTATTAAGGTTATTCTTATCCTTTGCTTAAGATGCAGTCCAATTGGACTTAATCATCTTTCTTTGAACTCAAATACCTTTTGTCCATCACTTTGAAATTAAAAGGTCTTGTAGATTGAATAAAAGTAGAAAAAAACTCCAAAAGCCAGGTACAGGATCCTGTAAATTCAAGGAGCTGAAGAGGTGAATGGCTCAGTGGTTGAGAGCACTAGCTGTTCTGTCAGGAAACCGGGGTTCAGCTCCCAACACCCGCCTTTTGGCTTACAGCCATCTGTAACTCCAGTTCTAGGGGATTCAACACATTCTTCTGGCCCTGTGGACTCCAAGAACACACATGGCACACACACACATGCCTGCAGGCAAACACTCATAGTCATACAACAAAAATTAATATAGCATTTTTTAGAAAAGAAGACAAACACACCCAGTTTTTCCAGAAGCACTTTCCCATGGTCATAGTCTTACCATCCTAGGGAATATATATTCTTATACCAACATAGTTCGTTAGTTCTTTAGTTCCCGGAGTCTTGCCAGTGTTACTAATGTGCCCTTTGGCTCATGACTATTACTTTTTCCTTGCTGTAAATTAAATATTTGTGTGCACGTGTGCTTGTACAGACATGTGTCTGTTTGCATGTGTGGGTCTATCCTGGACAGACTATTTACTCCAATTTCTTTTGTAGCATGAATAAAGAATGCATCATTGGGATATGAATATCAAAATCCCAGCCCTATTTCTTACTAACTGTACACACTGGAAAATTTGACTGAAGCTTACTGAACCTTATTTTGTTTTCTAATGAATAAAATAAGAATATTGGATGAACAGTATAGAACTGTCTATAAATCAGCAAGAGCGGTCCGGGGAATAGAATAAATTAGTCACAGTAACAAAAGTAATATTAACAAATGTCGATCCTTTCAACATGTTTTATTCTTTTGGCAGTTCTGTCATGAGAGTCTAGAGTTAAGCTCTTTTGTTAGGAGAATATTTGTTCTCAAATAGGGACAAATTATCTTTCCTGAAATTACCATTCATTCATTGAAATAACCTTTTTGGGGTGTATGTAGTGTGTGTGTGTGTGTGTGTGTGTGTGTACGCACACACACTTGCAATTGCAAGTGAACCTGAATATGTGTGCATGTGGAGGCCAGAAGTCAGCGTGAGGTGTCTTCCTAAAACTCTCTCCACCTTATTTTTGAGACAAGCTCTCTCACTGAACCTAAAGGTCATTGGCTCAGCCAGGCTGGCTGACCAGCAAGAGAGCATTGGGTTGTAGACATGCACTGTTACCTTTGGCTCTTTATGGGCTTCCTGGGGATATGAACTCAGGCCCTCATGCTTTCCTGACTGAGCCTTCTTTGTAGCTCTGAATTAATGTTCACCTGTACTAAAGATGACGTCTTGAATGTAGCACTTCTCATGTTGATTGGCTTGGCGTCGAGCCTGACTGGAAACCCTCCTTTTCTGTTGCGTTAGTGCCCCTAGAACTCCCCGGACAGTGCTGAACTAGCAGTAAGATAAACTGTGTCTGTGAAACACTACAAATAGAACCTGCTCATATCAATGACATTTGGTGCCAGAAATCATAAACTAAGACTGTGGACTCCCTGAGATTTCACTGTGCTCTGAACAACCAGTACTTTAGGTTTCTTGGAATTGTATATTCAGAGGAGTCCCCACCCAAAGGCAAGGAACTGGGGTGAGAGACTGCTGGCTTTGGCACAGGCAAATATTTGCCTCGGAGGCTTAAATAACACACTCTCTCATACAGTATCATGGTGACACACAACCAGTATACACATCTGATAAAGCAGTCACATGCCCACTGTCCATCCACCGGCAGAGTAAGCAACGTGTGTTCTTACAGGGAAGGAGAACTTGTTAGTAGGGTGATGCGGTCCTGTGCCTGCCCCACTGTGAGTGAGCCTCAAAATCACTGTGCCAAGTGCCAGACACAGTAGTACACAGCAATAGATGGTTCCATTTCTGAAATATCTGGAAATAATTGCAGGTGACTAGTCACTTGGGAGAATAGTAGCCAACAGACACGAGAGAGCATGGATGGACACCCAGGATCTTCTCAGGATGCCGGATGTATAAGGCTGGGCTGTAGCGATGCTTGCTCATCTCAGTAAATGTACTGAAATTAATGAACTACACATTTAAAATACGTATGATTTGTGCTCTTTCAATGATGCCCTATAAAGCTGTTGAGAAACACCAACCAACCTGCATACTGGTTATGTTTCTGCAAAACAATAGCCCTGGGAGAATACGGCCTTGCTTGGGCTCCTCATCCTGAGAACCTTTATGATAACAAACTCTGGAAAACTTGCATAAGGTGATCATAAGGACAGCTCAGCCCACCACACAACTCTCTTCAGTTTTATACTCCTGGAGCACGTGATGAAACTATGGAAAGCGCATTTACTAATCCCCAGTCATAAATTTGGGACGTCAATGTCAATTGTCTTCAATTCCTTTTCATATTTGACCATCTGTCTGAAATGTTGACTCCCCTGCAGATCCACCAAGGGAAAGCTTGCAGAGCTATTTATTTATTTCTGTTTGCTACACCCGCTCTGTATCTTCAGATGTTTTACAGATTAAGAGGGGAGGGGAGAGTTCTGCAGGAGAAAAAACAAAACTAAGGCCAAGTTTTCTTTCTGTCATGGCCCTTTCCCTGGCCCCCTTCTTTTCCAGTCCCTGATTGCGACTTTGACAAATGACAATGCGAGAAGAGAATTTATGCCCGGTCCTGGAGATTAGCACATTATCACAAGCAAAACAGAGCCCTCGGCCTCGGTCACTGGGGAGCCATTGAAGGAGTCTTTGCATGTGATGCATGGGTCAAGACCTGTTTCTGCAGAAGTGGGAGTGTTGTTATGCTGGCTCATGTCTGAGTAGAAACCCTTGGAGATCCAGCTGAAGACACCGAGCTTTGGATGAGGAACATTTAGCAAGAAAGCTCATTCTGGAAAGGAAAGAGGAACCTCGCAGCCCCCTGAAGACCATGGCGTTGAATGATTTAAGGCTACCTGTAGGAAATGCCTTCTGCTTTATTGCTTTCTAGTCTCCCTTCTTTTTAGAAAAAAAAAAAAAGAAGAAAGAAAAAAAAAGTTGAACATAGTCCGTCCTTCCCTCTGTCTCCTGACAGTATTCCCCAAGAAATTTTCAGAGAAACTCCTTACTATCAACTTTCCCACAAGGCTCTCAGCAATCGCTGTGTTTTCTGAGGGTGGGAGTCTAGGGTTGGAGCAGAGTTGACAATGGAAGATGTTACCTTTTGAAAAAAACAGTCTGTTTCTATTCATAATTCTTTAAAATTTTTTCCAAGTTGTGCTTACAGCTTCATGGTCTAATATCTGAGAACATTAGTCGTGAAACAATTTAAAGGAAAAATATACATTTTTTTATCCTAAAATACATTCAGGACCTACAGACTCTAAATCCATCTATTAAGTGACCAGAAAACTAGAGAATATAATTTTGAGAAAACAGTCAGAGGAACAGCTGTCTGAAGATCTGAAAAAGAAAAAAAAAAAAAAACAAAAAAAAAACTACTATGGTTTTTCTATACATTAGACATCTAGTTAGTTATTTGGTGCTCATAGTAAATAATAAAAAAAATTAGAATTGGCAATAGAAAGCTGTTGGGTGGCAGCAAATGGGATGATGCTAAACCTTGATGTCTTAGAAATTGAGATATTCACATGAATAAACCAGGAATTCTCAACTTAGGGATGACTGACCAATTAGATCAGGTCATTCTTTGCTATGCTGAATGCTGAGTACCATCCTTGATCTTTCTCTCTCAGATGCCAATGCCATTTCCAAAGTACTAGCAATTAAGTGTCCTTAGCTATTGTCCAATACCCTGGCTGGGAGTGGGGTCAGGCAAAAAGCAGAATTAGTTTTGGATAAAAACCAGGAATGTCAACATGATGGTTGTTTATACCACCAACCATAACATCTCTCTTAATGTTACAGTCATTCTGGAGAACACAAGATCCAGCGGGACCTGTGGCATTTCTGTGTGAATGTTATGAATTTAGCGCATCTCTCATGCTCATCAGAGAGTCTTTTCATAGTGTGTGGCTAGCAAAACAAAGACTCATAACATGGCAGCATACTAATGATAAAAGACTATGGAGTTCTCAGCCCTAAATGGAACATCTATATCACATTCCTCCACCTAAGGGTCAATAACTATTGCCAAAGAGAGGGTGGAAAGCTGTTAAGAGCCAGAGGTGGCTAGAGACGGCTGCCAAACGATGTTTTCCAGAAATGACAGGCCTGTGGCATAGAACTCACACCTAAACCAACCTGCATGAGATCATTCTTCAGACACTACTAAGAACATTAACCGATATTGAAAACTTGCCATATTCCATGTACAGGGGGCTCTACCTACCTTGTGACTGTCAACCTCCAAAAGTCATTTGCTATTGGAAATTATGAGAGTCCCATTTGACAAAGCCTAAATAACCTTACCAGTGACACTCAGTGATGACGGGCCTGGGATTACACATTTTTAAGTAGGCATTATTATGAAGTTAAAAAAAATCTATAACACATTTCCAATTTATATGTGAATTTCAAAGAATGATGGGCTACTTATGGGCCCCTTCTGAATCTGAAAGAACATACCAACAATGATTTCTGGGAAAATTTTAGCTTTCTCTTTTGTGGTTGCCCAAGACTGAAGAAAACATGTATGTTCTCTTATAGAAGAGAACCTTCAGGTCCTCCATCCCTGAGCTCTTCTGATTACTTCCATCTCCACTTCAACATGCCATGTGTTTATATTGAAGCAGGAAGGTCTACTGCTGTGCTTTTGTCCCAGAGGAGACACTGTCTAGAGATATTTCTACTGTCTCACTTAGGGGAGTTCTCAGGCATGGACCAGGTAGATCTGAAAAACAATGCTAAAAATATTGAACTTCACAAAGAATTATTCAGGGCAAAATGTCAGTAGTGACAAGATTGAGAATCACAAGATGAAAACACCAAACCACATTTAATGAGGAAGCAAGATTCTCTCTTATAACGTCCATGAAATGCAAGTATTTTCATAAGGATTTAGGATGTCTAATTGGAATTGGTTTTCTGGGGATAGCTAGCTAATCAAACCACTTATAGCTTCCTCTTGTGTAGGGTCTGGCACCCCTGCAGTCCTTCTCTCTTAGTGCTAGGCTCTTGGCCAAGAGCTAGCAGGATGTTGTCAGTTTCAGTTCCGAAGTAAACAACTTGACCTTTACAAACTTCCTCAGTTTACATCAGGTGTGTGTCATGTGGCTAGATGTCTCCTGAGAACCTGAACTTTTAACCTCCTGTAAAGCCCCGCCCTCAGGGTATATAAGGCTTGCTGCCTCCCAATAAAGTCAGTCATTCTTTCCTCCTACCAAGTGTGTGTGTCTCTCTGCGTCTTATGTGTACATCATTCAATCCGCAGCCCTCTGCCGATCAGGACTCAGTAGATGAAGAAGACAGGACTCTACACTCTTGGTTTCTGAACAGATTGAGAATAGATTTGGATATCTAAAACATTAAATGTAAGCTGTTTTAATGTTAAACTCTGGATCTTGGAGTTCAGACTAATTTAGAAGTCAAAGTTAACCTCAGGCATGTTCAAGCAGGACGATTCCAGGAAAGTGAAACTTTCCCCAAAAGGAGCCCTATGATGCTTGAAACAGAGTAAAGCATAATGTGTGGTGTGTAGGCTGTACAGCAGCAGGAATTCACCATACTAGGTGTCCCTTGGATCATCAGCTCACAGATCAGCACAGTTGCTCCTCTGGAGATAAAAAAAATGGGGAACAAGTTCTAGTCCACTTGAGGCTAGATGTTTCTCTTTAAGGCTACAAGTGCAGGGAAAGAAGTTTCCTTCGGTCCCTAGTTTTATTTGAAGAAACAAAAGGAATTTTGTATGTAGAATGGGGAAGGGAAAAGAAAAGTTTTAGGGCAATTTTAGTTGTGATTAGAAGACATTAAGTTAGAGAGCTCTTAGGAGAAGAGAGCTGGAGAAGAGAAGATAGCTGTGTCAGTGGTCAGGAATGGAAGATAATTTGGAGACCAGACTGCATAGGACTGTCAGATTTCTGTTTACTTGCTCTGGGAACCTCATTCATAGTACTACCTATTAAAAAAATAAGTAGATCTTACTATATGGCAGGGACTAGGGAAGCAATGTGCCAATCATAACAGCCCTCAAGTCAAAGCAATTTCCAATATCTCTCTTTACCAAGGAGAATATGCTTACTTTTATAGAACCCTGGGTGACTGGCAAATGTGCAACACACTATTGACATTGGTTAAAATCTGACAACACACAATTAAAATATTTCTATAAAGGAAGAGATACAAATCACTGTCAAATTTGGAATTCTAAATTCACTAGTAAGATCTTTTGTTACAATATTTTTTCTTGTTGACATTTGTTTGTAAACTCTGTGCCTACTTTTTCTTTCCTTCTTTTTATGAAGTATGTGATTTTGAAAATGCAAAATGCAATGTTTTCTGTGTATATTAGTGTGTATATTGTAAACAGTTGGCCGTCTCTTTCATTTTTCTTTGCCTTGAAATAAGAGAATAAATACTCTAACAATTTTCTCTTTGCTGGAAAAAATATAATAGTCATTTATCCTGAGAAAGTAGAATTGCACTTTCAAGAGACTACTGACTCATTATTTATCTGAAGGTCTTTAAATAAAACGTGATGCAGTGTTTTGAGAATGTGCTTTTGTGATTGTGCCCTGTTGTATTAAGGGAGGGAATACTGCAGTTTGCCATCCATCTCTCCATGTGGCATGTTAAGACTGACTTGTTGAAATTCTCTAGACTCTTATTTACAGAGAAAACACAGACCGTGTGCGGCTCAGGGCCGTATCAGTCTGCATGGTCAAAGGAATCAAGTCTGAAAAGAGGCTACTTAAATGGTAACCTTCAGAGATAATCTAATCAATAAGAAAATCAAAATTACTTTGCTCCTGTGAATAAAAAACAAACTTAGGAATTTAATTATTTCCAAATTATTCATGAAGATGTTGATATTGACTAAGGCTATAGTTGTAAAGAGAAACAATCTTAGATTGTTGACAAGCGGTGTTTCCTTCAAGAAAAACACGGACAATTTCAGTCCCAAGATAACACCCCATATTTCCAGGTTTTTTTAAAGAGGTGTTGCTATAGACAAGTGAACTTTGGGTAGAAACAGAAATAAAACCAGACCCTGTGAGAAAGAAATGGGATATGGACTAGTGCTGGGAAGAAATGACTGCTACAATGTGTGCTGTTTAGTTATAATGGACAGATTATAAGTTACATTTTGTGAGAAACATATGGCCATGTGTTAAACATCCATATGCCAAAGTTAATAAAAGTGGACCCCATTGATAGACCTTGCACAATTGATCGTACTTAGTAGTTGGAAAAGCCATAGAAAGTTAGTGAGGAAGTGTAAGCACAGAGGTTGGATATGCTTATACATATGCACACACATGTTAACAGTATGTGAGGAGTAAAAAATAATTCACATGTATGGTTCTTAATACTAGATGTAAGTGAATGCCTTTAGCCAATATTATGGCAAAAAGAAAACAAGTGTTCACTACGGTCTTTCCATAGCTTTGGCAGGAAAGGGAGAGGCAAAAAATGAATGTGTTTATTTGATAGCGGGAATGCATGGAGCACATCTCTGAGGAGGCAGCATGCCTTTTGAGATGTGATTAAAGGGAAAGCCACCAAGAAAAAAATTTCAGAGAGTATAGAGGCAGTCATCAGAAACAGGAAGCTTATGTACCCCAGTCTGGAGAGGGTGTAACATTTGGAAGAAACAAAAGAAAACTGAGGTTACCACAACATCATTTAAAAGGAGAATATAACACAAAATTGAAAAGAGGTGGGTATGGGGTTCAACCACTAACATACTTCCGCTTGCCTTCCAAGCATGAGAACCTGACTTTGATCCCCTATAAGAACCCATAGGGAAAAAAGCCAGGCTTGGTGGTTCTTGCCTGTAATCCCAGCACTGAAGAGGTGAAGACAGAAGACACTGGGGACCTCCAACCAGCCAGTCTAGTCTACGTGGTGAGCTCATGGACAGCCTCAAAGAATAAAGTAGATGAGGCATGACAAACGATGTCAAAAGTTGTCCTCCTGTGCAAACACACACACAAATACACACATATATGAACACATGCACACGCATACATGCACATATTTACACATGCATACATACAAATGCACACACATATATTAACACACATACAGACACATATCCTAATGCACATACATATATGCATGCACATACACTCACACACCTATACTAACGCAAGTGAACATACATGAATGCACACATAAACACATCCACATAAGTCTACACGTATACTAACCACATACACATACTAACATATATGCATACGTCTATACATATATACTCATACATAATACACACACATACATATACTCACACCGTCTGGTATACATACATTCACACCTATACACATATATCACTACACATATATTCATACATACACATACAGACATACATACACATTTATACATACACACTTTCACACATACATAGCCACACTCACACACATATAAACACACATAAACCTATGCACACACATATACATATATACTCTCTCTCTCATTCATGCATACAAATACACATATACACACCTGAGTAAAACAAAAGGAAAAGGAGTCACAGAGGTCTTTATGGACCAAGTTGCAGATGGGATTTGATTTTCATATTCAGCCAAAACAGGAAGGCAGGACTGAGAACAAACAAAACCACAAACACACACACACATACACACACACACACACACACAATACACACAAAGAATGTTTTTTAGGCAGATCTAGACCACCCAGGAAGATAAAAAGATGCTTTGGACCCAGGGGAAGCAATGGAGATGGAGGGCCATAACTAAGCAGGTCTCTGATAGAGTCTGCCATGTGTTAGCAAGCACACCATGGACAGGATGACCTCAAGAAGATATCTGCTGAATGGGTGAGTAATCTGGTACAACCATGGGAGCTAGATTACATTATTGTAAACTTTTTATACAGAAAGCAATGAAAGCTAATTAGTGCGGTTAAGCTCTGTACTCAAAGGTAGCACAATTATGGTCCTCCCAGAAAACAAACCAGAGATATTTTGTCTGATCTGTCCAGAGAATAGGGTTTTTTTAAACATCTTTCCCTGAAATAAGTGGTTCCTGTTTAATGGTCTTCCTACTGCTGAAGTGTTTTTTGTATTGGTTCCTAGTTTGATCACATCGGCTATCATTTATTCTGTGCTTCCTGTGTGTCAGACCTCTTCTAGTCATTTTGCACTTACGTTATTGCAAAATCTATGAGATACATCGATGTTTGATGGCTGTTTTATAGACAGGAAAGTGAAAAGCAGAAATTTCATCCTAACCTACTTGATTCTATTTTAAATATTTTATTTATTTGTTTTAAATTATGTGTATGAATGTGTGTAAGTGCATTTGAGTTGCACAATGTCCTTGGAACTGGCATTAAGGATGGTTGTTAGCCACCATGTGGGTGCTGGGAATCAAATCCAGGTACTCTGCAAGAGCAATCACTGCTCTTAACTGCTGAGCTGTCTCTCCAGATCTGTAATCTACTTGATTTGATTCCAAAGCCAATTATTTTAACCTTGGAAATTATTGGAACAACTGATTAACGTCTGAAAATGACTGATATCTGGCAAGTCCAAAGTAAAACAATATGAGCTATTATCACATGTTAGGATGGATGAATGTAAAGGACTGGTAAGTCAAGTGTGGAAAAGTGGAGGAGAAGGTAAGTTGTTAATGAAGTGTGCTGATGGGAATTTGGAGATGTACAGCAACTCAGGAAATTGCTTTTCATTAATTCCTTGGACGTTTCATGGATCGATTCCATGCATCTTCATCATATCTGACTCTCCATCTCTCTGGTCCTCCTCCCCAGTATATTTCTCTTCCTACTTCAAGTCCTCCTTTTTTTCATTTTTTCTGTAACTCACTAAGTCCAAATATCCTCATGGCTATGGGATTACCTACTGGGGCCTAGGGAACCTACCCACAACCTACCCACAGTCAGGGAAAACTGACTCCCTCCCCAGCATCCATCAACCACCAATAGCACCTCAGCTAGTATTGGGACTTCACAAGCCCCTCTACTCAACCTGGTATGTCTAACTGGCTTGTTCTTGTGAAGGTCTTGTGCAGGAAACCACCATTCCTGTGAGTTGGTGAGTGGTAGCCTTGTCGTGTGCAAAACACAGTTTCATAGCTTTCCTCCTCTCCTCTGCTCTTCCAGGATTTTCTCTGAGTATTGTTGGCTGGGTAGAGGGAGGTGACCTCAATGACTGAGCACTTAAATTTCCTTACTCTTAGCCCTTTCTACAGTTTGAGTCAGACTCAAACTGTAATGACCGAGGTTGAGAGCAGCACACACCTATGAATGAAATCATAAATATTTAGAAGGCTTTGACAATTTGACTACTTAACAAAGCAACAGCTAAAGGTCTCCACCTCAGGCTTATGACTCTCTAGTCATGGGTTTTGATTATGTTGATAGTATAAGGCATGAATTCTGTCTTAGAGAGAAGGTCTCCCTCAAATCTAATCAATACAGTGGTTTATGACCTTGATAACCAGTCTTTCTTCTATTGTACCTATGGGTACTTCTTGTCTGGTAGGTGAGATCATTAGCATGCTGGGTCCAATGCTGAGTAAGACCATTGAGGTCTTCACAGAGAGTCAAACATATACTTCTCTGTGACCCAATGTGTTATATTGAGATTGTATTTAAGAAAGATGAACTACTTCATGACAGTTATTTTGATTGACTGAGTGCTTCCTGAGCATTTGCTAGGTATCGTGCAGTATTGTATTAATTAGAGATCACCAGAGAGACAGTCATTGGGAGGCATAGAAAGAATGCATTATAAAGAACTGGCCCATCTGTGAAGTCCAGACAAAAGAGAGCTAAGGGTAGAGTTGCAGTTTGAGTTACAAGGTCTGAGAAGTAAGGATCAGTTCCAACTTGAGTCTGAGTCTAAAGTCAGAGGCCTTTGTTTCAGCTCAAAGGCAATCAGAGAAGAGAGACTGAGTCTTTTATTTGCATATTCTGGTATCAAAAAGCTCTTTAAAGAGCTTCTCAGTAATTAACATCAGAGTATTCTCTCTCACTAACTAAGTAGCAGTCTTCATGGACAACTGTCAGTAACTCCAGTTACAGAAACCCACACCCTCTTCTGCTTCCACAGGCACTGATCACATGTGTTGTACTTACATGCAAACAAAACACATTTACACATAAAAAAGAAACAGTATTCACAGAAGTGCATTAACAAATATATGACACATAAATTTATAAATACGTACTAAAAATATCAATTAAATATAAAACAATAAAAGATTACTAGAATGAAAGGATGGACTGAGGATAAGATATTACACAACTAATTTTCTCATTGCTGTGACCAACTATCTGACAAGAAACAATTTAAGAAGGGAGAGGTTTATTTGGTTTACAGTCTCCAGGGGACACATAGTCTATCTTGGCTGAGAAGACATGGTATCAGAAAGAGGCAGCCCATGACCTCCATTGTCAGGAAGTAGATAATAAACAGGAAGTGAAATCAGCTACAAAACCTCAAGAGTCATGCCCAGTGTTCAACTTCCTTCCTCCAGCAAGGCACCACCTGCTAAAGGTTTCACAACTTTGCAAAACAGCAGTACCACTGGTGACCAAGTGCTCAAACACCTGAGCCTATGAGGAAATTTAACTTTCAAACAAATCAGGTATTTTCATTCATTTGGCCAGAAAGGATTTCCCCACAAACAAACCCAGCAGAAAGATTCATAAGAAAGACTCAGCGGTAGGATGAGCCTTGGGTCAGAAGCCTTTCAGAGCATGAGGCCACCCAGGATGATGCCCTGAGGGGAGGAGGGGAGCAGACTCCTTGGAAGCTTCAAGAAAAGAGCGATGACTCATTGGAGGAGGAAGAGATGAGATGGGTGCCATGATCCCTGGCCTGTTCAAACATGAGAAGAACCTGGAAGAAATGACAAGAATGTGGATTGCATTTCCCTTAAGATTTGGAGTGCTGGTTTTCTGTGAAGACTCTTTACATGAGTACATTCATATTGCGTTCTGTCCCTGTGCTGAAGTTCGTTCACTTCGCAGTGTTTCTCACACGCTGGCCCTTCATCCAGGTTCTGCTCCCTGTGTTCCCCACTGTGATCTAAGCTCTGCCAGGAGACTGAGCTTAGTGTCCTGTCTTCAGAGCCTAGAAGAGCCAGGACCAGAGGTGATGCCTCCACAAGGGCCCCCATAAGGAAGGAGAGGGGTGTCTTAATCATATGTAATGAGAGCTATGATTGTGATGGTGAAAGCAGAAAGGGGAATGGAGAGACGAGTTCCCACGTGCTGCCCATAATAAAGTTGGAGGTTTTTGTGAGTTTGCTTTGGCTTGATGTCTGGACACCCAGCAAGGAGAGTCTTGGTGTAGAATACTCTTGGGAAAAAATAGCAACAGGACTTGCTATTGGATTGGATATTTATTCTGAGTAAGAGAAAAATAAATTTAATAGGATGGTTTTTATGTTTTAGTGTCCAGATGAGGATCCGTCTCTTAAAATCATGCATACTTCAAGACTAGCAAATATAGTTATTGAAGTCATTAAAATAAAAACACAAAAACACAAAACAGTGCCGACTGGCTGTGGATTTTATACTATGTCTTGCCTAAAATCATGATGTGTGAGTGCCTTAGCCAGTGTGGGCTATCAGTGTGTTATGTCAGGATTCAAAAACGAAAGAGAACATTTTATGTCACTAAAATCATTGTGTCCTTTTCTTTCTTCTCCAATTTCATCTCTAAAGGACAGTGGTATTTATATTCAACATCTTCCTTTAAAACATAAAGTGGAGCCTAGGGTGACGACACACCCCATTAATCCCAGCACTCTGGAGGCAGAGGCTGGAGGATCTCTGTGAGATCCAGTCCAGCCTGGTCTATATAGCGAGTTGCAGGGCAGCTGGGGCTACAAGGAGACCCTGTCTCAAAAAGTCAACAAAAAGTGAGGAACAGAATTTGGGAAGAAACCATCCTGTCTTCTGTGTGAGTGTGAATTGGGCATCCTACCAGTATCGTGCTGCGGGACAGTCGGCCAAGGCAGGGTCATTTGTTCTCTATGTCTAGTGGCAGTGGGTGAGACTCTGCATAAGGAAGGGTGCTGAGCCTGGCTAACAAGGTCCACCTGCGCCTCCTCTCTGTGCTAAACATACTCAGAAAAGCTCTTCTGTTAATGGACTTCTTCCTACTCTATAGGAAGGAGACAAACCTTACTTGACAAACCAAAAAGCCTAATGTAGTGTTCCAATTTGCCTTTCTGTTGCTGTGATAAATAACATTCTCTCTTTTTCCCGTCTTTTTGAGACAAGGTCTCTCTATAACCACAGCCAGGCTAGAACTTGCTATGTAGACCAGGCTGGTCTTTAATTTACAGAGATTCTCTTGCCTCTGCCTCCTGAGTGTTGGGATTAAAGGTATGTGCCACCATACCTGGTTTATAAAACATTCTTACTGGAACCGAGTTAGAAAAGAAGGGGTTTATTTCAGTTTGCAGGTTACACTCAACGTAGAGGGAAGCCAGGGCAGGAGGTCAGCAAGAACTAGAGGTAGAAACAGACCCAGAAATCGTGGAGGAAACTTGCTTATTGGCTTGCTCCCAGGATCAGATTCATCTAGCATTTAGACAGCCTAGGACTACCTGTTTAGGCATGGTATTCCCCCGTAGTAGACTGGGTCATCATGTATCAATTATCAATCAAGAAAACTCCTCATAGACATGCCCACACCCCAGAGATATCTGATGGGGGAAATTCTTCAACTGAAACTCCTTCTTCCCACATGTGTGTCAAGTTGACAACCAAGACCAGCCATCCTATGTAGAAAAGAAATGAATCAGTTTGTTGATAGAATGTCTTCATCTGTGTGGTTAAATTTTTAAAAGACACTAATATCTGAATCGTGCTAATGAATATGGATGGGACCATCAAGAACTACTTCTCTTAGTTTTCCATTTAATCCTAGTCTTATATCTGAATCTGTACTGTAATCATAACTGCACTATAATTACACAATAGCTGGGTGCTGGGGGCACATTTGTTAGATATTAGATGAGATACGTGTGGTAGTGACTGCTCCTAGGCTGTCCATAAGGCAGGAACAGAACGCTAACCATACATCTAAACTAAAAGTGACCTACTGAAACATGATATATGATTATAAGAACAATGTTTGATTTAAGAAACAGAATCCCTTGGCCTCTGCCTTCTATGGCTGTGATCAGGACCAAATGGGTTTCACAGGGAGTGTACTCTCACTAACATCTGGGCTATACTGAATACAGCTATATACTGAAGCATCTATAACAATTTGAGCAATATTCCTCTGGATATTTATTTATCAGTGTTTAAACAATGCCCTACACACTTTGTAAGCACTAGAACACGGAAGGCTCATGACTGTCCCTCTGAGGTGGGATCTGTTATTTTAAACCATTAGAAAAAAAGAGAATTTAAAGTCAGAAAATTAAATAATTTTCCCAAGGCTGAAGTCTAATAAGTAATAATTTGTCCTTTATAATTTCTCTGGCAGGAAGAAGAAATTCGTTGATGTAATGGGATACTAAGCTAAGAAACTAGGATGACAAACGTGTTTGGAAAATTCCAAGAAAAGGGAGGTTCTACTATGGAATCTCTGGTTGCATGCGACAGCCTATCAAACAGAAAAAAGAGTTTAAAATGATCAAAGGACCACAGAACATAGAAAATGTGTTTAAAGATGTAGAAGATTAATTAATTCTAGTTTGTTAAACTTTTATGAACAAAAGAATCGGACAAGTCTAGTTTTGAAAGTCAATGGGACACTTTCTAGAGAAATTTATGTTTGAGTGACCTTTTTTTTCCTAAAAAAAGAACAAAATTCCCAATTACATTTTTTATACATTTTCCCTCTATAAATAAAACTAAAGATTAATCTCTAAGCAAGAGATACAATTCCTGTGCTCAAAATGTATACATTTGATCCAGCAAGATGGCTCAGAGGTTAACAGTTTATTTCACATAAGCCTCGAGACCTGAATTCTGTCCCCAGATCCTACAGTGGAGGGAGAGAACTGACTGCCAAAACCATTCTTCTGACTTCAGGTATGTCATGGCATGTTCCAGCCAAACATATACACACATACACCATAAACATATACATACATATACACATATACATGCATATACACATATGTCATACACACATGCATATGAAAATGCATACACATGCCATAAACATATAACATAAATATGCATATATATGAACACATCATGCATACGCAGATATATGCATTACACACATATATATGCATCATACCCATTCACCCATATACATGTGCACAAATTACACACACATATACACATTACACATACATACACACAAATATCATGCATATATACTATACATGAACATTTGTACACATACACACATTATACACAAATATATAATGAGCCACATGGCACATTACACACACCAAACACACATACATATATATATTGCATATAGATTACATATCCATATTTAAATATCATACACATATACACACGTTCCACACCAAACACATACACTTACATTACATACTTTTTGTATTTGAGAAAGTCTCTCCTATGGCCCCTGCTGACCTGAAACTCACTATGCAAACAAGTTGGCCTGGATCTCACAGAGATCCTCCTGCCTCTGCTTCCTGAATACTGTGATTAAGAGTATACTCTACCATTCTGGACAATATTACACACATGTTACACACACATAGACCCATATACACACATCGCACACACAAACATACAGAAATACACATACAGACTTTACATATCATATACATATATGTACACATGTACTTCCATATACACACATCACATAAATATATCATATGTACACAGAGCAATACCAATAATTTTAAAACAGACAACATTTCTGCCTTCCAAAAGAGGGAAAGCACTTATCTTTTCCAATATGCTTCTGAGTCTTGATCCACCCGCCCCAATGCAATCTTCTCACTAAGACTGCATTTAATTAAAAGTAAACACTGTCCAGGTGCTGAGTTCATTAAAGTCTCTGAATATAGGAACTGGTCACTTCTAGGTCAGTAGCAGTCACACTAATGGACATAACAGCAAAACAGCTATTTTGTTCAATTTGGAAAAGAGAGAGATGAGAGAGAGAGAGAGACAGAGAGAGAGAGAGAGAGAAGGGGGGGGCAAACCTCGCCTTAGCCCCAAATGAGGCAGTTCATGCTGGTTTTGGAAAAGAAATGAACTCCAGAGAGAAGAATCACAAACTCGGTCCTGCGGTCTTCCCTGTACATTGGCGAGATTGGCGAGGCCAGTTTGGAAAGGAAATAAGGAACGACAGAGAAGGCCTGGTTTCTGTACCTGGGGAAGCTGCCTGAGCTCCAGGCCGCACAGCTTTGCCCGGGCGCCAGGTCTCCCTTCTTCCCCACTGCCCCTTCTAAAATGGTGCCCACCGGTCTATAAAAGATCTATGTGGACTTCAAAGCTGTGGCAATTGCATATGGCACAGGATGTACGCAATTAATTATGTGATGCTTAAATGACAGGGTGTAGGAAAAACCGGGAAGAAGAAAAAGTTGTTTTTTTTTTTTTAGAAGAAGCCAAAAAAAAAAAAAATGTCCACAGTAAACTGAAAGACTGGGTTGTCTGCTTGCCAAGAACCAGTAGCAGATAAGACCTCCAGTTCTGTGGAAACTGGGGCCTCCAGGAGCCAGAATCCAATTTCAGAAACCACAAAATCAACATAAACGTGTGCAAAAATAAAAAAAGGTTTGTTTGGCAAGTCATTAGAAGAAGGCAACCAATGTATAAAACACGTGAACCAAAGTGACCCCGGCCTCTGAAGCCCTAATGACATCGATGTCCACAGCAGACCTGGCACCTCTGAGATCAGCGGAAATAAGACACAGACGTCTTTGCTTTCTGTTATCAGGTGATTTCTACCTATGAGAAACACCAAAATCCACCACCTATCCCAGACTGCACCTCCAACAGCACAACATGACCCTTCCTACAAGGAGCCTTAGAAACCTGGAGTCCATCCTACAGAAGTAACTTAGAGTCCAGCCCCAGAGGCAAACAGCTCCTGATGTCTCCTGTGTTTTCACACACAAATGGCATGCTATACCTCTCAGGAAAACAAAAAGGAAGAGAGAAAGGTACATGATGACACATATCAGACTTCTTTACACTTCTGTGTCTGCAAAGAACAACTGAATTCTAAAATAGAGAGTAGGTTTTGCACTGGCTTATTTAATTTTTATTTTATGTGTATGAGTGTTTTGTTTGCATGTATGTAATTGTGCCACATGTGAGCAATGCCCATAGAGGTCAGAAGATAGCATTGGATCCCCTAAAACTGGAGATACAGAGAGCTGTTATCTGCCATGTGAGTGCTAGGATCCAAATCCATGTCCTCCTCAAAAGCACCCAGTGCTCTTAACCACTGAGTCATTTCCCCAGTCCCCACAATGAACACTTAATATACATTTCTATGATATTATCAAATCTTTGTTTGATTGACTTAATTTTGGAGTGATTAATATCTAATGTAAAGCCAATAACAAAGGGAAGGTTTTAGCTTAAGATATCATTTACGCATACAGAACTACCTCAGTGTCTCTTCTTCCTTTTCTATAGACTGTTCATTGGTGAAGCAATTAAGCCTCTGCTTAGGTAAGAGCAACGTTATGTTTTATTAAGCACAAAATCTAGAGGTTTTAAATACATAGGTGGGAGAACCCACAAGCATGGGACCATGTGGAAAATGCACCAGTGTCTCAGTTCTGAGAAAAATTATCGAAACACATTTCCAGGAAAAAAAAATATTAAAAGCAAAATTGAATTCCAGACAGAAAAAAAAATGTAAAGAAACCAAAAGCAGCACATAGAAGTGGCAAGACTGTACCAATTCCCCATAGAAAATGGACTCTGTTTAAAAAGTATACAGCCTTGACTTGATAGACCTTAATAAAAATGACGGAATCCAGTACAGGGCTCTGGGGGATGCATTTAGGAGAGGGAGCATGAATGGGCTTGAGGCAGTCTATCTGAAATACACAAAAATCCAATAAAATTCTATCTTGAAAGGTAAAGATGTGGAGGTGTAGGTGGGGATGGAAGGGAGGAAGTGGGGAGTGGATTCGACCAAAACACATTAAATTCACGAATGCAACTTTCAAATAGAAAAATTTTAAAAATATATTTCCCGTGAAGCTGGGGTAGTAAGGTGGGGTTGGTTCCAGCCAGCTTCTCTCTCACTGTGATAAAACGCGGATCAAAACCAACTTGGGGAGGAAAGGGTTTGTTTGGTTTACAGCAAAACTCATCATGACGGGAAGCCAGGGCAGGATCTCATGGCAGGTACCTGGAACACAGACCATGACAGGGATTTGCTCCCCGGGTCTGTGTTCAGCCTGCTTTCTTATACAACACAGGACCACTTGCCCAGGGGTGGGCATTGCCCATCATTGGCTGGGCCCTCCCACATCACTCAGCAATCAAGATGATGCCCTGGGGATGTAGCCACAGTCGGGGCCAATGAAGACAATTCCCCAGTTGAGGTTCCCTCCTGCCGGGTGTGTTCTGGTGACAAGTAACACTGTGCAGAACAGGGCTGGAAAGACAGGAGGGGCTCTGGATATGACCAGAATACATTGTATTAAAATCTCAAATCAGTAAAAATATTTAAAATAATCTATTTCTCTCAATTCTAAAGTTGTAGTCCTCAAATTGAAAACAAAATTTAAGAAAACATTTAAATTGCAGACATTTATGTAGTGTGTGTGTGTGTGTGTGTGTGTGTGCACATTTATCCATGCACATGTGGGAGTCAGCAGACAACCTGAAGGAGATCTTTCTTTCTACCATGTCTGACCTGGGATTTAAACTCATGTCTTCAAGCTTTGTGGCAGATGCTTCACCTACTGAGTGACATAGCCTAGAAGCAAAGCCAAAGGCCAAATTCCCTTCCCTGTAAGTACACTCGTTATGTAGTGCTATGTGACAAACTCGTCTATTTGTGGTTTAGTTTTCTTTCCTTGTGTTTTAGTATCATCTCTTGAACTCACAGTGAAGTAGAGTCTTCTTGGCACTGAGTTCTAGCCAATGGAGGACAGGGAAAAGCAATTCATGACACTCTCTATGATGCTCTGACTCTTCACCAGTTAAATACACAAGATTTCCAGAGCCTCTAATTCCTAGATAAAAACAGCATCTTCTAAGGGAAAAAAATCTGGGTTCCTGGCTTCCCACTGGAAAAGAGCCAAGAATCAAAAAGGCCATTGCTGGTTGCTACAGGAATGGCAGTCTTTGAATAGATGGAATTTCTAAAATTGACCAATATTGGTTGTTACACTGTATGCTATAACTATCACCCACTCAAGAAATAGTCTCAACCAAAAGCTACGGGTTTGGAGATTAGGACAGCTTTACCTACCTTGTGTGTCCATCCATCTCTAAGACACCCTTGTCATATAGCACTGCTACCTAACTGCAGGTTATGTAAGTATGCTGTGTTAGCCTTCTCATTGTGTGACAGACAGTTTAATAAAATGATTTGTTTGCATTCATAGTTTCAGAAGTGTGAGCCTTTCATGGCAGGGTGGGACGGGAGCTAGTCTCATCACAGTGAATGGGAACGCAGAGAAAAGTGACCATGGACGCTCACCTGGCTTTCTCCTTTTCTCTTTATTCATCTAAGCTTTCATTCCATGGGGTGATGGCACCCACACTTAGGTTGAGTCTTCCTTCTATCGTCAGTTAATCCTCTCTGGAAACATCTGCACAGACATACCCAGAGGTTTCACTCACTAATCTGCTCAGTGCACAGCTAAAAAGACACACAGGCATTTGAAGTCTGGAAACTATATTTATCTTTCTACACCTGCCTCACAAGGATGAAGATTAAATAGTCATAAATGTTTAGAAAAGACATTTAGGGAGGGATCTTGAGAGTGTAGCTCAGTCAATAGAATGCTGGCCTCACCTAGCTTATTTGACATTCTGGGTTCCATCTCTAGCCCTATACAAGGGAGGCATGTTGGTACATGCCTATTTCTCCATCAATCTGGAGGTGATGATAGACCAATTATAAATTCAAGGTCATCCTAGTTATATAGTAAGTTCAAGGCCAACCTGGATTACATGAGACCCCATATCTGAAAGAAAAAATATAAACTAAAGCATAAATCTAAAATTAAAAATATTCTTTTAATTTAAGCATTGTCATTGTGTTTGTGAATATTGATTAACTATCACACATTCAAAAACCTAGGTAGCCAAATTACTGCCTCTTTATAAATAAAGAAACAGATGGGATATGGTTAAATGAATTGCCAAAAGTCTTTTAGCTAGTTAACAAAGAAGCTGACATTTGAAACCAGGTCATCTGGCTCTAGTGGTGCTACTTTGAGTCAATCCATTGATGAATGTTTACACACACATGCACACACGCACACACACACACACTGGTGTTTTCTTGGATTATTGTGTCTCAGTGCATGCAGGAAATATTAGGATACATAGATTTATCTATTCTATAAACACAAATCAACATTTATCTGGATACATAGATGTTTTCTTAGCCTAACTATTAAGAGAAGTTCATTGTTAAATGGAACCTATCACTTGAACACAGGAAGCATGGCTTTACAAAGAAACTTCCATTTCCTCACGGGTAGAGGTAGATGAAGCCTGATCTCCTCACTAGGAAGAGCAGCCCTTGATGGCTGCAGCCCTCATCACTTCCCATTCTTCTCTTCATGATCCATCACTCTGCAAGGACAAAGTCAAACAGAGAGGCTGAGTCAAAGACAAATCTCTTTGGCGAGATCATTTCTTCCAAAAGGGTTTGATTAATCTAATAATGGTACACATTAAATCAATTTACACCAAGAAAATGAAAGCCACACAGGGTGATATGTAACCCCAGAGAGCTCCCCAAATATATCCCAAGCCCTGGCCAATGCTTTAGCTTCTCTTATTTTATACAGAAAATTAAATTTTAGCAGTCCAGCTCTATTTTCATTTAGAATGTCCATTAAAAGTCTGGCTGTAATATTTATGAACAGCAAAACAAGGCCACCAGGACTATGTATCAGCTGAAAGGCAGTCTCAGTTACAGACCTGCCAAGTAGTCCCTCAGACATTAATAACAATAATAATTTAGAGGTCTAAATTGGAAGAACAGAGAATACAGAAGAGACTATAATTTTTAAAAAATACATTATAGTGAAATCTATTTTTGTGTTTGGAATCCCTTTTTGTCTATTACTCTGATGTGTAGTTTACAGAGTTGGAGGATCAGGTTCAGCATTACGTGTAACCAACTTTATAATAAAGCCTACAGGGAAGTATCTCAAAGGAAAAGCTGGACTGTTTAATGGGGAGTAAGTAAAGATTCAAGCTGAGAACACGACAATTACAGAATGAATCATATTTCATCTTACTCTTACTGCTTGAGACTTTCATACATGCACATAATGCATTTTGATTAACTGATGCACATATAAGGAGCACTAAGTGACCCCAGTAGCTTTAAGAAATGAATTAATTTTTAACAAGTGTGTGCATGTGTGTGGCTGTGGGTAGAATGTGTAAGCTCCTGTGAGAGACCATGGAGTCCAAATAAAGCAGTGAATTCCCTAGAACGGGAGTTAAAGACGCATGTGAACCTCTTTTTGTGGGTGCTGGGAACTAAATTCAGGTCCAACATGCAAGAGCAGAATGGGCTCCTAACCTCTGAACCATCTGTTCACGCCTCTCTCTATACATTAAACAAAATGTTTTCTTTGGCAAAGTTCTATTGAAGGCTCAGTATTTTTTTAGATATATCTAAAGATTTGACCAGAGATCAATTGAGAAGGAATTGATAGAAAAATAGAAATGCAATTTTCTGTTTTGTTCTAGCTCCTAGCACAAACATCACTGCAAATAATAAATTTGTTAAAGGTGAAAACCAACAAAAACAAAATTTTCTTTTAATCTTTATTTTTATTTTAGATGCATGAGTGCTTCCCCTGCCCGATGATGTGTGCACAGAAGAGGACATCAGATCACCCAAAACTGGAGCTAAGGACAGTTGTGAGCTTCCATCTGGGTGCTGGGAACCTGGGTCCTCTGCAAGAGCAGCGGGTGCTCTTAGCTGTTGAGCCATCTCAACAACTCCCAGAAGAACATTCTAAACCCTGGGAAATAAAAATAGCTATACACAGGCAAAATAATTTAATGACTAGGTATGAAAACTAACCACAGAGATCCATGTTCTGCTTTCTCTGTAAGGTGAGCTTTGTCTTTTTAGTTTAATTAATTTTGCAAACATCCTTTCAAAATGGCAATAATTTTATCTATCAATCCCTCAGTTCCTCCTTAAAGTTCAAAGCCAGGGCAAAGAGAAATTGAAAAAGGAGACAGAGAGAAAGAATGGCAGAAACAAAGAAACTTTATATCCACTTCCTCAAGTTCTTAACACATCACACCTCTCCTCCTAACTCTCTCTCGGTAGTGAACCCTCCCTCGTCCCTTCTCACTGCCTTGTCTGGTAACCCTCTGAGAAGGTGGCTTCATTTATTCATGCATATATGGATTCTCAGTTTCTGGTCTTTTACATGCTCTGGGGCACAGGGTAAGAATGAACTTTGTTGGTACCTGGCAGGAGACTGATGTCATTCTGAATAGTTTCTCTTGTTGAGGTTTCCTTTTAATATAAATGAAGAATACCTCTTGTTTAAACTAATAACCACAGGGAGAAAAATAAGGAGAGGGGTGGTGACATGGATGAGAAGTGCCCTAGTATTTATTTATTTCAGACAGGACATTTCCATATACTATATGGGTATAGCCCTGGCTGACCTGGATCCCACCATGTAGACCAGGCTGGCCTTGAGGTCACAGAGATCCATTTACTTCTGCCTCCTCAGTACTGGAATTATAGCTGTGCCCCATCACACCCAGGAAGAAGGGCATTGGTCTTTTTTCAATCAGTTCTTAATGGATCTGATTCTTCAGTTGACTTTAATTAGTACCATCTTCTGTGTCAACTGACTGACTGGATTATAGGACGTTTAGGTGAAGTAGCATGCCTTGCTTCACAGTGTGTGTGTGTGTGTGTGTGTGCACGTGCACGGTTATGAACACAGACATTGTGACTCTTTTACTGCAGAGAATTACTAAACTAAATATCTTCCTGTGATGGAAGGGGATATGGTTTTCTTCTAGCCAGTTTTCAAAGGAACTTTTCTGTCATCTGGCCTCCAAGCTTTGCCGCCCCACTTCCATGGTGCAAGGCAGACCTGCCTGCATTCGTTTGTCACTCAGCCTCCACAGTGGCAACTTGCCAAATGCTGCCTTGGTAATTGCTGGCCCACTGGAGCTTTGCATTTTCTCTGTCATTTACCTTTGAAGCACATTGAAAGTACTGGCTTCCCTCACTTTGCATGGTTATTGGACTCTGAAGACATGATTTTAGAAAACCAAAATCTGAGAAACAAGATCATAATCCCAACTGCACAGAGCTCCAGAAATGGAATGGGAATGTTTCCCCCAGTATCCTCTTTACCTGCCATATGCATTGTTTCTTAAACCACAAGTTCAAGTTCTAAGAACCATAACAAAGAGTGATACCTCTAAGTCTTCTCTTATGCTTTGCTAGGGAGCCCAGCTCAGCAAACTTGAGTATGAAACTGGCTCTTTTTCATGTTGCGTGAAGGTGGTTATGCAAAGACACACACACATTCACTAAACTAAGCAACATGATCAGAATAGATATGGTTTCCTCAGCACAGCAGCTTCTAGAAAGACCATTTAAGTCAGATCTAAGCCAAGACAGTCCTGATGGGTTCAACTTAAAAGAATAAGATGTGAGATATGTGGACATTCCTCAAGCACTCAGAAGCTTTGATAAACCACATGGTGGATAGGTTGTAAAAGCTGTAAACCAGGTAAAGACTTTAGTTAAACATACGGGCCACGCATGGAGGCAAGGTAGGAATTCATGCAAGAAGCTTGCTTAGGTTTCTAAGACTCTCTGTCAGCAGAGATATATCACAAAATATCCCTCTGGATACATCCAGCTAATTTCTTTCAGTGGTCATAGTTCTGGTGAATCTACCTTTGCCTGATGCACTATTGCTGCAGTGCAGGAGGAACAGAGAGAAGGCTGGGAAAGAGTCAAAGCACAGGATATGCCCATATCAGTCTCAGGTTGCTATTTCACTTCTCCTTAAATAATGGAATCCAGAAAGACACACCACTCCCACTTTACACAAAGCCTGTTGTGGTTGCACATGCATTCCAATCAGGAGTGTAATCTGGAGTAGTCTGGAGATCTCTGGGGCTTGCTGGCTAGCAGCCTAGCTCCAGGTTCAGTGAGAGATCCTGTCTCAAGGAAATAAGATGGAGAGTGAATGAGCAAAATGCCCAATATTCTCAAGACACACACACACACACATCCCACTTGACTGTAGATTAATTTTTGCTAATATTGTAATTATCTGTGCAACCAGATGGTCTCATTACAAAGTATCTTGAATATTTGTGATTACTATACTTTGTAAGCATTGTATTCAGGTACATAAACCTCTAAACTTATAACCTCATTGACAAAGTAATGGAACCTTCTTCACTTTTGTAAAAGTATAATGTAACAGAATCCATCACAGTCTTGATGTTCTTTCCAACACATGTCCATTTGTCAACCGATTTTGTAGCTTTTCAAAGCTATGCATATAACTCAATTTTTAATAATTCCAACTGCAGATGCCAATTAATGAAATGTGTTGAAAATTCCTGTGCTTCCAAGAAATGGATACGACAATGATTACAACCATAATTTCAGTTCAAAATCTGTTTATGAAATGGACCAACCCTTTCTCTATCCTGGGTAAGATACCGATTCCACTGTAAGAGCAGAGGAAAGATCTTTTCTAATTGGAGCAAACGTCAGTTTAGAGAAAATGGCAAAAAACCTTACGGAGAGTACAATTTTAAGATCCTTCTTTTTTTTTTTTTTTTTTTTTTTCCAGAGACTAGAATAAAAGGGTCAGTGGCCATTTGAGAAAGGCTAACTGCAGGTTTTCCACTCTACAGGGACATGAACTATATGCCCTTGAGATCTTTTATGGCCACGTGAGTAATTCCTTGCTATCATCTCACACACGGAACTAAATGTATTCGCTGGCTGGATTCCCTCTTTCTGTCACGGTGGTACCATTCTTCTAGCCCCATGCTTGAAGTCTTGGAGTTAGTTTTCATTCTTTTGGCTTGCTACCCCATTTTCCACTCATTTACAAGTTTGTTAACTCTTCCTTATCTCTTTCCCACCCAAGCGGACCCTGTCTGTCCTGTTGTAAGACCGCAATTCAAACGTTTATTTCTTGCCAATTCCATTGCCATACCATTGTAACAGGACTCTTTCTCCATCCAACTGACCCCATGTACCACCACCAGATTAATCTGTTGCAACGTTACTTTGATCATGTTATCCATCTCCAGTGTGTCTCCCTTTGCTTTATCTGCGTGGCACAAGCTGGTGACTTGTTCAGTAACAAAAGCGTCATAAGATTAAATGCATTTGGGACTGGCTGTGTTGCAAAACACACGGCGATTTCAACATAGCAATAACTTGATCTAATTTAGAAAAAGATGGCTCATTTTATTTATAATCCCATTTCTCAAATTAGGTGAATATGAAAATATTTTTCATGTAAAAATCAATACCATCAGTCAGATTGAATAGTTTAAAATGTGTATACTTTGGGAAATGTTCATAAATCTCATCATATTCAAACTTATTTACTTGGTGTTCTTCAGTCTAATAATTTAAGGTTGTGTTTTATTGCTTCTCGGGGCACAGAAATATCACCTGTAAACAGTCCTTGTCAAATTGCTTTCTCTGATCACATTAATTTGTCCTCCTATTAACTTTCAGTTTTTAGTTTTTTTAAAAGGTCACTTTTGTTCCTCAATGATGGGCTGGGAAATGGTTCAATTGGTACAGTGGTTGGAACCCAAACATGAGGACCTAAGTTTTTTTTTTAATACTTTATTTATTATTTTTATTTTATGTGTGTGAACACATTGCCTGCATGTATGTAAGTGCACTCATGTCCGGCAATATTCAAGGAGGACAGAAGAGTGTGTCAGATTGACTGGAACTGGAGTTTTGGAGAGCTGTTAGCTGCCATGAGGGTGCTGGGAACTGAACCCAGGATCTTTGCAAAGAATAGTGCTCTTTCCAGTCCCCGGGAACTAAGTTTTGATACCCAACAGCCATGTGAAAAAAACTTTGGGCAGGAGGAACATATCCATAATCCCAGCTCTGGGAAATTTGAAACAGGAGGATGCTTTGGGCTCATTGGCCAGCCAGTGAGTTTCAGACTCGGTGAGAAGACCAGTCATAACAAAATAATTTGGATTATAGCTGAGGAAGACACCACATATTTGATCTCTGACCTCTACAGCACATGCACAGGCATGCATTCCCTCCTGTATGCACACATGCACAAATACACATGAACACACTCATGCACACACAACACAGAAGACGTCTATGCTAATTCTTCAGTGAGCATTATACACAGTCCCAATGTCAAAGGTTAGATCGCTGCCTGGATATATAGACAACGGTAATTGCAACATAACTAAAATAATTGAAGATCCACTCAGTTCTTTTAGCAAATTTCTACTAAGTACTTTCATATTGCCTGTCTGATGGAAGAAAATAAATTATCTTCTCCACTAAAGGGCTCATATTGTTATGTGTTAGATGGTTATTATAGTCAGGATTTGCAAAGATCTGGGGAAACCGATTGTGTTCTATTTGGAATTGTTTCATAGTGACCCAGATAAGGTTACAGAAAAATGGAGAGATGGTTCAGTGGTTAAGAGCACTGGCTGCTCTTGCAGAAGACCTGAGTTCAAATCCCAGGCCCACATGGCAGTTAACAACCATCCATAACTTCACTGCCAGGGTATCTTGCTACCTATCTCTTCCTCGCCAGACATTACACATTCAGGCATTACATACATATACAAAAGTAAAAATGAAGAAATTAAAAATATAATAGAGAATGGTCTCTTGGACCAACTCAGAATATAAAACATTGACTAAGGGTCACTATTAGAAACCTAGTCATTCCAAACTTTCTGTCCAATTTAATCCTACAATTACATTTTCTGGCTGAGTTTTCTCAGGTGAGGAATCCTACAGGCACGTTATAAACTAAGGTGGCCGGATCCGTTTTAGAAATTGCTATTAATGGGTTCCTTAGTAACTTACTCATTGGACTGCATAAACCTAGTTCCTTTTATCTTGCTCAAAGGTCTGATTTTCTCAGCCTTTAATCATGGCTTCATCTCTCTGAACTCTGTCCAACCTCCCTGCTCTTCTGCGTTGAACTCTTCCACAACTGGTCACTCTGTGGAGTGAGCAGCAGAGGAATGTCACAGACAGCCATCCTAAGTGGTAAGACTGGACTAGGCCAGGCTCCCAACGCACAGATCCTCATTCAGAATCTCTCTCTCCCCCTGGAGTGCAAAACTTGGCTGTTGATCAAAAGGCTTTTCATGGCTTATTCATACAGTATTACATGAGGGTGATGATTTTTAAAATATTCTCCTGGGCATACTATTAAACTACAGAAGTCCCTAAATGCATACACCCACAGAGAACCAGATATTGAAGAGTTACTTAATATTTCCATTATTTATTTGTTTAAATAAAAATGTATGCAGTCAAATTATTTGAGATACTTATGTATATGTGGGCATGTATGTGTATACACATACACTGGGCTAAATATATATTAAGTAACTATTTATATAAAACCAAATAAGGCATGTAATAGTTATTTTCAAACAGTTTAAGCTTTCCTCTCTTGTTTTTTCTTACAGTGGTGTATTTTTTACTTATGAATGGAGCAGAAGAAAGCATCCATATCAAGAATTCAAATTGTAAGTCATCAGAATGATTATCTGAAGAAAAAGGCATCTCTTAGATAACTGAATAAGAAACCAGCAGACAGCATATTTTTTAAAGCAACAATACAAGCGAAAAACTGGTGGAGAATACAGAATGGACTGGTTAAGAAAGCAATCACTACACTAGAATTGTATACTATGCTGGTCAGTTTTTAAAAACATGGATAAAAATAATCATATTTTCAGATATAAAAACAAAGTTTCTTCTCACAGACTGAATCAAAAGCATACTTCAAATGAGAAGAAAAATATTTCCAGGCAGAAACTTAATATATAAATAAAAATCTGTAAAAAATAAGAGAGAAAAATAGCTGGACATATACCACCTCATAAAACTAAGAGACGTTAAAGGGAATACGAGAAACTAATAGCATGCTCAAGGGAGGCTGTGGGAAGTGATGAACACCTCTGAAGATCAATCAGAGTGATAACTATGAATACACAAGGTACAGACAAAAAACACCGATATATAACATAGTTTCCAAGAGGATACCAGGAATTAATAGCTAAGGAGAATAGCCTAGAAAAACCCAGAACTATACCTTTTTTAAAAATGGTGGTCTTGGGGCTGGAGAGATGGACTCAGTTATTAAGAGTACTCTGCTCTTGCAGAGGACCCATGTTCAATTCCCAGCACTCTTATGTCAGACAATAACTGTCCATAACTCCATTTCCAGAGGGTCTGACTCTGCCTTCTGATCTCCTCAGGCATTGCACAACATAAGTGCACCTACCCACATGTAAACAATATACTCATATTCATAAAATTAAAATGTTAAAAAAGTAAAAGACAAGTAAATAAAATATTAAAAATATATATCTTAGAATATTATTGGAAAGAAAATGCCTTCAAAACAGTGTTCATACGTGAGGCAAACGTGATAACCACTAGACTGCAGGGATGGCATTAAAAGGAACTTTAAGGATAAACAGAAAGGAGGAGGAAGGGTTAGATAGGGAGAGAGAGAAGAGAAACAAATAATGCCTAGCCAGTGTAAAACACCAGAGGGAACCATATTAGTCTAAAAACCTAATGACAAATTATACATATAGTATCTCTGCAGGAGTCCATGTGTATAACTGAAGACTACATAACATGAAACAGTACCAGACAGGAAAAACTTCTTTTGAGTTCTTGATCAGGATGGTCCAAGAGACTCCCTAAATTACCCAGGCTATTGCCACAGCCCTTGATTGCTTCCAAGAACTTGAAAATAAAACCCTATTGCTGAAGACAGAACACACTTCAGACACAGGATTTAGATCAATGGAGCTGGAAGTGGCCTGGAAGCCATGTCCCCTAAAGGCTACCTCTCAGCTTTGGAGAGTACTACAGAAGGTACGAAGGGAAAACATCAATCCATGGCCCAGCACCAGCTTCAAGACCAAATAACCACACTGAGTGGCGTAGCACAAGATATTGGCACACTAGTGACACGTTTATCTTGGGGACAATCAACAGCTGCCCAATTGGAATAAAAGCCCACTCGATGCGAGGAAACACATGCATGAACTATAAGCAGCCAAATATACATGATTGGAGAAGTCATAGATCTTAGAGAAAACCCCAAGACTGTTACATCCCTAGACTAGTGTAATTTCTTACTGTGTGCAAAACATGCATCCTTATACTTACAAATATCCCAGTCAGCACACATCAAAGAAGTTTCTTTTGCACTAGATGGGAACTCCCGCAGATGACCATAATTGATCACACACAGTGTCTGCGAATTGCCCAAACCTATCTAAAATCCAAACTCTACACCTAAGGCTCATAGAACATAGACAAAGGAGTAAAGAGACACTAATGAATCGTTTAGTTCTCATTAATGAGGCTCCCTCATGCAACAGAGGGCCAGAACACAAATGTTCAAATATGACCAAAACATACAGACTAAGAGTCTACATAATGCTGATCCTTGAACAAGACTCCTATATTAAACTTCAGCCGCCAGAGCTCAGGGGACATTGTGGAAGAGGGGTCTGAAATTTTGTAGGAGCCAGTGAGGAGGTGCATGACCATATGGAAACAAAATCCTACAAGCTCCTGGGGCCCGGCTCATACGAACCCACAGCAATGATGACAACATGCACAAGACCCGTGCAAACTCAAGGAGACAAAAACCTAAAATGGAACTGGGGAAATAGATGGCAGACCCCAATCTTAGATGAAGAAATACTGGCAACTGACTACTGGTGGACTGGGAAGAACTCATCTTCCTAAAGTGAGACCCTCTAGATAGGCTGACTAGACCTCTGTGGATTAACTTGTACTGGGGAATGTCTGCGGACACTAACTTGACACATAGGTCTTGGTAGGGATGTCAGACTACACGGGCTGCAGTTCAGGAGCTGTGGGGACTGTCAGTGGGGAGGAGAGCAGAGAGATGACTAAGATTGATTGGATCTGATGTTCAGATTTTCTGAATGAAATATACAAATTTAAATAAAAATTAAAAAACAAACAAGGTTCATGAGTGTTTCCATGACTTCAAGTACTAGATGACTCTAGTTTTTAAATGAATTTCCCAGAAAATAAAGAGCACGCATCACAACTCATTCTATAAAACCAGAAACTCCTGAGGCTAGTGATGTACGATTAAAAAAAAAATAGAAAAAAGAAAAGGAAAGAAGATATCTCCATTCATAATTCAGATGTGAAAACTGAAGGAAATTACCAGTGAAGTGAAATATAATAGATTCCACTGAGATCCAATTAGATATAATCTGGGAGTGCAATGGGTGCTGGTGTCAGAATATACAGGTATTCTTCATGATACGATGCACAGATTCAAGGTTCCTGCGACTCACAGAGACCAAGACAGCTCCCAACACCCTTGCAGTCACCAAATGCCTGAATGTTCATTGTAACTATTAGAGAGAGACAGAGATAGAGAGACAGAGAGACAGAAAATGAGTATAGTGGTTGAGAAGTGAACAATAAACAGTGATTGGCAGCTGAGCACTGCTTAGAGAGGGACAGTTAATCTTTAAGGGAATGATGCTAGACAGGCTGAACAGGCTCCAGTGGATGAACTCACACCAAGTGATATCGGGGCACATGAATGTGACTCGACTCAGCAGGCCTTCGCAGATGTGACAAAACACGTGAATTCCGGTGGGAGGGCTGTGGGGAGTGGGGATAAGGGATGAGGTCTGAATATGATTAAGATGTGTGGAAAGCACAAAATCAATAAATATATACATGGTTAAAAAAAAGAGAGAAAAATGGTGTTGTTTACATGACTACATGGTATCCTAACCTACTCTTCCTTCCCATTCATAGTCAAAACTCTTGAGTTTGTGAAGATCACAGATTTAGAAAAGCAGAATATTAAATGCAATGTCTATCTATTGGTGTACTGGATCTTAGATAATCCGTCATCTTTTCATCTCTCTTTTGTGTGGGGGTAAGCAGAGCAGGGCAGAAAGGGAAAGAAGAAATTAGCACACTTCTGTCAACTGAAAAGACATGTCAAAGATATTTAATGTGACACAGTAAAGAATCAAAAGAACCCCACTCCGATGCAACAGTCAAGTGAACCTGGCTATATTCTCCCTTTGGTCTTCCAGCTCACGATAGCAGCAGCATCAGATGGTTTGGAATTCCATCTCAAAGGGCATTTTTCCTCTTCAGGACCTTGTACATAAATCATAGAATCACTTTCTCATGTCATTTCATATTTCTGAGTATTTTCTTAGGCCCCTCTGCTAATTCCTGGAAGTGCTCCATTCGGAGTTGGAGTCATAATCTGATTTGGCCCGTCGATACCAAGGCAACTGCTTGTGTGTGTTTTCTTTCCACTGGATCACAGGATGCCAGCACGTAGCTTAAGAAATAGTCAGAAGAAAAATAAAGAAGTCTGTTTCTTGAGGGGTTGATTAAGCAAGACAAAGTCAATTAACATCTGATTCCTCACAGGTTCCTGCAAGCAAATTGTTCCAATTACCCCAAACCAGTAAGCAAATTGTGAGGTTATTAAGAAGGGTAGTCATGATTCTAGCAGCCTGGTCCCGCCACTGTGCAGTCAGAAATTCAGTGGATAGATAAACGACAGCACAACTTGAAGCTTGGTGAACTTTCTTTGCAGAACAGTCTCCCATCTAATCACAAGGTTGATGCTAAGATAGAACTCTACATTTCATTTAATTCAAGCATCTTCCCAATGACATATGCTTATCTGCATTTTATGTTGTTTTTTAAATTAGATTATTGCTTTCAGCTAAATATGTTTAAACATAAAACAAATACATCATCTTCGAAGTGTATGAAGTCTTTATGTAGTCCCAGCCAGGGCATTTTACAATGCTATGGAATAAAAGATAGACTCCACTGTTACTGTTTATAGTCTGTAATAGGCAACATAAAAACAAAGTCCACAGTAGTTATGTAGACAGCATAGTTTAATGAGCCTGTTAAATTTTGTTTTCACAAGTTACATAGTCATTTCAAAATAAAGCCTAAACAAACTACCAATGCATTTACACTGTCACCAATAATTAAGATTTCGTCTCCTTGGTGAAGCTGTCCACGGAAGCCAAGTCACCAACATTTCTTATTTTAATATTTTATCTATTAGCTTTATTTTATGTATGTTAGTGTATTGTCTGCATGTATGTAAGTACACACATGTAATGCAATACCTGCAGAGATCAGAAGAGGGCATTGAATCCACTGGAATTGTAGTTACAGACTGTTGTTATCTGCCCTGTCGATATTGAGAACCAAACCCAGGTCCTCCTCAAGAGCAACCAGTGCTCTTAACCACTGAGCCATCTTCTTCTGTCCCTTTACCAACATTTCTTTATCTTATTTGTAGAAAGAGTTGTTAGGAGAAAAGACAGAATGGACCAGAAGATAGGATGTGAGAAGATTCTCTTAAAGAGACTCATTTCTTAGTATATCCTGTGAGTCTTCAAATAAGAGAGCAATCAGCCTTTCCTAGGCCATACTGGGTTTGGAGAAAGAATTTCCATGCTTTTACAAGAAATTACATCTTTGCGAAAAAAGAAAAAGCAGTTGTAATTCGTTTGTTTAGTTTTAGAGTTTTGTATTTGATAGGTATTTCAAATGAAGTTAAGGGCCCCTTGATTTCAGGACAGAAAATAGTCCACATATGGTCAGATGGATGATTCATCAGAAGGGAAAGTCAAATGAGGAATCTTATAAAAGAAGCAATATCATTTACAGTTGAAGAAACAAGCCAGTTCAAAGAAAAGGCTTCCTGTATGATGATATTAACCTTGTTCTGTAGGTCTCAAGAGAGATCTGAAAAGCTTATTGCACGTTAATACATGATAAGGCATTGTTTGTTTATTTTGTGTTTCTGTTTATATGTATGTATTTATCTTCCACATGTGATATTTTAAGTTAATTGTATTTAATTTGATGTATGTTGACTGAAAAAATAGGTATTTATTGAGTTCATAAAACACTCTATCGTATGTAATTTGCCCAAAGTCATACTGTTAGGAAGCGTGATACAACCAAGATTTAAGAGTCTTTTTTGATACCAGCAGTTTTTCACTAATACTGTTTTGTATTCTATATTGATGGTTATACTATATTTTAAAAGATTACTTTGTTTTATAAATCTCTATTAATTGTCCTCTGAGGGCTGGAGAGATGGTTTAATTGTTAAGAGTACTTGCTCTTGTAGAGGATCTGGGTTTGGTTCCCAGCACCCATATCAGGCAGCTCACAACTACCCCCAAGTCCAGGTCCATGGAATCCTATGTCCTCTTCTGCCCAACTTCATGCATGTGGTATACATATAAACACTGGAGCACACATAAAATGAAATCTTTAATTACCTATCAAACAGAAGCTACTGTTGTCAGTATTGGCACTAGATCAATGAAATAGAAACAGAGCAAACAAATAACAAATTACTAAAAAGGTGAAGTTTGGGACTAGAAAATGTTTCCTACTGAAAGTCAGCTCGGGGAGGATAGGGAACTGAAGAACTGGACAGGGAGGGTTTCACTTTGACCTGTGATGGTCAGGGTGGGCTTCCTTGGAAAGATGGTATAAGTGTAGGTAGAAAGGAGGTTGGGAAACTGGAAGTATCTAGAACTACAGTACTCCAGATGGCTGACTCAAGCGTGGGACAAACATGGAAAGAAAGCATCACCGTGGTCAGTATGGCTGGGGGAAAAAGCACTTGGATAGTATATGGACATTTCTGTGACTGAACTTGCCCTAGCGGAAGTGACGGCCACCCACTCCTGATCTGGTGTTTCTTGAAATCTAGCTAACCCTGTTCATCCTTCCAAGCAATGTTGACTGAGCTCCCCATGGCAGCTAGCATTCTTTGACATGCACACATTGCTGAAAATAATAGATTCACATTTTCATGAAGATCACCAGTGGTCATGACTAAGAAATATATATCTCACTATTTTAGATTTGATTAATCCTGGAAACTCACCTCATACATGATGAGGTAAGAAGAACAACCTCCATATATGTGCACCTTCAATGATTAACTCAAAACCTATAAGCTGAAGGCAAAGATGAGCACAAGAAGCCACTCCATTTAATGATGTGGTCCATTTAAAATCATTTCTCTAAAACACGATTAGGATCTCTATGGTTATAATAATCATTCATGTCCTGAAACTGAACAATTAGAACAGCCTCACTTTCAAATCTAATGCTTTTGTAACTTTTCTTATTATTGTCTTTTCCATTAGTGTTGAGCTTTTATTTAATTATAAGATACCCAACTAAGAAGGAAATTGGAGGACTATTAAGTAGAGCTTGACAAATTGGTACATTTCAGTTAAGCTTTAGATTTCAACTAGTCACTCAATCATTCATTTAAAATCCACAGTGACATGATAAGGAGATGGATAGGATGAAAGGACTGATCGCAGTAGCAAAAGATTTAACGGCTGGTTCATAGATACTTTACAGAACCAACAATGGGAGTCCATTTGGATGACTAGCCCACTCTGCTTCCTGCATGGCAGGAACTGAACAGGTTCAGTGTGTGGCAGACCAAGAGCCAAGCAATGGAGGTGCCTGCCTGTGACTGCCGTTAATCCTGGGTAGAGACTGCTGCTGCTGGGTCTGGCCACAGGTTCACTTCTCCCTGGAATATTTCTAAAGCACTTTGGCACTCTCAGCCCATCTCACCTCAGTGCTCTAGCTACCACAATAGTCTCTTTGGTCAACGTCTCCAGGAAGGGATCTTTAGCAACCATTTCAAACTTGCCTGGTCATACAGTAGGCATATGAAATCAGCATGTTAATAAGAAAGCTTGAAATCCATCCATCTTCTAATAGTCTTATGATTCACCCGGTGATGGCTCAGAGGCCTTTCTGAACAACGGCGACTGCCATCTGGTTTCTTTGGGGATGATAAATTCAGCAATAAATATGGTTCTTGGTCCTCTGTCCCTCTAAATCCAAGTCACAAATACTGTGAGTCACAAGTTTCCACCCAACAACACAACAGCTCCTGAGCTCAAACGATCCTTTGACACAGCCTATGCCACCCAACCTCAAGTTTTGTCTAGGTTACATTTCTTTTGGATATACTACAGGACTTTTTTTTTTTTCTTTAACACACACACACACGCACACACTTAAAAAAAAAAAAAAGCAGGGGCATGTAGCCAAATAAACTACGTTAAGCAGTGGGTTCCATTTTAGGTGTTGACAGTGTATAATAAATCCAGGCCTACCTAACATTTACAGGAACATTATAAAATGAGTGAAATGGCATGAGCTGGTTTCCAGGCCAACCAGACAAACACAATAAACAGGCAGCAGTGACAGGGGTAAGTTACACCATCTCTCCTGTCTGAAATATATCACTTTACATTAGTCTTCGACTACTTTGAAAGCTCTTTGTTTTATATTTTTCAAAATGCTCTTTTACAGTGCAGATTAACATTAAATCTTTTCAGATGAGGAAGTTTCTTTTCTTTCTTTTTTTTTTTCTTTGCCTCCCCAAACTTGCACGGTTCCAGAAAGTGAACATTTATTTTTATTTTAACCTTAATTAAAAAATAAATTCAAGTCTTAGGAACAATGTTAAGGCTCAAATTCTGAAGGTTCCCTTCTGGCAGATTAAAAAGAAAAAAAAATCCCTAGACTAGAAAGAAAATAAACAATAACAGTAGTTAGTATACTTAGTTGGTTTAAATGTTCTGTTAAAATGGCAGTATGCTACGCTGCTGTTTAACTCTTTGGAAGTCAGTCTGCACTCTGAATTATCTTCTGTCTTAACATGAGATACATTTTATTACAAGAAAAAAGTTACAGAATATCATTTCTAGAAACATCTTGGAAATAATTTAAATCAGCTTACTAGTTTGATAGAGAAAGCAAAAATAATATATGGAGTATAGCTTTTTCTTAATTAAAAATAACAACATAGTTCCTGCTATTTATATTACATCAAAGTATTTATTTTTAGTTATTTACTTAAAGTTCTGTAAGTATTTCCTTCAGCTTAAGTAATGGACAGCAAAGTAGAATAATTTGGAAATTTCCATAAAAATCTAAATAAAAGGGCTATATCTGTAAGACATAATAATAATTTAACCCTTAGTTTAACTGAATACCCTTGGGTTCAACAATGTGAAATAGTGACAGATTATCAACTCTCCATCCAGGAATCACACTTGTACGTAGAGCAATCGACTTACTACACTTTGCCAAAGACATTCCAGATTTCAACAACAAAAAGCTTCATGTCTCAGAAAAATCCCTTAGTGTTGGGTTAGTAGGTACATTAGGTTATACGCTTGGGGAGGTATTGGATAGTATTTTGTTTTGCTAAGCATGTGATAAAAACTTGTGTTTAAATTATAGAAAAAATGTTCTTACCTAAAACTACTCAAAGAGGCCTTAGTATTCTAAGAACTGGTCATGAACTCAACACACTCCACACATTTTAAGTCTCTTTGCTGAAGCCTGCTCAGTGGTTTAGCAGGAGACATGGATACTCAGGCATCATGTTCAAGTTTTTAAATTCTTTCTTTATCACTAAAAGTGTTTTACTATGTGGGGAGAAGTAGAACTGTTTCTCTCTCATTGGATTGCTCTGCTTGCTTGTCTTCCAGGGACTTTGCTTTAAGAGAAGGAATGTAGGATTTTAAGAATTTTGGAAATGGGGTTGAGGATAATCATGATCAAGCAAGTTCTGCCAAAACACGTCACAATACATCAACGTGCCCTAAAAATGAGCCCATATCAAGCCAAGGCCATGTCCAAAATGGCATTTCAATGTGAGTGCCAGAGAATTTGTTATCTCAACTACGCAAAGGCTTCATTCAGCATTTAATGTACAGAATTTTAAGTCAGTATTTTAGGCTCCTTTTCTAATTCTGTATTTTCGACATTTTTATCTACACACGGAATTTGACAAGCATGCTGATCAATTAAAATCTTAGAACATTTAAAATTTTCCAATTGAAATATTTCTGGTAGGAAATAAATATAGGTAAGCTAATTAATTATATTAACAGTCACAGTCCTTACCCTCTGACATGTGGTTTCATAACACCTTTCTCTACCCAGCTGAACTCGGTCATCTGTTTTTTTACCTCTCTGCGTCTTTGACACGGTTCAGTTAAATTCCATGAGCATGGTAGTGTACCAAGTCCAAGCATACACCATCTTTCATAAAATCATGATCACTGAGCCTTCTAGAGTTTAGGAAAAAGAACTCTCAGTTATTGTTTTGGTCCCAGCTCACAGTTTCCTTGCTTGATACTTGATTATCCCCACTTAAGACCAAAGAACCAGTCCCTTATCCTGCCTGGATCAATGGTCTCTCTTAGACTCCTGATTTCAAAGTGATTATTTTCATAAGCTATCCAGCTTTGACATTGTTTTTTATGTAGTGTAGAAGTGGTGAGATAGAATCAGCAGAAACTAGTCAAAGAGCAGAAAGCAGGTACCATTGGAGTACTCAGCTACAAAGGGGACATCTATATCTCACTTGTTTCAAATGGTTCTGGGGCAAACATGGATGGGGATTGAATGTAAGAGCCAAAAGGTAGGGAAGACGGAAGCAAAACAGTGTCTTCTGGACATAACAGCTGTGGTTACCTGCATAAGATCAGGGCAGTCAACATCTAGCATGGAGTGGGAAGGGGATCATGAGACCCCACCCTAAGTAAGGAGCTGCGGACCGTTGATGGCTTCTGGCGGAGGGCAAGTCAGCCTTCTGGTGGCCCAGTTATACTCCTGTGGATGTTCCCACACTCAAGAGTAAAAAGAAGGTTCAAGCAGAGTCAGAGGATTATAAAACAAGAAGACAGGAAGTGTGGAATAGATCTGGGAAGAGGTCAGAGGAAGAGCTGGGTGTGAACTTGATCGAAACACATTGCAAAGACCTGCTTGTGGCAGTGCATGTCTTTAATCCCAACACTTGGGAGGCAGAGGCAGGGGTGTCTCTCTGAGATTAAGACCAGCCTGGTACACACAGAGAGCTCCAGGTCATCTGGGGCTTCCAAGAGACACTGTTTCAAAGAAAAGGATAAAATAAAATAAAATAAAAATACATTGTATAACTTCTCAAAAAATTACTAAACTTATTTAGAAAAATGGATAATCAGGAGAAAAATAGAAAAGGGGAGAACTCCCTTGACACCCCAGGTTCCTTAAACTTAGAAGGTGTTTTGACGTCCCAACTGAAAACAGTCTTTACAGAGTTTGATGGTGACTTTACTGATTTCCGTGTGCTAGACCTCTTTGTTTACATGTTTCTTTCCCACTGCATGATTTCCCTCTCTGATGTTCTAGCAGCTCCCCATCTGCTCAGACCCAGCTTCTATCCCTTCAAAATAAACAATCAGCATCTTTATAGCTCATACTGAGTTACTCAAGGGCAGTGGTTAGCCGTCCAACTTAAAGAGAGCAAGGAGCCTGCTGGAGGAGTTCCATGTCTTTATATATATATATTTTTTCCAGTTCTAAAGAATAATAGCTAAGTATCACAGCTCTAGCTCATGAATCAATCAATTGATCAATGTATTCTAGAACTCCATCCAAGTATCGAATGAATAACAAATTACCTTTCTAGAGATATTGTGGGTTGAAGAATTATTGCAAAAGTGTCAGTCCTCTATTTTAGCAAATCTAAAGTCTTTTAGAAAATATTTTATTTACTATTTTTATGTGTATGAGTGTATTTCCTGCATATATGTAACTGCGTCCATGTTGTACAATGCCTCGGAGATCAGAAGAGGGTGTTAGACACCTGGACAGTGATTAGCTACCATGTAGGTGCTGAGAATCAAACCCAGGTCGCCTGTAAGAGCAGCCAGTACATTTAACTTCGGAACCATCTCTCCAGCCCCCAGCAGATCTGATTCTACTACCTTGTTACTAACTGGTAATTGCCTCTTGAAGCAATGAACTTAAACATTTAAACTTAAATTTTATGATCTTTGATAATATCAGAATTCAGGGACACAGTAAATGTTTACTAATCAATAGAACGGTAATGGAAAAAATAAAAGACATGATTAAATGTCTGAAGAAAAAAATGACAGCTTATTTACATTTTAGAAAATAGCCATAGCAATAAACAAAATACTATAACACAGAAATGAAGTTATAAGAAAATAAATAAGAGAAAACATATTTTCTGCTCAGATAAGACCGAGTCTTATTTGAGTGACTGCTGACATTCTACAAAATTGGATTCTCCTTAGACCACTAGAGGCAGGCCCGTCAGTGACTCTCTAATTACCTTGGCATCAGTTTACTGAATCTGATAGCCATTTCCTCTTCTGACTTCAGAGCTTCAAACATCAGCATCAACAAAGCCTTAGTTAAAGCAGACATGCTGTTGACCAGTGATGACTGCTGCAGTCTTAAACACCTATACACAGAAAATAATCAGCAGTAAACATGAAATAAAGGGCACACTGGGTGCAATGCCCTGGAATCTAGGGAGACTTATTTCCTTGTTCTGAAGTTATATGACACTTCACTTTAGCTTTGAATGGCTGCTCACAGTTGATTTAAACTGCCCCAGTGCATGAACTCTCTCCGTGCCTTACTTGGGTTCACCTCCCTGTGTTATTTCACTCTGCTGCCTATCCCAGTCCTTGCTCACCATGCTGTTCAGATGTCTCCAGAGGAAGGGTGTGGTGCATCCCATGGCTCCTGCTGTCTTGCCATTTTTAGCTGCCTGCAACCTTTCCTGGCTACCGTCATTTATAGACTTGAGCTCCCTGGCATTGAGCTCCCTGGCTCTGCCGAATAACCAGCGCCTGACTCATGAACCCTGAGGTAGACTCCTATGAAATGGAAACATGGCCACTGCACCATTGGAAAGTAAAGAAGGGGCCTGAAATGTCAACGTGGGAAAAGTCAAGCTTAATGGAGTGCAAGACTTTTACGAGCGGACCGCCACCCTGCATGACTAATTAAATCAGTGAGGTCCAGATGGCAGGCACCTTAGAAGATGCCAGTTATAGATTCAAATGTTTTTGTCTGACCTGCTTTCCTAGAAAGATTAAGTCCTAATGATGACTTCTTTTAGATGAAAGATACCATTTCACTCCATCAGAGATGTGATTATGTGTGTGTGTATGAATGTGTATGTATCTGTGTGTATGTGTGTACATGTGTGTATGCATCCACGTATGTGTGTAAGCATATAAACACGTGTATATACCTGAGTGTATGCATGTGTGTATGTGTGTATCTGAGTGTATGCACGTGTGTATGTGTGTATGTGTATATGTAACTGTGTGTATATATGTGTGCATGTGTGTATAAATGTGTGTATGTGTATGTATGTATGTATGTGTTTGTGTATCTGTGTGTATATATGCATGTGTATCTCCGTGTATGCATGTGTATGTGTATATTTGTGTATCTGTGCATATGTGTGTATATGTGTATATGCATTTGTGTATGTATGTATCTGCATGTGTGTGTATGCCTGTATGTATCTGTATGTATGTGTGCATGTGTTTATATCTGTGTGTATGTGTGTATCTGTATATGTATGTATTTGTGTGTATCTGGGTATGTGCATGTATGTGAGCATGTATATATGTGTGTATATGCGTGTACATGCATGTGTGTATGTGTGTATATGTGTATGTGTATGTGTATATATGTGTATGCATGTGTATATTTGTCTGTGTATGCACGTATGTATGTGAATATGCATTTGTATATTTGTGTATGTGTGTATGTGTCTGTATACATGTATGTATCTGTATGCATGTGTGTGCATGTGTGTATGTATGTGTGTGTATCTTTGTGTATGTGTGTTCATGGTTTGTATGTATGTGTATGTGTTTATGTATGTATGGGTGTAGATATGTGTTTGTATCTGTGTGTATTTATCTGTATGTGTGTGTATGTGTTTGTATATGTGTATGTGTATGTATCTGTGTGCATTTGTGCAATGCATGTATATGTGTGTATGTGTGTATGTATGTGTAAGTTTGTCTGTGTATGTGTGTATGTATCTATGTGTATGTGTGTATAAAATTGTTGCTTCTTTAATAATTAATCAAGGGCAGACACCTTTTAAATTCAATTTCTTTGTGGTTATCCTGGGGAAAATCAAAGGTATCTTTGGAAAATTACAAAAAGTTCCATACCTGCATGGTCATATTTTGCATTGTTATCCAGGTTTAGTTTTAAACAATTTAATTAAATGATGCTTTTGTGAGGCTGGAGAAATTATTCAGCAGTTATGAGCACGTCACTACTATAGAAGACCTCAGTTCAGGTCCCAGCACTTGAGTCCAGCAGCACACACTCACTTATATCTCTAACTTGAGGGCATTTGATACCTTCTTCTGGCCTCAGTGGGCAGCTGCACACACATACACATGTTCATGCATACACACACACACACACACACACACACACACACACACACACACAGAATTAAATGTAAGGGGGCTGGAGAGAGGGCCCAGCAGTTAAGAGTGCTTCCTGCTCTTCCAGGGCACCCGAGTTCAGTTCTCAGCATCCACATCAGGAAGCTCACAACTGACTGTAACACTACCTTAAGGGAATCTGGCACTCTCTTCTGGCTCTCATGGACATGCATCTTATAGACACACACACACACACTCACAAACACACACATGCACATAAGTGTTCAGTGTTGAAATGCATCCTGTCAAGTTAAGCAGATTTATCTTGCATGAGATGTCTCAGGTCTGTCGTCTGTATTTCTCATGAGGAAAGATGTTGCTGGCATGACTGACCACCTGCAACACATGCATGAGCAGACTCAAGATACTATTTACAAAGGGCCTCATGCAGTCCCGGCTGTGGCCTCTAACTCCCTGTGTAGCTGAGGACGTCCTTGAACTTCTAATCCTCCTCCCTCCACCTTCCAAGTGTTGGGATTTAGGCATTTTATGCAGCACTGGGAATGGAGCCCAGCGCTTCTCATGACGGACAAACCCTCTGCCAACCGACCTACATTTTCCCAACCCAAGAGCTCTCCACTTTTACACATAAAATTATAAATGTAGACTGGCTACAATAGGAAGTAGTTAAGATTTATGGGAGAAGGAAGAAGGGCCAAACTGTGGCCTTCAGGAATGTTATTCTGATGGGGGAATCACTGTGGGGCAATAGGTTGGCATGGGGAGATCACTCCAGGGTTTGCTTGCTTTCTGCAGCTCCAGTACAAAGTATCCCGTGAATGAAGGGGAGACACACAAAACACAGACAAAAGGAGTTATGTAAAGTCTTTCCAGAGTCAGCTTCACAGGATTGTGGACTTTCTACTTCCCCAGAGGTCAAAGATGATTCTGAAGTTTTGACATAGGAGGAAAAGAATGTTGGTACAATTAGGGGAAGGAGCCAGAGAAAATCTCTTCTGGTCATTTGCAGAAATTAAAGCCATGACCATTTCTTAGATTCAGTGTGAGAGAAACAAAAACAACAACAATGACAACAACAACAACAACAAAAAAACATTAGAGATGACTCTCCATTAGAGGTGTGCGGAGAAAATGCAGTGAACATAGCGGAAATAAGGAGTAATTGTCACAGAAAAGTTCTGTTCCAACAGGAAGAAATTTAAAGCTTTTATCCCACTGAGAGACTTACAAAGCTAGATGACACTGTAAGAAAACTTGGCTGGGTGTTGTAGTGCACGCCTTAAATATCAGCACTTGGGAGGCAGAGGCAGGCAGACCTCCATGAGTTCAAGGCCAGCCTGGTCTACATAGTAAGTTCCAGGCCAACTTGGACTGCAGAGAGACTCTGTCTCAAAGAAAGAAAACAGGTTATAAATGTGACAGCTGAGACAACTTAATGGACAATCACCCCAGTCCCTAGTACACAATATTTAAATGTACAAAACATCATATTGTAACCCAAAAGGATGTATAATTATTATCATCAACAAAAGTAAATACAAAAAGTAAAAGAAAAAAATTCTTCTAACATAAAAGATGTGAGCTGTACCTCAAGTCTCTCACTGCTAGTAGAGCCTTCAGATACAGCAGCCTAGAGCAGCAAATTCACAGAGAGCAGGATTTTCCAGTCTCTAGAAGAACCATAACAGGCAATTGTGTTTTAGAGACAGATGATGTGGCCAGTTGGGGTTCTGGATTTAGCCCACACTTTGAGAAGATGGCAGAAACTGACTGCACGAATTGGTGTTCAGAGCAACTTTATCTGGAGGCAAACTTTCCAGACAGCTGCAGCTGAAAATGTCAAATTATTTGAAAAGCAAACTCTTTGATAAGGCAGATACATATGATGGAGTCTCCAAGATGTTCCCACAGAACAGAGCATACCAGTTGGCATTGTAAACACCCCACCCCCCAGAACCCTAGTACTGTCTTAAGACTCAAAAGAGGAAGAAACTTTGAGGCTTAAACACAGGAAAACAGCCCAGCTGTCTTCATTCCCTGCGCTTGTGCAGTTCTGACTAGGTATTCTCTGCTAGGCTTAGTTTTTACTCAAACTGTAGCCTCTCCTGTCCTATACTCTGATTGAGTATTGCAGAGGTAAGCTTCGCTGGTGTGGCAAAGCTATGGCTCCGGTAAACGTAATGTGTTCAGCCTGTCCTTACGTGTTTCTTCAGTGAGCTGGTGCTCAAGTGTGCAAAGGTGGCACTGATAATAGAAAGAAAATTGGCAAGAACAAAATGGTCAACTTCAGGGAATGTAGAAAGGACAGCCTGATTATCCATAGTATAGAAGTGAATTCTTAGGCTCTTGAAGACATTTGTGGTTCATTAGTTAACTGCTTGATGTGTCTCTTGTGGTTTCTTCATTCTTCCTCATCCTTAAACAATTTGATGAATGTGAAGCAGTATGTAAGTCCACGACCTCTCATCGGAAGAGTGACCTTGCTTCTTCTTCTCAGTTTCCTTCCCCTCTCAGCCACATGCCCAGGGATTCATATCTGCTCTTTTAATCTATAATATAGGCAACCTTACTCCAGCCCATCTTACAGTTTTGTCCTTTTCACTTTGGCTTGTGTTTATCTAGATAATAAATATGAGCTGTCTTACTAATAATTGCAAAGGCACTGACAATCGTAAAATGTCACTTATGTTCAGTGTCTTTCTTTTCCAGCTCTCAGTGCAGTAGATAAGGCGGTAATCTAGACATGACAAATGAATAGAAACTGGTGGAACTATTCCACACTTTGCTGTTAACAGTTACATCAAAGCCTATGCAATTTAGCCAGTAGGACTATTAACAGAACATGCTTTTGGAGTTGAGTATGGTACATACTTATAATCCCAAGGAGGGAGAGGCACCAGGATCCAAGTTTGAGGATAGTTGGTCAACATAATGACTTTATTGAGATAGGAAGACAGAAGGATGAAAAGTTTCAAAACACATGACGAGTTGAAACTGTCACAATTTGGCACCAATATTAAATAAAAATTAAAAGCAAAAAGTAAAAATAGTATAAAATAACAATAAAAGTTAACATAGGCGTCCGATTAGTTTACAAAGAAGAATTCTGTGCGAGTACATGGGTGGGTGTACATGAGTGTGTGTGCATACATGTGTGCATATGTATATGGAGCCCAGACAACATTCTCACATATGGTTTACTCTGTGTGTGTGTGTTTACATCTGTGTACACCATGAAGCACACATGGAGGTCAAAACACAATTTGCTAGAGTTCATTTCTCCTTCTACCACGTGGGTCCCAGAGCTCAAACTCAGGTCTTTAGGTTGGTGGCAAGCACCTGTACCAGATGATACATCTCACTGACCCTCCATTTTGATTGTGAGACCAAGTTTCTCATTGGCCTTACCTTCCCTGATTCACCTAAGCTGACTGACCAGTGAGCCTCCCTGGACCCCTCCTTTCTACTTCTCCAGAGCTAGTTTGAGGTACTGTACCCAGCTTTTTAAAACCTGACTTCTAGGGATTGACTTTAGATCCTCATGCTTTCAAAGCAAGCACTTTATGAACCATCTCCCTCAGTCCCATAAAGAACAATTTCTACACATGTTCAATATACTATTCCAAATGGGCAACACAAGACAAGTCTGATACTATCAGCCTTGCTACCATGAACATTTTATTCAACAACATGCAGGTATCTTTCTATTGCTGGATCAGGTGCTAACTCCTAACTCCCCCTGGGTCTGGATACTGGGGATTTTCAGACTCAGGAGCACGGATAATGTCAATTTCCTCTCTGGTTTCATTGGTAGTGATAATCTTGGTGTCACGGCTTAGCCTCCCCACCTGTTTTTGGGCTTTCTCCAATTCACTAAGTACTTCCTCCTCATGTTCTTTTATTTCAAGAACAAGGGGAAAATGATAGAACTTGATGTGCACCTGTGTAATGTGGGGACCCAACAAGCAAAACAGGAGAAGAGATAAAATAAACACCTTATTATAGTGAAGCTGGGCTTAGGTCCAAAAAGAGATCTAACTGCTTTTGTCTGCAGAAAGACAAACTCTTGGGGCTGATAATGGTTACTAGATGTCAACGGTATAATAAGAAATAAAGTTCTTTAAAAACAAACCTCAAACACCGTAAAATCATATTCCTTTCGACTTCCCTGTTCAGTGGCTTTAGTTAGACTGGTGCATTAGAGCAGACACCCACGATAACAAGACACCAGAGGCTTTTCAGGTGTTTATATATGACTTCCATGTTTAAGGTTATGAATTTAGACATTTTGTCTTTCAGTCTTTTAGTAAAATCACATGGGAAGGCAAGGAGAAAAGGAAAGTAAAACATTCGAAAATATACTTTGTTTGATTTGTTAATCTTCACTTCATAATTGCAATGATTTTTTTTTTTGATTTCCAAATTCTTAATTAATCTCCTTATTCCTTGGGTGACTATTAATACTGTCACCTAGCAAGATGATGCTACATTAGAGATTTTAGTTTACTATGTCATAAATAAACATAGTCTCAAAATCTTAAGGGAAAAATATGGGATAAAAGACTTAAAATCCATTTATAGGCTAGGGCGTTAAGATGGCAGAAATAAACACAATTATCTCTAACCAAGCGAATAGAATAAGGGGCACATACCAGAGCGTATATATGCAACTTTTATCACTTCTCACTGAAAATTAATAAAAATGTAGGTGATACATTCCTATTTTAGTAAATAGTTAACAGTTTGTCAACATAATCTGGGGAACAAAACAAGAAGTCTCAATATCTCTGGTCAGATTCCTCAGGATCAGTGCTAACAACCTCGGAGATCTCTCCTCCAGGAAACAAGCAAAGACTGGATTCTCAGAGAGACATCAGTTAGCTTCATGTTAAGTGTGACTACTGAGGTCCCTGGCAAGCCTGCTGACTTAAAGAAAGTGTTTATTGATTCAACCTTTCCCTAACCCTCTTCTAAAGCTAACAAATCTGAAAGAACGAAGGAAAACATCAAATTTCACTCAACTACCATGTGGCCTTCTTTACATAAAGAACTTGGCATGGGTCTCTACTCTAGCTTAGGTCCCAGTAGAACAGAAGGCCTGCCTTTGATGTGATGTCATGTGTGTCTTAATGGACAGTCATCTCCAACACCCCTTAACATGTTCTTTCTCTTTATTAACAGTCAGCTGAAATTTGAATGTAGCCTCATATAATATAGTTTGGGGCATGGCACGTTCATGATGCCATAAGCTGATGCGAATCTCTTCTCTCGGACAATGAGTGAATCTGGAGTGGTGGAATCTTGTATTGTGACATTTAGCTAGCGTTCCAAAGTAGCATCTTAGAGTTGTGTTGATTACCCGCGCCCCCACCCCAGTTGCATACCTTCTTTCTCTTTGCTAGACTTTGGATTTAAAAAAAAAAAAACAGGGAGAAACGAACGAAATACCCTTACATCCTCTGAGATAAATGTCCTAGTATATTCATTATCACACAGTGGGGATATCTGTACTATACATAAGAGATAAGATTGATGATAAGCATGCTTTTGCATTTATTTGCTCACTCAGAATTACTTATGGGCTATCTTGTATACATCAGATATCATATTAGGTGCCAAAAATGCTAATGTTTAAAACACAGTATCAAATGCACATGGTAATAATTCCCTGGAACAAGATATAAAGATGTCAGGGTGTTGATACCATATGAAGAGAATTAGTAGCCAGGCACAGTGGTGCATGCATCCCAGCACTTAGGAGGCAGAAGCAGGCATATACATCTGTGAAATACAGGCCAAGCTCATTACAAAGTGAGTCCTAAACTCAAGAAGGGGTACAAGAAGACCTTGTCTCACTGAGACATGCAAACAAAATGAATTAGTGAAAAGAGAAGTAGATTGTTTTAATGCATGTGTACTTTGTGTAGGAAGGTATTGTTTTAAAGGTTTTTTTTTTTTTCAATACACTGGTTATTTATTTCTAATTCAATTTTTTAATGTGTATCTTGTATGGGCATGTGAACAGGGGTGCAGATGTCCCTATAGACCAGAATAAGGAGTTGCATGCCCTCAACTGGAGTTAGAGGAAGTTGTGAGCTGCCCAACCTGGTTCCTGGGAACAGAATTCTGGTCTTTTGCTTGACTGTCAAATGATCTTAACTGCTAACCCATCTCTCCAGCCCCCACATAAAAAACTTTCAGAAGCACAACAATAATTCCTCCTTAGGGAGCAGGGTATGGTTCTTCCCATTCTCTACAGAAATACTATTCTGAACATCTGGGTAAAATGCTTGACCAAATGGAACACAGCATGTATGACAGAGTGCATGAGGCCTGGTGTCGGGGGCATGTCAGGAAGAGTTCTAATTTTGATTAAGAACCGTTGTATGGAATGTACAAAAGCTCAACACAAACACTAAAAACCAATCAAAGGCATACCTTGCAGTGATGACTTTTACAATATGGATATCATGCTGAACAGCTTTAGTTCTCAACTTGACACACCTAGGTTGAGGGAGCTTCATTTGGGGAATTGCCTCCATTGGACTGAACAGTGGCCATGTCTGTGGGATATTTTTTTTTAATTTTTGAGTGACTTGAGTGGGAGGGCCCAGTCCACAAAGGGTGGTACAGGTTGTTCTGTGTTATATAAGAAAGCAGACTGAGCAGAGGCCATGGGGGCAAACAGTAAGCAGAACTCCTCCAAGGCCTCTGCTCCAGCTCCTGCCTCCAGGTTCCTGCACCAAGTTCCTAACTTGAACTCCCTTAGTGATGAACTGTGACCCAGGAGATGTAAGCTAAATAAACCCTTTCCTCCCCAAGTTGATGTTGGTCAGAGTGTTTTGTCACACAACTAGACTAGAAGAGGCATAATTTGGAACTAAGACTTTTACATAACCTTGCAACAACAACAACAACAAAATGTTACTGATTATAATGCAAAGAAACCCATTGAGACATCTGCTCCTCTTGTGACTTGGGCATCTGACCTCAGTCCCTCATGACTCTACCCAAAGAGTGAATGAATGTGGTGTGCTCAATTAATGCATCAAAGCACTGAAAGCAACATGTTTCTCATTGAAAACGATGAGAAGAATTGAGAAATCTGTTTTAATTGTGTATTTGATATTGTAGTCCTAGAGCTCAAAGGGCATGATTTACTGATAAAACTAGAGAAAATTAGAGCAAATTCAAGCTTCTAGTTCCCCAGTTCGTGCTGGAAGTACTGATTGAATATAAGGAGGATTAATGTCTGACTCAGGCACACAGTCCCATGAGACATCTGAAGGAACATTCTGAGAGTGTGATCCACTGTGGGCCTTAAAACTAAGGCTGAATATCTCCAGTCTAGATAAACTTGGATATGACTGATTTAATTTTTTTTGCTGATGTGTCCAGAAGAACTGATGAGTATAAATACATAACCTGCAGATATGAGAAAGATACTTTATGAACATATCTAGAAACTTGTTCTCACGCAAAAGTGTGGTAAGTAAGCACACAGATACACACACACACACACACACACACACAAACAACAGAGAAGTAGAAGTAAATATAAGTAAGAAAACTAGATAAGCAAAGTGTAATATATAAAGGGAGGGTTGCAGAGATGACTCAGTGATTAAGAGCACTTGCTACTTTTCCAGAGGACCTGAGTTTAGTTCCTATCACTAATGTCAGATGGTTGACAACTGTCTGTAACTCCAGCTTGAGAGGACCCAATGCCTTCTTCTAGCTTCTAAGAGCAGCTCCACACACATAAATAAAAATACTTCTTAAAATGAAATGACGTAATAAATGTTCTAGTCAGTTTTATTACAAAGGCTAGTATTCTGTTTAGGGAGTTTTATCCCTAAGGCCTAATCATTAGAAAAAAGTCATGGTATAGTACCCCATTCATTAGAAAATAAATCATAAGATCCTGCATCCTATTAATAGCTTACTATAAACTTGGGTGAATTAATACTGGACATTCAATACCAAACAACTACTAAACTTCCAAACATCATAATTATGACTGTTTTCTAAAATAAGCCTTCCTAGGTTAAAATATAGATTCTACCTAGTATTTTATGATCTTAGCGTATTAAAGTTCTCAGTATCTTAATGATTTCATGTGAAAAAAACTGCATAATATAATCTATGGCTAGCCATTGGAGTTACATAAAACAGCATATTTAAAGATTATTTAAAAGAAAGAAAAATGGGCTGTAAAATACTTATCATTGCTATTAGAGTTGATTTGTGTTGAAGTAAGATCTGGGGAAACATAGAGTGATATTTCCTCCCTTCTATAAAGGTCGAGAGAAAGGGAAAGGGAGGAAGAAGAAGAGAGAAGGAGAAAGAGAAAAGAGAGAGATTGTATCAAAGTCCAAAAATTAGATGCGACACTCACATGTGGATAATTGAGGATATCTAGAGCAGAGATGAACCACACATTTAAGTTTAAAAGTTAAGTGGAACATACAGTCACTGGAAGTGCACGTATGAAATCCCAGTAACTCGTCACATAGAGATAGTCATTCCGGGAGGACCTGACCTTTCGTTGACAGAAGGAATCAACTGGGGTAAATCTACAGAAGGGTGTCTAATAACCCAGCCTCACTGTCCTCTTAATCTCTAATTTTGACAATGTCTCCTTACTGCCTAAATCCAACCAGAACCCAGAGGCATAAAAATCATACTAGAGCAGGCATACATATCGCCTTCCTGGAACAGATAAAGGTGAGGAAGGGACAGAGGAGTCCGTGTGGAAGAGAAAAATAATACAACCTGCTCAGAGCCTCTGGGCATGGGACGCAACACCTGTCAGGCTTCCCATCTCCTCCTGTATCTGCTTTCCCTGTGTTTGGTTATGAGGAATTGCCATGCACCCTTCTCTCACATTCCCCTTTTGTCCTGAGCTATGTGTACTTTCTATTATGTGTAATAAAACACCTTTGATTAGAGCATAAGCATTCTAGTAATTACCAGATATGAATATGAATTCCTTGGCTACAAATCAGCCATGCTGTTTCTTTGAACCATAGTTCTGTATGGTGCAGTGATTCTAAAAGGACATTCAACAAAACTACTATTGGAAACTGAAAACTACTGGAGAGAGAGAGGCAGTCAACAGCCTGCATTGTTTCTGCTTCAGCTCCTGCCCCATTTGAGATTCTGCCTGAACTTTCCTCAATGATGGATTGTGACTTGGCTGGAATAAGTCATTTCCTCCCTCAGGTTGCTTTTGGTCATGTTTGTTACAGCAACAGAACCAAACTAGAGCATGGGCTCATCACCAGACTGTCCTCAGATTCCGTCTATTCAGTTTATGAGCACAAGTAGAAGAAAAGCACGGCCAATTCAGTAAAAACAAAGGGTCTTTGGGTGCCATGCATTCAAAACGCTGAGGGCATGACTCTTCCCTACTCCGTAGAGTTTATAAGTGTCCACACGTAGCTTTAATGATATCCATGGACTGCACATAAGTGTGTGTGCACACGCCCACACACACTCACACACACGCACACACACGTATGTACCTTTTTCATACTAAGATTTTCTTGGGTGAGAACCTTCCTTGACTAATTAGACCCCATGCAGACAACCCCTGAAACAAAAATTTCCAAAGTAAACATTTGAAACCTCAGCATGGCCTCTGGATGAAGCTGTCTTAGATTCACGGACTAAGCAGTAACCTCAGTGGGGGGCAAAGAAAGTGATTATGTTGTAGGCAAGGCCTTTAAATCGAGTGAGAATTAAGTCGGCTCATAATAAATCACTGTTGACACTCTCTCTAAAACTTCGTGCTTTCCAAAGCCAAGGGGAATTTTCAGTTGGCCAATGAGGAAACTCCACAAATGTTGGACATTGCTTGCATGTACAACCTTCTTAGGGAAGGCTCTGTAGTGTTTTCAATATAAGGTCTGAAAGAAACCCCACAGAGAATAGCTCCCCTACTAAAGTAAACAAAGATTGATTAATAACTTATTATTGTATATTACAGTTGGGACTTTGGAACTGCACCAGCAGGAGGCTGTCTTACCTCACTGTTTTTCTTTTGGATATCAGTCTTTCTCCACAACAAAAACAAAAATATCAAACCAGATGCGATGTGTGAACACAGCATTCTTCATCTCTATAGTTTAACGAAGAGAAACTTTTTATTCATATTCTCAAATAGGAATTACTGTTAACATTTCGATGATATAGAGGGACTAAAGAGACAGTTCCGCAGTTAAAAGCACTGGCTGCTCTTCCAAAAAATTCAGGTCCAGTTCCCAGCACCCACACAGTGTCCAACAAACACCTGTACCTCTAGTTCCAAGGAATCTGATGCCCACTTCGGGCCTCTGCAGGCATTTCACACTTACATACATGCAGGCAAAACATGACACACATAAAATCCAAAGAAATGTTTTTAAAATTTCAAAGGTGCTGGGCCCAGTACGTGGGAGACAGAAGCAGGTGAATACCTGTGAATTTGATTCCAACCTGATCTACATAGTGAGATCCAGTCCAGTCAGAACGAGTGAGACTCTGCCTCAAAATAAATTTGGTGAAATTGAATATGCTATTTTATAACTATCATGCCAAAGCATTAATATTTGTATTGAAAGGATATTTTGGATATATTTTAATACATGATTTTAGATAGATGATACATCAATAGACAGACATTCTGAATAATTTAATGTTTAATGTTCTACTATTCATTTTGCATAAAGAATGCATACCATTAAACATTCTGATTTTGTTCCAATAAAGTAAGCAGTAGAATTAATAGGCTTCCCAAACACAAATCTGCTGTTTGATAATATATATTTCCAGTTGCTTAGAACAGTTCAGTGAATGACTTATGTGGCTTATAGAGTAGAAATTATTTTCTCTTGACACACACTGTGGCATTTGGTGAACTAATTTGGCACTGAACATTGCTATATACAGTAAATAGGCTCCTATTAATATCATATGGTAATTTCAACTTAAGATTTGGTGTTTGGGGAACTGCACATCTTAAGGTTCCTGTAAGAAGAAATCACTATGTTCACATCTACTTCCATTGGCACGTGCCTATGAAAGACCTTCGACTTACAAATTTGTTACTTGATTGATGAGGACTTAGGTAATATACATTTAACTTTGTAACATTCTTTAGAATAAATAGGTCTTATAAGACAGATGCATTTTTATGTATTAGAATTATATTCTTATCTCTCCTGGATGATCTGAGAACAAACAGACCTGACACAAGTGTGATGTGATTACTTAGACAAAAGATGAATTGCCAAGTGTTAATTGTATAGTATACACATTGAGCTGTGGGTCGTGCTGACAGAATATGACGTGGTTATGTCACATCAACAGACACTCCCATATGTGATTTGACTAGGCTAGTATTTTTCTCTGGTGTCTTCTGGGTGAGTGTGTGTGTGTGTGTGTGTGTGTGTGTGTATGTCTATGTCTATGTGTGTTAATCACCCTTTTCTCTGGAAAGAATTCTACTCGGTCATTGCAACCAGTAAGATGAGTTCTCCCACAAAAAGACTCCATTCTACACAACTTAGTCACTCTCTGCACTTTGAGAACTTACTTCCCCCTGAACACTACTTGTGAAATGAACTGTGCTTTCCCTCTTCAGATCAGGAACTTGCAACAGAATCACCATATTTATTGACAAATAGTGGTTTTTGAGTATTTGAGGCAAGTAAAATTAAAAGCAATACTTCTACTTGTGTGTTTGTGTGTGTGCGTGTGTGTGTGTGTGTGTGTGTGTGTGTGTATGGCTATGCGTTTTTGTGTGTGTATAGGTATGTATGTGCCCATGCATGTGGAGGCCAGAGGTCAATGTCTGGTGTCATTCTCAATTACTCTGTACCTTAGTTTTGAGTCATAGTCTCTTACTGAATCTGGAGCTCATCAACTGGACAGACTGGCTAGCCAGGGACCTTCCAGTCTCTGCTTCTTGTGTGCTGGGATTGAAGGTGTGTACAGCGATATCCAGCATTTAGTGTGGGTGCTGGGGTCCTGTCTCAGCTTCTCATTTTCCAATGATAGACATTTACCCATAATGTCATTACCCCAGCATTAAGAATAACGTTTCTTGATCACTAATAATCAACTCTGTTAAGCACATATCACCCAAGCAGTACAAGAACAATGATCCACCGATTGCTAGTAATTTGACTTGCATATTCTACCTCTTCCTAATAAAATTGTCCTTTGAATCATGTTGACTTCACAAAACTGGAGCCAATTCTAGGCTCTTCTCAGTGATCCTAATGAATCTAGGAAATATGGAGCAAAAATAAATCCTGACACAAGGAGTCTCACACACTTCACTCAAAGCAAAGCCTTCATTCAGATGCCCCTCACATGTTACTTATTTTCTCTTTGTACCAGTTTAATATCAAACTATATCACAACAGGTGTTTGTGGAGGAAAACACTCCATTTGAAGAAAATATTAATTCAAAACGGAAAAAGGAAACAATGATTTAATATGTGCCTGTATCACCTGCCACTCCTCAAAGGCTCGGATCCGCTGTTCCCTGCTGCGGAGTTCTGAGAAAATGCAGAGAGTAGCCATTTTGACCTCTTCTTCCCCTTCTGTCCCACCACAAACTCTGTGGCTTCTTCAGTAAACACAGCTTTAGGCATCACAATGTGCTGATTATCCAGTTTCAAGAGGTTTGGAAGAGAGTTAGGTAGTCTAAGGAGGAAGCACTTTAGAGTTAGGAGTAATTACTCCTAACTCTAGGTTAATAATAACTGATATCCTCATAACCCTACAATGGTATATACCAGTAGTTCATAGTGTGATGGTTTGGGGCCATTGTAAATAATGTCTTTCCATTAGACAGAATTTGGCAAAACAACAATGTCAGATATTTCTGTTACGTTTGTAAATAAAAAATATCAGAAAAATATTAAAAATGAAAGCTAGGTGATGTTTACAAAACGTATCTACTATGGCTTTTGCAGAGAAACAGCTGATTTTCTGAAATATCACTAAGTACTCAGCACACATTCAGCTAATTTGCTTTAAAACAAGTTAAAATTAAATCAGTAATTTGTCTGAAAGATACTATTAAGCCACAACCATTAGCAACTAATGCTAATAAAATATAAACAAGCTTGGTCACTCTTTTCACCTATGTAAACATTAAAATCTACAGTTGAGTATCTTGCTTACACATTATAATAAAACTTGATCATTAGATGTTATTTTATCCAACCATAGAGGAAGTAAAGTATTATTAGTTCTGATGGTTAATCTTCATTACCAACCGAATTGGGTTTAGAATTACCATAAAAACACACCTCTGGGTTTCTAGAAAGGTTTAATGGAGGTAAGAAGACCCACCCTGAGTAGGGGTAGAACATTATCTCCTGGGCTGGGGTCCTGAACAGAATAGAAAGGAGAAAGATAGCTGAGTACAATAGCTCATCTCTTTCTGCACTGTGATTATGGAAGTCACATGACCAGCTGCCTCAGTCTCCTGCCATCATGACATCATCACCATAACTGAAACTTCTGGCTAGACAAGAGATGACACTTAATGAATCATTCCATTTGGAGTTTGAAAGATCACAATGCCAAGAGAAATGTAGATGGTGGAGGCCTGGTTCATGAGATTTCAGAGGGGAACAAGGACCCTCTCTGGGACTGAACTAGAAGACACCCTCTGATATTCTGCCAAGGAATCCGCTTTCATTATGACCTCAAGCTGAAACCTTTAAGTAGAACTTGAATTCAAAAGTAACAGACTAATTTCCTTAGTGGAAGATATCACAAATCAGCATGGCATTCAGGCTGTGGTATAGTTATTATTCACTGCCTTTCTTCAGATCCACAGTGAGAGAAAGCTGAATGGTACTAGGTTTAGTTCATTTACAGAAAAGGAGGGAGCAGAAATTACAGCTGTAAATATTAAAGAGATTTGGATGATTAAAGAGAAACCTGGTACTCAGCCCTTGAACAAGAAGAATGTTATCTTGAGGGGAAAGACTCCACCCATCAAATTCATTTGAAAGGAGGACAGGCAACAGAGGCCACCTAGGAAAGTATTTTCCTATGATCTGTATTGGAAGCAAACAAAGAACACTGCTATAGTGAAATAGAATTCACCGAAAGAAATATGCTTCAGATCCTCAGAAAGAGGCATTTTTTAGCATATTCCCTTGAACTTCTGTGGATAAAGTTTTATTTTATTTAGTAAGTATTAATGACAGAAGAAAATAATCTCAACATTTCTACTTGCTCTGAAATATAATTTCATTGAAGACTATCACATCAACAGTTGTTGCCATTAACACTGAACCCTGCATGCTACAGTGCCATGCCACCTGCATGACAAGAGACGCCCACTGGCGCAGTAGTGGCCAGACTTATTGGAAGCAACCAACTGCCCTTTTGAGTGGATTAAAGTCCTCTACATATGACAGAGCATTTGCCTCATGTTGTAAATACAGTCAAACTCTATAGCTGGGGAGACTAGGGGCCTTAGAGGAAAACCTAGTGATGTTCTTTTTCTAAACATTTATGTTGATATCCTTAGATTTGTGCTGCTCCTGAACTTGGACAGATAAGTTTCTTATCAAAGTAAGTAGCTGTTGATACAGAAGTGCACTACTGTTCAAAGGGCAGAGAAAATGTGATGGAGTGTTCAGTCACAGATGGGACACCTCACCTACAGGCACCCCTGCAGGCTCAGAGAAGAGCTCAGACTGGGGAGAGAAAGACTGTAAAAGCCAGAGGATGAGCAGGAGTATGGTGAAAGGCTTTGAACACATGAACCCACAGCAACTGTGTTTAGCTACCCAAGATCAAGACAGCTCAAAGCTCTGTCATAGAGGAGAGAGGGGTTCCTGAGACTCCGTTCCTAGCTAAGATTCTAATGGCAGCTAATGGCTTCTGTGGGGGAGAATCACTTTTCTTTATGCATATGGCCACTTGGAAGCTAACCAAGCACAGTAGATGACCGCAAAGCCATGAACATGTATGAACAACATTCCTTGGTCTCATTGGGTAAATAAATAAATAAATACATAAATAAATAAATAAATAAATAAATGGAAGATATGTGGTCAGAAGGGGTAAGTATTGGGGGATTGGGTGAGTGTGATCAGAATGCATCATGTATCTGTGTGAGATTTTTTCAAAGAATAAGAAATGTTTAAAGCAGATAAAAATATTCATACATCTGTTTGTCAAATATACAGATGTTCTCAAAGAAAGTAGCAGACTTGTTTTGCATGGACCATTGTGGGGCCTTGCAAATGACTCTGATTAGACACACAAATCACAATCTAGAAATTGCCTCCACAAGCTGAGTTCTTTTTGTAAAGTGCCTTTTTTGGTCTGGACCATTTGCTAGATTATATCCCTGAACTCTCCATGCCACAGCCTTTCTTTCTGCAGTTATGACTCTGTATTTCCGACCATATTGTATTTTATATTCAAGTCTGTTAGTGTTCTGGTTCATGTGAAATGGTGCTATTTATTTATTACAAGATCTCACATTTGTTTTATCCATCACAAGGTAATGTTAGTACAAATTAGGCCCCAGAGATGCAACATCATCTTTAAAGAGCTGCCACAAAGACAGAAAGCTGAGAATCAATAGCTTAAAGTGAACCAAGGTACATGTCTGCATTTCCAAGTTCATTTTTTTTTGCATGGAGCAAAATATCCATGCAAAAAAATCCAATTTTAAATGTCTAAAAGAGGCTATTGGACTACAGGAAGAATAGGATAAGCATTGTGATGACTGGTTAGAGATGTCTGCCCAGTAACTACTGGTCAGGGCTAGCCAGAAAAGCACTGTACATGGAAGTGGTGATATCTCTGGCTTCATCTGCTATTCACTTTACATCTCCCAACAGTTTCAAATCATCAATAATATTTAGAAGACAAATCATTTTATTTTGGGCATGAAGATACCTATTAAATATTATTCTTTTAAACAAGAGAATCTATGGTTGTGAACTTGATGGAAATAATTATATGAAGCTGAAAATGTTTCCTAATAATCTCTAGACTAGCCAGGTAGGGAAAGATCAAGGTACAGCTCAATTTTGTCAATACAGTTATCTGTAATCACAGCTTCCCTAGGGATTCAGTACAATGTCAAAATAAGCCAATTTACTGGTGGATTCACTGAGCATTTGTACATGTCTGATACCCTAAAAAAAAACAGATTTAAAGAGCATTGCTTGCACATAATTGTTCCAAAGTAATTTGAAGCTCAGGTACAACATGTAGGCATGAAATCATTACCATGACAACAAATTTCATAAAGTGCTAGACTCATAGTGTTTACTTATTGAAATGTTAAGACTCTCTTTCTCTCTGTCTCCCTCTCTCGCTCACTCTCTTTCTCTCTCATGATTTAAGATAATAGGTATTTACTTTACTGTTGCACAGAATTATGTTCCATAGAATTATGGGGCTAAGGCGAGAACTCAGTCATAAAAGGCTTACAACGCGCATGAATATGTGAGTTTGGTCTCTGAAACGCATCTAAAAATCTGACCATAAATTTATGTAATCAGACAGTGCACTAGAAGAAAGCTTGTATTTGAAACCAGCCACCATCACCACAAGAACAGCATCATAAAAATTTATCATTCAGCCCCTTCCTCTAGCAGGTTACATCTGCTTCCTTTCCTATGATTTTGATCATTGTTTCTGTCTTAAGATGACTTGGTCCAGAGTCTTTTCAAGAGTTTAACAGGTGGTTGACAATACAGCATGAGAGACAGCCTCTGGGAAGCTAATGATTCTATGACATAGCTCCCACAGAGTCCCTGAGCTGTCCACACCAAAATACAGCTGGGGATGTGTGTGCTCTGCCCAAGCACGCTTTATATGCAGGAGCTGTCGGAATGCTGTCCAGCTGGCTCAATGTCTGTTTACCACACTGCCTTGACTTCATGATTTGGGGCCCATTCTGTTTGGATTGTGTAAGCCAAGGTCATTATTGCATAAGGCAAGAACCCACAAATTGCTGTTTCTGAGGTGGCCTGATGGTCTCTGTTCACAGAAAAAGCTTGTGAGAATTAGCTCTGGGTTTGGGACGTGGCAAAGCAAACCTAGAGCTCCTTGGTTGAATGCAGAAAAGAAATCATCTAAGAGAATAAGGCATTACTGAGCAATACGCCCATCTGTTCCTCTCTTAAGCAGTGATGCCATTCTGAAATCCCATGTTCTATGCTCTACTTCATAATTTACTGTGGCTGTGCTGAGGTTGCTCAGAGACAACTTCGCAACCACTGTGTTTGGTAACGATGTTCTCTGTGAATAGTGACATCACTTTAAACATCTTGCTTCAGTCACACATTAGTAACCGAAAAATAGATGTTCCCTTTCACCAATGAATACAAAGGCATTTTTACATATTGTCTTTCTAACTGTTAGGAGATATTTACACTTGAGGACACGTTACTCATCTGAAAAAACATATTTTTATGAATTTCAATGTTTATAAACCGTTTGAGTTGGATAAATTTTTTTCCTAGTCTAAATTCAAAGTCTTTTTAAAAAAAATTTTTTAATTGAATCATTGTGTGTCTCATACAGAACATCTCAATCTTAATCATCTTTATATACCTTTCTACACCGTTGACCTCCCAACTGGAATCTGTGCATTATTTCATCTGTGTTAAGGTCTATTATGTCAAGTTAGTGTTTCCAATAAACCTCAGTGCAGGTTCATCCACTGAGGTCCTGTCAGCTTACCCAGAGTCCCTCACTTTAGTAAAACCAGTTCACCCACACACAACATAATCAGTTGCCAATCTTCAGCAAAGATTGGGATCTGTTACCTATTTCTCCAGTTCCCTGCTGGATTTTTGTTGCTTGAATATGCTGAGTCTTGAGCATGCCAAGATCATTGCTGTAGGTTCCTATGAGCAGGGTCCCAGGAGCTTGTAGGAGTCTATTCCATATGGTCATACCCATCCTCACTGGCTCTTACAATATTTCCACTTCCGCAATGGTCCCTGAGCCCTGGGTGAGTGAGACTTGATATAAGAGTCCTGTCTAGGAACCTACATTCTGCAGACTCCTAATCTCCATGATTTAGCCATATGTGACTTTTTGTGTTGTTAGTCTTCTGTTGTATATAGGAGCTTCATTAGTGAGGGTTGAGAGATTCATTAGTGACTTCTTTACCTTTTGTTCTATATTGTTTGAACCTTAGGTGTAGAGGTTGCATTGTAGATGTGTCACTTAGACATGGGAAATTCACAGACAATGTCTATGCATGACTGGTTGTGGTACTCTGTATTAGTTTCTGTCTGGTGCAAAGGGAGATTCTTTGATGAGTAGTGACAGGGATACTTGACTATACATATAAGGACATATATTTTTCATTTAGTAAGAAGTTATATTAGCCTAGGGATGTGACAGCCTTGAGGATTTCTCTAAGACCTATGACCTCTTCAGCCATGTGTATTTACAGTATCACACATGTGTTTCTTTCCACTGAGTAGGATCTAAGCTCAATTAGGTAGTCATTGATTGGCCCCAAGATAAAAGTGCCACTACTGCACCAGTATCGAATGCCGTGCCAGCTGTCAGTGTGGTTATTTGGCCATGAAGCTGGTGTTGGGCCATTGGTTGATGTTTGTTCTCACTTGGCTGCTTGCACAGTGCTCTCCGGAGCTATGAGTGCGAGCCTTCAAGGGAAGTGACTTCCATATTAATTCCAGCTCCATTGCTCCATATTTGGTCTCTGAAGTATGTCCTGTCTTCAGCAATAGGGTCTTATCTTCAAATTCTGAGACAATCAAGGGTTGTAGCAATAGCCTATGTGATTTGGGGAGTTTCTTGTACTACTCTGGCCAACAACTCAAAGGAAAGTTTCTCCTGTCTGGCACTGTTTCTTGTTATGTAATGTTTAGCTCTGCACATGGGCTCATGTAGAGATATTGTATGTGAAATTTGTCATTAGGTTGCTAGACTACTGTGATTCTGTTTGGTATTTTATACTAGCTAGACATTATCTCTGCTCTCTCCCTGACTAACCTTCCCTCTCTTCTTCTTTTTTATTTTTTACTTACAGATACATCATCAATATGTAGAAAAGTTTATAGTACAAAAGAGGTGCTCCATAAACATTTGTTAGTGTTGTGCATTTTTGTATATGTGTCTATAAACTCAGCACTCTGGAGTTGGAGATGAAAGTATCATACGTTCAAGGTCTGCCTGGACTACATAGGAACTGGAACTATTTCACCATACTAAAGTTCTGGGATATCATACATCAGGCTCTGTGTTTGATTCCCAGACCTGAAAAACTACACACACACACATACACACACACACACACACACACACACACACAATAATTGGATCCCAATGAGAATTCTTCTTTTAAAAATTATTATTTTGGGGATTGGAGAGATGGCTTAGTTGTTAAGAGCACTGGCTGCTATTGCAGAGAACATTGGTGGGGTCCCCAGCACTCACATGGCAGCTAGTAACCATTTGTAACTCCAGTTCCAAGCCGTCTGACACCTTCTTCTGACCTCCTTCTGCATTGTACAACACAGGTGCACGTACATGCAGGCAACATACTTAGGCACATAAAATATCAAATTTTTTAATAACTATTATTATTATTATTATTACTATTATCATTTTTATGTGTATATCTATGTGTCTATGTTAGGGTAATTGCATGTGAATACACTGTTTCAGGAGGCCAGAAGAAGGCATCAGGTCCCCTGAAGCTAGAGTTATAGACAGTTGTAAGCCACCATGTGTGTGCTGGGAACTAAACTCAGGTCCCCTGGCAGAGCAGCTGGTTTTCTTAACTGCTGAGCCACCTCTCCAGGCCTCAACAAGAATTTCTTATGAGTTCCAAGTACATTTTTAAAAACGGTTTTTAATTTCCCTTTTTGAAGTAGACTAATTTTGAATATATCTCAATATTCTAATCAAAGATCTTAACATATGACCCAACCTCATTTCTTCTATTTCCAACCGAAACACGCCTTTTGATTTCGAGTACTCGCAGTTCTACAGAATTCCCATGTTCCTCCGCACTGAGCAGGGAAACATTCCTCCTAATCTGACTAGGATGGAAAAATTTCCTTCTACACAAGTTTTCCAAAATTAAAACTGAGAAAGTTCCAGGCCATCTGCGTTGAACTAGACGCATGATTCTTTATTCTCCTTGGGAGGCCCTCTGTCTCATCCTTAAGTGTCAAGGGATGCTATTTTCTGTGATAACCCTTCTCAAACCCCAGGACCACAGCAGAGCCTTTCCTGTCTTTTCCACACTCCATGATGCCTTCCCTACAGTCAGTCACAATTCCTGTGCATCATCTTATCAAACACTATTCTATCTCTAAATATAGTTCACTCACATGATTAGATAGATTCTGTTTTTTTTTTTTTTAAGGGAATCGACTACCTGGGAAGCAGGACTCCTCACCTCGGACTTTTCTTCTGTAATTATGTCAGGCGTCAGGCTGGGTTTGAAACATGCAGAGTATGTACCACGTTGGTTACTATTTGAGATAATTTTAGAAATCTATTGAAGTGTATAAATGTAGTTGGTCTGGGGGAGATGGCTCAGTGGATAAAACACTTCCTTTATAAGCATGAGGATTGGAGTTCAGTCCCCCAGCACCCACACACAGCTCCTCTGTAATTCCAATATTGAAAGTCAGAGACTGAGGCTCTCCAAAACGAACTGACTAGTGAGACTGGCCACATTGGTGAGCTCTGGGTTTGACTGAGTGACTATGCTTCACTGAATAAGGTAGAAGAGTTAGCAAACATGATTCCCAACATACACCTCCAGCCTACACACACACACACACACACACCCCAAAATGTAGAAAGAGAAGCAGTATCTGATAGTCAGCTTAAAAAAGCACAAACATGGTTTTAAATCCCAGGACGTGTGGTTCAACAAGACTTGTGATAAGGAATCATTTCAGTCTAAAATAAAATTTAACAAAAGCACACATCTGGACTGGGATGTCCATTTTCAACACGACCTGATGTTGACACTTTTGTTGCATTCTGACTCTTACAGATCAGATCCACGAAACGTCCTTTGGAGTAAAGGGTGTGTCAACATCTAGACAACACCAAACTATATATTGAAAAGGGGGAAAACATGAGATTTCTTGATAACTTGCAGTGTGGTGTGTTCTGACTCTTGGCAGCACCGGATAGCTGAATGAAGTCCTCACTTTCCTTCTAGCTATTTTGGTACTACGTAGCTGCGATCCAATAACTGGTGCAGTAGGAAAATTGCCACAGCAATGCTGTGTTTTACTGGCTTAGCGAGGAGAGGAAACTCACATGTCGCTTGCCAGAAAACTAACTGGCTCTAGCTGCTGCTATTAGGCTCCTGCTTTTGAGGAGCACTTAATTTAAAACAAAATTGTGGGCTTCACTCCCACCCCAATGTTTTGAGACTGCTGTAATAACCAAATGTTCAAAGTGTTCTTTATCCCACCAAGTGGATAGGTTTCTTGTTCGAGCTCCACCTACAACAAAAAGATTTTCATTCGGCAAACAGCAATCCTTGATTTAGAACGGCAAACACACCTTGGTACATTCAGGGCTTCAGCACAGAAACTTCTGTGCAGCGAGGCTTAGCCTGACAGAATAATCGCTCTGGAAAAACAACTTACAAATCACGCTCACCACCAAAATTGAAGTTTGGTTTCCTAACCAGCTTGTCGTGGAAGCTGAGAAACAATAAAAGGGATTGTTAATAGAGGTTTAGGGTTACTATCTTATGCTTATGCTTTTAACCCTCATGTTGGTCTGTTGCTCTAGAGCGTGGACCAAATAGACGTGTGAAGGACATTGAGTTTAAGCCCTTCCCTAACACAGTTTCTTAAAGGAATGTATTGTATTTCAACGCTTGGAATGAAGTTTTAATCTATGATTTATCTCTAGTAGAGACATAGTTAACTTGCATAGGAATGTACTGAGAAAAAGAGTGGAAATAAACGACTCTTAAGACTAGTGAAATAACAGAAGTTCTTTTCTGCTGTAGCTAAACCATCTCACACACACACACACACACACACACACACACACACATATATATATATATATATATATCTTTTATATATATCACATATATATCTATATCTATCTATATCTATATTCCAACATGAACTGCTATTGATCTTATGAATCCAACATTACCATTACTAAAATGGCATGCCTACTACTTGATTACTTCATAATGCCAGGCCTTCTGAGGAAACTTTGTGTCCTCCTCTTCCTGGAACTGATGATGAGAAATTAGATTCTCAAAACATGTTCACATTTCCTTGCCGTGATATGTACCTGAGAGAAGCTAGTTAAGGATGAAAGATTTATTTCGGCTTATGGTTTCTGAAATTTTAGTCCAAGCTTGTCTGGCTCCAGTGCTTTTAGGTTACAGAAACATCATAGTGGAAGGACTAGGCAGAGGAAAACTACTCACCTCATGACTGACAGAAAGCAGAGTGTGACTGGAAGTGGCCAGAGCAAGACACACTCTTCAAAGACACACTCACGAAGACTGATTCCTGCAAACAGAGCCCACCTCCGAGCAATGGTAAGTAATGAATCCATCAGTGGAATAATCTGTCTCATAGCTCAGAGCCTTCATGATCCAACCCTCTCTCAATCGTGTCACCTCCTAGGAACCAGACTTTTGACACATGAATGTTTTATAGGATATTTCATATCTAAATTGCAACACAAAACAATGCTCACTGTTCTTTACTTATGTAAAGCTGGCCCATTTTCTGAATCTTTTAAGTGCTATAGAAACACAATTTCTAACCATGAAAGAGGGTTTCATTATGAATCCGATCGTAGCCATTTGTGCAAATGAGAGACTTTTTTTTTTCAAAGAATGGCATACAAGTTAGAATTAAGGATTAATGCAGGCTCCTTCATGGTGTTAGACAGTTATCCTTATCGACATGGTGTCTCTTGTCAGTCATCATTTGGTTTTGCAAGCTGAGGTTTGAGTAATTGAAAGAAAGATATTGATTGAAGTGATCTGTCTCCATGGACGTTATTCAAATCTTATTTATTCCTACTTTTGAGATAAAAACTGCAAGACTGTATAGGATAGGGATGAGTCTGCTCTCTGTCTTCACTGCAAGAGCATTCATTTTTATAAGCTCACCATAGTAGCACTCCTGGAAGAGAACTAAGTTACAGTGAATGATAAAGACAAATATATTTCCTATAGTGATTGTGTTATTAGAACAATAATAATACTTATTATTTTTAACTGTATGAATGTTTGGCTTGCATATATGTAAGTGTATCATGTGCATACAATGCCCACAGAGGCCAGAACAGGGTGTTGAATCTTCTGCAACTGGAGTTACTAATGATTGTTAGCTGCCATGTGGGTGCTGGGAATGGAACCCTGGTTCTCTGGGAGGACAGTAAGTGTTCTAACTGCTGAGCCATCTCTCCAGCTCCACCCCCAATAATTTGATAAACAAATATAAGACATGTTCTAAATTAAAAGAGAAAATCGAGACACAAAGCTGTTTTCCATGTAGAAAACTGGCATTGCAATCCGATGGACACATTCTTTTCTCTGAACTACAGATATGTCAAGAATGCTTTTCTCACTGCATAACTTCTATATATTATCTTTTCTTTTCTTTATACCCATTTACAATGTGAGATATATTTTTGGTGTATGTGCATATGTGTGAGTAGATTTGTATGCTGTGTGTGCACTCCCATGGAGGCCAGAAGAGGATATTGGGAGACCTGTTTTTATCAATGTACATTTCATTCTTTTGAAACAGAGTCTCTGACTGAACCTGAAAGTAAGCTGGCTGCCAGAAAGCCCTCGTGACCATCCTCAAAGCTTTGCTGATACAGGTGTATATATAACCATGGCTAGATTTTTTACATGGGTGCTAAAGAATCAAAATCAGGTTTTCATGTCTGAACATGAGACATGTCTTCAGTCCTATCTTCTATTTCAAGGAAACAGGAAAAGAATATCAAATGCACATTTAACACAAAATTCCAAATGTTACTGTTAGGAAATATGCATCTGAAATTCATTGTAATGGACAGCATCAAAATTTAGCAAATTATATTTTAAGCGTGAGGTTGCAAAAGGAATTTCAATGAAACATCAGAAAACAAATTTCTGTTGAGATATCTGGACACACCATTGACTAACTATGTCATATTTTATTCTGACAATCTAAAATGTGGATGGAGCTGCGCATAGCCCAAATGCTCCAGGCAATAGCCACAGAATAGCTTCCAGAAGATGCCAGCAACAATGGTCTTCCCTATAAGTCAGTTATAGATAGCCCCGGTAGCTACAAGTTAGAACCTCCAAGATGCCTGTTTCTGCAGGTACAAACACCATTCGGCACAGAAAGCTCGCTGAACACAGACAACAGACAATAGAGAGAAGATAATTTGAGGATGTTTATTTAGAGGGATAAATACCCACGTTTTTAAAATGTTGGCTGAAAACTGAGTTTAGTGGTGCATGCCTTTAATTCCAGTACTCAGGAGGCAAGGCAGGCAGATATCCGTGAGTTCAAGGACAGCCTGCTCTACAGAGTGAATTTCCAAGGCCAGCTGGGGCTGCAGAGAGACACTTTATCAAACAAACAAACAGAAAGGTTGTTACCTGAGTGTTGTGACACATGCCAGACAGCATTCATGTATGAGAATTGCCACAAGATCTGGGACAGTCAAGGTAACAGAGTAATTGCCAGGCCAGCGTGGGAAATATGATCCCTTGTCTTAAATAATACTAAATTTTTTTAAAACTGATGAAAAATAAATTAGATAGTTGCCTACTCTTGATTATTTTCTAGCTAAAATTGAGAATCATTTGGTAATTCTTGGTAAAACTTGCCTCTCTATGCCTTTACTTCTCATCAGTGTAATGAGGGTCACAGTAACCACAGCATCATAGAGTTGCTGCAGATTGCATGATCTCCCATGTGCAGCATGTCCAGAAACAACACATAGACATAAGTAAGGTTATGATAAGAACAGCTTACACATACTTAGTATTGTGTAAATTATCCATTTCAAGATGGAAAGAATCAATGGGGAACATTTAATCACAAGTTTGTTTTATAAAAAGAACTGTAGTTCTGAGACCATTGGGTAAATAAACTGTACGTCTGGATAAAGAAGCAAAGGAAACCTGTGGCAGGGGCCAGGGCAGCAGCATGAGTAACTTAGACACAGTCCTTGCCATAACAAATACCCCGAAGCAAGAACAGTGTCTGTGACGAGGAGTATCTTTTGCCTTTTTATTGAATTAAAACCTGCCTGCTGCATTCGTGAATCCAAGCTGTAGTCCACCAGACTTCCACTTCCCAAAGCTTCATCTAGATCTCAAAAAAACAGAAAGAAAGAAAAAAAAAAGCTCAGTTGCAAAACGTAGAGACAATTTACTTTACAAGTCTCAAAGATGTCATGTGTCCCGGGATCTTCCAACATAGAAGTTCTGATCAAGACCCTGTGAGTGGAACGTCATTAATCAGGCGGTGATGGCTTGAGGAGGTGGGTGGCTGCTGATAGTTTTGGCCCATTGGAAATGGCTTTGGAAGACTGCCAAGCTGTGTGTAAAATTTTGAAAAGATTCAAACAATACAGTCTTTACAATGTTATAAAATACTGGGGTGGTTAGCTCGGGCTGCAGACTGGCTTGTGGCCATTAAAACCTCAGGATTCCAGTCAGCTGTAACCTGGAGTTTAACGTTGTCTGGGGTGTTCAAGGTCATCTCTCCCTAAAGTCCTGGAGGTCACCCCAACCTTTATTAAGCTGCCTCATTGAGCTACTGCAATGTAGTCAACCCTGCCCCAAAGGCCTTCCGTCAACTTGTTTCCCCTCACTAGAAAAATACTTGTGAGTCAACCTTAATAGTGAAACTCAAGATAACTTTTAAAAAATGAACTCACTTTCTTCTTTATTTAAGTAGAAACTGCTTGCAGTAGACATATTGCTCGAGGTAAAATAAATGGGAAGGAAAATCACCCTTCCCTCCATCCCCCAATGACTGTGCATATTTTTCAGAGTAACAGTGACTCTTCTTCAGTATACATTCCATACAGGTATGGTGAGACTAAATACATAATTAAAATGACCTACCTTCACACAGTATACTCAAACCCTAGTTTTCATTAGTACGACCTCTATTTAAAAGTGTGGCATTAATGTCTGAAAGTCATAGTTCACTCTTCTCCTATTAGAAGCCTTGAGTTCCTTCCTCAGGAAGGGCACCATGTCCAGTTGTATTATTTACATTAGTCACAAAGAGCATTTCTGTATTTAGTGTTATGTACTAAGGGCAGTCTAAGAACTGGCATTTTAAGTGTCTGGAGAGATTACTAGGTTTGCAACATGCTTGTTGTGCAAGCATCAAGACCTGAGTTCCATCTCTAGCACTGACATAAAAGGCTAGGTAAATCAGTATGCTTCTTAGCCCTGAGGAGATGAAGGCAGGACGATCCCTGGAGCTTGCAGTCTGCCTGATTTAGTTGGTGATTCCTGGATCAGTGAGAAACCTGGCTCAAATATAAGTTCCCAGAGGATTCTGAGGCATGGCATCTACAATTGTCCTCTGGCCACCATTTACTTGTGCACCACCACACACACACGCGCGCGCGCACGCACAGATAATTCTTAAAAATCGATGTTAAATGGCTTTCTCAGAAGATTTTCTCTGCGTGACAGCTTATCAGTACATTATGAGAGTCTATTTTATTTCTGATTTACAATAGTTAAAATCAAATATTCTTCTAAATAAAGCAACATTAAAAAGTTTCCAGCTGTCCTTTCCAGAACAGTATCGGTCATAAGCGTGAGGAGGAGAGCCTCAGCAGTGTCATGCAGCGGTGGTTATAGAAATGTGGGTGGCTTCAAACTTTGTTCTCCCAGTGAGGATCAAGTCTTACAAAGAAGATTTGATTTGGAATTATTATCATTGTGAACTAAACATCAAACTTGTAAGATAGAAGAAGGTCTCAAATAAAAGAGAAAGTACCTACAACTTTAGACATCTCTCCAAGGCAATATTTCAATCAGTCAGGTGGTCTGCTTTAAGGAAATGATAATGTGGAGTACTTAAAAGCAAAATTTAAGGGGTTTGGCTGATGGCTCGGCAGTTAAGAATGCTTGTTGCATTTCTAGAAGACTGGAGTGTGGTTCCAAGTACTTTAGGGGTAGGTTCAACTGCTTTAGGGGATCCAATGCCTTTTTCTGGCCTCTGGTAGACACACACATACACGGATACACACATATACACAAATGCTAAAAAGATAATAAATCTTCAAAGACACAGAATGTAAGAAGTGTACCGAGGATTGTGCATATTGCAGGAAGAAGAACCTGAAAAGATACTTCAAAGCAGAATCCACTCATCATGGGCAATGTGAGAGGTGAGGGTCAGGGTTTGCTTGGGACCACTCATAGAATGTCTCACATCTGCAAATGTAATAAACAGCATCCTGAAATTATACAGAAGTCTTGAGTTGTCAGAGTAACTGGTCCAGTTGTCAGAGTAAGGGATTAGATAAGGGTAGTGTGGAAGGAAAGGGAGCCTGGAAGAATCCAGAGGACCCCAGAAGAGTCACACTTGACAATGAGCAGCATCACGACTTCCACAGAAAGAACTGATGGGATGATCTCAGTGAATCAAATGTACCATTTATGTCTGCTGAATAACTCCATAGTAAAAACTACATAGTTGCCACACAGTCACTTGCCTGGCTTGCTTCAATAATGCTTCTGACAAAACCAACTTAAGGAAGGGAAGGATTTACTCAGCTTTCAGTTCCAGGTTTGAGTTCATCCTGGAAGGAAATTTGTGGTCCTGGGAGCTTGAGGCATCTGGTTATCTTGTATCCATAGTTAGGACACGAAGAGAAGGAACAAATGAGCACTGCTACCCAGCTCGGTTCCTCTTTGTGTTCAGTCCAAGACATCAGCTGGTGAAAGGGCACCACCTGTGTTTACGGTGAATCTTTTCACCTCAGTTAACCTGACCTAGAACCTATCTCACAGCCATGGCTTGAGCGCTGTCTCCTAGGTGATTCATGGGAATTCCTCTGTTTACATTTAACTTGACTAATTTTACAATACTGCACTTATTTTCTTAATATCCATACATGTACATAGTGTATTTTGATCAAACCCACCCTCCCTCCATTCTGTCCCATTTAATTCCTTCCTTATTCTTCCTACCACCTTTCCCTCCCAATTTCATGTGCTCTTTCTTTCCTTCCTTCCTTCCTTCCTTCCTTCCTTCCTTCCTTCCTTCCTTCCTTTCTTTCTTTCTTTCTTTCTTTCTTTCTTTCTTTCTTTCTTTCTTTCTTCTTTCTTTCTTTCTTTCCTTCTTTCTTAATACTGAGACCATTTAGTGCAGTTTGTATGTACATAGGTGTGGAAGCATCTATTGGACTATTGGAGCATAGGTAGCCTCTCAGGGTCCTCATCCCTGAAGGAAACCAAGTCTCGCCCCTGTAGCAGTCATCAACTTCCAAGAGCTCCTAGGTCAGGGCTGGGACTTTATAGGTGTCTCCTCCAGCCATGCTACGACTTTGGTTGGCTTGATCTTATGTAAACCTGGTTCATGCTTTTCTAGCTTCTATGAGTTCATACATGGAACTGCAGTGTCGTGTCCAGCAAATAGGATTTTGCTGCATAGAACTTCTCTCCTCTAGATCTTACAAACAGCTCTTCAGCAATGATTCTTGAGCCTTGGGGTTAAGGGATGTATTACAGATGCCCCATTTAGAACTGAGCGCTCCATAGTCTCTTATTTTCTGCACATTGACAACTTAGTGGGTCTTAGTTATCTATTCTTCCACAATTGCATATATATATATGTATATATATATATATATATATTTATATACACATATTTATTAATTTCACATAATGATGGGTTTCATGATGACAATGTCACTGAATGATATGTCTTATGTATTCATCCTCCACATGCTTCCTTTTCACCCCCTCACCCTTCAGAATTTAAAATCCTTTCATGACCCCAAGTTCTCTGATCTAATTTGTTTTTTTCAATTCTTTTTGCTCTTCATTTTGAAGGTTATGAGGGGCAGAGAGTTAGATTCATCGCGTTTTGTTTTCTCTCTCTCCTCTCTCTCTGGTTTCTATCATGACAAACATTTCTGAAAATTTTTCTTTTACTTTTCCTTGCTGATAAAATTTAAGATTGAGTGTATCTGAAAGCCTCCTTGCTTAGTTCCCATAGTACCAGAAAATACCATGCCCACTGTCAAGGGGAAATACCAATCAACGAGTCCATTTAGCTGTAAAGTCTATGAACCACAACAACGATTGCACGGACAAATAATCTCTACTAGTGTAGTATTGCCACTTTTATTTTGGGAATAACCAATAGCTATCTAACTAGAGGTAAGGCCCATTCAATGGGAGGGGGAGCTCACAAAGTTTAGCAACTGCCCAGCCCTAACCAACATATCTCTAATGTAACTTTTACAGGTAAGTCTCAGGGAACATAGCAGAGAATGGGCAGAAAGAATATCAATGCACCTCTCAATATTCAACAGCTTCCTCATGCAACAGGTGACAGTAAATCCAGAAAGTCACAGCTGGCCAAAGTGGAGAGATTAAGAGACATCTATGTCAAATCTTTGCCACTCAAAGCTCAGGAATCATGGTGGAGAAGTGAGCAGAAAGATGACCAGAAGGATACAGTTTGCCAGGTGGCTAAGGAAGTTGTTAATTTGAACTCACAGCAGGGTGGTAGCATGCATAAGCACGTGCAAGTTTATTCCCAAGAAAATCTCAGTGTAGAAGTGGGCAAGAAGCCCCATCTCAGCTGAGGAACTGTTGGTAACTGAGACCTTCCAAGAGAGGGAGAGAGTACCTGAAATTTGGTGGGGGCCAGTCTATAAGAGATGTGCAGGTAGAGTCTACATATGATAAAATATATTGTATGAGATTAACAAAAAAGTAATAAAAATATGCTGAGAAAAATAAAGAGCATGAACTGACTGAAAGAAAAAACATGAAAAACTTAAGAACAAGAACCATTGACTCCTATGTTTTAAGCAAAATAAATCTTTAAGGTAAGTCCAGACTACCTCAGAGTCCCCCATTTCCAGAAAAACATAAAACAGGAAACCAAATCTCTAACTTTACCAGATTCATAGCAATGAAAATCTTCTAAATTTAATACTGTATATCTCAGTTTCATTCTTGTATCTGTTACTAAGTGGAATACCTTTCTTTACTCATCATATATAAAATATGAGCCCAAATAATATCCAGTATGATATTTTACAGTAGGTACATAGGTTAACATAAATTGCTTGGAATCATGCTTGACTGAAGGAGCACATGTTAACTGTCAGAAACAATATTAATGACTATACATAAACTCTCCCATCAGCCTGTGTCTTTAATGGCTTTTTGGTGTTGTTTGTGTCTCCTTAAGATATTCTACAATGTATAAGCATCCTCAGTGATAGTCTTCCTTTTCCTCTGTTGAGTACTTTCAATTTGGACTATATATAAAATTCTATTCCAACATAACTCCTAAGTTTATAGACATCTTGAGCTTACAGGAAATTTCAGGAGTTAACATTGCCAAGTTTCCTTCATTATCGAAATGTACACATGTCAGTTGTTGGAATGTAATATAAAATCAGCAACTAATGAGAGAAAGAATTCATTAAAGAATCCTTTATGAGTCCTCCAATCCTTCTTATAGCTGAGGTTAGTGTTAATTTTTAAAGCAGCTTTATGTGTTTAAAAGAAATTATTTTACATGTATGCATGTCTAACCTGTATGTATGTAAGTGTGCTTGTGCATATAATGCCCTCAGAAGACAGAAGAAGGAGTTAGATTCCCTGGAACTGGAGTTACATATGTTTTTTTAGCTGCCATATGGGTGCTGGGAACTGAACCCACATCCTCTGCAAAAGCAGCCAGTGCTCTTAACTCCTGAGCCATTTCATCAGCCCTGACCTTCACAGTTTTTGACAAACCATTAAAGAATATAAGATGTCACATCTTATCTTCTATTAGTTAATATCTACTTTTATGATAGATTATACATTTTGCTACTGAAACAGATAAAAGTAACTCTTGTCATTCAAACCTATTACCATTCTGACTTTTTCATGACTCCATCATCTCTATTTTAAATCTCTTTAAAAAACATTTCTACCCTAATTAAGCAAAGCAGCAGATTGATGACTGATTGCAAAAGGGCTATGTGGAAAATAAACAGAGCTTTGAATTCAACAAACCTTCCTTTTTCCAGACTCTGCCATGTACATAAACACTCCCTGTGTCCCCATGTTCTCTCCATCCTTCACACACATGAAATTATGCACAATTATGTGTTTCTCTGTTTGCCTTTTTCTTCTCATTAAAATCATCCTTGGAACCTAACCATCTTCATTCCCTGCACAGTCTGAAAACTTTTCTGTAGATTTTACATGCGCCGAGGACTGCCTCAGAACATTTTGGAACCACTGGTGAATAGCTCAGCCCAATGCTAGTCTTGATGCCTAGCCAACAGGCTTAAGCAACAGACATAAAAAGTAAATCTGCACTTCCATTCAGGTATTACGTTGCCAAGTTAGTTTTGTGATACTGAACCTACAGTATATCCATCTCCCAATGTCTCAGACTCACCTCATTAACTCTGGGACATAATGCTCTGATGTTATGAACTCAATTTTGCTAATATTAATGATACAGTACCATATAGAAATTTAAGAGGTTGTAACATTAGATGTTTCTTCAAGATTCCCATAACAGTTAAAGAACAAGAAACCCAAATTCCCAGAACCAATCCTTGCTGGGAAATAATTCCTTATATATAATCTTAAAGCTACTTTTCTTCCCCCTGGCCTTCTGCCTCGGATTCCCATATACGTTGCAAAGACCTTTTAATGATAGAATAGGGAAATATATTGTAGTATCACGCCTTTGGGTATTTTATGGTCACTTGTTCATAACTAGGAGATAGAGACACACAGCAGAAAATTGTTTTTTAAAACTTAAAGCAGCAGGGTTTTTTTTAATTACTTTTATTTTATGTATTTGAATGTTTTGCCTGTTTGTATGTATGTGCACCATAAGCGTACCTGGTAGCGACAGGGGCCAGAGGACAGTGTCTATCTCCTGTAACTTTAGTGATAGGTGGTTGTAAGCTGCTCTGTATATGCTGAGAACAGAATGAAGATCCTCTACAAGAGCAGCAAGCGCTCTTAACCCCTGAGCCCTCACCCCACAAGTTAATCCAGCTTAATATGTTTTTTTCTTTGTTTCAAAGAGAAAATATCAAAACACAGAGAAATAACATGGTTTAAAGATTAATTAATAGAAGAATGAATTCTAGGGGCTTGAGAAATGGCTCAACAGTTAATAGTACTGGCTGCTTTTGCAGAGCACCCTGGTTCGATTCCCAGTACACACAGGGAGACTAACAACCATCTAACCATCTGAAACTTCAGTTCCCGGGGAATCACATGCCTTCTTCTGACCTCTATGGGCACTGCATGACATGGGGGCTCTTATGGACATGCAGGCAATACATTCATACACATACAATAAAAATAATACAGTCTTTAAAAAAAGAAGAGTGATTTCATATCGACAAGCTTTAATTGAGTACTGCTTAAACTATGACAGGTTTAAGTTCAGCAAATGAATTGGCTAGGCTGTGTAATTTAAAAGCTCCAATGTGCCACAATCAATCCATGCTACATATTATGATTATAAAAATCAGTGATATATTTTATTTTAATATGAATAGTGAATATTTGTCCAATAGCAGTTGTATCTCAGAGAATGTATTTTATTCAAAAAGCCAAATTAATAGAGATTAACTTTTAGGATTCAAATTCCTCTCTTCACCTCTTCTCTTTTGGATTTTAATAGCACTCATCATGGGCGATATGTGGGTTAATAGATGCAGAATAGACTGAATACAGGCAGTGCTGGAGAGAGCTCAGACTCTAGAATTCCTGGGTACTGTTTCTTGCCTAATGTTAATCAAATTATTGAATAGCTTGAGGCTAAACTCCTTTGTGTAAACTGGGGGAAAGTTCTGCATACAGTAAGAATGAAGGCTTTGATAACACAACATATATGGGAAGAAATTACAAATGTTTCTGCTATGTAGAACATGAGAATTTTACTGAAATCTAAGCAAGGCAGTATCACTAATATTAAACATGTCTGGTGTATTACCCTACATTGAAATTGACTTTTCTCACACTCACATTCTAAATCCAAAATTGATTTCTGCTTTGCAGTGTAAATGTAATACACTTTGTGGTCATTCTAAGTGTTGCAATGACAGATGGCAATGACAGTGCGTCACCTTGGCATCAGCCTTCAGATGATCCACATGGTATTAGAAAAGTGATAAAATCCTTCAAATGACCTCTTCCTTTTATTAAATCTGCCCTATCACCAATCATTTTACATCTAATTCAGCTCAAACATGCCATACACAGCTTTATTAAGTACAGAGAGTTTCAGGATCCTCATTCCATTTGTAATGGAGCTATTAAGCATGATTCTCCTACACCTCCTCATTGTTTCTTGTTTACAGCATGGGAAGTGATGAAAGGCTCAGGTCTCTCTTTCTTCCAGAGCCAATGCATGGCTCTTGGAAGAAAGTTCTATGGATATGCTGAATCACAGGAAATAAATGGAAGAAGTTTCATACTGTAACTCATGCAGGGTGGTGACTGAATTTGAAAGCTGAATCAATCGTCAAATCGTTTGGTTGATACTTCTGTGAAACAAACATTTCTCTCTCAATAATGGTTCCAAATTATTCCATTGGGATATAGATCAGTGGGTGCCATAATTGGTTTCCTGGGACTTGCCTGTGATATGTTTGCTTGATTCTTTATTGAGATTCAATTTAAAGCAAGAGAGTTATATGTTTAGTCAAAAGATGACTGTTTAGATAAATTCATTTTCAGTTACAATTGGGGAAAAGGATGCAAATATGTCAGAGGTAGCTTTAAATCTCCCACTATATCTCCAATACAAGTAAGAATGAAGGCTTTGATGACACACAATATATGGGAAGAAATTTCAAATGTTTCTGCTATGTAGAACATGAGAATTTTACTGAAATCTAAGCAAGGCAGTATCACTAATATTAAACATGTCTGGTGTATTACCCTACATTAAAATTGACTTTTCTCACACTCTCATTCTAAATCCAAATACAAGCACTTTTCCCACCACTCTGGGTAGGAAATAAAAGTGCAATAGCCAAAAAAGATAGGGCTTAGGAGAACAAAGGCTTGAATAATGCACATAGATTTAGTCAGAAGCAAAAGAACAATAAAAGGTTTAATGGCCGCATCCCAGAGTTGAAGATATGGTAGTCTTCTCTCAGAAGGATTTCTCCTTGCCTCCTACCCCAACGTCTACCAGTAGTATTTACCTCTAATACAGTTAAGTGGGAGAATTAGAACTGGGGAGAAAATATCTGCTTCTGGCAAGTCTCTAATTCTATTTCCTGTTTGACATATCATTTTATTTCCATTTTCCCTAAATGTAATATAGAAACTTTCCATAATAAACGGTTCTCTAATTTTCTACTTTTCTGATTGGTGTTTTCAGATTTCTCAAGGAGTCCATGGGACGTTCCTTCACATATTGCAAAAATAAACAAAAAAACTAAGGGGCATGCCGTTGTTGAGCAGAAATGTCTGAATTTGTCTTGAAGCCAAGAGTATATATTTGACTGTCTGGTGAATACTGAGGCCGATCTCGTGTTCTCAAACAGATACCAAAGTTGCTTGAACAAATGGTTCCTGTTAGCTGGGGAAAGATATTGAATAGAAACCATGTGCCTCCGGACCTTGTGGTTTCAAGTTGAACCGCAAACAAGAAGAACTGCCAGGCTCTCATCTTGATTTCAGCCGTGCTCAAGGGGACGAGAAGAGCTGTCAGTACCACCTTCTGTGTTGTCTTAATAAGGAGCCCTGTGAGCCCAGATGGCAGGCCTGTGAAGACTATGAAAAGGGACCCTGGGCAGCATCCATGGTGCTGCTACGGAAGACCCCACTTTCTCCTGGTGAGCAGTCACATATGGTAAAGACAGAGCACTAAGTCCTTTCTGGGGAACAGAAGCACCCCAGGAGACAAAGGAACATCGAATTTGGTATCTTCTTACAGCTATCAGTAAAGTGAAGAAAATGGCCTCTGAAGAATTAATGTAGAGAGCCAAGACGTTTAAGGTTACTGGAGCAGAAAAACAAGAAAGACAAATTTCTAAGTGGTACCATTTATCAAACTCCAAAAAGCAACTAGAGAATATGAAACAGTGTTTTATATCAGGAAGGTGAGAAAACCATTTATTGCAGACGAGGGTGCCTTCCTTCAGATGCAGGGCATGTCTTCTGTCTTCTCCCAGATATTCAATTGTGGAATGAGGTACTGAAAAAAGTGGCATGAGGTTTGATTTTGCGTTATCAATCAACTAGATAGAATGGCTAAAATCTGTCCCACTTCCTCTCTCATGCTCTCCCTTACAGAACCTCTTTATCTCAGAAGGATTTATTTGAAGCAGCCCATATTCCTACCAGTTTGGGAAAGGAATAATGAGCCACAAAGAAACTGAAATTACTCATGACAATTAATATCAAACTTTCAAGCATTATTGCTGATGTTGAGAATTAAATCACAGCGTCGAACACCTCTAGGCAAAAGTCGGTGGTTATCAAACAGCACCACTGTACTTGTCAGCAAAGACATGTTGATGAAACAAATGTGCCCACTGTGTCTGAAATTCGAATAACAAGGTAAGGAGATGTACAAAGCTGGGAAGGGGCGTAAGAGAAATCTCTGTGCTTTCCTCTCAATTTTATGTTTAATCTATAACTTCTCTGAAAAGCTAATCTTCAAACACACGATGTAGAATTGTGTGGGAGACGCAGATGCAATGTGTTTGAATGTGTTTCTAGAGAGATTTACCTGAGAATGCAAGATGCACCCAGAATCTGGGCAGCACCATCCCATGTGCTGGAGTCCCAGGGTGAATAAAAGGAAGAAATGGAGGAACAGCAGCATATATCCCTGCTTCCTGATTGTGGATGCAATGTGACCAGCTGCCTCGCACACCCACCACCTTGATTCCTTCACCATGATCATCTCTATCCCTTACGTCATGAACCAACGTAAAGTCTGTCTTCCTTAAGCTACTTTTATCCAGTGTTTTTTTTAATTTTAAAATTGTATTTTTTATTTATTCATTTAAATGTTTATTTATTTATTTCATTGTGTATAAGTGTTATGCCTGTATAAATGCATCTGTGTCAAGAAGTGCTCATAGAAGACAGAAGAGGGCATCGGACCCCCTGGAACCAGAATTTCTGATGGTTATTCACCACCACTTGGGTGTTGGGATTTGAACCCAGGTCTTCTGCAAGAACAGCTAGCGCTCTTAACTGCTGAACATCTCTCTAGCCGCATATCCAGTATTTTATCATAGCAACAAGAAGACTAATGCAGTAGCCATGAGGGAAACACGTATCTGTAGATCTCACCTACATGCAGGTCAGATGCTTCTGAAATTAATATAGGGCTTCATGATCCAATTCAAACAACTTTAGAGGGCATCATAGAGGTTTCACAACATAGGAATAAATATTTCACTCATTTCTGTTTGAGAAATCTGTTAGAGTAAGAAACAAGGGTCTCACCCTGCATTGTCAAAGATCTATGCCCGGGGCCTCCTTCGCCTGCCTTCTGCTTTCCCAAGAAACATGCTAGTGGAGATAGCAGCTGTCTACACACTAGCAAAGCAGACACAGTCTCTGAAGTTAAAAACAAGGAAAGCAACAGATTTGTGAAGTTCCTTTTATCTCCACTGTTTGTGAGTTCCAAATCAGCCTCCATATAGAATTAATGGCAAAAATTTAAATATTTGAACCTAGACCCCAATGTAGAAAAAATTGTTAATTTTCAGATAGGCCCGGGTATCAGATCATGTCTCTACTAGGTGAAAGAAACTTATCAAAAGCACAGTGTTAAGATATATTATTAACTTGAATGTGAGTATTCTGAGATCTGAATCATACCAGTTCTACAGCTCACAGTTAATCTTCAGCAATTCACATAAATATCCAATGGGCTACAGTACTACATGTGAGCTCTAATCAATGAGATCATCAGACAATTCTCTTGCATTTTGTGCATTTTAAGAAAGGAAAGGTATTTCTAATTACTCTAAATATCCCTAGTCACATGAGAAAAGCCATCATCCAAAGTCCACTCCAAGGCATTCATTAATTCTATCTGTTCAAATACAAGAAATAAACTAAAACAATATAAATACCAGACCCTCAGAGAATGAAGTATATGCAAGCTATAATCTCAAAGCTAACTTTGAGCCCATGTGTCAATAAGAATTTATTAGCCACCTACTATGTGTCAGGCGTGTGTGGAATTTCTCAGTCTATCTCCTAACACTCCAGGCATTCTTGGAATGGCACACTCATCTCAAGATTATATTGACCATCATGTCTGACCATATTTGAATTCTGCAGACATGTATGTGACAGGTGGCAATCAGTGTTTAAGGGAGTCTTTCCATCATATTTTATCCCCATTTAATTGATCAAATTGAAAACATTTCAAACTTTAGTGTAATTCCACGTTAAGGTGCTCGTGAGCAGTTTACATTGAACATTATTGTTATTGTACTGTATCAGTTTTTCTTGAAATGGGAAGATAAATTTTTATAGTATTCTAACATTTCCTAAAATATGATACATCTGATAAGCAGTTATGTATTGGGTTTAGCTTCTCCTCTTCCCCTCGAGGCCCCGCCATCATAAAAAAGGAATTATCTCCATATCACATTTACATCTTATGATGTAATGTTGTCTAGAGTTGCAGTTTCCTAACCGGTCCAATAACCCTATGCCTGCAACATAATTGGATGTGGGAAAGGGAACGGGGAAAGCAAAGAACTTTAGTGTCCTTGTCTGGCAGGTCAATGCAGCCCAGAAATTACTGAAAAATATAATCACCTGTTCTGTCAGTAGATGGCATCTCATGCTTTTTGTTGAGTCACTGAGAGGTGTGTTGTAAAGAGGTGTCCCCTACTGGATACCTAGCTACGAAAGAGTTCAAAACATGCTTACGATTCATTAGCCCATTTGCCAACACTGTCACCTAGAAGAGAATTTCTGTAACTGGTTTGAGCCTCCCATCACTAGGATTGCCCACAAGCATTTGATATTTTCAAGGGGACCAAAGCACAAGACACATTGTCATGACAGGACTGCCTGTTTTCAAACAGTCTACGTGAAATAATTGTAGAGTAAGGTAGTTATTATGAATCTTAAACAGGGATGGTAGGAGGTTCGGATAGTGTGTATTAAAATAACCCAAACCATTGGTTTTATTTTTCTGAAGATCAACTAATCATAGCTGTGATGAGCAACATTGTACAGTGCAGCTGTGTCCCTCTGGAGAGAAACTTCCAGAATATAACTGTGCCTTATACTGGGAAATTCAATTTTCTTTTTCTGTTAAAATGTTATATCAATGATTGAACTTTGTGCAATCTCTACCTTTGTCTTATGCTAACCAAGATGGCTTTTTCTTGAAAGTTTATTTGTTTACAAATTCCAATTAATGGTGATAATGAGCCTGTGCATACAAAGATAAATAAAGTCACTTTTGGTCCAATCATGAACACTGAAAATCAGGGGCAGATCATCATGAATGGGGCTTATTTATTATTAATTATTCTCCACTTTGATGGATGTTTGATAAAGCTCTTTAAGTCAAACTGGGGAAATAAAATCATATTTAAGATCTTTGAGTTCTCATTTATTTTAGTTTAAATGACAAAAGATACTGAATGACAAAAGAACACATTGAGCAGAATAAAGAGTCAACTAGATAAGGAAAGGATTTGAACTAAAAGCTATAGATATATAGATTTATAGGGTAGTGGTGCAAGCCTTTAATTGCAGTACTGGGAGAAAAGAGGCAGGCAGATCTCTGTGAGTTCAAGAATAGCTTGGTCTACACAGAGAGTTACAGATCGGTTGGGAGTTCAGGTCTCTCTTTTTTGAAGACCAAACAAAACAAAAACTTGAGTCCATGTTGGCAGAAGCTGCTATTAAAAATTCATTAATAAACCACCAATTTTAAAGCATGGCTAAAATGTGTCTTGGAAACATTCAGGAGGACAAAGATCAACATTTCTCTCATATGCTGAATCTATCTCTCTAGATATTTATGTATTTATTTACATAGTAGATGGTATGAAAGTTGAGGATGAGTCCATGAGGATGGGGAAAGAGTTCTGAAATGGTGGACAGAGGCGTATGCAGAATCTAGGTTAAGTGTATGTATGAGTGTGTGATAGAGTGTGTATGTGTATGTCTGTGTATTTGTGTTACTCAATGTGTGTATGAGTGTGTACATGTGTTTATTATGTATGCTAGTCAATTTATGTGTATGAGTATGTGTAAATGTGTGTGTTAGCCTATGTGTATGTGTGTAAGTGTATGAGAATATGTGTGTGCATGTGAGTGTGTGTGTGTGTGTGTGTGTGTGATGAAAGCAGAAAGTAAATTGGGAGATAAGAAGGGAACCAGCAAGGATGAGAGAAGAATGTACAGGAGCACTGGGAAGGGTCTAAGCAAGGTACAACTAGTGGATGATTTATGTGTACGAAAATGTCACATGGAAACCTATCAATGTGCACACTCACAGTAAGATACCCTTTAAGAATGCCTTCAAAACTGATTTTAAAATACAGGATGGGGGTTAGTCTGAGCCAAATGTCAATCAAAATAACTCTGGGCAATTGTTGCAAATGTAGGTCTGTAATCCAAGAGAAGTTGAGGCGGGGCTTCAAGTTCAGAAGCCCATGTAGACAAAACAGTGGAAAATTCTGGAATGGACTAAAGGTCTGATAGAAATAGATAAAGAGAGCTGTGGGGACCAAAGTAGTGAATCCTATTTCAACTCGGTCACCCCTTTATCTGCTTTCTTTTCATCTGTGATATATAGCTCAATTTCTATAGACTGAAGTTGGCTGTACTAGTTTCATTTAGTAACAAATAAACAAAAACATTTTTGCAGCTGTATTAGCATTACATGAGCTTATATGTTTTAGAATACTGCTTACTTTCCTTAAACTTCCTCCTAAAAATAAAAGGAGAAATGAATTATAATGGGTTTATTTGGATGGGTTCTTAAGTTGTTTATTTGCTGAAGGTAAGATCTCCTGTCTCTAATCTCAGTCAGTGACCAAATTATTTTAAAGAGGAAATAAATGTTATTTTGTTTTTTTACATTAAAGAGCCGTTGGTGTAGCTGCTTAATGAAATGCCTATTCGCTAATGAAACAGAGCTGAAGGTGTTGTTATGACAGGCAACAAGAGGAGAAGGATCATGGGAGCTGAGCATGTCATTTTATGAGTCATTTTGGGGAAAACTCACCATCTGGGTCTGAAAAGTGATATGTCTATTCAACTCCCCACATCTCTCCCCTACTTTGTTTCAAAGTGAACAAAGGAGGATTAAAAAGAATGAAGGCACTGGTCAAATTTTAAGTGAAGATCTGTGTTGATGATCTTAATATGTATTTATGGTTATGCCATCATTTTTAAGGAAAATTGACAAAAGCTAAAAGTAAGTTTTCATGAATCAGTATTCTACATTCACACAAACTCCCATCTGCACCCATACATGAGTGGGAACATGTGTACTTTGTCTTTCTATGTCTGACATATTTTTTTAGGGTTTGGGGGTTAGGGAGAGGCTTTGGGGGATGTTGATAGAGAGGGGCTGGAAAACAGGTCTAAGACACCATTATATGGAAGTAATAAGTTCTAGTGTTCTACAGCATAGTGGGGTGACTACGATTCACTATAACCTACTATATATACTTTATGAATGACTAGTGAACTTTCTAGAGAGTGTAATACTAAGAAGATAGAAACACGAATTACCCTGATCCAAAAAGGACTTGTTCTATACATGTACTGAAATCATACACTATACCTCATACAGGTGCACAATTATTATGTGTTAATTAAAAGTTTAAAAGGTTGCCCAAAGATGAGAAACTAGTAACTACTCTTTAATCACTAGGCATTGTATACATACATTGAATTATCTCATTGTACCCACAAAGATGTACAATTAAATACTAGCAATACTCAAATCTACTGGGAACTGAGAGCAAGGTAACTCTCCCAGGTGTCAAACCTCTTGGAGGGCTTGCTCTTATTTGAACAGATTTTCTATTTGCACAAAATACAGATGTAAATTATGGTGGTTTGAATGAGAAATGTCCCCCATAGGCTCAAGTGTTCAAACACTTGGTGGGTTGGTGTTGCTGTGTGGGGAGTTCATAGAATCTTTAGGAGATATAACATCACTGGAAGAAGCAGATCACTGGGGATAGGCTTTGAGGGTTCCTAGCCTAGCCCACTTCCAGTTTGCTCTCTCTGTTTCCTGTACCACCATTGTTGACTTTCATTCCTCTGGAACTGTAAGCCCAAATAATCACTTTCTTCTCTAAGCTGCCTTAGTCATAGCAGTCTGTCACAGCAATGGAAAAGTAACTGATACAGAAATGTGCTGTTTCCCTATAGAACCTTCAAACAATGGTGGATCGATATGTGACATGTAGGACATCAATGCCTTCTCTGTGGTTCTAACATACATTCACTAATGAGTCTACTCTCTGAGCAAGGAGCCTGCATTATTTCTTTGTCTCTAGTCAAACAAGACCTTACCTGAGGCACTAAGATCTTTTTCTTCACTTGAGTCCAGAAACAGCAAATTCAATCTAGCCGTGGTAGGCTGAGGATAAACTGGAATGCCAGCTGCAGACCAGAATTGCAAACCACCACTGGTCTCTGGAACTCAAGTTTGGACCTGGAGAAATGACACTAACCTCAGGCCAAAATATGTTACCCAATTGGTTGAACAGTTTTCAGTGCACAGTGAATGCAGATAACCGTTAGCACCGCTGCTCTTTCAGACTAACGAGACTGTCAGACTGAAGGCTTCATGTACAAGACCCAGCAAGAAGAATGCCATGCTCTACATTCTGGTTTTGTCAAATGACTGCATAATTTGACGGTGGAACTTTTTGATCTCTGGTGTTTTACCTAAGATGGGTTTATCTCATTTGTCTACCTGTCAGTGGCTTATAATGTTGTAGGCTGGACCTGCAATGAGAAAATAAAAGGGATGCCGAGTTCCTGCCTTGTCCTATATAATTATATTCTATCTCTCTTCTCCCTCTGTCTTTCCTTTTTTACAAAATCAATATACCAGGAGCTGGAGAGATGGCTCAATGGTTAAGAGCACTGACTGCTCTTGTAAAGGGCCAGGATTTGATTCCCAGCACCCATATAGTGTCTACCAATCATCTGTAACTCCACTGCCAGGGGATCTGACGCCCTCTTCTGACCTCTGTGGGCGCTGCCTGGCATGGGTGTACTTGCATGTATGCAGGCAATACACTCATATACAAAAATAATAAATAAAATATTTTTAAAAATAAAGTCAATATACCACCATCTTGGATCTTCAGAAACTTCCACGATGTATCCAACAGATATGTCCAAGAGTAAGAATCAATCAAAGTATATTTCAAATGTGAAAACCAAGAATAAATTCATCATTTTTCTCAGGATACTCCAATTCTAATTGGACTCAAGCAGGTCAACTTGAGTCTCTCGGTTTACTTATGGATGAATTTCACAGAAATTCAGAAAGATCATAACATAAAACAACTCTCTGGCACCTTAGAAAACAGGTTTTGAGACAAGGTCTCTCTACATAATCCAGGCGGGCCTCAAACTCAAGATCCTCCTGCCTCAGCATCCTGTGTGCTGTGATTAAAGATGGATCACACCAGACAATGCAACAGTTTTTAAAAATTACCAAGACTTGAAATTCTATATCAATAGTTATTGTGCTAGAAAATTCATTTCTATTGGCTAAGACATGACTTCCACTAAGACATGCATGTCTCTTGGCAAAGCTAAGTAGCCTCCAGTTTTTAAATATACAGTGTGATATTCTTGTGTCATTGGAAAGAAAACACTGTCACCATGGGAATGGTGATGGTAGAGGAGGAGATACTGATTTTGAAGATGATTTTATCTCATAGGAATCTAGTCTGTGCCAACAACCATGTTAATCTCTACAGTACATTATCTTAATTAATTGGACATTCTGAAACTTTATCTTATATCCTTTCCCCATTGTTAACGGCCAACCCAGTTCCAACAGTCAATGAGGAATATCCAACCAACTCATCATTTGATTTCTGCTGCTCCTTATTTGAATGATTTACCATCATTCAATTAATGGACACAAGTCACAACCAGTGTCAGTGCTCATTAGTTTATAGTCACTTGACCCATGGAGGTTCGAACAGAATTGAAGAGGAAAACACACTTAACAAGCAGGCTAATGTATTATTCACCCAGGTCTTCATTAGATAGTACTTGAAAACTTGCCAGGCAGTGATGTTTCATAAATAATATTTTATTTGAGCATTAAGTTTTCCTGACTCCTTGTTTAAAGGAATGACTTTGTCAGAAGATAAGACATTACATCATCATCTAACAAACTCAACCTCATTTTTGTAGATCTGTTGCTGTCATCTCGGTGACAGCTGTTTATTATCACTGAGGTGTAATTCTTTGAAAAGTGCAGCATCCATCTTTATTGTACACAATAGAGGCTCAAAATACTGCTAATGACCTCATGAGCTATCTCTGCCTCTCACAGAGATCCTATTCTGTAAGAACTGCCATTTGGTGTTCTCACTGGACAGGTGGTAACAAGAGACATATTTACTCAGCTGCACAAAGTGGTGCACAGGCAGAATCTCAGCACTTGGACAATGGAGGCAGAAGAATCTAAAGTTCAACTAAATTTTCAGTTACACAGTAAGTTTGAAGTCAACTTGCGCTATATGACACCTAATCTCAAAAACAAGACCAGAGGAGTGTTGGAGAGATGATCTCCAGTAATCACACAAAAGACAGGTGTAGAGATGCATATCTGTACCCCCAGCTCTGGGAACGTGAGAAGAGAGGGTTCCCTGATTTCACTGATTGGCAAGCCTATCTGAAGCCATGAGCTCTCAGTTCAATGAAAGTTGGAAATTGGTAGAACAGCCTCAACATTACCCCACCAATGTTAATCAACCCCCCCCACACACACACACATTAAAGTGGCAAATAGCCCCAGATTTATCCCAAAATTAACTAGGATAGACTAAACAATCTCCAGGGGCTCTGTTGAGAAAACCCCCCTTTCCAGTTCTACTAGTCAATCATTTGGTTAGAGGATCACCCCTAGGGAGGCAGGTTCACCTTAAGTTATGCTAAGTAGATGGGCAGAATACCTGGTGTGTTAATGAGGTTGTGAGTTTTTCCTGCCTGAAATCCCACCTCCAGGGACTATGCTGTCTAATCCTCAACCCAGAGAGTGCAATCACTGGCTCAGTTAAATAAATTTGCAGATTTGGAACATCTGAGTCAGAGTGGTCCTTCCCAGAGGCCTTAGTGTCATAATACACACATCGAAACTTGTACACAAACATGTACGTAACTGCCCCCCACACACAAATAAAAATAATACATAAAATAAGGAGAAAGAGTGTGTATGAGAAAGAAAGACAGAGACAGATAGAGGATAAGAAGGAGAAAGAGACAGACAGAGCCTGATTCAGTCATATATTGCAGCAGAATACAACTAAAAAAACAGAGATCTGGGATTAGAACTCAGGCTGTGCTTGGCTCCTATCTCCAATCGGATTTACAAGGTCCACTTGCTTGTGAGATCTCCCTGTGCATTTAGTACATGAGCAGTGTCTGAGACAGTTTCTATTTTCCTTTGCTATAGACTAAAACCTGGGAGTTGAAAGACCTTGGAAGACACACAGAGGGAGGTAGAGGGTCCAGGATTCAAAGATAGACTTCAATAGTGCTCAGCTTACTCAGTCCCCGCTGGAGACTCATCATAGACGGGGGGCTGGATGGTATCCGGCTTCCCTGATTGCCACTTTTGTTGACTTGAGACATGCTACTTTTATATATTATATGTCTAAATAAGAGACTATCAGAGTAGTAAAGGGTAGTGGCTCCCTAGCTTATGAGAAGAAAAGTCAGAAAGCTCTTGACATTTGGGGTGATACTAGTGGCACTTTAGAACCTCTCTGATTCCTAAGGGATTTGCTTTTTGCTCTGATATATTCTGTGAGAGTTTTGCAGTCACCCCAAAGAGAAGACGGCCACAGCACTTCTGCCTATGTATTCTTTCAAAATGCATGCACACATTGCCTCTAACAACTTCACCTACCATGGCACAGAGCTTATATGCTCTAACTTCCTTGAATATCATAGAAAAGTAGTTAGAAAGTATAACACTTGATCCATACATGCCACATTAGGCAGATAGGTCTCTCTCTCCTCTTTCTCTCTTACTCTCTCTCCAATTTTTTTTTGCATTTATTTTTCTCATTCTTATGAACAAATGTAATACAGGAACCAGCACAGGGAAATATAGTTGACTTTGATTCATGCTTTGGGGAGGCAGTGCCTCACAGTGGGGAAGACATGGTGGCAGGAGACTGCTTATTCACATCCTGGTAGATCAGGAGGCAAAGAAATGGAATTACTGTTGCTCTGTTTCCTTTGTTTTGTCCCCATGTTTATTCTTTGCAAAACTTCAGTGTGATCCTGATCTTCACTTAACCCTCTCTGGAAAAGCCTCCAAAGGCTTATTGAGTCTTTTGGCTTTTCTTAATTCAGTTAAGTTGATGTTTGTTTATTTGACACAGGGTCATACACTGTAACTGAAACTGGACCAGAACTCAGCATCCTGTCTATGCCTTGAAATTGTAGTCATTAGCTACATGTAGACATTAGTCCCCGAGTGCTGGAATTACAGGCATGAGCCATAACGCCTGGTCTTGTTATCTCTAATTAGTTTAATTAGTCAGACCTACACCTTCATTATATAGCAAAGCAATTGAAAGACCATAGACCAATACAATTAAGGCTATGACTCCAAAATGGAAGACATGACTTTGGATCACTCTTTCACAGGGCGAATGAACTATTAACACATGCATCAGTGTCAGATTCAAAACAGTAGACTTGCGAAACCTGTTTGACAGCACACTATATTTTGTATACAAAGCTGATATTTTGTCTACATCATCATTAGGCACTGATTTTAACATCACCTTTTTTACTTAGCATAGTGGAAACGCTATGACAGCACTCAGCTAAGCTTTCTTACTCACCAGCTTTTATGCTTTAATGCAGGCATCAGCAAGATGGGCTTTGAGAGGGATGTTCCTTCATTAGGTCAGTGGAATGGATTACATGCAACTGCTGACTGGCATACAGTACTCAGCGTCCATAGATTTACCTTTGGATGTGGGAATATTATTATTCTATGTTTATGCAGGTGTGAGTACAACTACATGTATGCACATATGTTCATGTGTAGGTATAGAGGTGAAAGCATACTGTTTGTACTGTTTCTACTTCTACCTTTTATTTGGGACAGGGATCCTCCTTGGCTTAGAAACTTGCTAAGCCAGCTAAGCTAGCTGGCTAGTCAGCTTCATGGGTTCATGGGTGTCTGTCTGTGATCTCACTATTGCTGAAATCACATGTGCACATAATCATTCACACCTTTTATATGTGTTCTTGGGGCATCTCTACTCAGGTCTTCACATTTGCTGGGCAAGTGCTTTGCCAACTGAGCTCTCTCCCTAGACCCCTTGAGCATTATCATTATTATTATTATTATTATTATTATTATGCCATAAGCTTGCTCTGTATGATTATTAGATATTTAAATATGGGACAATTAATGATAAGACCTATTTAGATTTTTTTTTTTTTTGGCTTTTTAAGACAAGGTCTTCTGACAGCCCCAGATGTCCTGGAACTCTCTATGCAAAGCAGGCTGACCAATGTCTCACAGAGATCCACCTGAATCAGCCTCCCAGATAAGTGTAGGCCACCACACCGAGCTTTATTTAGAATCTTACACATAGTTCAGTTTTGCTTAAAGAACTATTAACCGAACATCTGAATTGTATCAGATACTTTGAACTATCTCCATAACAAATACTGATGTGGTACCTACAAGAATCATTAGAGACATCTTTTTGGGAACTCATTTTGTGGTGGTTTGAATGACAATGCTCTCCCATAGGCTCCAAGTATTTGGACATTTTGTCCCCAGTTGGGGGCGCTGTTTTGGGAGATCTTAGAAGGTATGGCCATGCTTTAGGAAGCATGTCACTGGGAGTGGGCTTAGAGAGTACTTAAGCCTTGCAGAATTTTCAGTCTCTCTCTGCTTCCTGTGCCTGCTTGAAGATGAGTACTTAGCTTCTACTCTAACTACCTAGGCCACCATCCCTCCCCACCGTGATAAATTCTAATTACTCTGGATCTGTAAGCTCAAATAATCTCTTCCTTTTATAAGTTCCCTTTGTCATGGTGTTTTAGAACAGCAACAGAAAAGTAACTAATACTCATTCTCTTCTTTATATGTAGAAAACAGTAATGTTCAAAGGCAGAGCTCTGCGAGACACTGCTCCATGGCACTTGTAACTCACAGGTTAAAAAGGGAAGAATCAAAGTGTCACATGGTTTCTCTAAAGGATTAAAACAACAACCAATCTGTGTACTTTCACAACTGAATTATCATCCATATTTCACATGAAAAGATAATCTCAATAAAACAGAGTGGGCATTTCATCCAGTGGACCCACTTACTGTGAGAAGGGAAGTGAATGAAATCGGAGCTTGGGAGGTATCAAAATAGAAATGAAAACCAGGCTTTCTGTAACTTTTGATCTCTGTTAAACAGCAGGATGCACAATTACAAGAGGAAGCAAGTCTTCAAGAAATGTGAGGGTGACACGTATGTGCTGTGCACTGAGTAATTTCCCATTGAACAGAAAGAGTGAAAGTTTATTTTACTATGAACTAATGTACTCCACTTGGCTGACTGGACAGAAAAGCAATAGGAAAAAACTATACAATAAAGACCTGCTCTGGGAATAAGACCCCGGGGGGCACTTTCTAAAAAAGGAGTTTGAGTCTACTATGTATTCAGAACCACCATTTTTAAAAGGAACCTATCTCATGATGGCAAAACTGATAGCAAATTTTCTTTCAGTCTCCCACTAACATCCAAGAGTGGATGTTAAGTATTTTGTGGAAAAAGCTTTCTGATTGCACAAAGGTGAAGAGAGTCCTTAACTCTATATTGCGGAGCTGGGAAGGCTCAAAGAATACTGTCACACCTTTAACATAGGCTTTCTGAGTTAGTCCTTTTAAGGTACAAATTCCTATTCACTGATGACTACCTGGTTTAGCCATTGCTTTTTCTAAGAAGCTCAACTTAGCATGGCTGTGCACAGAAAAACACAGAAGCTAGCTAAGCTTTTCCATCGGTTATGAAGATTACCCTCTAGTACTTCAGCTGGATGAGATGATGGTATCCAGGTTAACTTTGTGAAGAAAGAGATGGACAGATCCAAGACTCCAAACCAGAAGCAGAGCATTCTACCAGAGAAGTTATATCTACACGTCTTTGGGTGTTTGTCGGAGAATAAATCAATCAGAAAATGAAGGTTCCTTTCTAACTTGCTTTTGAAATCCTAGATATTAGCCCTTTTCTGATATTTCAGAGCCTGGCCAATGATTTTCTCATGATATTTGTGCCATTATATCTGTTGAAAGTCACATCCTTACTGTAAAAACACCACTTTGACATTCCTTTCTTTTCCAGGTATGTTTCTAGCTCAGAGCACCGGACAAGGTAAGTGAAAGTCTAATGCTTGCAGAAATATTTGAAATTCTCTCCAGATCACAAACAAGAAGGCTTTCTTTTCATGCCTTGAGGGAAGAAAAGCGACTGAAATCAAAGAATTCCAAATTAGAATATGTGCATCAAGAAATAAGACTCATAATTTTAAAAAAGACATGGGGTAAAGTCTACACATGAGCCAGGTCCTTAGGTTGCCAGTTTTTGTTTTCTCCTGGAGTTTCAGGACTCGGACTCTTTACATGGTCTGTATGGAGGAGCTCCAGGCTGAGACTGGAAAGTGTATATAGTCCAAACTGTGTTTATACTTCGCATTTACAGAGCTCTTTATTGAGACTTCCTGTCGCTATTTTGCTAGACCCTAGAGATCTGGGGCAATGAGGAACAATTGTCTCCCTGTGCTGGGAATGAGAGATATAGGAAGATATTTAGTGAGAAAAGGAGACAGAACGTAGTAATTAAAAAAAGGCAAACTCCATAATATAGCCAGATTGTTCTAGTGGTGGAATTCCTATAGATACATAAAATTGGGAATGAATGCTTTCAGTTGCTTTCTTTAGAGCAAAGGTTGGTTTTCTTTTTTAAAAATGCTTTATTTATTATTTTTAAATTATGTGTATGAGTGTACTGCCTGCATGTATAGAAGTGCACTCATGTCCTGCAGTGCCCCTTGAGTCAGAAGATGGCATCGGATTCTCCTGGAACTGGAGTTACAGAAAGTTGTTATACATCATGTAGGTTCTGGGAGTCGAACCCAGGTCCTCTGCAAGAGCAGTTGGTGCTCTACCCTTGACTGCTTAGCTATATTTCCAGTGCTTTTATGAACTAACCATACTCTGGCCACAGAAGAAAATGACGAAAACTTTTATTTTTTCTCTTCAAGTCTATTGTTTAAGATTAGAAAAGGAATGAAACTTTATAAATGCGTGGCTGAAGAGAACATTTTGGGTTGAAGCCATTCAGTGTTGCCTGATTATATGTTATAGCCAACAGAGTTGACTGGCATCCTATGAAGAAATCGGAAATTAAATTAAAGGGTGAATTCCTTTCCTTTCCACTAATAAAAATATGTCTACGTTGGAAGGAGAGGGTTTCCAGGACTGACACTACCAACTGTGTGACACTGGGCATATGTTCCAAGATCTCTGGTCTTATTACCAGAGCAGAACACACTGATATTATCATTTTCAGCCTCTGCAATATGTAGAGAGGCAGAGAAGAGAGGCATTGGGAGGGAAGAAAAGAGGCCTGTTTTAAAATATATGTTGTAAAGCCTTATGAGAAAATCATTATGCAAATTCCATTGCTATCACCATTATTTTAACTGCTATCATTTGTGATTTGCCCAATTGGTAGGTTTTCTGAAATCTTTTTTTTGCAAAACTGAACATATTCCCAAATTCCTGAGACTCACCGGAATAAAACAAATTGGTTAGCAAATTTCCTACTTTAAAATATTGAAAGGAAAATTGCACAAAAAGATGGTTTTCGTTTGTTTTCCTCTTCAGTTGTGTTGCACATAGTTCCCCCAATGAAACCTTGGAATTTCCTCCAGTCTGTTCCCTATTACCTCTGTGGGAAAGTTGTGAGAAATCAATCTGTTTTCCACATAACCATATTACATCCCATTATTTGAGGAATGCCAAATGCAAACCCCAATGACCAACAATATCAATCTTTTGCCTCTTGTTTCCAAGTTTTATTTCAGCAGCAGTTATGAAAAAGAGAGAAAGCACAAGCCGGGTATCATTCTTCCTCAGGCAATTGCAGAGCTAAGTTATAAATTACATAAAACAGGGAGGAATATTCTCTTTATAGTTGGTTATATCCTTGACCTTGAGAGTCACAAGGGCTTCCTATGACTGATAGATTTGAGAAATCAGGAAAGAATTAAGTCTGAGGCAGGAGTCTCTTGTTTGCCCCCCTAATGACAGAGCAAAATTTGTTTACTGTCAGACAAAGGCTAAAATTTAAGGAAGAAAAAGAAATGGAGTCCGTGGAGATACTGTGTGCTGTTATTAGCAACTTTCGGTGGACTCCCATTGAAAAAGTTGCTGCTCATGGACCTAGCATGTCTTCCTCTACTTCAAGAAAACTTTTAGTGCCACAACATAGCTTCTGGGGTAAGATTTTCTATGAATTTATAAAAAATGTTTTTCTTTTCTTTCTTTCTTTCTTCTTTCTTCTTTCTTCTTACCTTCCTTCCTTCCTTTCTTTTTTCCTTCCTCCCTTCCTCCTTTCCTTCTTTCTTTCCTTCAGTTTCAAGTCCTGAGGATTGAACTTATGACCTTGTGAATGTCAGGCAAGAATTCTACCACTGAGCAATGCCCCTAGGTCTAATTTTGCTAATTTTATAACACAATTCATTCAATATATGTTATTCATAAATGTTATATTAAATGCCTTTCATAGTTCTTAAAGGAAAATAAAAATGTTAAAAATATGTTTGAGACACAAGGGGGGAGGAGGACAGACAAAGAATTTCAGTATGTCTGCCATCGAGGATTTTTATCACTTGTCTTTTTCTTTTCTCAGAGTTCACATTTTCACTATGTCCATGTGCATTCTTGGTTTCTCACATTTCATTTCCCCAGGAAGTCATTAAAGAAAATCAATGGTCTTAATTACCACTTTATAGAAAGACTGAAAGGCATTGAGGGGCAGCCTTATCTCTCAGTAAAATCTGGACTTATTTTTGAAGATTTTACAGCACTATTGTTTTATTGTTATTGTTTGATGGTTTCATACATGTGTAAAATGAATTTTCATCATTTCGTTCTTCCCTCTCTTGCTTTCATCCACCTCCTTCTCCTGATGCAACTGCTCTTCTCAACAAGTCCCTTGCCTCTTTAGTTTCTGCTGTTTTTTATGGCCGTGAAGAAAGATCACAGAGTCTGTTGGTTTTAAGAGACTGCCCGTCATCATCCATATTGTTCCTTCCTGTTATATCAAAATCAACCTTGATGCTCTTGAGAGATGAAATGGTCATTTTTTTTTCTTCATTGAAAAGGTCAGCATAAACTTTAAATGACATAAGCTACCCTTCACTGAAGCAGATATTTGGACCACCATGTTGGCATACCCAATCATTATTTATTTTTATGTATATGAATGTGTTCATGCATGTACATATGTATACCTGTGCGTGAGATATATACCTGCAGAGGACAGAAGGTGTTGTACTCCCTGGAACTGGAATTACAGAGAGCTGTAAGTTTCCATGTAGGTACCAAGAACCTCACCTGAGTCCTCTGCAAGAACAACCAGTATATATAACTGCCAAGCCATCACTCCAGCCACATCCCAGTTATTCTTAAGCTCCTTACCTATGTGGACAAGCTCCTAAACATCTCTAACATCCTGTTTCTGTATGGATGGAAGAGATAATAATACTTCCCAAAGAGTATTGCTGTGAGCTCTAAAGGAGATTTTGCAATTGTACCAACTTGAAGCTTAACTACATAGAAAAAGTTCAATATATGTTAGGTAAAGTTATAAAAAACTTATGGGACTAGGGAGATGGCTCAGTTGGTAAAGTGCCTTCTATATAAACATGAAGACCTGAGTTGTATCCCCAGGACCCATGTAAAAACCGGATAGGTTGTGTGCTTCTAACCCTGGCACTCTAAAGCCCATTGGCCTAGGCAATCATCGGGGGCAGGCTCAGTGAAGGACCCTGCTTCAGAAGACAAGGTAGAGAACCATAGTGAAAGACACTCAACGTCTATCTCTGACCTTCACATACATGTGTACACAAGTGCTTACACTTCCATACAAAGACATTTGTATCCCTCACGTACACACATGCAAGCATACAACACACACGCATACACGCACACACACATATATATACACACACACACACACACACACACACAAGATTTATAGTTACTTTCGCCTAACAGTGATTGAGTGGTAGAGAATATTTACAAGGAGGATTTTTTTTTATTACTTTTTATTGACATTCTGAATTCCAGTGTCAGGATGTAGATAGATTGGAAATCACCCAGAACAGAAAATAAAATTTACAATTAATAATTAGCTATTTTACAGTCTTTAATGATACTTTTCACAAGACTCACCAGAAGCCAAAAACCTCAGCTATATAACTAATGGAAATCCTTAAAGTTCATGTGAAATAAAATGTCATTATTCATGTTAGATAAAAAATACACCAGAAAGAAATCTTTGAGGACATCACATTTTATTTTGATAAAAGATCATTTATTTGGATATTTTTTCTCTCTAGACTCAGACTATTAAACATGTACTGAAGAAGTCGTCAGTTAGATGGACATCAATAAATTAAAATTCAAAGATAAAACAAACCTGTGTTTGCTCTGTCCTTCCAGTCCTTTCCCATCCCCAAATCTGAAGAACAGTGACCTATCCAGCTGTGGTAGGGACAGTGGTTTTGGTGGTTGATGAATGGAATCTGAGACTTGTCTTAAATGTCCATCATCATGCAGCTGTTGGGGGGACCACCCCACTCCCAAGAAGCACACAGGTTTTCTAAATAATCTTTCCATGAGCCATAGACCTGAACACAAAGGCATCTTTTCTTCACCTCGTCTAAAGGAGTCACTGTTCTTGGGTTAGGGTGTTGGACCAGATTAACTAGCAGGGTCTCTGAGTGCCAAGCTATGCAAAGGCATAATGAATCTGCAACAGGAAACAGTCGGAGTCTCCATTTCTATAAACACTATTTCTGTGTGGCATCCATTCTACAAATTAAGCTAAGCTCTCCGCTGATCCACATCCATGAAACATGTGCAGAATAACGGACACTTAGATATGGAGCCATGTTCCCTTGACCCATAGTTCTCTAGAATGCTATGATTTCAGACATTTCACAAATTCACTCTCTGATTTTTTCCCGTTACTTTTCTGTTCGATAGTCTTCCTTCCCAGCTTCTATTTCCATTCCTCCTCCTTTTCTAGATCATATAAAGCTATAAAAATAAAACAAAGGAGAAACACATTTGCCTCTGTTTTCAAATAGGAAGGAGACTAGCCTCAAGACAGGGAGACTCCCTTACAGCCAAGATGACTGACAAATTTTTGTGGCTTTCTCCAAAAGTCAAACCAAGATCTAACCAGCAGCCAGGCTTACTTCTGGCAACTTTGCTCTGCCTGGAAATAAGTGCAATCATATCCTAATAGCTATTTGGATAATTGTTCATGTGAGTGATCTGCCAACTAATGTTGGAAACAAGTCCTATTATAAATATAGCATGTACTCTAATCTGGAATATATTAAAATGTGATTTCTATAGTTGCCTATTTCTAAGCTGAAATCACAAAGCCATTTATCACATTTGTTTTTAAATAGAGCAAATTTTAATATGCAATGGTCATGGGAAGATGTGCAGCTGTTTAGATACAAGTTTACTATTTTAAGTTAAAACCAGTTTACCTGGATTTAATGCAATTTAATGAGGGTTTTCTTCTGAATTGATATTGATGTAAAAAAAGATTTTATTTTTCTAAGAAGCAACTGTGTTCTTAGTGCTTGCATATTAAATTTCCTGGTGATTCACTTTATTCCATCATACCAGAGATAAACTGAAAGTCTGAATAGATATAGGTAGTTCTGGTGGTTGATTAAATGAAAATAGGTCAGGTTACTTACCAGAAGTCTGGAGCTAGGAAGCAAAATTCCCAAACATGCCCTCACTTTGAGGTAAGGGGCTGAGAGCTTAACTGTAGCAGTGGGAATCTTGGATGGCTCTCATAAAATTAGGGTGGAAATGCCCTTGCCAAACGTTCATAAAGAGGGCAGGGCGGTACACATGAGATAGCCTGGTTCTGAATTGCAATGTGCCACGTATACCTGGAAATTGTGGGAAGTTTGTTCTATTTTCAGAGCCTCAATGTTCTCCCCATTATGATGAAAATCAGGAAAAGGGTTTCACATATTGTGATTTTTAAGTGGGTATAGAGACTGGTCAAAAAGAGTTTCTTTATAGAAAGGCACCCTGGAGTGCTATATACTCCGAATGAATTCTTAGTAGCAGTCTACCGCCTACAGTATCAAACTTCTCTGCAGCTCAAAGCTTTCATCTGTTATATAGGCATGAAAATATTTTGTATCTCAAAAGGTTGCTGTCAGAATTGGTAAGTTAATACTAAAAAGATTTAAAAGTAGGTTTTGCAATAATAAAATCATGATGAAGTTACAGTTGTGAGTGGTGTTAGTTCATTTGGGCACAGCAACCCAGTTCATAGGTATTAAGCCCATTCTGTGTTCAGCCTATTGTTTCCTCCTTTTTTTCAGTTTATATTTTTCATATATTGGTCTCTTGAGAAAGAATAGTGCATACTTGCTTTCAGGATTTAATTTTTGGTGTATATACTCTTGGGGACAGAAAAATAATAAATATAAGAAGTTCTTCTTTAGGAAGGTTTTGCTAGAGGGAGATGCTCCACCGTCTCAGGAAATATTTAAAATAATTTATCTTTTAAGCTTATTTTGATATGTGTGTGCATGTGCGTGTGTGCATGTGTGTGTGTGTGTGTGTGTGTGTGTGTGTGTTTGTGTCTGCCAGTTCCTGAGGAGGCCCAAAGTGTCCATTAGGTCCCCTGGAGCTGGAGGTATAGGCATTGTGAACTGCTTGATGTGTACCAGGTATTGACAGTAGTTCCTCTGGAAGAGCATCAGTCAAGTGCTCTTAGTCACTTAACATAAACTTACTGAGGTACACATATAACCGAAAACAATACAGTAATAAATCTTAAAAAAGTAAAAGGACAGTACCTGAGCAACAACACAGAAGTTACCTTCAAGCCTTCATATGCCTGTACATAGATGTGTACCAAAGCCTATGTGAACATACATGATACAAACATACATACAACATACAAGGAGGAATGAGCTATGCTATTTGTTTATTGGGGTCATCAGGGCAATTACCTTCTGATTATTGTCATTTTAGGAAAATAAATTGTAAATGATAAAAGTCTCACTGAAATATGATATCATTTACAACTTGGACAAAATGAGCCAGAATCAAAACAGACTCCACCGTTAACCCTAAGATACATGATTTCAATTTGCTCCACAGACCTTCGCTGACAGAAATTTTTGTGGTATTTTTTAATGAAATGATATTTCTTTTGAGCTCATCTTGACAAGATCAACAGTAAATATAGTCTGAGCAGTCCCCTACCTCTTCAGCACAGAAGATTGCCCGAATCATATAGAATACAGAAAGCCATGAGAAAGAGGTGCATCGTGGGAAACTCCCAAGATGGTAGTTCTTGGACTAGGGTGTCCTTAGCATTGACAAGAAACAGCATTAAATCTCCCGCTGGGGTTGGACAATCCACCGTCAGTGTGACCAGTACAGACTACAAGCATTCATCTCTCTCTGCTTCCCGGCTGTCGATACACTGCAATCAGTTACCTCAGTCTCCTAAGCCATGACTTCCCCTGACATGAAAGACTATATCCCCTGGAACTGAGAGCTAAAATGAACCTTTCCTTCTCTGAGTTGCTTTTATAGAGTATTTTGTCACAAGGAATAAAACAGGCAGCTAATACAACATGCAAGGACCAACTTATGAAATGAGAGAAATATAAATATAAGCCAAAAGCTATGAGCTACAAAAAAGGGATTATGCACCGTTTAAACTCTTTGAAAAGTTGCCTCCTCTACAGCTCTAAAAAAGCTCTCACTTCATAGCTTAAATCCCATAGTCATATATGTCCCTGTCCTAACTCTGAACAGTAAGCCTGATTTGCCATGAACTACAAGTGACTGTCTCTTTTCAGTACTTTGAGAAATTCTGTTTTCACAGATTTAGAATATTTGATCAGGTACTTAGGTCCTTAACAGAAATTTTCATCTGTCTCTTATTAATAGTATCAGAGCCATCAAATTAGCAACAGTCCTGAAAGAACCAAAGAAGAGTGAGCAAAGCTGAAGGGAGACTTGGGGGGGTGGGGAGGTGGGAGGAGAGAGGAAGAGAAAGGAAAAAAGGAGATCCCTGCTTTGACTTCACAGACTCTGATATTATTGGGCAAAATATGAGCTTACCTGTTAGCCAGAAAACTTAAAGACAATATATTAAATGGTATGACCGCCTAAACATTAGTTCTTGATTATGACACGTTTGACAACTTTAAGAATATCTCGGGGCTGGAGAGATTGCTCAGGAGTTAAGACCATTGAAGGCTCTTGTAGAAGACCACAGTTGAATTCCCAGCACCCATATGGTGGCTAACAACCATCTGTGACTCCAGTTTTGGGCACTCTGATGCCCAGTTCTGGACTCCTGTGCGAACTGAATGACATGAGTGTACTTACACACATGCAGACAATACACTCATACATATAAAATAAAAAAGGATATCTATCTGGAAAACAGAAAGTACATGCATATCTTTTAGAAACTTATGACATTTATTCTTTAGTTATGTGGAGGGCATGCCATGAAAGTAATAAAAAAATTTAGGGAGTCACTTCTCTGTTTCCACCATGTGTATCCTGGGGATTGAACTCAGGTCATCAGGTTTAGTGACAAACACCTTTCCTTGTTGAATTGTCTTGTAAACCCACATATACAGCTTTAGGGAAAAGACCCAGTCAAATTTCCACTCCCCTCCCCTGTGTGGGCATTGTCTGATCATTAACTCTGAGTCAGTACTTAGCAGTTTATCTACATGTTGACATGGACAACGGATGAGCTAGATGTTCAGATTCTGTGGGGTATACCAGTGTGAAAGATCTCAACACGCTAACTCACTTAGTGAGCAATTTCTCCATTCTGAGGTCTCAGTTCTGGTCATTCAATGTTGAATTTCAATTACTTTTTACATCTATCCCTCTTGTTTGCGTGTGTGTGTGTGTGTGTGTGTGTGCGCGTGTGTGTGTTATCATTGGTCAGTTATAATGTACAGAAGGCACACAACACTTTTGCTCTTCTATTTTGAAACATACTGCATATCCAAAGCAAACAGCTAAGTACAAACAGCTAATGAACAATTGTGACATTAACTCTTTAATCATTTCCTTGAGAAGGAAAACGAAAACACTGCCAACCAGAAGATGAGATCTCGAAGCTTTTGAGTAGAAAGCAGTTTATGCTGTTCATGGAGAAAAGTGAATGATAAAATCCTGAAACTTGTTGTGTTGTCTTCACTTGTTGTTGTGACAACTACCAAAACATATATATATATATATATATATATATAGAGAGAGAGAGAGAGAGAGAGATAATAAATGTCACTCCCTCCGCATGATCTTCGTTTGTATTAAAAATGAGATGGTTCAGTGGTTGGGATCACTGACAGCTCTTGCAGAAAACCTGAAATAGATCCCCAGCACCTACATATCGGCTAACAACTGTCTTTAACTCTAGATCCAGGAGATCTGACACCCCCTTTTGACCTCTGCAGGCACTACACAATGTGGATGCACTTATATACATGTAGGAATAACACTCATAGACATAAAAAATAAGATATAAAATAAAAATGAAATGAAATATGGACTCATCCCCATTTCAGACCGTTGAAGAGCATCTCCTGTACTTGTGAATTTCCATCTCAGACTATGGGCCTTTAGTAAACCTCTTGCCTCTCTGTAACAGAGTGGGATTCACAGCCAAAGTGGTTTTGGATTTCCACAGCCTCCATCCACTCTGTGATCTACTGAGACACTCTGTAGTTCTTACTGAATGAGCACTGAAGAAATGAGCAGGGCGACCGATGAAAAGTGGAGAAAATAACATCCCGAGATAAGAAAGTGAGGGTACGGCGTTATCTACAGGAGTCCAGAAAAGCCACCAGGCTCGGGTCCCTTAGCAGAATCAACATCACACATGCTGACGCCTGCACAGCAAATCCCTGCATCTGTGCACATTTGCATTAAGACGCACTCTTTCTCTTTAAGTGTGCTCTGGGCTTCTCCAGATGTGAGATGGTAGCCATATTTCAACTCCCCACCTTCACACCTCCCACCAGTCTTAACCTCTTTTCCCCAAGATTTATGTCTTTTTTTATTGTTCTGCCTGGAGCCGTGCCAGACCCCAGGATCAAACTTCCCAATCTCACCAAACTCCCGGGTGAGGGGGGCAGAAATCAGACATGGTAGAAAGGTCTGTTCTCATGATGGGAAAGGAAATGGCTTACCTGTTTCCATGGAAACATGCACACCTCCCAGTTGTTGCTGAATAAATGAAAATTGTTCTTTACAGATCTCGGTTCCAAGGAAACAAACCTATCGAGGAGTTCTCCTCTGAAACCTTCGATTTGTTTCTCTATTTCATCTTCTTATCACATAACACATGAACAATTCTCTCTGGATGTCATCTGCGGAATAACCAGGAAGCACTAGGTTCTTAAAAACATAAAATTAATAATCAAAACTGCTTTAAGAACTTCCAGGTGACAGACCCGTGGTTGAGTCTGTGATGTCATTTCATTGAAGATGGAGCTCTCTAGAAGGGACGTTTCTTAACAATTGTGTTTTTGAAAGATAGTTTGTTTAAATGAAACCCATACTCAGTTCTCACTGTTCAGCTTTGAAGACACCTTGCAGTGACATCCTGTGGAGTGGGATGTGCAGCATTATCACTTGTAGATCAGGCTGGGCAGATGGCTCAGTGCCTAAACTGCTTGCCTAACAAGCATGAGTTCTCATTCTCAGGCCCCACACAGAAAGCTAGGCATTGCAGCACGTATGTATAATCCCAGCTCTGGGGAGGCAGAGACAGGAAGATCCCAGGGGCTTGCTGCATAGCCAATTTAACACAGATGACAAGCTCCAGCCTCAGTGAAAGGCCATCTCAAGGTGGAGAGTGATAGAGAAGATACTTTTAAAAAATGCGTTGGCTCTTTCCTTCTAATCTTTACTTGTTTCATTTCTTTGTCTTTATTTTTATTCATTTAAAAATATTTTATTTTATTTTTTGTTTGTTGTGTATGAGTGTTTTGCCTGCATGTAGGTAGGTATGCCTGTGTCCTGCAATGCCCAAGGAGGTCAAATTATGGCGGGCATTGGGTGCCCTGAAACGAGAGCTATGGATGGTTGTTGGCTGCCATGTGAGTGCTGGGACTTGAACCCAGGTCCTCTGTAAGAGGAGCCCGTGCTTGTAACCACTGAGCCAGCTCTGCAGCCTTGAGAAAGATACTTGAAGTTGACCACTGACTTCCACAAACATGATCACTCTTGTCCACCCGCGACACTATATACACATACCAGTAAGTAAAATAAGTAAATATTGAATTTTTAATGTTACAATTAAGATGGTAATTATTTATTTGTAAATTTTTATTACATTTTTGTGTATTTCAGAAACCGTGGATGTTAAGGTTTACTGTAGATATAGTACATTCCTTTTCTAGGGTCTCCTATCACCTGCAGAGTTCCCACAGAATGCTCTATAAACAGAAGAGTACTAAAGACCACAGGATTTGGATGGTCTCTCTCTTTTTAATTATGTGACTTTCCTAAGGTCATGTCACAACTCAGCCTTGTATTTCTCATTTTAAAATGATGACAAAAGTAATTGGACACAGAAGAATTTTTATTGCTACTTCTTGTCCGTTTAAAAACTTTGAAGTTATGGCCTAGCAGTGTCCTTCGAACAAGCATTCCATCCTGCAGGAAGACCTGTGAAGGTTCCTGAGATTCGGGAATTAGATAAACCTCACAAGTCCTCATATGCTGAAACTTAGAATATTCACAAGATCCCTTCCCAAGTGTAGTATTCCTTCAGTAGCCAGTTGCCGGCCAGGGCTGCAGAGAGCTCCAGGGATGTAGTATTTGTGAGCTGTCACCCAGGCTGGGGTGGGCTTTTCAATGATGCAGCTGTCTGTGAATCACTCTTACTGCTGTAAGGAAATAATCTGTTCTTTAATGAAATCTATTTCTTTAAATCTTTAATGAAATCAGGTGAGTAGACCTGAACTGGTGCCCTCCCCCCAGGAAAAGCTAACCCAACAACAGAAGATTCTGTGACACATCCTAGGACCAAAAGCTCTAACCTCAAACTGCAGAGTCAGCACTGAGAGGCTATCATTACAGGAATTAGCGTCTATTCTACATTTTTGTGACGCACTGCAGTAACTCGGTGCACCAGTAGCATCCAAAGCTGTGAATGAACAAATTTCAAACTTTCCAATTTGTCATTATTTTAACTTTAATGTCCAGGACTTGATTCAGTTGTTGGCAAACTTTTAAATGTGCTTAGAGCAACTTGGGTATGCAAATATATTTTCAACGATACATTTTATGGACTGAAAATACTGACCAAATATTTCCAAACAGATTTAATATCTGAAGCGGAGTTGTGCTGTGATAATAAAACGCATATTCTATTTTGAAGACAATACAGAAATGTGAGATAGATCATTAATTCCTAGGACCAAATAAAAGTTGATATTGAAAGTCTCTGTGTTTCATCTAACTCCTTAAACCTTTGGAATTACATGTGTGGCTTACATGATGCTGCTGCCCGTCAATGCTTAGCTAGAAAAAGCCAACAGCTAGACATTTCACAAATTAATGTCAAAGCATGGTTATTTTTCCAAATAAAAATTTTAATTTATCAACAGGTTCCAAACTTTTCTCCTTCTGGAAAATAGGTTCAAAAATATAAAAGGAAGTTAACAAAACAATAAGAAAACTGCACGTGTCTCTGTGCCCTATGGATTGAAGAGTTTCCCCATCTTTAATGAGTTATACATCTCTCTCTCTCTCTCTCTCTCTCTCTCTCTCTCTCTCACACACACACACACACATACACACACACACAGGATAGTTCTCCTTTTCTCTCTATCTCTCATGCATACTCCCTTTTTCTTTCTCATATGCATATAAACATATACATAATCTCTTTCATACACATACACACACACACACATACCACAGAGGATTTCTATCCCTTTGGTCTCACTCTCTCAAATATATGCATAGAATCTCTGACATTCCCTCCATCATTCTCTCAATTTCCATCTCCTCTCCTTTCTTCTCTCTTTGATACAGTCAGAATATCTTAGCTGGCTGCAGACCATTTGACCTGGGGGCTTCCAGCAGCCTACAGAACTGAGAAATTAGTTTTCTTTATAAATTGCTCAATCTTCACTATCTTATTATAGAAGTACACAGTGCTACATCACAGCAGAAATGTTCAGTGAGAAGAGAATTCAAGACACTTTGCTGCCAGAGCCAAGTTATGGGTAAGCTACTTACAAACTGGCTTAAGAATCTGTTATTCAATAATATTTTAAGAATCGCTATTAATTTTGACGATACTGGTATTATTGTCATTAACCGTACTGTCGTACAGTTTTATTGAGGGATCTGCTTTATTATTAATATATTTACATTGAGGATACAGTGAAGTTCATAGCTTTCTTCGTGTTTTAAAAAGAATTACAGAACAGTTGAGTTCCTAACAATCCTGTCTGGATGTAATAGAAGATGGGTTCCATTCAGGTGTAGCCACCTGGAAGATTATTCTACTGCCTTTGAAAGATTGGTTATGTTGGCACCTGCAATGGTACCTAAATAAATGAGATTTCGATGTAAAAAATGCACACACTCCTTTGCAGGTCCTTGTTTCTGATAATCCATAATACAATGGATCGGCTGGTCATTCTCCTCCAGGAGACGCTGTATGGTCTCCTGGTTGAACTGGGCCTTGCCTCATAGACATTTGGGAGCAAAGATCACCAACATGCTGCAGACAAGGTCCTGAATCTGAACCCAGAGTCACTTGACTGTCTGATTGATATTTCTTACAGCAAGCAAGGAAAGCTGTTAAACTTCACTTCTGCTAAGCGCATGACCTTTCCAAGAAGACAAATGTTCTTTCATTCATTAACAGGAAAATTCAGTGTGTGAACTGATTCACAGCCCATTCCCTCTGTTCTTTCATTGTGCTTCCTCCTCAATAACTGAAAATATTATTAACCTTCTGGGATGCTGTGATAATTAAACGCTCTATAATCTAGGGGCAGAGTAACTGCTATCGTATAGGTACATAACTATGGAACATATTGGCCATTAATTTTACAATTTTTTGATGCTTTTGATGTCAATTGTTTTATAACAATCACATCATTATAAGTATATCAGTACATATAATATATGTATACGCTCACAGAAATCACTATGTACATGCTATTAATGCATCAATTCTCAGAAGTCCTGTGTTTAATGTCATGACTTCCTCAAAATACCTGTTTTGGAAGTAGGAAACTCTAGCTCCAAATTTCCCAGGTTCATTTGCTAAGATCAGTTTTCCCTCAGACACTGAGAGAATATATTTTAGAGCTTTCTTATATGAGCTATGTTATGAGCATCAGGCACTTTTCATAATCTCTTGATTAGTCATTCAGAAGAAAAGTGATTGATAGCTTCTACCAGGGATGGTGGCACACATCTTTAGTCCCAGGACGCAGAGGCAGGAGGATCTGTCTGAGATGAGGCCAACCTAGTCTTCATAGCAAATTCCATGTCTGCCTGGGTTACAGAGACACCCAGTCTCAAAAAATATATGGAAAAATGTGTTTGAGCATCTCTTTGGTTTATTGAACTTTGGACTGTTCCATTTAGAACTCCATTCAAGACTTTGCTTCTCATCCCAACTAGCTAGCTCACTGATGAAACAAAAATAAGATAATGCTAGTTGGGGTCATAATTAGGTTATGTTAAATTCATTCAACTTAGAATAGAGGGTCTAATAGCCACTTGATCAAAACACACCAAAATTAGGTAAGTTCAAGATTCCCAATAACTGTACTCTCCCCCTTGGATGTTGGTTTCTTGAAACTGTCTTTTAAATGGGTGCTCATAAACAAAGAGTCCATGGACTCAAATGATTTGAGTCAAACACAAGCCCTGCCAGGCTCATAGCCATACCTTGACACCTCCACCCCACTACGTGGACTTTACCCCACAATGCTGATATACAGCCTCATTCCCTTATTCCCATTCATGCTGCCAACCCCAGATGGCCAGCCAGTCATGTTTGTTGGTACTAAATGATACCACATAATTTTATTATATGGACAGATGCCCACTAACATGAAGGGGAGGTTTTACAAACTTTTTTTTTTCTTTTGATTTAGAACACTTTGGAAATAGAGTTTTTAGATAAAACTAATATGCATTCAATATCCAAACTTAATCAGTGGCTAAATTGGAACCTATTATAATAATAGGTAATAAAGTGATGATGGATAGCATCTTTCTGTACGTTAAGGCAGGGTGGGCAAATTGGTATAGGAGCCAACTCCAGCTCACCACCAGTTTTTATAAGACCTGCAAGCTAAGAATAGCTTTCACATTTTTAAAAGGTTTCATTTTAATGGCTATAGAAGTACCAGTATAGTATTTTTTTTTACTTTTGCCTCTTTTACAGAAACTGTTTGCCATTGCCTAAGCGTTAAACTCTAGATTTTTTATTATCTTCTCAATTTAATTGTCCATATTTTATCATGTCTTTATTTAAGATAAGAATTAGTGATATTCCCATAATACATTTTATTCTTCAATTGGGGGGAGTGCAAAATACAGTTAATTTGAAAAACCTGGTTTCTACAGTATCTGGAAAAATCTGTAGTATGCAAACTTCTTATTTAAGGAGAAAAAAATACATTTGAATATGAACTCTTAAATATCCAGGAAAATAGCATACTTTATATAATCTTACTGCATAAAGTGATCTGGTACCAACTCTCTCAAACACTGGTATTTAATCAAGTTTTCTTATTAATTTCTCTGCATTCTTAACAGGCACGGTACGCACACGTCTGTTTTTTATTTCACTGTGCAGCATACTTGATGAGTTTTATTCTTTAAACAGTTCTTTGGCAGTGGAAGCAATAGCTTTAAAATGGGTTCCACAGAAGTGCATGGTCCCTGGCTTCATGATAGAGGTATATGAATGTTTCCAAAGTAACAATGAAGCAAGACCAAAGACCCAATAACAAACAGCTGAGTGGATCAGTAACCCCTGTGTTCTCAGTCCACACTCGCTCAAAGCATTGCATAGAAAAAAAAAAGGCTATTTATATCTGGAACTTAATGCAGTGAAATTATCACAGCCGACAGGCGCTAGTGTTGTAATTCGGAGACAGGGCTTGGCTTAGAGGGATTTGCAGGCTGTTTTTATTCAAGTTTTTATTTATTTTTTTAAGTGAAACTTAATTCCCTAATCAGTTCCAATTTACATATTCGCGGCTCACTCCCCCTCTGTTTTTTTCCAGCACGAATCTACAAGCAATGGGGTTGCAGACATGGAGCAATTATTTGATTAAATAATTATTCAGTGCAACATGCCCTCTTCTATTCTGAGCTGATGGATCAGTGGTCACAATGCCGATAAAATCACAAGACCCGTGTGGAGAACTTCTGCAACAACTCTGAGCTGCTTCCTGTCCATGTGCATATGGAGGCTTATGCATGGATGTGGCTGCATGTGTGTGTATGTGTAAGCTTACACATGGATGTGACAGCATGTGTGTTTTTAACTTGATCCACCCTCAACATTTTGTTCACACCAGCTCTCCTTTCCAGCCTTACGGGATTAATATTCTGCTAAATGAAGTGTTGCAAATTTGAATTTTATTTGGGGCTAAATGGAATACCAAATGGTAATACGATCATGGTGGAAATGTATTCTATCCCCGAATCCTCTTGGCCCTTGCATAAATAAACACATCAGTGAAATGGTCTTCCTTGTGTGAAAACATCAAGTTTTAAGTCAATGCACTGCTTTTGAATGTCATTTAAAACATTAGAAGTATCAAAACTCTACAGCCTTCTTTTCTAAAGTACGTTTCCTCTCCCTCTCTCTTTAGGCTTGGTAGTTATCCAGAGACAGCATCTTATGAAGAGAGTGGAAGGGTCTGAAAGCCTAGTTGAATATATTTTTCATATTTTATTTATTATTTTTATTTTTGTGTGTATGGGTGTATTGCCCACATGTATGTAAGTGCATCCATGTCATGCAACGTCCATGGTGGTCAGAAGATAGCCTAGGTCCCCTGGAACTGGATTTAAGGAGAGTTGTTACTCACCTTGTGTGTGCTAGGAATCGAACCAAGGTCTTCTGCAAGAGCAGTCAGTGCTCTTAATCTCTGAGCCATCTCTCCAGCCCCTAACTGAATGTGAAGTGTGTTGTTTTTACTGGGTTCTGAAGAATCATCAGTTATTTTGAAGAGTTTCTGTGAACTTCAAAGTGACTCCTCTTAGAACAATAAGAAAATTAAGAATTGCATAACTTCTACCCTTCTCAGACCACAGGCTTAGATCATTAGTGATCTGAACAGTTATAATGACTGAACAGAAGAGAGTAGGAGACTATCTCAAAACATAAGGTGAAGAAGACACTTGATGTGAATCTCTGATCTCCACATGCAATTTGTACCTGTACACACACACACACACACACACACACACACACACACACACACACACAGGGGTGCCTAAATATTCTCTAGAAAATGATTTTCTTTAATGGGGATGTGGGATCCATTGAACAGAACAGTTAGTAAGATATTGTAGGCATCGAAGAATCAGTGAGGAGAACTGGAGAAATAACCACAGCAAGCTATGAGTAAAAATGGCAGATGCCAGAGGTGAGTGATGGTAGATTCTTAAGGAGGATCTGTCCAGCTGGTTTCATGCTGAGAGCACTGGACCTCACATGTGTCACATGTGTCCATCCAGCATGAACACCAGAAAGACACTGGTGAAGAGTGTGTGTGTTGAGAATCAGATTCAGCCTGCTTTAAACCTGATTTGGTTCTTTCTCTGTTGTGTGCTTTTTGTGGCTTGATCTGCTGTCCTCCATCCTCAGTGGTATTATTTAAAAGAAAACTGAAAACTATATCTATTGGGTTTATGGAAGAAATAGGTTGAAAATTTTAAATTTCTTCAAATAATACCCCAAACAGTCTTTGCACTGAGGACAGGAACTTACTGTGATCATCATTTTAATTGTTGATCTGAGGATAATCAATATACAGTAACTTTAAATACTATCCTCTTAAAGACATGGGAGAATTGCTCATGTTTGGACGTGTAGTAAAATTTCTATGTTGGAAGGGTTAATGTATGAAGCAAGTTTCACTACAGTTTTTTTTTTAACTTTTAAAACATTTGATATGAATTATATATTATTTTCTAAATTGTTCTCCCTGGATGCTAACTCAATTAAAACCAAAAAATATTTCTTAATCATTCAGTATATGCCCAGAAGCACAGCAGACACTATAGGAGATGTAAAAATATTATTATAAGCTTTCTTTGTGGTTAAGAATATTATAGTTTAATTAGAAAGATAAAAGTTGTACCTAAGAAGTCAGGAAGAGATGGTAAGATAAAAGCAAATAATTGAGGAATTGATTCAAAGTAGTGTTACTAAGAGAATCCCAACAGGGTGGCTCTGATACATTTGAACTATTGAAAAGGCTCTTGAGTTGTGAACCTGGAACAGAATTCTGAAGAGAAGATGGGCTGATTCATGATGAACTGAAGAGAGGAAGGACTAAAGAAATCCTGCACAGGAGAACTTGGGGGTCCACCATCTCTGATCATCTGAACCAGTACCTCAGCAGAACTTGGTCAGTGTGATCCTTCCTTCACTCCTGAAACGTTTTCTTCCTTGATTCATCACAACTCAGATGCTCTTCTGTCCTGTTGTCACACTTCCTGTCCCTGCCTTTTTACCTCTCCTTTCTGTCTCTCTATCCCTCTGTCTCTGTCTCTCTCTCTCCATCATTTGTTCTAGAATTGCTTGAGTTTCTCAAAGAAAGCAATTGTCAAGGGAGCAGAGGACACCATGTACAGACCACAAGGATACTCCAAAATGTAACTGGCTTACATTTGTAGGAAACATTTGTTACAATTACCCAACAAATGTTGGGACACTAGTATGAGCTAAATTCTATTCTGATTTCCGTAGAGGTTTTTTTTTCTTTTCTTCCCCCAACTCCCGGGCCCAGGATTCTACCCAAAGCACACAGCACACTAGATTCAATCTTCAGGTCTCCTTTTGGCTCTGACATTCTCCCAGACATCCTTGATTAGGTATCAGTTACCAATATATATTTCCTCAGTTAGGGCTGGGGTTCCTTGTCTCCCTGCTTCCGTGCTGGGTTATTTTCTGGTTTAGGTGTAAGCAGGCCTTACACACGCTGTCACAAGTGCTGTGGATGCATATATGCAGCTGCCCCGTCAGGAAAACATGGTTTCCTTGTGTTTATCCAGGGCCCTTGTCCACAATGAGCCCTGAGTCTTGGGAGGTAAGGTATAGCATAGGTGTCACATTTATAAACTAACATTATTATTATAATTTTTATGCGTATGAGTATATTGCCTCCATGTGTGTGAGTGCACCTATGTCCTCCAATACCCTCAGAGTCAGGGGTCGGATACCCTTGGAACTGGAATTATAGATGGTTGTTACCAACCATGTGGGTGCTGGAACCTGAACTCAGGTCTTTTCCAAGAGCAGTCAGTGCTCTTAACCCCTGAGACATCTCTCCAGCTCTATAACCTAATTTATTTTTAATTATTGGGTTTTACTTACTCTGAAAATCTCATACACCCATACAGTGTGTTTTGATCATAACCATCCTCACTCTCCTCTTCCAACCAAAACCTCCTGGGCCCTTCCAACACATCTGCCTCCTGACATCACATCCTATTTTACTTTTGCTTTGTTGTTACTGTTTGCTTGTAGTTTCGTAGATAGTTGGGATGTCCTCAATACAAAGAAGAAAAAAATGGAACCGAGTTGGTTCCAATATGTCAGTGGTGCCACAGATAGGAAGTCAGAGTCTAGAAAGAAGTGATTATAGGAAGGAACCTTTCTTCCTCCGGGCACAGAGGGTGTTTCCTTGTATGTTGACAGCAGAGAAGAGTAGAGTAGGCTCAGCAGAAGCACTACAGTGGAGGAATGAGACACAGTGTTGATGACCCTGAGATCAGAGTCATGTCACACAATCACGGACATTAAGTCAGGGATCAGTGTGGCTGGAATTAGGATGAGATCTGAACATGAAGCCAAGGAACTTCAGATTTCAAGTACCGCTACTAAGAGCGGTGGTTGTGGGTTTAGAGAGCCAGCTAATGACAAAGCTCAAGTCCATTAAGTGATTTTCATTTGCATTGAGAAACATGGAAACAATTTTTTTTTAATTCATTGGAGCCATGTTCTCAAAACCAGACTCTCAGAGGTTGGCCACCTTGACTGTGATTCCATCTGAAGCAAAGGATTTGTCTTAACTATTCACTTTCTGGTGTAACGGAAGGGAGGGCTAGGTGACTGGCATCGCAAACCTGTTAGCTCCTGCTCTAATCCTTCCTCTTCATCTTGTGGTCAGGTCACTGGAGTCCCGTTCTCTCTTAGTTGGTGGTGCTGAACCAGGCTAGAGAAGGAAATACAAGAAGAAACAGCACAAACTGAGAACCCACCTTACATTCTGTGGTTCAGAGTTTAGAACCAAACCCAAATATTCTGTTATGAAGTCTTATTCCAGCTTGGCAAAACAGTCTTCTGTTTTAAAGGGGGAGGTATACTGAAAAGCTTATTTTTAAAAAAATCTAAAAATGCTTCTTCTACATCAAATAGCTCCTAGAAAAAATATTTTGATGATTTAAGTGTAAATGAATCAGAAGCATATGGATTGCATTTCCTTTCGATTACACATGGGTTTCAAAATTAAGAGGAAAAGTGCTCAGGGCAAAATGCATTTTGGATTTTATTGAACCCAAAATATTTGAGAAATAACTCAAGATACTTGAACAACCTTAAATACTGCCAGGATTCCCAGTCCCTGGTGAAAAGCAAATTAGATTTTTAAATTCCTTTTGCTTTCGTGATCTATGGTGTTACATAGATTTCAGAAAGGAAAAAAAAAAAAAAAAACCTTGTTCATACATATTTTTGTCCTGGATATTTTCACTTACAACTTTTTAAAAAAGTAGTGTCATTCAGATCAGTTAAGTGGGTTAGCTGTTTTAGCCTGTCTGTCTGTCTCAACCCTGATTGATTTGTTTAACGTAATCATAGAATGAAGGATCAACCAGGAGCTTTAGGACAGTTTTGCAGCAAGCAATGGCAAGAACTTTTAACAGTTCATCATTTCATGCTTATGTGTTCACTCATTTATGGGGTTTTGATGGAAATGTTTTGTTATTTCTCATTGCCTATGTACTTTGAGAGGCCTTTTCTCTAGATTCAATCTCGCAAAATTACAAAGCATCCTGTGTCATTTACTCTTTCAATTTTTACTTATTAGTTTGGCAAGACCAAAGCAAGACCAGAGAAGGATCCGATATCCCCATTTTTAATCTCCCAAAGCTTTCTGTCTGTATACAAACAGAGTTCACGCTGAGCAAAGCCCTTCAACAAAACCACACTTGCAAATTCTGTTCTTAAGCCTCACATATTATGTTGAGAGTCACAGCCTTTTTTGAAGGAAAATTGGTGTATGTGTATGTACATGATCATGTGTGGGAGTGCATATATGTGTGGTAAGGTGCACACCCAGGAATGTTTACATACGAATATGGAGGCCAGATGTGACCCGTACCCATTGCTTCTCAGGATCCATCCACCTTGCTTAATTTTGGAGACAAGGTCTCTCACTGGAGCCTGAGGCTCACTGATTATGTTAGACTCTCTGGGCAGCAAGCCCATAGATCCTCCTAGCACTGGGATTGCAAGTGTGCCACCAGTCTGACTTTTTGTATGGATACTGGAGCTTAAACTCAGGTCTTAAAGCTTATGCAGCAAGTACTTTATTGAATGAGATATCTTAGCTATCTTTCCAGACCTTCATTTATATTTTATTACTTCATTGAATATATTATTTCTTATTTTTAACCTGGCTGAAATCTTTATTATTTCAGAAATAAGCATCCAGTGTACTTTGGAAAAATTAAAACAGTTATCTCTGTATTGCTGTGATAAACGTTTCTCAAAAATAACAAACATCCCATTAATCATTCAGACTCCCATTCACCAAGAATTTCCCCAAATCACTGATCTGTATCAAAAAAACACAAATGTCACAGGGAAGCTAAATCATGTTGCATGTAAGAGAGAAAATCCTAAAGGAAATTAAGGAGGCACATCCCCCATCACAATCTAAAATCTAATAATTGCATTTTATTTATTCTGCATGTGTGGATGCGGGAGGTGAGGGCACACACCTACCGTTCTGCATGTATGAATTTCAAGGGGTGACTTGTGGGAACTGCTTCTCTCCTTCTACTGTGTGCGTTCCAGGGATCGTACTCAGGTCATCAGGCCTGGTGACATGGGCCTCTCCTCACTGAACCACCTCACCAGTCTGGGGACTGTTAAACATGAGAATGCTATCTTCTAAACTTCAAGGAAAGCTACTTCCATAAACTCTTATGATTATGTGCCCCTGTTAAATAGCCAAGACATTCAGTTCAGTAGACTAGAAGCCACAGCTTTCTTTCTGTGGCTTCTAGTAGCTAGCATAGTTGTAACTCTCACAGTGTCTTTAATACACCCATGTAGATTGCCAGCATCACATTGATGGGATCATATTTCTGAGCTCTGTACACTGGTACTATTTCTCCATGTTTGAGTTGTTTCTGAGTATCAGACAGAAGAGGCATTCATAAAGAACTAGTTCTCCACACATTTCTACTGAGTACAGAGTGATACCCAGCACAGTGACATATGGAAGAAACATAGACTCCAGTGAGGACACAAAAACAAGACCAGATTCCCTAAGACACATAGAAAGCCAGGTGCAGGAGTGTATGCCTATAGTTACAGTCACCAGTGGGGAAATGGGAGGGAGAAAGGGGAGAATCCCCAGAAGCTTGTGGATAGACTGTCTCAAACAAGGAGGAAGGTAAGGACCAACTCCCGAGATTGTTTTCTGGCCTCCACACATGACCCATGACATCTATGCACGTGCGCGCACACATACACACACAATAGAAACATGATAATATTTAGATCACATAAACATTTCTCTGTACTGGACCATAATTTCCAGAAGGCTGTCACTTAGCTTTTAACTTTGTCAGATGTGAAATGTGCTGTGAGCTGTCAAGTTGGTGTCAAAGCTACCAGGTCCATGCTTCACATTTCCCAAAGTCCCTTCTCAACAGCCGTTCACAGATGTTAAATCTTCTTAGGTTTTCACATGTTTCTCTTAGGTTATCGATGATGTTGCAAATGGCTCTGTTGACCACAATGTTGGTAAGTAGAGAGACATAATATGATGTTGTCTAGGTATGATGTGTGAATTGGTGTGTATGAATGTGTGTGGTATATATGTGTGGGATACATAGTTTATGTGTATGATGCATATGTATATGAGGTAGATGTATATGTGTGTGTTATATGTGCATCTACATGTGTACAAAAGGTTAGATGATACTGGATGCTCTGCTCCATCCCTCTCTGCCTCCTACCCTTTGAGACAGTCTCCCACTGAGCCTGGAGGTAGACTTGCAGCTCTCAAATCCCAATAATCCTCAGCACTGAGGTCACAGGTGCACATAGCCATGGTTTGCTTTTAATGTGGGCCCTGGGAATTCGTATTCATGTCTTTAAGCTTCTGTAGCCAGTATTCTGAACTACTGAGCCATCTTCCCAGCACCAAAGACACAGTTCTAAAATGATTTTTCTCCCATGTGAGAATTTGAGCCTTTTCTTTGCAAATGGAGATGTCCTTGAGACCTCATGGGCTAGAACAAAACACACAAGAATCCCTCAATGCCCAAACCCAAAGACCTACCTTGATAGAGACAAACATGATTTTGAAGTTTGGAATCTGCACTTAATCATCTTCCATGAGTTTGTGTCCTTCTCAAGTAGAGTCACAGAGAAAATGTTACAGGACTCAACATCTAGTCTCTTTGTGTTTCCTTGTTTTATTTAAGCCCTCTGTTAGCTTATTACTTTGACAGGGGCCCTGGTCACTGCACCACCTTCTAAGTCCTACTGTAAGTGTCTCCATCTCCCCAAACACACACAAAGTTCAGTGCTGCTGCAGCGCCTCTAAAAACAAATAAAAGCTTTGCGAACTAGTCACTAAGCATCCGACGCAATTAAGCTGCATTTGGTTCTCTTCTGGCTTTCTCACACAATCGAGGCCTTGTGAGAGGAAGGCACTTCTCGAATCACACTGTGTTTTCTTTAGAGGAAAGTCTGCCAAAATCCTCCTACCCTACATCCAACCTACATAAGTGAAGTCTCAGCTAGAGGGGGGTGGACAGTTGTGACACACGCACAGGCAAATGCACACCAAGACACACAACCACACCCTTCCTCCTATGCTACCAAACCAGAATATTCACACAAGGACACAGAACCATAGCTATAAATATATTAATATAGAGGAAGAAGAATTAGACCTTCTAGACATTGACTGTGACATATAGCCTCAATCCTTTCCTGAATGTGACCTTAGATAAAACACGCATGGGTTGTAAAACGTAACAGAAAAAAAAAAAAAAGGAACAAGTTGAGAAATTTGATTTTTTGAATATTTTTAAAGTTTCAGTAGATGAGAAAGTAGACTTTCCTTAGACGTGCTTGGGTCCCAACAGCTTTTTACCACCAATTTCAAGTTGTCACACTCGGAGAACTTATTTTTCAGAAGAGGTCTTTAAAGTCAAGTTAATCAACACTGACTACCATTACCTCTGACCAGCACTCTGCCCTGTGGTCGCACACGCTCAGCTTCTCTCTGGACTCTCCCGAACTGCTCTAACACAAGTATGTGGATCTGCATCTGGATTCACAGTTTCCATAACAGTCTTTCCTATTAAACTATGTTATTGGGGGAAAACCAAAGAAGGTGAACCTGTGTTCTAGTTTTTGTGTTCCAGTTAAGCGCCAGAAATTCCCATCAGTTGTCCATGACTTTGTTTATCTGAATTGGGCTGCACAGATTCGTAAGACAGCTTCCCATAAGCTCTGGGAAGAAAGGACACTGGGAGGAGGCATTTCTTCAGTGGCATAGTGACTGGCAGGTGTCTCCACCCAACCCACCTGTTTACAGTAAGCTGTCTACACTAGAAGTGTAGTCTATTGAAGGTGGTGTAAGCAGTCCTGACTAAATTCCATAAGTCATGGCGTAAAGGGCTGGAGAGATGGCTCACTGCTTAAGAGCACTGGCTGCTCTTGCAGAGGACCAGGGTTTGGATCCGAGCACCAACATGGTGACTAACAACCACCTGTAACTCCAGTTCCAGGGGGCCTAATGCCCTCTTCTGACACATGGGTGTACTTACATATATGCAGGCAAACCACACATATACATAAAAAGTAAGTAAATAAACAAATACTTTTAAAGCCATGAAAGTAGGCAGAGGACTTTGGAGGAACAGAAGTTCAAAGGCACTGGTAAGGGGACAAAAGAGGAGAATGGAGGATAAATATCATCAAAATACTTTATATACATAGATGAAATTGTCAAAGAACAAATACATAAATAAAAAAATGACATTGGGTTCATGTTTTCTAAACTACTGCGATGCATTTAAACATAACACACATCAGTAAGTATTTTGAGTACCTTATCTGTATAACACTGCAAAGTAGGTATTGTAATCTTTATACTGGGGATGATAATCCTAGGAATTAGCTAGCTTTAATAACCTTCACTTACCAAGGATCCAACCTTGAATCAGAGCCTGTTTTGAATCAGAACCCAGGTTTGTCTGATTCTGAAATCTCGCTTTTTCATACCCCTTTGTCATCAAAGTTCTTCATTTCAAGTGTGCAAGTCTGGTTGTATTTGTCAAGAAATGAGGAAAGGACAGAAATGGATTCTGTACTCGATAATTAACAGAAATAATAGAGTCTTCTGCAATTTTCCATTAAAGTACTATCTTCAAAAACAGTGACTTTTTCTCTGCATTCACACTGGTTTGCTCCGTAGTTTTTGACAGAGATTCTCACAATGTAGCCCTGGTAGATTTGGAACTGCCTGTGCAAACCGGGTTGGCCTGAAATTCAGTGTTTGGACTAAAACAATGAACCACCACACCAGGCCTTAAAAAAGGCACTCTTGAAAACTTCTTTTGATATTGAAAGAGCCATCTTATAAAAGAATTAACTAAGCAGGTATCAGAAAGCATTGTAGTGTTATAGTGGGGGGTGTGTGTGTGTGTGTGTGTGTATTTGTGTGTATGTGTGTGTGTGTTTGTGTGTGTGTGTAGACAATTTACTGTAAGATTCTTTCATTGTTTCAAGCCAGGAAAATGAAACAATAACTACTCTATTTTGAACTATGTTTACAATGGGGTTCACATGAAGAACTTTCTTGGAATATATAGATGATGTCTCTGTAGAACAAAAGGCAGGCACTATTACTGAATATGATAAGAGACTCAGGATGCCTCAGCTCTGAATCTTCCTTCTGCGATGTAACTCACATGACATGCAAAGCCTAGCTGATCCTCCTCATTCTAGTCTGGTAGAATCACAGCTCAGAGAACTAGTGCAAAAATGCTGCTACCGTGGCTGCTGCTAGTGCTAGGTGTTACAAATGATTTTTCTGCTCTGACCCAAGAGACTCCTGTCACTTTCCAGCACGAGGCTATTGTTTGAGTGGCTTTTCTTGGAGATACAATATATACAAGCCTACTCACCCCAGGAAAGACTCTCACTACAGACCAATGGAACAATAGCATCGAAGTCCAACTTGGTGAACCAATGAGTTTTTATTGGAGTTTCTAACAAGAGTTTGGGCGAGGAGCTCTCTACAAGAACAGAGACACCTTAAAAGCAGCTACATCATAAAGCCACCCCCCAAAGATGTGTGACTCCCCACAAAAGCTGTAACCCTGGAGTTCTCTTCCAATTTCCAGGCATCTCAACAGGTTCAGGATACCTCCTCTCTACATCTGGGCTGGTCAAAGTCTCCTCACCAGATATCCACTCCTCTATAGAAGGGACGGGTCTAGGTAGGCACCTTCCAGAATCTTGCAAGTTACAGCTTTCTCAGAACTGTGACATTGTTTATGTCATGAGTCTGGTGAATCCCCTCCACACCCAGTGTTTCAGGTCGTAGGAAACTGCTGCGCAGCACAGCCTTGTGTGGCAGACGTGTTTACAATCTAACAGTACGGCTGCATCTCCTATCTTCACCTATCTGAACAGCGTAATTTCCCTAATATCAGTTTATCAAAATCAACATTTTTAAGTTTAAATAGTCATAGAATAGATGTAAGCTTGTTTTTGAGTCAAATACTGTGTGGTCCATAAGATATTTTATATTATAAACAATTGAAATACAGCAATGCTATCATTGAAATATTCATTTTATAGGTCATCCTTCGAGTTTTTCCATGCATTTAAAAATAATTTTATGTGTGTGTATATGTAAGTGCATATACTTTTGTATGTGTGTGTACAAACCTGCACACATCCAGTTGCACAGGTATATGTGGAGATCAGAGGAAAACCCCCAGTGTCTATCCTCATCTTCCCCTTAGTTTGAGAAAGGGTCTTTAGTTTTTTTGTGACTGCATACACTAGGCTATCCCATGAGCTTTCAGGGATTCTCATGTCTCTCCCTCCAGTCTCTCTGTAGGAGGACTGAGATTAATATGTGCATTACTGCCTCTGACTGTCAGTGGTCCACTGAGCCGTCGTTTTAGTTCAAAAAATACTATTCTTTTAAAAAAAATATTTTATTCATTATTTTTACTTTCTGTGTGTGATTGTATTGCTTGCATATGTGTAAGTGCACCCATGTCATGCAACGCCTATGGAGGTCAGAAGAGGGAGTTTAGTTCCCCTGGAACTGGTGTTATGGACAGTTATTAGCAGCCAGGTGGGTGCCAGGACTCAAACCCAGGTCCTATGCAAGAGCAGCCATTGCTCTTAACCATTGAACCATCTCTCCAGTCCCCAAGAAATAATCTTCCTGGAACTTGGCAAACATTTATGATATGCTTCTGTTTTCTTTTTCACAACAGTTATGTTCTTTCCTATTTCTACTTACATATATACTTTGCTGATTTATGTGCATTTCATAGAATATTTCCTAATCATATTTGGATCCCCTCCCCCATCTTCAAACATTCTGTCATGGTTGTTAAGTCCTATTGAGTCAAGCTTGTGTTCTTAGATGTCCCTTGGTGAGAGTCCATCCATTGGAGCACCATCAGGCTACCTAGTGTCATGCCCTTTAACAAGCCCAGCTCTTCCTCACTGAGAAGTGACTAGTTGCCAATAGTTCTTTGCTAAGATTGGATACCCTGACAATTTCCCCAGTTCTGGTTTAAGTCTGCATGGCTCTTATACATGGTGTTATCATTGTTGTAAGTTCATATGAGCAAGTTCCCAGAAGCCTGGAAAACTCTGTTTCCTGGTGGTCATCCACCACCCCTGGCTCTTAAAATCTTTCTGTCTCCTCTTTCTTGGTGGTCCCTGAGCCCTGAGTGGGTGATGTTTAATACAGAAGCGCTATCCAAATGCTATCCAATGCATTTCATCTAGTTCAGAACCTTAACTTTCACTTTAAATGCTCCTTCTTAAAGGAGCCACAGATAATTGGACATTGCATACGACACCTGATACATGGGACACTGCTTCTTCATGGAATTTTTAATCTATGGGACTGCTTTACCTTATTTATTGTGCTTTTGACACTGTACTGTAATTTCTGAGGAAAAGCATGCGGTTGGATCAACACGAGATCTTAGTAAAAAGGAAGACTAAGCCCTTCCCCCCTCTTCATTTTGATTCAAGATTTTGCAGGTGATAGCCACGTAATATTCAGCGTTTAATTTATATTTAAGTTAAACTAGTAAATCATTTGGGTACAGTTATTTTACAAGATGAGTAGACATGACTTAAAGTGCATTACAATTGCAAATAGGAGGCCTAGCACTCAAACGTTTATACTTTGAGCAAAATGCAAAGCCTTCAGGTTCTACTAGCCCTACTCTAGATTAAGCTACTGCTTGCAAAGACTGGGTATTTTTTTTTAATTTTGTATTCTATGATCGTCTAGATAAAGAAACTTCTGTTCCAAGGAGTCTTCTGATTAGTTCAGGGTACACAAACACACACACACACACACACACACACACCACAGGAACCTAAAACAAGTATTAAACACTTGATCCTTAACCAGAAATGTAACCCTGGCATGTTGCAAGGAAGACACAAGACCTAACGTTATAGACGGAGAGGAAAGCAAGGTAATGTGTGACCAGGATGGCCATTGCCTCCTGGACTGATATATCGCAGCACTGGGTTTCATGTGCTAACTCTGAATGATCTATGGAATAAAGCTGGACCCCTAGTCTCTGACACAGAAAAGGGACATCAAAAGTAGCACAGTGAGATGCACACCTGACTCCCATTTTATCTGACATACAAAATTAAATGGCAAGTACCTATTTGCTGTTAGAACAAGAAAACCCAGGAGGTATGTCAGGATGAGGGAAACGAAAACAAGAATCAATTAGCATATGTCCATCATGGGTTCCCATTCCCTCTTCTGTAACACATTTGTCTCATTGTCATTGAACTGATACCCTTGAAAAAATGATTATGTTCCAAATTAACATGAAAGAACCACAGTAGAGGGTCCCTTTATTATGAAGATGATATTTCTAGTTTGAAATTATCTCATGTTCTGGCATCATGGTACAACGCACTTTACACACTCAGCATCCTAACTAACTTGGTCTCATGTTCTGACAGGATGAAGACATGTATGATATGATAACAATGCTTCCTTTCACATGATTCTGCTTCTTTGATTCTGAATTCGGGGCTTTTTTCCATATATACTTCACAAGTTGGGGAGGGCAAGAACAGAGCAACGTCTTTGGGATATGATGGAACTGTGGCCCCCACACAGCAGCCGCGGCTGCCCGCTTTTTAAGGCCCATGAAAGATCAAGTCAGTCAGCATTCTAACCTGGAGTCTGGCGGGGCTCTGTAGCATCTGTCCCTCGCTGAGGAGCTACTGGCAGTTGATGGCTACTAGGAGAGAGAAAATTTTTCTTGAAAGGCGTGGCTCCGGGCAGATCAAGAGTTAGGGGTGGATAGAGAGGTAGGAGTGGATCTATGAGGGTTGGTGGTGAGTGGGCCTGGTTGCGGTGCACACTCTTAGTGCCAACACTTCCAAGACAGAGGCAGGTGGATCTCTGTGCGTTCAAGGCACATTGGGAGGTCCAGGTCAGCTGGGGCTACAGCGAGACCTTGCCTAAAAAAAATGCTTCATAAAACATGTATAGGTTCAGTGTGTGGGTGAGATACAAAGACTGATATTATTTTCACACCAAACCCTAAAAGAATTATTTCTAAAAAAAAAAAAAATGCATGCACTGAGATCTTTGTACTTGTATAAAAAAAGTTTCCTAGGAACAGTTTCTGAGTGAAAACTCATACTGAGGAATGTTTTTAATCAAGTCATTTAAATGTAGAAAAAAAAACATATTCAAAACCTAGTAGATACATTACATTCATTCTATCAATCACCCATCAATTACAACTGTATTTATCTCTCTATCTTGCTCATCTATCCATCTATCTATCTATCATCTATCTATCTACCTCTCTTCATTTAGAATTGGGATCATAACTCTTAAAATATGTTTTAATTCTTTGAGAATTACATATATGTATTTGAATCACATTCAATATTAACTCCTTTTAAATCCTCTAAGATTCCCCACCTCCTTAACAACCCTCCAAAATCTGAGTTCTCTTTTTGAAGTTTAGTAACCCATCAACTCCAGTTTCTGCTGTCCATATACTTCTGTGTGGGATGCCATCCACTGGAACATTGCTGAGGGTTCAGGAGCCACATCCTTAGAGAAAGTTGCCTGTCCTCTCAGAAGCCATCAATCAACCTTTCACAGCTCCTCAGTGCAGGGGGAGGGGAAGTCTTGAACCCCTTTCCATTTCTGTGCTAGAAATGTTGACCGGCTGTGTCCTGTGCAGACATCCACAGCGGCTGTTAGTTCATGTGTACAACAGCCTTGCAATGTGCCCTTTAACACACTCCAACATCGCTTCCTGATAAACCCTGAAAACTCAAGTAACGTTACTAGGAGACAGACCTCAACATAACAGAAACACTATACAACAAGTCCACAGTCAATAACATACTAAATGAGATGATTGTTGTCTGTCAACACTACCACATTACCTATTTAAGATAGGCCTTCTGGGGTTGGAGAGATGGTTCAGCAGTTAAGAACACTCACTGCTCTTCCAGAGAACCCATGTTCAGTTCCCAGCACCCATATAATAGCTAACAACCATCCTCAATTCAAGTATTAGGGGATCTGATGCACTCTCCTGGCCTCTGTGGGGTATTACACACATGTGGTACTCTTACATACATACAGACAAAACACTCATACACATAAAATAAAAAAAAAAAAAAAAAAATAGACATTCTGGTTGGGGACATTTCCTAACTGCATACACCTTGTAACTGCAAATAAAGATGTATAAATACTCTTTATCAGTTAAAAGTAAGCAATAATTGCTTTCAGTAAAATGAGATTCCTTTTTCATTTTAGTTGATGAATTCACCATAAATTATAAAATACACATTCACTAGCAATTGCACATTCAAGGTATCTAAACCCATGGATATAGCCAATCTCTAATGTTATGGGAACAACTTCAGAGAAGAATTTTTCACTTGGAAACTGTTGCTCATAGTCAAAGGCAATCTTAATACCCTGGGACTTCCCTTGAAACCCCCTTCTAATTTTGATCACTTGGATTTTCCATGAGTATTCATTTTAACCTACCAAGGAGTAAGGAAGAGGCAGGAGGATTAACACGGAATATGATCCCCTTGGGAAGAGGCAGGATCCCCTTTCATTACAAATATAAGTTTTATTGGTTGAGAATTTTGTGAGAAAAGAGGAGAAAAAGGAATATCATAACTCAAATGTACGACTGACTTTACAGCCAATTAGGATCCCATACATTCGTGCATGGCTTATCTATCTTATCTAACTTGGATGTCCGCATAAAGCAGAGAACTGAAAAGAGAAGCATTAAGAGCTGGACAGCTGGGTCTAGTGCTTTCCTCAGAATTTTAATTGATTTGTTCACAGTTTTCCTTGCTTTGGTGTTCACACATATTACTGAAAGAATACGAACTTTTGGGGGTGTTTCCTTCTCTGATTCTCATTGCCTTATTAAAAGTCATATTGCTCTCCTCTACAGAGACGAGATTGGATGCTGAACCTTCTCTATATAAAGAACAGGCCTGCATTTCCCTCCTGATTTCTCCTTCTAATAACCAGTTCCTGACTGACATGTAACTTGGTAGGCTCAACAGAGCTGACATATGAAGAAATATGTAGACAGATATGGACCATGTGGCAGTGGGACTTCTGCAGAGAAGAGTGAACTTGAGAAGAGAAGCACATGAAGATGAGCTTGCCCTCCTTGGTCAGCACGCTCCTGAGTCATCTTACCATGACAGTGAAATGCTCACTCGAATGTATAATATTAATATATATATATATATATATATATATATATATATGTGTGTGTGTGTGTGTGTGCGTGTGTGTGTGTTAATATCAAATATACAATTTTAATTTCTTAAAATTTGGCAAATGAGAAGAATAAATATAAAGGGGAAAAGCACAAAGAAAGTTGCTGTGGAACAGGAGAGAAGGGATGGAGATGCAAGAATAGAAGAGGGGAGGGAGGGAGAGGAAGGTGAGGAGAGAAGAGAGGAGAAGGGAGGAAAGGGGGACTAAGGAAAAGGAAGAGGAGAAAGAAGAGGAAGAGAGGAGGAAGAGAAATGGACTGAAGGAAGGAAAGGAGGAAGATAAGGATGGAAAGTGATGGGAGGGGATGGAGGGAGAAGACATGAAATGAGATTGTGTTACTCTTCCTGGTTTTGTCTCTCTCAATGTTGCTTTCAGAGAAAATAACCCAACCATCTGTAGAATGAGTTCCTTCATGAATGAGACGCAATGGCATATCCCACTGTATAACCATTGTTAAAACTTCCTCTTCCTGTGTAGATCAAGATTAGAGAGTCTTACATATCTTCCTCTAACTTTATTACCAATAAGAATGATATCATAACATTGAACACAGCAACATCATCTTAGATCAAATATGTGGCTACATAATGACATCTGTCTCTCTGCTAAAGCATGGAGGTGACTTAAATACTGTCACTATAAAAAGAGGCCAACTAGACCTACTTTAACAACTTCACATGAGAGCACTGACCATAGTAACAAGACTTATTTGTTTATGCCCCTTAGCTACTTGTACAAAGTACTATGAAACTATCATTAAATTACATACAACAAACAAAACAACAAAATAAAACAAACAGGGACTGGAGAGATGGCTCAGGGGTTAAGAACATTGACTGCTCTTGCAGAGGACCTGGGTTCAGTTCCCAGCACCCACATGGTGGCAGCTAACAACCATCTGTAATTCAAGAGGAATCAAAATCTTCTTGCTACCGTGGATACTGTGTGACATAGGTGCATGTACATACATGTAGGAAAAATGCTCATACACATACAATAAAAATTACTGGAAATAATTTTAAACAACAAAAATGAACAGAGAAGCAGGTAGTAGGACTCATGGAACCTTGAGAGAAATTATGAAAGCAGAAATGTTTTAAACATAGAGGCATGTAACCTGTATGAACAGAATATAAAACAGATATAAAATAAACTAAGAATATGCACAAATTCATTCTAGGTCAAAAGGCAGGCATCTAATTCATAAAGTTATTTCTGATGAACTCATATGTCTTTTGTGGGACTACCATTTTCAGCATTGAACATCCATTAAAAACACAGATCTAAAAGAAAATTAAACTTATAAATGTGCTATGAGTATTCAGGAAAGAAATAACTGTTTAAACATGCATCCCATAATTAGCCTGAATCTTTCATTCAGGCACTGCAGGTCAAAACCACTGACTTTTCCAAGTCAATGGGGAAAAACCTTCCATTCCTCTCTTGTGTATTTGGATGTGTGTAATTAGACTTCTCCTATGCCAACAAAAACCCACGGAGGCTTTCTCTATACAAGTTTAGATTGTTCCAGCTCCAAAAATGGGGTCAGAACGTGCTGGTACACACCATCAGCAACACTGCCGGATGGGAAACACCAGCAGGCCATTTCAGCAAAGAGGTTGCAGCTCTCCACTAAGATAAATATCTGGAATAAAAAACAAATCGAATCAACTGGGCAAACGCAAATGCTATTAATCTAGCAACTGTGATGGATTTCGTGTTGAATTTTGCCCGTTCGTTTGCGTGTGTTTTCTTGGTGGTGGAGGGTTTAGTTGGTTCTCTCCATGGTGAGCTATTCATAGAGTAAAATTTGAGGTTTCAGACCAATGTATCAGTTAGCATTCATTTTATCTACACTTTACAGAAAACCAGAGTATTAATAGTTTGAACAAGACAACTGGTTTGCTTTTTCCTCTCTCTCTCTCATTACAAAGAGACTTCTCTCATAACCACCCCATCTGCAACTGAAGTTGTTAATGTCAGTGTACACACACACACCATACCCATGAATTAGCTGGACAATTTAGAAAAGTGATGATGAATTTATAGGGTTATTAGGGGCTGATGTATCTCATTTTGTTCTGTCCTACAGGCAGACTGAAATTCCCATAGGTGGTCATAACAGGTGGTCCCATGCCACATCTTTTGCAGTGCAACCTATGAATCTCAAGTTGAGTTAAGAAGTTGGGACAGTCTTCTGCCCTTTTGAACCTGAGCTAGCATCCCTGATTTTCATACCAAAAAGAGAACAGAAGGCTTGCTCCATGACTTCTAAAGTGAGATCAGTAGAGACCAGGTTGGCTTTTCCTGCTTTTCTTGTATTTTCTCTGAGACTCTAATTCCATACTGTCAGAAGTCCAGAAGTCCTGGGTATGTTTCCTAGTTGAGCCCCCCTATTGAGTCTAGCCTTAGAATCATCCTGTGTACTGGATATCTGAGTACAGAAGGCTCCAGGTAATTTCAGTGCTCTTCCATGAAAGTCTTCAAACTAAGGCCCAAGCACTAAAAAGCCTCTAGGGCGCAGAGAGAGAGCATCTTACTGTATCCCATTTAAATTTATGACCTACAGAATACTGAAGTGTATAGGACAGTTGCCATTATCTGCTAGTTACTGAGTTCAGAGAAGTTTAATATGCAGCAATTGATGATTGAATAAAACATCCTGTACATCACTGAACTCCAGTCTGTGTGTGAGGGATCTCACTATTATATTTATATTCTATACAAAAATGAGGGCCTAGGGACAAGGATATATCTATTCCATTTGAAGAAGCTCATTCTTACATCTTCTGGATGGTAACTTAATCCTGTGGACTCACTAGCTTCAGAGAAGAACCCAGGGTCATTTTTAAGCCATAATGCAGGTTTAAGGTAGCAGCGACCTCTTCAGCAAACATCTATTACTATTTACTATAAAAGCAGATGAGGGGATAGAGGCTGATGAAAAGAACACAAAGACATTGATTCAGAAGCAAACTATGAACAAAATGCTGGTCTGCGGAATTTCAAATGGTGAAGAAGATTTGGGCAACTTCCACAATAAATATTGAATAATAACGCCATCAAATTTTATACCAAGAATGAGATCGAGGACTGAGTTAGCTATTTTTCTTGTTTCTGTGACAAAAAAAAACCTTACAAAAGCAACTTAAAGAAAGAAGCAGCCTAGCTTGTTTTGACTATAGTTCTAGAAGTGTCATGAAGGAGAAATTGTGGTGACAAAAGCTCAGGGCAGCTGGTCACATTGCATCTACAATTGGCAGAGGGGGATAGATGCTGGAATTCCAATGGCTTTCTCCTGTTTAAGGAATCCAGGTTCTACCCCGGGAGTGCTTCAACCCACCAAGGGTTAATCTTCTTATCTGAATAACCTAATGGAGATAATCCCTTACTGGCATTCCCAGAGGCTGGTCTCCTGAGTGATCCTAGATCTCATCCAGTTGACAACTGAGCTTAGCCACTGCAGAGACAAACCTGTTAAAAATGTGAGAACCTCCCTGTTATGATGCTACCACACTAGTCACACTGCTGACCAACATTACAATAACTTGATTCAGTATGGTTAGGTTCTTCTTGTAATCATGCTCTGTTCAATTTAAACTGTTAAGATACTTGTCTTCTATGGAATACATATTGAACATGTATTCATGCAAGGTTTCTTTTGCTGCTAAAATTGATCTATTACAGTTATGGTGGGTCACAGTTGACTAGGCTTCACCCAGGGCAAAGAGTTCATTCAGATGGATCAGACTCTCCATGATTCTGAGACCTCTCTTCATATTCACACTGAATGGTTGGTTATTCACTACACACAGAAAATGTTTTCAAGTCTGGTCAATTTCTTTTTTGAACTCTGGAATGTAGCTCATTTGATAAAATATCTAGGTATTAATTGTACTTAAAGATGAACCTTGAAAGATGTAAAATGCTTGTCTGCTTATCAGAAGATTGCCTCCTATGGTCTTAATTAAAATTGTTACCCTCTGCTGTGCAAGAGGACCCTGGAACCTGAAATGTTTCATTGGAGTAATGTTGCTAAAAGTAATGAATAATGTGAATGGAGAGATGGTTTAGCGATAAAAGCATTGACTGACTTTGCTGAGGACCAGAGTTCAGTTCCCCAAATCCACATGGCAGCTAACAATCCTCTGTAACCCCACTTTCAATTCATCAGATGCCTTCTTCTGGCCCCCAAGGGCATTGCATATATGTGGTGTTCTTACAAACATACAGGCAAACCATTTGTACACATAATGTAAAAATAACTAAATTTATTAATTTAAATAATTATAGGCAATATTTAACAATAACAAATATTTATCAGAACTCATTTTCATCTCTTCTGGTCTTTAATATAAGTCTGAAGTCATTTTACAATGACCCTCTTTAATCGGCAAAGACATGGATTCAAACACTGGTCATTAGGGGGATGGCAAGTCAAGCAGAGCATTGCCACTCCTTGACCTGAATATCTTTTCCTATGTTACACAGTCCTTCAAATGGGGTTATTTAGTTATATCATGCTTATAGTTTTACTATGGACCAAAGGCATTGATCAAGACATTAGCATTCTGGGACTTGAGTGATAATTCAGTGGCTAAGCGCACTGGCTGCTCTAGCAAAAGACTCAGGTTTGGTTTCCAGCACCCACATGGTGGTTAACAACATTTGTAAATCCAGGTCCAGGGAAATCCAACATCCTCTTCTGGCTTCCTCAGGCAATGCATGACATGGGGTGCACTTACATACATGTAGGCAATATACTCACACACATAAAAGAAAGATGTTAGCATTCTTCCTGTAAACAGCCCACATCAGGGGTGCTAGAAAGTAGAGAGAAAACGATGACCAGTGATGTGTGTAGGTAACTCACTTCCTTCCTCTTTCTTTCTTATATTGTCAGAATATGCTGGTCCCATAGAGAAATGTGGCTTAGAAAGAGAGATAGAAGAGCTTCACTTGAATGTGCTTTGGGAGAAAATCTAACACTTCATAAATTTTTACTTATTATTTTTATCTTATGTTTATAAGTATATTGCTTGCATGTACGTAGGTGCACCTGTGTTAATGCCCATGGAGGTCAGAACAAGGCATCAGATTCTCCTGGAACTAGAGCTACTGATGGTTGTTAGCCATATGTGTGCTGGAACATCTGCAAGAGCAGCCAGTGTTCTTACCCCTGAGGCCATCTCTCCAACCTATACCACATATTTTTAAAAAGAATGCACACCAATAGACAACATACACACACACACACACACACACACACACACACACGTGCAGGCATACACCTAAGATAAGAAAAAAAATTCTGCCTTTGGTAGCTGTTAAAAAAAGCCAGGGGCAGATAAGTTGCAGTTCAGAGTTTTTCTTTCAAACACAGTGAACACCTTCCTATCACAGCATCTAATTCAGTGAAACACAAGTTGTCCAAATGTAAAAGAAAAGAAAACAAAACAAAACAAATAACAGCTGCAACATTGAAATCTGGATCCTGCTTGGAGAAATTCTCTTTCATGGTCAAAGGTCCTCACTTTCTCCCCTGTCAGTTTGAGACATCATTGTAGCAACTCCTCCACAAAGGTCCAGAGGGAGAAGGGTTAATTTGCATGGCTTGGAGCCAGGCTTCTCTTAACTAGGGAATCGGCAGCCAGCAGTTTGGAAAGCTGCCTCGAATGTCTGACTGAAAGTTTTTATTATCCTTTTTGCGCAAAGGTGGCTTTTAGACACCCACAGCAGCACAGGGCCTTCTGATTGGGACTGGACAGACAGGAGCCAGAAAGCTGTCTGCCCCTTCTGCAACGGCTGGGGAGCCCCATGGAGGAAATACCACCCCCAGATTCGCCCTTCAGTCTATTGCAGACCTACCAGGGAAGTTGCAAAATCAGCAAGGAATTGTTGGAGTCTAGGAGCAAGGCAAGAAGATGGAAAAAATGAGGTAGGCTCAGTTATTTGAAGAAGATATTAAAGAAGGAAAGGAGGTTCTGCTCAAGCTAAACCCAGCAAAAGCAATAAGGGGACAGTGAAACTAAAGACAAAACAAGAGAAGAGGAGGCTAAGAACTGCGACAGAGACAGCGCTGAGAAGAAGGGCTGGAACACGCTTATCTAAGAACCTCTCTGTTCTCCTCTGCTTTGCTCGCCCTCAAGCATGTTATGGAGGGTCAGAGGTGGCATTTCTATTGAGTTCCATCAGAGTATGTGTGGAGGAGGTAAATCACAGATTGTATAAGGGGGAGGTCCGTTTTTGGAGAGACTGGCCTTGACTTGAGTCTCCATGAAGTCCTGGAAGATAAGTGTGAGGATACATCCCTTCTCGGAAACATCCTACCTAAGACTAAGTGCGTAGATGAAAACAATCAGGATTCTCTGTGCCTAGTAGTTAGTGCACTCAGGCACTGAGATTCACTGAACAAGATTTAAGTGCTTAGAGTTTGCATTCAAACAGCCTCTAGCTCTCACATCGGCTCTTCCCAGACCTATGTCTCTATTCTAGTTACATCCTGTTGCTGTGCCAAAACACTCTAACCAAAACCAACTTGGGCAGGAAAGGGTTTATTTAATCTTATACTTGCAAATGACAGTCCATCTTTAAAGGAAAACAGGGCAGGAACCTAGAGGCAGAAGCTGAAGCACACACCACAGAGGAACCTTGCTTTCTGGCTTGCTCCTCAGACTTACTCTAGTCCTGCTTTGTTATACAACCCAGGACCACCTGCCTAGGAGTGGCACCTCCCATAGTGGGCTGGGTCCTCATTGACATGCCCACAGGCCAACCCAATAGCAAAAATCCCTAATTGAAATTCCCTCTTCTGGGTATGTAAAAGTAACAAATGAAGTCAGCCATAATAATCTCCGTGTCAAAGAATGACAGCTGCTCTTCAGATTCCCAATTAAGCAAAGTAGTCTCAGAGTGTTTTGAGTCCAGAGAATACATTTAATCTGGCATTGCTGAAAAGACAAATGTCTGATATCTGAAACAGAAATGGACTAAATAGGACTCTCTCTGGAAAGCTATAGTTTCACCTTGAGCCTTAATGACTTCAAGGATATTGGTTTTAAGTAGCACAGGCTAGCGGATAGGGAAGTATATTATCTTCCGATGAGACTCTGATAAGAGCGCAGTTATTTCCATTGTTCCAAAAGATTAAATAAAGTTCAAAGAGGTTAAATAGTGAGTCAAAGCCACATCAGAGTTTTTTGTAAACTTTAGAGAGATATAACCAGAAATACCTAACTAACTAGAGGTGAATAAATAACTGGAAATAAAATCTGGACCTTCCCAGTTCTTTTAATGAGGCCAGATAACACTGCACGCATAAGAGAAGTTTGAATTGGTTCTTTCCGAGTCTCTGTTACATTCCCAAGGCGAGTAGGGAGAGAACGAAGATATGCCCGTGTCCCACGGCCTCATGAATCTTGATCTTAAGTCTACAAAAGAGCCCTTTTCTACCTAATCATGGAAATACTTTAATTCTTAACCAAAACATTTAAGCCAGAGAATGGGAGAAACACAACTCCCATAACCAATATGCAATTCTATATTACACAATGATATAATGTAATGGCATAATAGTGTTGCTCTGGGAACCACTCTACACTCTTAATGTATAAGCTACATTAAACAGACACAGTCATCACATTCAGATTTTGAAGCAAACCACTCAGGAAAGGTAGCAGCCCTGCCAGAAGGAGACTGAGGCATCATGTAACCTGCCCAGATCCGCATGGTTCTGAGTTGTGGAGTCAGACAACGAAGAAAAGCTTTTTATTACATTAATGAAGACTTAAAATTAAATTTTAATGCATGCAAACACACATATATAAAAGACATTTAAAATGAAAACTTTATGAATTCATCAAAATTTCATTTCAGAAATGCTTCCAGGACTGGAAAGATGCTCTGTGGTTAAGAGCACTGGCTGCTCTTGCAGAGGACCTGAGTCCAAATTCCAACACCACAGGGCAGCTAACTGCCATCCATAACTCCAGTTCCAGGGGAATCTGTCGACCTCTTCCCTACACAATGGGCATTGTATTACACAGGTACACTTACATACATGGAGGCATAACACTCATACACATGAAACAAAAATAAAGATAAATACCCTCAAATACCACATATATACATACCCAACCATATACACATACAAGCAGCTGGACAAGCCAGGACAAAATAAAATATAAAATAGAACAAGTAACTACCAACAATCCTATGAATCGACTGAAAAAAATACTATACTAAAAGGTCAGCTCAGGCTATGAAGATGATCAGTGAGTTACAACATTTATTTCACAAGCAAGGAGACCTATGTTCACATACCCAACACCAAGCTAGGAAAAGCTTATAACCTCAGCCCTGGAGTGAAGTTGATGGAGAGAGGAGGGTCTCATGGGTACACTGACAACCAAACTACCTGAAAACAGCAAGCTTAGGTTCACAGAGAGAACCTGTGTCAAGGTTAGTTAAGACTGAGAGCCCTAGAAGAGACCACCAGATGCCTCCTGTCTGACTTCCATGTACATGTACAGGCATGTGCACTTGTACACATACATGCACACACATGGGGAGTATCATGGACTACGCACACACATATACATGTGCAAGCACCAAAGCAGCTGCATATCATTTTAAAGTTGTTATAAAATAAAACAAACATATCAATGTTTGTTTGTTGTTTTCATTCAGAGACTGAGATTATAGAACGTTTTTAGTATTTTATTTATTTTTCTCTTTTAATATGTATGAATATATTGCCTGCGTGTGTCAGTACACTTATGTTATGCAATGCCAGAAGTAAGACGAGGGCAGAGGATCCCCTGAAACTGGAGTTACAAGAAGATGTTAGCTGCCATGTGGGTGCCGAGAATTGAACCCTGATCCTCTGCGAGAGCAATCAGTACTCTACCTGCTGAGCAATCTCTCCAGCCCCAAGATTATGGAACTTTTAAAATAGAACTGTCATGAACTGATTGATTGCCATTGTATTGTTCAGCTTCACTATAGGAGATGAATGCTTTAAAATTTGATGTGACAGTGCATCGTTTAAAATACAAGGCCACTCTCATCACGATAAGCTATACAACTGCATCTAAATCCAAGGATTCTAACTGGAGACACGGCTCAGTGGTTAAGAGCACTGACTGCTCTCTTGCAGAGGACTTGGGTTCAGCTCCCAGCACCCACATGGTAGCTCACAAACCATCTGTCACTCCAGTTCCAACGGACCATCTTCTGGCTTCCATGAATAACAGGCACACCAGTGCTATACATCCATACATGCAAGGAAACACATTTACACATAAAATCAAAAGAAGTAAATATTAAAAAACTTTCAAGCATTTCACGTTGACTTTGTGGAAACACTCTACTGTTAAGTGTTGCTAAGGCAAGCCTCTGAGCCTGCCCCCTAAAACTATAAGGAAATCCTGACTATTGTTGGGCAATGTTCAGTCTCAGGAGAAGCATGAAGCATAGGGTTGGCTTGTTTGATGGGTTTGTGGATTAAACTTCATGCGTGGTAGACATGTACTCAATCTCTAAGCCACATCCCATGCTACAGTGTTTCCTTAATCTCAGATGGAGCAGGAACTTCAATAATATGTAAGTAGACAACAACAGAAGCCATAAAACTAATATTTACTGATTGTGACATACAATTTAGAGATTGGAAAATTTTATCAGTTGTAGGACTTCCTTTCTGGAGGGGGCACTTCAGGTCATATGAAGTTCCTTCCTAGTGAGGAACTCAGTGTTCTACTGGGTGCGCATCCATCCGCTTTAAAAGTATTTAATGACTTCCATTAGTGACATTTTGCAAGTGCCTTCTGTTATCTAGCTATGGGCTTTTCTACTTCATTATTTGATAGTATGTTTAGGAACTATGTATTAACATTGGAGTATTTGGGCTGGAAGCATGTCTCATCAGTTAAGCACACTGGCTACTTTTCCAGAGGACCTGGGTTTGGTTGTCAGCACCCACGTGATGGCTAACAATTGTCCTCAACTGCAGTTCCAGGGGATCTGACATCCTCTTCTGGCCTCTGAAGCATTTCATACACTTAGTGCACTTACATGCAGGCAAATCCCTCATACACAGAAAATAAAAAATAAAATATTTTAAAATAAATCAATGGAGCATTTGTTATGGATGGTACAAGTCTGAGAATCTCTTCAGGAATCCCTAGAGCACAATGTTCAGCAGGAGATACTATCAAAAATGAGTTGGTTCCAGGCCACCAGTCTTTATATGTTTTAGAGAATCTCTTTTCTCCGAACACAATGAACCAAAGCACTCATGGCTGAAGTCTTTCTTTCCCATCCTTCTGTTTGTTTTGTGTTGTTTTCCCACCATTGACTATGCAACTGCAAATGGTAAAAGTGTCTAGACAGCTATTGCAATGATCTAGTCAACCAAGTACCCAAATACAACATGTCATGAAAACCCTAAACAGTTCTAGCTTATTTATTTATTTTGGTTGACTTTTGTTTGCTTAATTTCTGGAGTTGAATGCATAGTTAAATGTGACTGAACACACACAGCATTTCAGCTGCTATTTGAAAAATGAAGAATTCTGAGGCTTTACAATTTCATTATTTTTCAATGTATTTTTAATTGACAGAATAATTGTGCATGTTTATAGGGGAACATATGATGATCTGATACACATATATCACATGTAATTTTCTAATTAGGGTATTTATCATACCTACAACATTCAACACTCATTATTGTGTATATATATATATATATATATATATATATATATATACATATACATATATATGTGTGTGTGTGTGTGTGTGAGTTTAGAGCTCATGAATTCATTTCTTCTATACCTTGATTTAGTTCATTGACTTAAGTTTTGGAAGAAAAAAAGCAAATTCATTTGAATATCTCACTTTTCACTCATAGCTGGCATGTAAAAGCTCATGTATATATTTATCAAACATGCAATAGCCTGTGTGAATATATTTTTATTTTTCCAATCTATTTTCAAACACTGTGAATATTTGGCCCTCTCGATGACTATGCTTTTTAATTTTATTTACTACTTTTAATGTATGTGTATGCATGTACTGGCTGCATGAATAAGTGCACCCGTGCCATGCAGTACCAGCGGAGGTCAGAGAAGTGTGTGGGATACCCTGGACCTGGAATTATAGACAGTTGTTAGCTGCCCTGTGGGTGTTGGAATTGAACCTGGGTCCCCTGCAGGAGCAGCCAGTGCTCTTCACTGCTGAGCCATCCCTGTAGCCCTGACTATGCTTTTTTTCACAATCTTTCTAAATTCTCTAAATTCCTAGAGCCTCTTCCCACATCTTCCAAAATGTACATGAAACTGTTGGGTGCATTATTGCTACTTGTGGAGCTATTTTTATACCCTAAAAATCTATAATTGCCCTAAGATGAGGAACACCTTATCTCCCATACATCAGAATCCCCATTCACATTCATACCAATGTGGGAAAATAGGATCAACTAGTCAATTAAAAGCCATTAAAAGACTAACCTGTTTTTTTTTTCCTAAGTTGAAAACCAGCTTTACATCTCTAAAAAGCAAATTCAAACTACATATCAATCTCCTGTGAATCAACTTCTCATCCAAAATGTCTAAGCTAAGGAAATACCCACAGATGCCACCAAGGAGCATCACCCTGTTATTTAAAACATGATTTTAAAATAAGTAGACAAGAAATAAGTAAATAGAGAGATAAATAAAATAGCATGCTGTCATCCAAGGGTGAGGTTTTAATGGTTTTTAAATGCACTGAAAATTCTTCAAATATGTAGTTATGCCAAATAAGCTACAAATATATACATTCTTATTGATTTGAAGCTTTGAAATGAAATCTACTTATGTGGTTTTCTAAAGAGTCCCTTCTATTGAAAGGTATTTATGGATTAAAAGGAATCAGCATTAAAACTTGCTTAGAAATATGAGATGAATCAGTGGGAGGAAGGACAGATAAATAGATAAACTCACAATGCACATGAGTTGGCAATTAACCAAAAAGAGGGTGAATAAATTGGTGGTTATTCTGTCATTGTATTTCATTGATGTGTAGAGGTCCATAGAAAAATATCTCAAGATGCATGTCTAGGAGCAGAGATAGAGTTGATATGCCACCATTTGCTCTGTACTGTCCCACGCCTTCCCAATCTCATCCTCACCAGTCTCTTCTGATGGAGCCTGAACTGAGCAGTTGGTTTCATGAGCATGGGGACTTTAGTCTGAATCCCCTGCTCAGAATGGCCATACTCTTGGTTTGATGCTGCCTTACAAACTTCTTGACAAATTTGAGGTGAACTTCATAATACTTTCTGATTAAGTATGCTCCATTTTCAGGTTTCACTAGATCGAACAATTTATGTAGGTGTTTGGTAAAGCTTAACTTTGCATAAAGCAAATTTTGTCCATTTGCCCCCCCCCCCAGCTTTTGGGAGGTAACCTCTAAACTCTGGAATGCATTACCTGTTATGAGCATCTTGTTTATTGGATTGTTTAGATCATAGCAAATGTGTATACTAATGGTGTTATTTATGATGGTATCTTGGGACACTTAGTGTCTGCTCTATCTCTGGAGGCACTAAAAGCTAAGGTATTCCCAAGGGCAGTTACTGCATCTAAGTGACTAGCCCTTACACAGCTTCCTGCTGGACCGTCTTCTCTGAATATAGCACTCATCACTGCTTGGGGAGCAGGGGCTGTCCCCAAGACCATTCTATTAGAACACAGCTGGAAGTCTGACCACATGACCCTTCTGGGACTGACCTCTTACTTCTTCCATTTGCTGCGTTGACCCACACCTCTTGGCTGTAATAAAACATTATTATGAGTACAACCAGTCTGTTCATTCTCAAAATCCTTCTAGCAAGATTTTGGAACTGAAGTTCATCTTGGAGACTTCCTAAACTCACAATGCCATTCATGGACCCTCATTTCCTCTAGCTCAGCTTAATCAGTGAGGGGGTCCCAGGGAGAATTAGCCAAAGGAAGGAGAAGAGAGCTAAGTTTTTATAGTCTTGACTATCTCCTTGCGAGTACCCTAAACCATCTGTGTTTCTGTGGGTCAGAAGGCTGAACACACCTCATGAAATGGCTGTTCAACTTTTTCTACTTCTGGCTTGTGTCAGTTTTCTCCTCATCATTTTATTGACAGCACTTCTACGTCTAGCTTGGAGGTTTTGCATTATGGATCCCATACATTCACCCACAGCTTTACAATAAATTTCTCTAGAAAACCCTGATGAATACACATGCATACATACATATACATTAATAGAAATAAAAGCAAATCTTAAAAAATAATCTCTCATATGTTTTCTAAAAGAAAATCATTGTTTCTTTGAGGGAGGAATCTATGATACTTTTGGATAGCTAATAATTGCACCCTCACGTGTCTTAGAACCTGGTTTGGGCCCATTCTTCATTTATCAGGCTGTTTGAGGGCCCTAACCCCATAACCCTCGCCATCTTTCAACAACTATTGTGGCCAATGTACCATCCTCCATCTCACAATGAAACCCTGTCACACAAACAGAAACCAAAAGAAAATCTTATGCTGGAAAGAAAAAATAAAGTTATACTCCATATAGAATTGAAACAGAAGTCTCTTAAGCAACTATGACACATTACAACTCACTCTATAGTGAGGATCATATTATCATTTACATTTTAAAATAAGTATTTTGCCCCCAAATTATTTTTATTAACTGATTCAAATCTTCTTTCTTCTTTAATATAGCAAGCTATTATAACAGTGCAATTAATTCATCTATTGGTAAATATCCAATGTTTATATGGAGATTCAAAGATTTATTTGAGAAGCTAATTGATTCTATTAACTACTTTCAGGAGTGATAACATTAACTAGAAGAATTTCCAAATATTGGCCAAAGTGGTCCGTTCATATAGGAAGTCAAAATCACCATGTTAAGAAAATAAACAATCAAGAAACCAAATGCTACCGTTCCAAAGAAAATCTGAATAATAAAATGTCCATGTATCAACTAGCCAGATTTTCAACCTTAATTCTACCTTTAAGTATACCTGCTACTTATCAAGTTTCTTATTTACTTTTTGTAAACCACAATAGAATTTAGAATTTCAAAAGATGATTGGCATCAAGTTGAACTTCTGTGACCCCGAAATAGATTCTCAAGTGTAATAATAATAAAAAACAAATAATAGAGCGATATTGTCTGGACAAGTTCAGGTTAGGGCTCATGTCACAGAGGCCTATGAAGCCATGGATTACAATTTCCTCACCTATAGACTCAGTCTTTGTTAAGTTTGTTTCATTTAAGTGATGTGCCTCAGAGTCTACTGGGTGAGTCACAGATCCACCCCAGGGCTTCTGCTAATACCAGTGTCTTTTCTCATCCATTTAATATTCTCTGGAACAAGGGCTGTTACTCTCTCATCTCCTAAAAGCCACTTGGCTCTTGGCTTACAGAATTCTGGCTTGAACCACTCAGCAAAACAGGAGATAAGAGATTTGTTCAGTGGAAAACTTGACCTGCTGTCACTCTAGACTCTGGGACTCCGGATCCAGCAGGGAACAAAGAAACTGAAGATAAGTCTGTACGGTGAGGTAGGAAGCTTTTTCACTCATTCCCCTTCCCATCAACCCAAGTATCACTCGAAAAAGATACCTATACATGTCTCCAAAGAAAACTCCCGGCATCCCGGGAGCTGGGACTGCTGGTCCACTCCCCTCCCCAAATCCCATTGTCCAAAGAGCCCTACAACCTGTTCTTGTCCTTCTGCTGTGCCTGCCCCTCTGTCTTTTGTTTTGTAAAGCTGCTTGGTCTCTAAGACTTTCTAGAAAGCACTTCTTGCTACTGAAACTTCTGCAGTCACTTTGTCCTGCACCCCGAAGGCAGAGCTAGAAGTTTCTGTGTGATTTCTCTTCTCTGTCAGGTGACATTTAGGGAATGTTTCACTGAAGAGGGTGTAGAAAACAGGACTCTTATCTCTTGACCCAGAAATTTCCCTCCCAGAGTGGACTATGGCTAGGATTTTGTATGTAACCTCCCTCTTTGATAGACTTTATTCTCCTTTCTGCTATGCTAATTAAATCCTTTAATAGTCAACACAGCAATTCCTTCATAGGTCATGTTCATAAGAATCTCCTCTTAGAACATGCTTCTGGAACACAAGATCCAAGATGGCATGGGATCATTATGCATAGAAAGAACAAAACAAGTGGCCACTCTGGAGTTTCAACTCTGAGTATGAATGTACACTAGGATCACAAACCATGCTAAAAGCTTCCAAGAGAAAACGCAGTGGCTGAAAAGTGAAAACCCAAACAACAATAACAAAATTACAAGGAGTATAAAAATTACTGAGCAAAAAATATCTACTGCCAAAGCACTCAAAGGCCAAGTCAGCATCACTTTTTACATTAGAACAATTGCTTATGCCATTTTTTATATCATTAATAATTGTCATCAGCATCATGTTAACAGGAAAATCCCCAGGCCTAACAGTAAGCTAATCAGAAAGTGTCTGTGCAGAGCCCAGGAATCTATTTCCACAAGCACAGCAGCTAACATTTGTGCTCAGTCACAGCAAGTCGTGCTCTTTGAAAAAGAATGACTATGTAAACACAAGAAACACATGACAGTGGAAAAGTGTCTGTGGGGGGGATGGAGTCAAGAGAAATCGAAGTCACCCTGAGATCAACCATGACAGCTATGATGTCGACACAGAGCACCACCCCCTTCCTTCATTTCTTCACAAACAAGGTACTCGCTATGTCCTAGGCATGGTTCTACAGTCAAGAATGCAGCAGCAAGAGAAAACATCACTAGGTGTGAACTGGTGTCTTCTTTCCCCTCCAGAAGAAATACATTAGTGTGGAACTGTTGGTTCATGAGTAGGTGTGTGTTTAACTTTATTAGAAATTGCCAAAGTGTTTTCCATTGTGGTTGGACCATTGGCACTCCCACGAGTAATGAGAGTTCTAATCACTCTGCTTCTTGGACAATAGTCAGGATTGTCAGCTACTTAAATTTAGCCATGGTGGTGGGTGTGTAGAAGAACCTCTTTGTGGTCTTAATTTGAATTTCCCTGATGACTAATGATCTAGAGCACTTTTTCATATGCTTTTTGGGTATCAGATGTCTCCTTTTGAGAAATTCCTACTCTAGTGTTTTTCCTCTGTTTTAATTGAACTGTATGTCTTTTTATTGAGTGGTAGAATTCATTACTATTCTGGATATGAGTCCTTTGTCAGAACATGTTGTCATAGGCAGCCCCTAATATGGTTCCCAAAGATCCCACTTTCTTACATTCATGTCCCTGTGAGGTCATTCCCTTCTTCTGATTGCCAGGAGAACCTGTAACTTGAATTGACTCAGTAGAGGGTGCATTATTTGTCCTTATTTGGCCAACTTGGTTTAGGTGACAACATCAGAACTTTCCTGTCCTGTTGTTCGAGTGTTCATAAATCCAACTGCCGCTGGAGAGGCTTGCATGCAAACAGCTAAGGATGGCAGAAGTCTCTAAACCAACATGTGTGGAGGAGCTCAATGTTGTCAGGGTCATGTGTGTGCAGTGGCAATTCTCAGCCTTCAGTCTCGCAGCTTTAACAGAAACCATGACCTGTGCATGTTAAGAGATTCCAAAGCTGAAGAAAGTCCACCTGAGCTCCTGCCCCTTGTAATGATGAGATCACTACATGTGTCATGCTTTATGATGCAGAAAAACATACACACATGAATACTAAAAACAAAACATATAAGCAGGTAATGTAAATATTTTTTTCTTCAGTTATAAATCGCCCTGTTGTTAGAAGGCAGTAATATTCCAGAGCAACTTTAATTGTCTTTCCCTTGCTATGGTTTTGACATCCATTGGGGATGCTGGATATCTTTACTGTGCACTGTTCATTCAAACACTTTGCCCCTATTTTTAACCAAATTGTTTTATAAATCTATAAAATAAAGCCTGAAAATACTTAAACAATCTAGAGTAAAGTCAGGCAGGGAGAAGAACTGAAGAATTGGGAGGACACAGTCTACTTTTTCTTTATTTGTCTTTGTTTTGTTTTTATTACTTTTTTGCTTTGTTTTTCTAGATACAGTCTCTTGTAATACAGTCCAGTCTTGAATTCACCTTGAACTTCTAAATCTCTTGCCTCTATCTCTTTAATGCTGGGATTATAAGCATGCACCACTATGCCTGTTTTATGTGGTGCTTGGGGTGGAACCCAGGGCTTCAAGCAATGCCAGGTAAATCCTCTTCTCACTGAACTGCATCCACAGCCCCATACACTGATCATCTCTTGAAAGAACATGTCAGTTCCTTTTCTAGTCATTGTACAGAATACCTGACACAAATAACTTCAGGGAGGAGAGGTTTATTTTGGCTCCCATCAGTTCCACAGCAGGGAAGGTGTGGCCGTTGGGACTAGCTCCTGTCTATGCAATGGGAGTTTGCAATTGTGGGTTCTCCCATGGCATTGGCCAAGAAGAGCAGCATCACTGACTGACAACTTTTTACATTCAAAATATATTGGGGAGTTTCCCAGGATTTGGCAGTAGGGTGAGAAGGAGAAAGGAAAAATCACTAAACGTAATTCCTAAGTCTTGGAGTTTTGTAGATCAAAGTCTACAACTTCTTGCTAAGGTCCTACTTTGTCTTTGACAGGAGTCGTTCCACATAGTTCTCCCTCCCTTTTATTGTTTCTGAAAAATAAGATTCAGTCTCACTTGCTACTTTCCTGGAATTCATGATGTTTACAATGTGTCACTCAAGTATTTTGCCAGCCTCTCTCCAGGAGAGCTTTGACTTTGCAATTCCAGCGATAGAGAAGAGTACCCCAACACTGGTAGAAAGAGGCAAAATTTCTAGCCTCAACTATCTAGCTTGGTGGTTACAGTGATCTCTAAGACTCAATTTTCCTAAATCCAGTGCGAATCTTCTAAATCGTAGAAAGGAGCACCAGCAATATACTACAAATAACACAGATTCCATCCATCTTTCTGTACTTGAGACATGAGTACGATTCCATTGAATAGTTTATTCCCATGGAGTCAAAAGCCCCATCCCTTCTTTTCTGCAATGCATTCTCACTTAATCATTCTTCCTCTATGTCATTGAGGTAAAACTTCTTAGGTTGCACTTGTACCAAGGTATCCTCAGTCCCATCTTGACTTGGTCCCACCTTTGCATAGGGCAGCCCTCAACCTGGATTTCTATGCCATAAGCTCTGTATCTTTTACAAATTCCCCTTTGTTCCTAACCGCTCCTGACACTGGCTGCGACCTTCATCCTCTGAACTCTTTCAAGACTTACTTGTCTACATCTCTTATAATGATAAGACATCCTTTGGTGTTTTGAGTTGTTTCCCATGTTTACAAACAGTGCCAACTTTCCAGGCAGAATCTGGACTGTATTCATTACAAACCCTTGCCCTTGAAACAGTGCAAAATTGGTAAATGTGGAATTGACTCTCAGTACTTTCTAAGTTGAATTGTGGAATGGTTTTAAGACACTCTACAACTGTTTCTGGACTGCAAAAGGAAGCATTGTTCATAATCACATCAGAGATAAAAGAGTATCTCTACCTCTCGCTCTTGTACTAGACGAAGACTGAAATGGCTTCCTGAGCCCCAGATTCCTGCAGTGTGGAGAAGATCAACCAAGGGGATTGAATGTGAATAGACAAAATATCCGGTACTGTTCTTAACTCAGGTAAACATCCAGTCAATACCAAGTCCTTTGCTTTTTCAACAGATTTATTGAGAAAAATTAAATTTAGTAAATCTACAACTTTATGGTATCATATCATAACACCTTTCAAGAAATGCTTCCCCTACCCCAAATGAAACGTCTTAGATTTCGAGTGTTAGGAGTCAGTCCCTTTTCTTAGGACTAGCTTTAAGGAGTCTCTCCTCTACTTTCTGTCTCCATGGACTTTCTTATTCTGGATATTTCTTACAGAAGTTGTGATAACCTGTATTAGTCAGATGTAGCAAGAACTCTCTAACAGTCTTGTAGGGTTTTGTATAAATTAGGCAATATTGGATCCAGTTGGATGCACCTTGAACCTGACAAGTGTCATCCCTACAAAACAGCTTTTGTTTTTCATAGGAAATGTCTTATGCATTTCAAACACATCCTGGCACACAAGATTGTGAAGAATTATTTCCAAATATTGTCTTGTTCAATCACTTAATATCGTGAGAACAAAAGGACTAGGAAAACCAGTTCCTGTAAATTAAGATCCACTTTAGATAGCCCTCCCACGGGAAACTTTCATCTGGCCTTAGGTAGGATCATTATAAAATTTTTGTTCAAGTCTAGCCAAAGTTTTGTGCATTGCTCTAGATTAGAAACAGTGTAAAATCTTTGAAATTTTATTTTCTTATACCAATATAATTCATGAATATTAAACGAAGACTAGCAGCATTTTAATTTCTAAACAATCCTTATGTGTGTATATGTGTATCTGATGCATATGTATACGTGTGTGTGTGTGTGTGTGTGTGTGTGTGTGTATGTGGTGTGTGTTAGGGGAGGAGACACACAGTGTGCAGTGGAGGGCCAAGGACAAACTCAGGTGTCAGCTCTGGCCTCCCACCTTGTTTGCTACTGTCTGCTGTGTACAGCAGGTGACCTGGCCCTCCTGCTTCTGGGGACGCTCCTGTCAGTCTACAGACCCTCATGTCACTACAGAAATGCTGGAACTGCGAATGTGTGCTGTGATCCAGGCACTTTCATGGGGTCCTAGGGATCCAAATACATTGTTCACTCCTGCTTGTACACCAAGACTTTTGCTCACTGAGCCGTCTCCTTAGCCAGAGCCACGTCAGTTCTCAACTCCACTAGGCATGCTGTTTTTGACAAAATCTCTCCTTGTAAAGCTAAACTTGATCTCACACAGGAGAAGTACTTAAAAGAATCACTTAGGCTTCAAACTTAAAACAGGGATGGGGGAGAAGGAAGGCGTATCAAAGGGGTTTGCTGTTGGGTGCCATTTAATTCTGCAGAGAAAGAATTTCCCACCTGGCACTGTGAGAGAGCTAGCATGCTTCTGCAAACTCAGGACATTTGGGAAAAGAGGAGTGTATGCAATAGTGCTCTTTGGAGGACTCATCCCTTTGATAGTTAGCACTTTCTCAGAACCTTGAGGCAACACAATGCCATTTTTAAGCAGCTGCCATTGGCAATGTGGGTATCACTGTCATCTTCAAGATGTTTTGCAAATATTTATGTCCTTGGCCAAGCCACGAGTTCAATTTGTGCCCAGTTAAATACTCATAAAATAGTGTCTTTGACAAATGATTGTTTTCTTCTTTCCCAAACCCAGAGAAATGCCAGACTGGGCGATTTTCACTTTTGGTAGGAAACGTTCCATTGGGGCTGACACAGAATGACAAAGCAACACCCTGGTGTTCTTTTTTTGTCACAGAGCTGGACTTGGGAATTGTAAAAGTGACATGATCATTGGAACAGAAATAGCTAATGGTAGCACAGTGCTCCTTAAATTATCTTCTGTACTTGTTGTATCAATGCTGATTTGGCGAGGGAACTTCATACTTGGAAAATTTAACAGCTGACCTGTAAATTATAAGATTTTAAGTGACAGCCTCATCCTGTATCATTAGAAATGATCCTTTATTGGGAAAAATATTAAGATTTTAATAAGATGCCTCTTGGGGGCAGGAGGGATGACTCAGGGGTTAAGAGCACTGGCTGCCTTTGCAGAGGATCTGGGTTTGGTTCTCAGCAGCCACGTGGTGGTTGACAGTTAGTTGTCCAGGAGATCCAATGCCCTCTTTTGGCCTCTGTGGGCACTGCATGATATGGGTTTACTTACATACATGCAGTCAAAACACTCGTACACATTAAAAAAAATTAAATTAATTTTAAAAGATGCATCCCCTGAAACATATAAAATATTTTCTGTCCTTTGGTTTCTCTTCAGATCATATACGTCTTTCAGCTTTAAAAAATATTTACTCATATGTGTTTCTGCTATCTATAAATTGTCTTGTGATGCTAGTAAAGATTTGTTAAGTAGAAATCATATAGGGGAATAATTTAAAAGACTTTGATTATCTAACATACATTCATATATTAAAATAGAGGCGGGAGAGATGACTCAGCACTTAAGAGCACTGGCTGTTTTGACAGAGGACCCTGGTTCAGTTACCAGATCCCACGTGGAGGCTAACTACTGTCTAGAATTCCAGGTCCAGAGGAATACTTTGCCCTCTACTGGCCTCTATAGGCATTACACACAAGAGTATATTTACATAATGCAGGCAAACTCATACACATAAAATTTTTTAAAAAAATCTTTAAAGTAAAAACCGAACTGTAAAAATACTATTTTTAGAGACATCCATATGAACAAAAAAAAAATCTGAAAAGGATTCTAATTTATTTTGTAAAATCGTACACACTCCCTATAAATGGGATGTTAAAGGTAAAATATCTACCTGCAACAGGAAATAAGAATGGCACCCAGGGGAGCACTTCCCCTGTTGGCCACCATACTAAGAGATGCAGATTTGATGGGGCAGTGAAGAGCCAATGAGCCAGACTAAAGAGGAAGAGGCTTGGAGGATGAGTGGGCTGCGGATTTTGCAAACTCACTGATGTATCTATTCTACTTTGTCATTCAATACCCAGAATCACGCGGCATGTGCCATCTTAACCTATTGGTTGACTTCTTGATACTCAAATGCTGAGGGTCATCTGGAACACTTGCCACTATCTCAATAGTGCGTGCTTCCCTTCCTACGTTTTTACCCTTTTGAGTCTCCTTTGTCAACATTCCAGATTATAAGAGCCACCACCTCCTCCTTCCCATAACAAGGAAACTAAGACTGAATGACCCAAGAACACAGTTTAGAAACTGTCTGGACTCATTTTAGAAGAGGGACAAGCAGATTATGCCCCTGAAAGGTCAGACAAATAATAGTTTTAGTTACATAGGCCATGTATTTTTCTCCCATAAACACCCATATCCCAGACATCCACAGCAAAGTAGAGTTGTATTCTGATAAAATTTTATGGACTTGGATAGACAGTCCAGTTTGTCCAATGGATATGTGGTGTGATTCCCCCAGCTTTATAATGGAGCACCATGTGATTCTTGGTGGAATCATTACTTCTTCATACTTGTAAGAAAGTGTGGGTTACAACTTCCCATGAAAGAGTTCCTCACTCTGCACCCCTGCATCAGGTCAGGTATTGCATGCTTAGATCTCTTTGAACAACCCCGCCAGGAGATCAGATATCTGGGCTATGCTCAGCCTGCTTTCTGCATTTTTTTCTTCATTTCTCTAGGGGAAATTCTGCCAATCTGGCTGATAATGGCTGATGTCACAGCAAACAATGGATGTAGTGTTTCCTTTCACAGAAACTGTGCTGGGTCATTTTCAGCAGCGACGTTGTCTTAGTTGCTTGCAGTGGACAAGCAGTGTCAGACTTCACACACAGGTTTGTTTGCAGAACGACCAGTCTGTGGTTACTTGGTTTGTATTTTTAATAGTTGGGTGGACTCTGCCATGCAGTTTGGATTTTTAAAAATTAAAGGCTTGCACTTGGTAGTTTTAGAAGGTCTGTGTCATGGAAAGGGAGAATGAATGATTCAGATAGGAAATAGATCCATCTTTTCAATAGTTCCTTACTTGGCAAAGCATTTGAACACAACCTTCTGAAAGAGAATAATGATGACTCAGGCTTCCTCGTGTCTACGTGACCAAAGAAAATGGACAACGTATCCAAGGGCGGTATTCACAGTTTTCTGTGGGTCTGAGTGTTGTTGGGAAGGGGATTTGGCAGAGCTCCGTAACTAAGCTTTTAGCTGCCCCTATTTTTCATCTTAAATCAAGCCAGTACACCCAGTGTCTCACTTTAATAAGCACTAAACCCACATGCTGTGTTTCAAAAGAAAGAAAAAACCTACATTAACTGTTAAAACTTCCCTGAAACATACTCATGGGAACAGTGCACATATGGTGCTGTAATATTTTTTTTAAAGCAAGGCATCTGTACTATTGAAGAAATAGCTAAAATCTGTTGGATTCCAGAAACTTATAAACTGACCTCCAAAATAGATCAATTATTTTTATGAGTTTCAACAAGTGTCAACCCAGGAAGAAAATTTTAGTAGAGAAACAACTTTTCAAAAGAGGAACTTCAGAAGTATATAAGTTTGCATCTTGGTTCTGAATAGAAGATGGTAAGAAAATCAATTCCTCGTTTGTATGGATTGCATGAAGATCTACCCACCTACTCACAGACCATGGATGATGGTAATGGGCTGATCAGTTCTTTTGCTGGCATCTCCGATAAAGACAGAAGTTCTGAGTGATTGAAGGGGTGGTCCAAGAAGTAAATACTTCTGGGCACCTACTAAATGCCAGACGCTGTACAAGTTATTTGAAACAACGGAATATCAGCTTGTGGACCCGTGAAGTCTAAATACAAATATTAAAGTTGACTGATATTTCTTTGGATTTCAATGGAGTCTAGGCAAATCGACTTAAGGGTTTGATTTTTCTTTTTTAAACCTAGAGTCTGCTCCAAGAATGAGTTGCCCAAGATAATGGATAGCTGGGGGCAGGGACAGTAATGAGGAAACGTAAATGAGGAAAAAGAACCAGGAAAAGTGAATGAGATGTGCTTGAAGGAAGCCAAGCCTTTGAGCACAGCAAAAGTATGTAGAATAGAGGGCCTGAACCAGACATGAAGCCTGGGAGGGACAGACAGGGCATGGGTTCAGAAAGCACAGCAATGCAACACCACATTTGCAAAACCGTGTCTCTCTCTCCATGGCTGTGGTCGGCACGGTGGTGTCCCTTCTAAAACGCATGTTACACTTCATCTGTAGAGCAGCGTTTTCAGAGGTGTGGTTCACAAGGGTGGAGTCTTCAAGCACAGGATAAGGGAAGTTCTCCCATTCTCAGCATCCTTCTGTACGCTTGTCCTTTCCCTTCCACCATCCTAGGACTATGCAGATGATACACATCAGACACAAAAGGCTTGCACTGTAACCTTAAAATTCCCAGGCCTCAGGACTTTGAGCACTAAAGAGCTATTGTTGGACTGGAGTGATGGCTCAGTGGTTAAGTTCTGCAAACTGCTCTTGCAGAAAATCCAAGATCAGTTCTCAGCACTCACATCAGGCAGCTTATAGCCACCCGGAAGTCCAGCTCCAGGGGATCCAGTGAATCTTCTAGAATCCATAGGCAGTACACTGACATGTACACACACATCCAAGGGTGTACAGTCGTGCACAGAATGAAACAATAAAAGCAAAATGTTTAAAAAGTGTCTACTGGAACACAAGGTGCCATTTTATTTTTTTTTTAAATCCAGTGATAATTTTGGGGGGTTACAAAAATGAAACAAAACAAATTAGACAAAATAAACCTCTCTGCATTTTTTGCATTTTTTTCTAGTTCTGTTCATCTGTTCAGCCCTTACCTATCTTGTCCCCATTCGTCTCTTCTTGTTCTCTTTGGCTTAGTTAAAATCCACTCTTGAAAAGACTGCATCATTATCACTCACAATGCTCACAAATATTCCATAACAAAGCAACTAATTGTGACTTTATTCTGATTATGCATCTTTTTTAGATCATTGAGAGAACTGTACTGAAAGGAAAAGTTTTTCTTTTATTCCTACACCAAGGCTTAGTACATTCTTGAATCATCCAATTTAAATTTAAAAGGTGTGAATCATTTTAACGAAATTGTTGGAACTGTACACAGACCTTTACCTTCTAAAACGTGGTAAGGCAGACATGAACAGACTTCAGTAATCTGAATATTGGCTCAACCAACTATTGAAGTTTTACTAAATTTAATAGGCTTTGTTTTATTTTAATTAACGCACATTTTTTTCATTTTATTTAATTTTTGTGAACTTCTTATAACATATTTACGTCGTATTTAGATCATATTTAGACCCTGTCCCTAACTTCTCCTCTTAATACCTCCAGACTGATTTCATGTACTCTGTTGTTTATATTAAGGCCTATGGAGTCAAATCTGTGTCCCCAAATACCCTTCTTTGTGGTATTTGTTCATCAGAGCCTGGTCCCAACATGCTTAAGAGGGTTTTGCATGTATGTAAGTGTATCACATGCATGCAATGCCCACAAAGGCCAGAAGGGGGCATCAGATCACCTGGAACTGGAGTTACAAAGTGTTGCATCGTGTAGGTTCAAGAGCAGAGTGCTCTTAGTCACTGAGACATTTCTTCAGTCTCTTAGTAGACTTTGTTTTTAGAATAGCTTTGGTTTGATACAAAATTGGGAGAGCATAGAGTCTCCTCAATGGTCCTCTGTCCCTCCACACATAGCCTCCTGGAGGGGTATGTTTGTTTCAAATGATGAAATCACACTCATACGTGGATGAAACTCAAGTCCACAGTTTGCATTATGGCTCACTCCTGGTACTGTGCATTGTGTAATCTATAGGTCTGGACAAATGTATAAATGCCACGTGTCCATGGTGCATGGTGAAAGCACTATATGGAGTGATCTAAAAACCTGGGTGTGCCGCCTGTCCTTCTCCTTTCTCTCCTAGTCCTTGGAAATCTCCCATTTCTTTTTCTTCATCTCAAAGTTCTCTTTTTTATTCGTATATATTAATTATATGAAGTAGTATGTCTCATTTTGACATTGTATGTATAGAGAGAACTTGGGTTTTATTTACTTCCCCATTACCTAACTTATCCTGACCTCCACATCCTGCTGTGGGTCCTATTTGTTACCTCCCCCCACCTCTCTTTGTGAGTGTATGTGTTTCTCTTTCTTCTGCATGTAAGATAAAACATGTAGTAATTTTTCATAACCTGGAATATTTTATTTAATAGGATAATTTCCAATTCCATCCATTTTCTCACAAGTAACAAGATTTTATTCTTAAATAAGACTCTCTGTATACATATCACAGTTTCTTTGACCTATTCAACCATTGGGGGGCACCTAGACTGATTTCATGAGTTAGTTACTTTGACTAACACAGCAGAAAAGACACTTATACACTAACATTCACAATCAGGCTACACTAATCTAGGTGTCTCCAAAGTTCTTCTTTTTGCAGAGTAATCAGGTGGGGGGGATTAGACAGGTATGCTGGTTAATTTTTGATGAACTGACATAAACTAAGGTCACCTAGGAAGAGGGATCTCAACTGAAGAATTTTCTCTGACAGATTGTCCTGTGGGCACATGTGTGAAGCATGTTCTCTATTGCTAATTGATATAGGAGGGCCCAGCACACTGTGGGCAATGCCATCCCTATGAAGGTTGGCCTGTATAAGAAAATAGCTGAACAAGACAGGGAGCCCAGTACAGTAAGAAGCCTTATTCTGTAGCCTCCCCTCAGTTCCCGTCCACATTCATCCATGAGAGCCTGCCTCGATTTCCCTCAATGATGAATTTTGACCTGGAAGCATAAAATGAAATAAAATTTTCATCCCTAAATTGGTTCTGACTATAGTGTTTTATCACAGCAACAGAGAAGCAAACTAGAGCAAGATGATGAAGCCTTATTCCATGGCTTCTTTCAAGCCATGATATTAACTTGAGGTCGCTCATGAATTTTCCCGGCTTCTGAACTCCTTTTCTTTCTACTGAAACTGTTCCACTGTTTCAGCAGACCACTGCTTGTTGACCACTCCCATAATAAAGGTCCCTGTGGTTGTGTTCTATGCTCTGCCAATTGTGATTCCATGTTTGGAAGCATGTCTAACTTTCCAATCATGCTTCAAGATGAAGACTTCCATTATTCAGTCAGGAATTTGCCATTTACCTTGGCTTCTTTCATTTGACAACATGCAGGTAAGAGTCTTAACATCTTTTCATGGCTTGATAGGCCATTTCTTGGAGCACAGAATGACAGCCTATTGTCTGGATGCATCACAGTGTGTTTACCCTTTCTTCTAATGAAGGAATTCTTAGTTGCTTCCAGGATTAGAAGATCACAAGCAAAGCTGCATACTTTTCTGTGGGCAGAGTTTGTATGATGTATGAGTCTCCAGTTTATCCAGAGACGCTCTGGGGTATGACTGCCAGATCATAGAAGAGGAGGTTTACTTTTGCAAGAAATTGCCAAATTATCTTCACAGATTTCTGTACCATTTGGCATTCTTACTAACGACGAATATCATTAGTTCTTATCATCATTCTTATCATTCATCATCATTAGAATATCATCATTCTTATCATTCTTTTACATTTTAGCCTGTGGTGTTAGCACTTTGGATTTTTGTTATTTTAATACATTTGCTACTATTTTTTTAAAGAAAAATAAGAAGCAACAGGACAAAACCAATGTGGTGATTTATGATATAATTCCAGTCATTGGAAGGCTGAGGCAGGAGAGATCAAATGAGTCCATGGCTATGCTAGGCTACATAATGTGAGTTCTGGGTCAACTAAGGGAGATCCTGTCTCAAAAAAAAAAAAAAAAAAACAAAAGTAAAAATTTTTAAAAAGCACAACTAAGGTCCCGCTTCAGGGTGAACTGGAAAACATTTGGCCAGGGTGCTAACTAGCTTTGCTGGCATCAGAATGATTGAAAGTATCGATTTAAAATGATGCTCCATAGCCTGCCCCCCAACAGCAAAATCACTGACAGACCACAGAGCTTTGCGATTTTGACCTCTCCTATGGAACACATGTACTAGTTGCTTTCTTCTGTCTGTGATGAAATACCTGATAAAAACCAACTTAAAGGAATAAGGGTTTATTCTGCCTTTCCGTTCAAAAGAATGTGGGCCATAGCCGAAAGGATGGGAAGGGAGCATTGTGATGGGTGAGGAAAGCCATCATTCATCTCTCTGCCTATTTTCTTATTTTTCCATCAGTGACGCAACCCCTGGGCAGTGATGCTACTATTCAGATTGGTTTGTTCTTTTCTTCTCGTCTCACTTAAAAGTCCCTGGAACTTTCTCAAAGACACAGAGTTGTGCCTTCTAAATTCAGTCAGAAGACCCAGGTTTGGTACTCAGCACCTGTTTGGCAGCTCACAACAATAATTAACTCCACTTCCAGGAGTTCAGCATCTTCTGGCCTCCAAGGACATTGTCCAACACAAGGACACTGATTTCCACGCAGGCACAATGCTCATGTACCCCAAAAGAGTGCAGAGGAAGAAAGCAGCCATGCCATGTGCAGCTGACTTGACAAACACAATTACTGGTGTCTCCATTCCCAGTTCCATCCTAATGAGCTGGTAACATAATGAAGCTCCTTTTGAGGAGACCAGCACCCCCTTTCTTACTGAGTCCTCCCCCAAATGAATCACTTTTAACAAGCATGCTCAGGCCCCCTTGCCTGCATTGCACATATCTTCCCATTCTGTGCTGCTGTTTATCTTTCTACTGCTGTGATAAACTCCATGACCAGCTTGGGGAAGAAAGTGTTTATCTGGCTTCCATGTCACAATCACAGTTGATCACTGAGGGAAGCCAGGCAGGAACTCAGAGTCAGGAACTGAAGCAGAGAACACAGAGGGAATGCTGCTGACTGGCTTGCTCCTCTGGCTTGTGCTCAGCCTACTTTCTTTCTTCTACAACCTAAGCCCACCTCCTCCCGCACTGGCCCCATAGATTGGCACCATGCACAGAGGATGGACTCCTCCTGAAATCACTCAATAATAAAGAAAATGCCTGACAGATATTCCACAGGCCAATTCAATATAGGAAACTCCCCAGTTGGGTGTCCCCCTCTTTCCAGATGTGTCAAGTTGACACCTGAAGCTGTCTAGCACATTGTCGTTCCTATTCTACGTCCTACGAAACACTGAGAGTCGCAGTCAAACAGACTCCAATAGAGTTTCTGATGTATGCTTAATGCGCTTTCCCTTAACTAATCTCATCCAATTCCACGGATTTAAAACATCACTTATCTGCAGATGAGTTTTGAATTTATGGCTCTAGTTCTGAACCCTGCCTGAACTCCAGGCTCATAAATATAACTGTAAAACTTACAATGCATGGAACAAAACAATTCATTCATAAATCTTCCTTTACACGCATTCCCATCCACACTCTTCATGCAAAGCTCTGCAGATTCATACTATCCAGAAAACGCCACTCCACTCTGTCTTTCAGGTACAATGAAAAAAAAAATCAAAGTCAACAATCATTCCTTTTTTTTTTGACCTTGACCCTCTCAGCAGCCATATCGATGGTCTTAATAGGTCTGTCTTCAAAACCGCAAATCTTTGTACTCAGCACCGTCTTCCTTCCAAATAGGCATCACGTGTCACTGGCATTGCTACTGGGGTCCACCTGGCTTGGCATCTTCTTCTCTTGTTTCTCTGCAGTGCATTTATTACCAGGTGAAACATTCCTACTGTTCTTTCCTTCTTGAGGGAAAGAATCCAACGGAGACACTGACAGTTGAAGTAGAACCTTACTTAGCAGATCTTAGTTAGAGCTTACTTAGACTCTTTCCACTTCAGTGTAGCCAAGAGATCAATATCAGCTATCAAAGTGAGCATGAAGAAATTCTCACATTCTCAGTTTCTAAAGTAAATCCCCATCAAGATTTTCCAAAAACCCCAAATCTTTACTACTCATTTCTTGTGAGAGACCCATGTGCACTATTTTGGGGTGCATGAGAATTGTACCTGCATGGACGTAAGTGCACCTTGTGTTGTACAGTGTATTTGGAGACCAGAAGATGTTGAAACTCCTGGAACTGGAGTTGATGACTGACTATTTGCAGAGAGAGATTCCAGAGATCGGAGCATGGTAACTTGCAGTGAATTAGCACAGTTGGTTCTGCACTGTATATTTGAAAGAAGTTCTTAGACTTTTATCAAGTGAGTAGCATATCCTAAGGGTAAAGTGGTTTTTTTTGTTTTGTTTTTTTTCCTCTTCCCATATCATGTTGGAATGAATCTCCTTTTTGGAATATTTCTTTACCTCATCCTCTTGAGCAGCAAACAAGGCAGGAAGGATCAAAATCTTTTGACATTTCTTTAGGGCACGTATGTGGCAATTGGGAAAACACCTGGCACTTTAGTTTCTGATGCACTGGGATGAGACTAAATGTGGGTTCAAGGATGCTTAATCACAAAGGGGCTTTCTGACCCTCAGGATGCACAGTTACAATCTGATTATTTGACACATCTCTAACTCTCTGCCTAACGAGAAGACACAGCTACCAAAGTACAGCTACAGTTGTCCATGGGTACCTCATATCTGACTCCCTGTCTTCCTGGACTCCCGCCCCTGACACTTGGCTGGAGTCCCAGACCATGATGCAAAACATAGACTCTTTCTACTTCAGTTTAGCCAAGAGATCAATATCAGGTATCGAAGTGAACATGAGGAAACTCTCACATTCGGTTTCTAACGTAAATCCCCATCAAGATTTTCCAAGAACCTCGAATCTTTGAGACTCATTCCGAGTGAGATACCCAGAGAAGGTTTGGCATGAGCAGTTGGGTGAAAAGACATCTTGACCTCTTGTCCAGTTGACACTGAAAGACTATAAGAAACTGACCATTAGAGCATTAGTATGTAGTTCCAGATGCACAGGAGCCTGGAAAGAACATCTAAAGTTCACCAGACAGAGGAATGTAAATACTTAGATCAAAGAAAGTCCAGGAAGCACAGTAGTAACTTATGAAAGTTCCTGTTTAGTCCTTCTTACGACCCTATATTAGTTATGAGTCGGTAACTGTGATCAAACACCATGACCAAGGCAACCTATAAAAGAAAGAGTTTTTATTTACCTCATGGCTCCAGAGGGGCAAGAGTCCTTCATGGTGAGAGCGATACAGCAGGAGAGGCCAGAGCAGAAAGCTGAATGCTCATATCTTCAAGCACAGAACCAGATTGGAAGTGTGGTTGTAGGAACCTAACAAACTCCATTTTGTGATATCCTTCATTTTAGCTTAGCCTTAGGTTTTGCTTCTTGTTAAAGCTTTGTTTCTCATGGAAAGTTTCCTTTTCTCGGAAAACAGCCCATTCCCATATTTGAATAGTCAGCAATTACAGCTTAACCATAGGAAACCTATCTTAGACAAACATCCCCTCTTAGGGTCGAAACTGTTGAGTCAGATGGACTAAGGACCTATTGAGTCAGATAGACTAAGGACCAATCTCTAACTGTCCCATACATCCACTCTAACCATTATCCAGTTCTAGCCTGAGTTTCTCAATACCCGTTTAGAAATCCCCTAACTGTGCTTAAAAGGCCTGCGAACCACTGCCTTGGGATTGCTATTTCTCTGAATGGTAGACCCCAGCATGCTGGTTGATTCTCGAGAATAAAGCTGCTCTTGTCATTTGCATACCGTCCACAGTGTGTTTATTTCAGGCCTATCACTGGACCTTACAGGGTATGGTTTTGAACTCTCAAAGTCAGCCCCTGTGATGAGTTTCCTCCAGCATGGCCACACCTCCCAAAGGTCCCATGACCCTTCCCAAGCAGAGCACCAAATGTTCAAATACTTGAAGCCTAGGCAGGACATTTTCATTCAAACCACTGTAGACCTCAAGAAGACAAAGCCACTCAGCCACGTTGCATCATCTTCAGAGGGGTGGACAGAAGTATGTCAGGGAAAAGATAGGCAGTCTGACTCCTTTGCCATGCAAACAGGCCTCAGAGAAGTGTCAGTCTCACCAGGAGAAGAAGGCCAAATACTGAATCAAATTTGTGATTGGGATATTGCCCAAAGCGGGACATCCTCCTCAAGCGAAAGTGTGACTGCATTTGTGGATAGGCTCTTTTTAAAAGTTACTTTCACATTTTATTTATGTTTACTTCGTGTGTATGAATGTTTGGCCTGCATGTCTGTAAGTGCACCCCTGTATAGTGCCTGACGAGGTCAAAAGAGGGTTTTGGGATCCCCTGGAATGAGACTTAGAGTTGGTTGTTACCAGTCATGTTGCTGCTGGGAACCAAACCTGGGTCCTCTGCAAGAGCAGCTGGTGCTCTCAACCACTGAGCTATCTCTCCAGCCTTGTGAGTATATTCTTTAAAGAGTTCAGTAAATTGAAATGAGACCACTGTGGTACACGTTAAGAGAATCTAAATGGTATCTTTAGAAGAAGAGGTGCTGAGGCCTCATGCAGATGCAACAAACACACGAGTTCATGAAGGAAATGACTTGAGGGAATGCAACATCTGTCAAAAAACCAAGGAGAGAGGTTTGGAAAGGGTCTAGTCCAGAGGATACGTAGAGGAAATCACCCCTCCTGGCACTTTGACCTTGAAAATCCAGCTTCCAGATCTGTCTAAAACACATTGCCTGACTCAGTGGCACAGACCTTTAATCCCAGAACTCCACCAAAAGCAAAGACAAGAGACTGTCTGTGAGATCAAGCCTAGCCTAGTCAGCATAGGGAGTTCCAGGCTAGATGGAACTATAGGGAAACAGTGTCTAAAACTAAACAAAAAAGCAAACAAATGTAAAAAGCCAAATTACTGTTGTTTAACTTGTACAGCCCACCATGGTTTTATTTGATGAGTGTCTTAGCAGACTAACACATGTTTTTTCTTCTTCTCCTATATGACATCACTACAGTTCTTCAGTGGAGAAGGCAAAAGATATTGAGAACGTGTGATGGCCACCCTGTCACGGTGGTGATCAGTACAGGATTTGAATGAATCTCTCATAGACTGGAAAAAAAAATTCTTATTATTACTGCTTGGACTGTAACTGAGTAACAAATTGAGATTTTGGAAACAAACCGTGATGTCAAAATGTATCACATGGGTGACCTACAGTATCAGGTGCATAAAAGGCATTCTTACTGTGAACACATTCATTATTAAGAGTTTCCTCAACACCTTCAACAGAAACTTCTACAAAGTAAATAAACTCCTCGTCCATTCTCCTCAAAGCTTTTGGAAATTCATGTTATAGTTTGCATCTCTGTGAAATGAGCCACACTGAGTACCTGATGCCAGGTGAATCACACAATACCTTACTGTGCCCCATCCTCCATTATGTCTTTCTACTTGACAAGCACTCTCTGAGTTTCCTTCATGATTAAGTGGACAGAGTCTTCGTAAAGACAGGGATATTTCTGAAGAGAATTGCTGATGAACTAATATGTCAACACGTATTGTGAATAGATGGTAAAAAGGAAATGAAAGGAAACACAGGCTGCTTTACCAGGTAGCTGCAGTGGAACCTATGCCGTCACACCGCTAAATGCCTCAAAGTAAACTCTCCAACGGGAATAATCAAGAAGAATAGATGTCTCCTCTTGTCCCACATGAGGCACCTTTCCACATTCTAAATTAGGATCATCGCATCAAGTTATATTGAGACTCACACAATATGCCAGACCTGAGCTTTCCAAAGAGAAAATCCCGATTTATATGACTCACTGTTTTGAACAAATATTAGCGTTGGCTACCTAACATTTCTCTTGATATCACTTTCCCTGATCCCCCAAAAGCTACATAATATTTTAACGTGTCCAGGATGGACACACAGAATAAACTACGGAAAGTGTTGGGATGGCTAGTTTCAACCCCAGAACCTTCAGCCAACTTAATCCTCCTCCAAGCATAGAAGAGAGCATAGTTTCCAAGCATCGTAACATGCTAATTCTCCTGTGAGAAGTGCAATGCTCAGAAAGAGTCAGACTATTTCTTCCTATCAACCTGTTTGAAGGAAGGCTGATCATGCTCAGTGTCCAGAGCAAACAAGGTTTGCAAATTGTAAGGAAACTTCTATCTGTACAAGTCATATGTAAGCAGGTCTTCCGTGATGATAAATGTAAATACTGTAACTCTCACCTGGGAGATGGTTGAATTTGCTTCTGTCAGAGAACTACAATATAATAACGACAAGGTAGTTCATCATAGTGTTGCTCACATGTCAAACAGTATGCTTGAATTTTTACAGTATTTTGTAGTTCATTTAGAAAGTCACACAATGTGTTTTTGTCATACCGATACTCTCCCATCACTAATTCCTTCCAGGTCCATCCCCCCATTCCTAGTCATTCAACCTTGTATCTTCTTTTTTTTTCCAAAAAAATATACACTTGGGTGTGTGGCAATCACTGAAGCATGATCAGCCTTCCAGGCACTAGACTGTTAAAGAAAACTAACTCTCCCAGGAGCTGTCGATTGCAATAGTTCATTAGCTAGGGGCAAGATAACTTGCTCACCTCCCCACTGCATGCTGGGATTTTGTCTGGCTTGGGCTTTGAGCAGATCCTGTGCCTACTGTCATCACCACTGTGAGTTCATGTGTGCACCTCCCCTGTGGTGTACAGAAAAGACTGTTTCTGTACCTCTTCTGCAATGATGCTCCAGTCTTGGGAAGAAAGGATCCTATATAGGTGTCCTATATAGGCAGAGTGTTCCACGGTCTATTATTCTCTGCACTTTGACCAGTGGTGAGTCTTGATACTAACCTCCTTCTAGTTACAGAAGAAACTTCTCTGATCACTACTGAGATACAGTAATCTATAGGTATAATAAAAAGCCCTTATTAGGAGTAACTTTAATATGTTTTAGCAGAATAACAGTGGCAAATTCTCATCTTTAAAAGTAGGATTAAACCAGAGGAGTTATAGACTAAGTTCTCCCCAGACTTAAATCTTGCAGTTCTTATTTCCTATCAAAGTTAAAATTGAATTCTTTCTTTCTCTCTCTCTCTCTCTCTCTCTCTCTCTCTCTCTCTCTCTCTCTCCCCCTCTCTCCCTCTCTCTGTGTGTGTGTACAAGTTTATAGCTTGCATGTAGCGAGGTACACCCCTGTCATGCAATGCCCAGCGAGGTCAGAAGAGGGTTTTGAATCCCCTGGAATTGGAGTTACAGATGTTGTCAGTCACCATGTGGGTGCTGGGAATTGAACCCAGGTCCTCTGCAAGAGAAGTCAGTGCTTCTAACCACTGAGCCATCTCTCCAGTCCCCAAATTCAGATTTTATTTCTCATAAGAGTCACTTCACCAGATTCCAGTCTATGTGTAAGGTTTTCAGAAATGTTGCACTTTGACATAATTAATATGTTTAAGAAATATATAACATCAGTTCTCAGGTACAGAGCATTGCATGATGTGGCCACACAGTCCTGGGATTCCAGCTTTGTTAGAACTGGTCCATCATTCTGCAGAAATTACAGCAGGTCGTGAATTTTTTAGGCTCATGTTGAGATTCCAGAACACTGCACTGCCTCTTGCATAAGTAAGCTGATGTTAATGCCCAGAGTTGTGGGAGAAGATTTCTATGGGAAGGTGAAGAAAGAAGAATTAATGACAGGAGGACACAGAATTGCATTCAGGTCTTAACGCACATAGATGAGTTAGCAAACAGTAAAAAATTAAGTAAAACAAGCAATCAGCCAGAATGCACGGAAAGGCCGAGGGGACAGAAACACAGGGATATCCACGCATGGACACGGCGATACACTCAGCTGTTTCTGTTCTATATGCGTTCTGTTCATTGCATCTGTGGGAGGTAATCCCACAGAAATCATGGAAGGCATGATGTGTGGAAGGCACAGGCTCTAACATGAAGCCAAAAGCTAAGGCAGCAAAAAAGAAGACAGAGAAAAGAAATGTTATCTTCATGTCTTGACTCTCTTTAGTTACCTATGGGTTCTTCTAGATCTCTTCTAAACTACTGATTTAGCTGTGAGCTTTGTTCTCTCTGGGTCGTCTCTGTCTGTCTGTCTCTCTGTCTCACTCTCTCTGATGCTACTTGCGTTAGAAAGAGAAAAATGGCCATTGATTTTTCTCATGGTCAGAACTTTTCTAAGTCCCTGAGAGTGAATCAGTGGCTACCTCCTCCGCTTATCTTATCTGGACTTTCTAATTTCCTCCATTAAGAGATGTCTGGTGGGTATTTGCTGAAATGTCTCTGTCTGGGTACATAAGGAGATTAAATGCAGCCACTGAGTTCCATTGATCTGCTGGGCTTCCCTTGCTTGAAGGCGTGTCCCTGTTTACAATGCCAGATAAGGGTGCAGACAGGACAAGCATGGGTCCCTGAAGATGCAAAGGATTTAGAGATTCCTGTTGTGTATACAGTAAATGACAAGAAAATTCCACCTGAGAAAGCAAGAAAGCTTCTTCCCCAGGAACTCCTACACCCAGCCTTGAAAAATCAGTGGTCTGATGATGTCTGAGGGTGTAACCAGATCCAAACCCTTTGAAAGAGTAGTGATTAATTGAAGTGTTTCTGACAGCTAAATAAATATTTTCTAAATAAAAATATACAGCCTGCTTTAAATGGAATCAGTACCATTTATAGAAAGGAGGATTACTACTTGGAATTCCTTTGCCACCAAGTTCTGTTCTTGGTAGAAACTGCTATTTTACTGACATCCAACAGCTGGAAACTCCACAGTACAAAACTAGGTGGCAATTTGGTTAAACCAGGCGAGGTCTAAGGCTTCAAAATCCAGGCACATGTGAACTAGCAACACAGATGTCACTAATTTTAAGAGCTTTATAAAGTAAGAGTGTAATCTCAGATTTAGAGTGTGTTGCCAATAATACGAGAAACAGGGAAAGGAAGAGAGTCCCAGACAAAAAAGAAGACTGTCATCCAATCACCAGTCTAATAAAGATGGGGGACACGGAAGCAAATGAAGAAAATGTCACCCTGACAACATTCAATGCTCTCTCTCACAAAACTGACAAAAAGAAAGAAAGAGAAGGAACAGTCGTAGGAGGGACAGGTGAACACATATCAGATTCCTCAAACTTTGAAAGACCGTTCATGGTCAGGATGCTTATAAACAGAGGAAGAGCTGGTGTGGCTGCACACACCTTTAGTTCTAGCACTTGGGAGGTGGAAGCAGGTGGATCTTTGTGAGATGGAGTCCAGCTTGGTCTACATAGTAAGTTCCAGGCCGGCTGGGACTACAGGGAGATCCTATTTGAAAAACAAAACAAACAAACAAACAAACAAGCAGAGAGAGAAACCATGCGTGAGAGAGAATATATGCAAGTATTTTGCAACTTTAAAGGATCCATATATGCACGTTCTTGGACATATACAAGTTTTAAATATATAGATGTATATGAAATGGAATATATGAGATATTTAAATTCTACAGTTGTTAAGTGAAAATTCAATTAAGGATGAAAGTCTTTGCCCTAACTATGTTTCACAAAAGTAGTCACTTGCAGATTTCTGTATTTTTCTGAATTTTCTTACTTACTTGCATACAAACACAATGGGCACCTGTAATTCTCAAAAGGAGATAAGATTGTTCCCTGGAAGACACTGGAGGTCACATCCAGTTGACAAAATAGACATAAAATCACTATTTGCTTCAAGAAAGCACCACTCCCACTAATCTACAGAAAATAATTGGGTAGGTGGCTAAGAATTTGAGTACTCATTAAGATAATAGACTCAGATTTCTGGAAAAGCTAGGTAGACAACAGAAAACCATGTAAATGATGTTTATGAAAGGTTCTATTTGTATAACGGTGTGAAAATCCTCACTGCTGTGTTAGTATGGGAAGCAGACTAATTTTCAGTAGGGTCCCTAGTTGACTTAATGCTCACATGAAGAACCAGCCAGCAGAGAGACACAGCTTAGTAAATTCAAAGAAAAGTGCTTAAACTTTCACTGGTGAGGTCTATTCTATCTCTATTGTTTATTTGGAGCATTTAACTACTATGCAAACATACTTGCTCATAAAAACTTCATTTATGTTCTGCCAATATATTCCTGGTGATCAGAGTTCAGACATTTAAAGAAAGCTTCTTTGCATATCTGACCTGCGGCCATTTGGTTTGTCCCTGTCTTGCTTGCTTATGCATGAGACTAAGGCGACGTGCAAAGCCATCTCCAAGGTCTCACTTCTTTGTTCTAGAGGACTCCAAACATATTTCAATGCTACAGTTGTGAACAGGAAATAATTGCAGTAATCATAGAAAAAAGAAAGACTCACCAAGAAACATCCAATGGCTTTTAATAATCCTGTGGACTGCCTAGATTTGATGTCATGGTTTAATGAGTGGTTGTTACGTTTCCCTTGAGAAAATTAGTAATGGTACTTCTAGAATGTACTTTTCTGCACCTACTAGTTACAGAAAATGTAAAAGTATTCATGTGCTTTTAATGAATCAAGAGGCTTGTGGCAATAAAAGAACAAGAAGGAAGGTGAGGTAATTAGAAGGTAAAATGGAGACACTTTCTTCTTTAGGCCACACAGTAAACTCTTTCCTCATGATTCCAGATGCAGCCCATTCTTCATTTTTATTGTTTGGAATTTTCACACATGCATATGATGTGAAATGCCACATTTTTCTCTCGTGTGAAGATGCTAGTTGCGAACTGTAAGCGTGTGTTTAATTGGAGTACCCCTGGACATCATCTGTACCCACCACCTACTTCGTAATGTGAGCTCCATTTCTCGATAGATCTTTCCATGGAAAAAATCATGTTTCAAAGCAACATGTATGAAAGCACTCAAATTTTCAAGGTGTCTTTTTAAAATAAAATTTTTTTGACTCTCCTGATGCTCCATCCTTAAGATGCAAAGTTGCACTTATTTCCTAGACTGGGTGTTTGTTGGGTATTGCTTAACCTTTAAAATCTCAGACTTGTATGGCAACATGTTTATCATACCCACATTAGATTAGAATTCTAAGAATCAAGGAAGTACTCTCAATGTAATCCTGTCCCTTCAAAAATAAAACAAAAATCAGCTGAGAAACATCACTCTTACCCTGGGCCAAAACGTTAAGTATTTTATCAGCTTTGGTAGCAGTTTAGACAGGATGAATTGATCAGTAAGAAGAAGCAGTTGATAAAGGTGAGTTGCAATTATCAGCAACATCTAGCTATCGAGTTTCATCTTTTCGACAACTCAAGCCACCATCAAACAAGCTACAAGGTTTAAAATATAAGATTTTTTTTTAACTTCTAGTTATTTTCAAGGTTAGAAATGGATGAAAATAAACCCAAGCTTTCTCTTTTTTCCATAATTTCTTTTTGTTTTCTCATCATTTGGGACTCTTACAGACAAGATTCATTCTGTTCTGTAATGTACTTGGCCTTTGATTTCCATCTCACAAAAATGCTTTCACTTTAAAGCGGAGCTTATTCTTATCTCATCATTTTACCTAGAATTCGTCTTCTTTCCTTCTCAGTGTTTGCCAGGAGCTTAGGTTAGGTCTCACCTTTACCAGGATGGCACATATCAAGTTTGATTCTCTGGAGAATATATCTTCTTGCTAGAGATCTGACATGGTAGAGAGATAATTTGAAGAAGGGAGAACAAGTCCACAATACATCAGGTAAAATCTGAAACCTGCAGACCTCAGTCTGGCTCTTAATAGCCATGGTTGCCACGGATACAATACTACTTTGAAGTTTGCATCAGATTGATAGTAAACTCTAATTTTCTATGAACTCCAAAGAGCATGGACCACCAATAGGTGAAGTCTAAAGGTAAATCAAAGGTGAACTACTGGTCTGAGAATTGTTTCAAACTTGATTACATAGTATTTGGAACCTTTCTTCTTTCCACAGTGCGTGATGAAATCACAGTAAGATTATAGAGTGTTGTTTTACAGCAATTCCTCTTTCTGTGGCCACAGAGGCCTCCATGAAACCAAATCAAAGATCATGTCTGTCTTCTGTGCTTTACTGTATCCCTCGGCAGTGTTCTAGGACAACAGGCTGTCTGCTGTCTGCAATCCTATCTGCTTGGTGGCCATGATGCTACGACTTGTTCCTGCTTGTTTATGAGGGTATGTGTGGTACATATGGGCAGTGCATGTGTGGGTGCATGCACAGGTGCTCAAACATGCCAGAGGAGGATGTCAGATGTCCTGCCATATCCCTTTCTGCCTTATTTTATTGAATCAGTCTGTCACTGAACCTGGAGTTAAGTTGGCAGCCAGCAAGCACCGGCCAGCCTATCTCTGCCCCTTACAATGTGGGTGCTCCAGGTTGGCATGAAACTGGGCTCGGCTTTTCATGTGGATACCGAGGACTGGAACTCAGAGTCTCATACTTGTACAGCAAGTACTCTCGCCCGCCGCCTCATTTCCCCATCCCTCACATTCTGCTTCAGTTGTAGCGTCCCGTCAGATACTTAGTGTTGCCTCTTCCTTTCCTCATCCATCTTTAATACTGTGACAGGAAACCACCAGAACAAAGAGAAAGACAGAAATGCATCATGATCTGTGCCTGAGTGCGCAAACACAGTTCTGCCTGCCATGATCTTCTAGCACAGAGCGCCCAATCAGGGTAGATGTGTTGGCATATATGGGAGACAAAGAAACTAAACTGTACATGGGGTACAAAAGTTAGCTAAGCTTCCCTCTGTTTGGGACCCTACTTCAGAGAATCGTATCTCTCTGGGCCACCGTGCCAGTACAATAATCTCTTTCCTGTTGGTTTTAGTCCTCTATTCTAGGCCTACAATAATAGTCCTGTCTTCTTTTTTTTCCTTTGACATGCTTTCCAGGAATGTAACCTATCTGATTCCTTATTTTAAACAGAACTTCAATGCCCATGATTCTTTAACTAACTGATTAAAAATAGCTGCAGTTCTTACATCTATATGGAATTTCACTAGTACCTTCTCGAAAGCTGTGCTGATCAATATCTAACAAGTATCTTTAAACAGATGTGTATCAGTCAGATGTCGGGTATGTACCCTTTACTACATCCTCTCCTAGGTGTCTTTTCTAACCATCTACTCTCATGAGCAAAATCATCTATCCAAACACTGAAAATAATCCCACACAAATTTTCTTTGATTTATCTCTTTTCATTATCCTTCTGTCTAGGATAGAAAGACAGAAATCTTTGAAATGCAAATAAAATATGTCCATTTTCTATTCAATTTGATTTATAAAATGCATGTGTACATGTGTATGTACATATGCTCACATGTGTGTGGACAAGTGTCTGCAGGTGTATGTGTGCATGTGTTCATATGCAGGGATCTGCTGTCTCTGCCTCCCAAGACTTCACAAGCTGGATTACAGACAACCACCATGCCCCGTCCAGCTCTTAAGTGAGTTCTTGGCTTGTGACCTCCCTCCCCTTATCTTTATTGCTGTACAGATAGTGGAAAGTCCCAGCCACTGTGAAACAGTCTCATAGATGTCTCTTTCTTCCTCTCTTTTCCTTCTGTGATTAGTTTGTATTTAGTATGCGAGCAGGCCAGGATGGCCTTTGGATCACAGGGCAGGTGAGATGAGTGCTCTTTTGAAAGCTATGCAAGTGCTCAGTAACAATCAATCAGATGTGCTGCACATTTCCCCACCATGCTGTCAATCTATCTCATTTTGCATCAGTCTTGGCATTGCCCAGTAAAGTGAAGAGCAGTGACCTGCTCAGGACTCCATCTTGCAGCAATTCGCTCTGTAATAATACACATTCTATCCTCCAGAACAGCTCTTTAAGGTGGAGGACTAACTAAAGGGTGGTACAACAGTCCATCCTGCTGGGAAACTCCTTAAGACTCAGGAATAAGCAATTCAAAATATTCAGGAAGTCCCTGAAAGTGACTAATTCACTCCTCCCTCTTTTCCCCCCAAGGGAAAGAAGTGGCAAGAACTACTCAGAGACCCTCAGACCGGCTGAGCTGCCTAGAAGAGGCCCAGACCCTCCAGGCTGCCTGGAAGAGGAGCCACTCTTCCTTTGGGGATGTTAAGACGCCGATAAGCTGTGCAGTGAGCTCCAGGTTTCCAGTGTCATGAGCCTTCCTCCATGCTTAGGAGGACTGTGGGGGATGCAGTTGCCTTTGAGTCATTTCTGCTCCTGTAAGTAACCCCTCACCTATAGTCCTGTGAGTACTATTGTGAAGCTCACTGGCTCACCAAGCTCAACTTGGATGTTACCCTTAGTTGAGTCTGTTGCCTGTTCCCTAGCAGGAGTGAGTAGAATTGATCCAGTTTCTCCAGTAATAGTGTCATATAACAGCCTCCAGCAGAACAAGCTGTCTTTCATTTTAAATTGCACCAATTGTTCCACAATCTTTACATAGACCATTTCTGGATATTCATATCAGAGCTATGTTATGACCCCAGATATACTTCCCCTTCAACACCTAAATGTCTAGTAGCTATGTAGTCCCTCTAAGTAGATTACTGGAACATCTTAGCTTATTTCTATCACTTTCTGTGAGTTGGAAGAACTTCTGTAGCTATTTTTCCTTTATGTTTTCTTCCTTCTCTGCATCTACAGATATGTAGTCTGTGGTCTGTCCATCATTGTTTATCTGTCTAGGTTCAGGCTAAGTTTCAAGTATGAATGTAAGATCAAAGGCAACACCCACTGAGTTCTGCTTACAGCTTGGTCTTGTTAGGAGATGTTGAAATAGAGATGACAGGTTTGAGGCGATTTAATTAATTTGTGTTATGATCCATTTTGACCATGCTTTGTGTATTGCTGGGAAGGTTCTCCTCAAAATCCCATGGAGTATTTTAAAGTTTCTATTTACAGAGGAAAGGGCAGAGACAGTATATGAAGGGAGAGTGGAGGGAAAAGAGCAAGTGGAGGGGCAGGGGTGATAAATAGGGAAGAAAGAAAGGAGGGCAGGAAGAAGGAGAAAGGGAGGTTGGATGGATGAAGGAGGGAGATGGGCAAAGAGGCAAGGAAGAAGAGAAGGAAGGAAGGAAGAAGAGGAGGAAGGAAGGAAGAAGAGGAGGAAGGAAGGAAGAAGAGGAGGAAGGAAGGAAGAAAAATTTAAGGTGAAGTTATGAAGAGTCACTAGTGAGGGGGATGATTATTGTACTTTCTTTTTTTTTTTCAAATAAATCCACTTCAAAGTTTGACTTTTCTATTTTCAACTTGGTGTCAAAGATATTATGAGTGTTTTGTTTATCAACATATTGACAATCTCAAGTTCTTCCTCCAGAGAGCCATGTGTGAAGACTGAACCTAGAGCAAAAGGCACAGCCTTATCAGTGCTTGCTCTTTGAGCCAGATACTGTTGGCATCTTTGTCATTCTTTTGGAGAGATGCCTTCATTCACAGGCCCCCAGGCATCCTAGAGGCCATTGTTCCAACTATGAGACAAACATATCAATAGGCAGGCCAGGACTCATTGGCCTGGTGGGTACCGGGCCTAATTCTCCAGAGACTTCCTCCCACTGCTCCATCCCAAAGTTATCAAATACTGTAATTTCTGAAGTCTTTGATGGTTTCTAGACCTCATATTAAAACGCTGAAAGCTCTGTCCTGGGACCACTGGGAATCAGAATGCCTTAAGCCCTTATCACAAACAATGAAAAGGAAGTACTTGAAAAATGAGAGCAAGATTAAAACCTGATGGGGTGAGGAATGAAAGGTCCAGGAACGGGGAAGAGAGACAGAGAAGGAGGCAGGAGCCTGCCAAGACAAATCCCACCTCCCAGCCAAACGTCTCTAAGGTGAGAGAAGCTTCTGCTTACCCAGAGCGTACTTGAACCCAATACTTCCCTTGGGAAGAGAAAGAAAAAAGGAGGATGTGATGTTGCAGTTGACGTATCCGTCTATATTCAAGGAAGCATAATAAAACCCTTCCCATCCCAATTTGAAAACCAGTTCAGGTTTCTTCAGTTACCAGTGGCAGCCCAGACTGTATTTGAGTTTGTTTATGCTGGTAAACTCCCTAGTGATAGAATTGAGACCTCTGGGAAAATGTGGGAGCATCCACTTCTAGAACTTTTCTCATATTTTCTGATGCAACCAAGTACAGCAATGTTGTGTCCTGGTAAACATAGAAATAAGGTTAGAGAAACATTCCCCAGCCTACCTCAGAGAAGAATGGGCTGAATTGGGTACTTGGGTTTAAATTTAAGAATATGCTTGAAATCTTCATTTTATACTAAGTCTCTTCCATTCACATATACACACGAATTTAAGAAGAAAAAGACCTAGCTATGCAAAAGCTATTATGGATTAAGTTGCACAGATTGTAGAGTGGACAGGTGCCAAAACAGAGTGAAAACATATCTGATCTTTGGTCATTCCAAATGCCCTTCTGAGCAGGAAGTCTGAATTTGATCCCCCTCTATGCAAATGTCTTCCTTTGCATGCTGATTTTCTGGCTGGGTGGCAGGGAGGAAAGACCCATTTTCACATCACTGAACAATATCCAATGTCTGGGGGGCTGGGAGTGCTGTTCTGTTCTAGAGCACTTACTGTGCCTGCTTGAGGCCTGAGGATTCATCCCCAGCACCACAAAACAAAATTCTCCAATGTTTCATTTACAGGAAGTCTCCAGTACCTTCTCACATCTATTTTATGCACAAAGGCCACTCTATCTATGGCTGGATGGCTAAATAATAGTAATAGCAATAATAATAATAATAATAATAATAATAAATGATCATGATCTTATGATTACAAGGCTCTAAAGGAAGAACTTCCAAACTGAAGATTTTTCAAGCCATAAATATGTATTTGATGCCTTCTTCACCTTCACAGATTGAGATTCCAGCCATGACAAATCAGGAATACAGTACCCCAGCTGAGGAGGAATTTACAGAGAGGTTTAGACCTAAGGCTCTGAAGGTGTGTCGCAGTTGAGCTAAGTGAAACACAGATACAGCACCGTTTCATTTCACAAGTAAGGATTCAGTTTGGTTTTTGAAGCAGGGTTCAAAGTCATTATTTAGGTATAGTTCACCTTGAACTCTTTGCTCTGACTCCATTTCACAGATGCCAGGATTACAGGTATAAGGAACTGTTAGAACACATAGGCCTTAAGCAAATGAAAGGAATATTCAGATGCTGAACATGGAATCACCCTCTTTCTTCCTGTTTTCCTTCCTTCCAACCTTTCTAATTTCCTCCCTCCCTCCCTCTCCTTTCCTTACACCCACTTTTTCTCATTGAGCTCAGGAGTCTTTATACATACGTGGCAGATACTTTCTGAACTGAGCTACAACCTTATTGCCATCATTCCATATTTTCACCACCAAATATTCTTAGCCATTTGGCTGTGTTATTAACTCTGTATTGGTATTAACACACTACCAGAATGAACAAAACTTCAATAACCTTACTGCTGCTGAAATAAAACCTTCCCAGTTAACAAGTAACTTGCAGAAATGAAAGACCAAGACTTGAAGGGGCAAACAACTCATTTGAACTTTGCCCGCATTTTTTGGAATGGTCAAATGTAATCATTTAATGATATCTAATGATTAAAGCATTAGATTAAGCAGATTTTTGTCCAGGTTGAACTGCACTTAAAACATGCCTCATCGATTAAAAAGCACTTCTTTCAAGCATCTGTAGCTTGCTCAGAACAGTTTGGAGAAGATTTGGTTAGGAAGTAGGATTTTGCATGTCAGAGTTAAGAACTGACACCCATGAACTTTGTGTTCTCAGCCAAACATGCTACTCAGTCTAGACCTATGCTTAAGGTAGACTTTTTGAACTAAAGCCCTCTTGAAGAACACTCTGAGGCTTAAGCCAATATGCGATGATTAAATGCCTTGGCGTTTCTAAGCATTTTACTAAACACAAGAGCTTAGGAGAGCCAGGCATCATAAATCTCAGGCTCCCTGGCCCACATATGGTCTAATAATAGAATTTAGAATTTGAAACATCTTAATCTTGTCAGCTGGAGGAAGATGAGCTCATGTCACCAGCCAACATCTTTCTTCAACCAGACTCCACTGTTGTACACTCTCTGTCCCAGAAATGATGTATATTTTAAGGCCACTCTAAGTCTTATATATAGAGGAATTTGAAACTCTCTAGTGACTAACCTGTGTATGAAAGAGAGCACAATGGTTTAAAGGATAAATGTTCCCCATAGATTCAGGTATTTGAACACTTGCTTCCCATTGATAGCATTGTTTGGGGAGGTGTAGAAGACATTGCTTTGCTGGGGGAAGTATGTCACTGGGGGCAGGCTTTGATTGTTCATAGCCTTGTCCCACATCCTATCTGCTCTCTCTGCTTCATGTTTGCAGTTACATATGTGCTCTCTCAGCTTCCTGCTGACATGCCTGCTTGATGTCATTCCTGCCAGCAATTTGGATTTACCACCCCCACTAGAACCATGAGCCCAAAATAACCTCCATTTTCCAAAGCTGCTTTTGGTCATGGTATTTTATCACAGTAGCAAGAAAGTAACTAACACAGAGAGAAAAGCTACTTTTGTTCACCTGCTCTCATGAAATTGCTCCTCTTTCAGATTAGTTTAGAAAGGAAGCAAAAAGGTTTGGAACTTTGCTGCTTACAAAGTTGACAGCACTTGTTATTCACTGTTATACTGTCTGTGAGGATGGTGACAGGACAAATGTTCTATGGATTTGTAGGCAGTCAGGGCTATAGTAAGCTATTGTTCAACTTAAAAAAAAAAACTCTACAATGACTAGTTAGTTCCTCTTTGGTGAAAAGCTTTCAGTAAAAATAAATAGCAACAAGCTGAGGTGACCCCCCCCCTCAAATAAAATCAGGACTGTGTGCTTTGAGAAAGTCTTTTTTCAAGGGTGTGTGATTTGGAAACTGAAGAACTGTATCTCTCAAAGTATTCACACTGGAACAAATTCTTCTCTGAAGGGTACGTGATGGTCCCTTGTTGATACAGGTGTGTTATTTCTATCTGCATAGCTTGCCTGAAACCAGTGCCTAAGAGGGAAGAAGAGTTGGTCCTGTATGTGAAAGAAACCACTGATGGGGTGACCAGTTGTCAAATCACACCATGTTTGTCAGCTTCTCGTTTTCTACTGGCTTCAAACATCAGCCGGAATGCCCACTGGAGCTTGCCTTGCCTCCTGCACACGTCCTGTGTTACAGGCATTTTTTATTCCACAGAACAAAAATATAGGACTGTGTGCTGTGCTCGTTGAGTGCCTAATATACTGCATAGAAACAGGTAAAAAAAAATCTACCTATAATTGCAAATGCCATCAACTTTATTTCAACAACACAAAGATGAAATGTACAACTTTATTTCTATCAGCTGAGAAAGAATATTGCTGGACCCAAAAAAAATAAGTTTGAGGTGCTTGTGGTGGGTGTGTGGCGGAGATGGGTGTGTAACTCAGTGGTAGAGTTTATCTAGCCTGCATGAAGCCCTCATTTTTATGCTTAGCACTGTACAAACTAGGCCTGTTGGTATAGGCATGCCATGTCATTACAGCTCTTAGGAGGTAGTGGCAGAAAGACCAGAAATTCGAAGTCATCCTTGGGTGTATAGAGAATCCCACACCAACCTTGAGGACATGAGACTTTGGAGAAAGAGTAGAGAGAGAGAGAGAGAGAGAGAGAGAGAGAGAGAGAGAGAGAGATACTGAAAGTAATTGAGTGAAACATCATAATATAAAACAGAAACAATAATGAAAGAGAGTTCTGGTTAAAATTAATTAGCAACCAACTTTGCACATATTTATTGTGTTCAGATTTTAGTTAAAATGATAGCTGTCTGACTCACCAAACCTCCTTCTACATATCTTTATATACTTCTCATGGTGCATGCCAAACCTCTCTGGTCTGAAATATTTCTACTAAGCCTCAAATATAGCCCCAGAGAGGCTGGCTTTGGATGCAGCAAAAATAGCAGTGCAGCCTACCACAAAATAGAATGTTTCTGCTACTAGTCTGGTCCTTTTTGACCAACGTGATTTGTTTTGTGGGTATTTCAGCTGCCTTTAAAAGGTGGAGAAAGTAGATTGTCTGTTCTTGTGAAAAACAGCTGAGAAAACAGAAGCTGGATGTAATTGTCTTCTGTGAAGCTATCATGATATTTCCAGCTGCCTCGTGTTCACTGCAGAACCTTGTCTTAGAGGTTCCGCAGTGGTCTGCCGGAGAACAGGACAGTTGAGAATGAAGAGAAAAGAAAAGGAAGGAGGCGGGGGAGCCCTCGTCAGTGTTTCTCCTTTTGTGATATCTTACAAAATCACTTCTTAACTTGGTGCCGGGACAAGGCTTGGGGCCAAGAGAGAGCTCTGTTAGGACAGGACTCCCATGAGTGTAACTCTTCTTTGTGTGACAGGGAAGCCTCCTTCCCTTTTAACGACTTTGACAAGAGCAAGGAGGAAGGCGCTCTGCTCTCCTCACAAAGGATCCATTGACACAGTTTATGATTTTTGTAGAAAGCACTTCCTACCATGGAGCAGCACTTTGAAGTTCCTTCTTTGTTCAGTCATGCCTGCTACGGCTTCTTAAAGAAGATGACAAAGAAGACAAAAAAAAAAAAGAAAGAAAGAAAAAAAAAAAAGAAATTATCCCATTGCCACTGCTTTTCTGCTTTTATGGCTACTTTTCTCCACAGAATGAACATCTATTTCTGCTTCTAGGTTCACCAGTAAAATATTAAATTCTCCATCAAAGTTGTTTCTGTCTCTCCCTTGACTGTTACAACGCACAGGAGTTCAGAAAGTCTTCTATTGCGTATGGTTTATTCATTTCATGGGCTACATGCAATGGGCTACATGTGGGGTGTGCGTGTGTGTGTGTGTGTGTGTGTGTGTGATGCAATATTTAGCCTGTAAAACACAGATGCAGGCATAGGGAGACCTTCATTTTGTTTTCTCTCTAAGTCCCTTTTTGTTGCTCAAGTTCATACGATTTCAAGGAAATGCTTTAAATAATCTCCACTGTGATTTTTTTTTTTCACTTATATTCATTTTGTTGCCCTCTGTCACTCGGGACATTGCAACAGACCTCCAACCAAATCTGAGTAAGACTTAATAAAGTGTCAGTTTAAGTTACTGATTTCTGGAAAAACTTATCTGCTCTCTCTCTCTCTCTCTCTCTCCTTTTTTCTTAAGGAATACAGGCAAGTATTTTCGTCTCGTCTAGATCTGGGTCCTTTCCTGCTTATTTCGCTTTCTTTCTGTTGTTCTGTCCTGGTGGTCTAACAATTGTTTGAGTTCTTCCATCCACCTGGCCCCCAGCTGTCCAGTGCTTCCATAAAACGGTGGTGAAAGCTCACAGTGTGGGATACAAACACCCCAGAGGAATGCGAAGTGTCAGGAAAGGTGTCCCACAGAAGAAATGCAAATAATGCCCTTGTCCTGTTGCGGCTGGAGGTGGCCAGCTGTGTTTGACTAGACACTTGGCGAAGGGTTTTGACTTCAGACCACAGATATTAGAGCAACGCTACGGAAGTTTCCCTGTGACTCCACACTGTGCTCCTTTAGCCAAGGGTTCTAGGTGGGTTTTGCTTCCTATAGGCTTTCTTTTCCTATCAAACCTCGTAATGATGGAAGTCACCTTTTTTCATGGCTGTCCACTGGCAAGGGTTTTAGGTGTCCATGAGGATGAAACATGGCCCAAAACATTTCCTGGAAGATCACAATAATTAATACTGATATGCTAACGTACGTACTGTGGAGAGATTGGGATTAACATTTCTGTGTTGATGACTTTGAGAACATGACAACAGAGTTTGACATGTCCCATCTTTGGAGTGGGTTGATAGACAAAATTATTATTTTCAAGGGAAGACTCTAGCATTGTTACATGAATGTTACAGCATTTTTATTTCAAATAACTTCCTGCTAAATCTATAGCTTACTTCACCTCCTGCTCTTTTGGGTATTTTCCACTAGAAATAAAGATTGCAAGGGAAGTAGGGACTTTTAAAAATATATTGTAGTTAGAATACACGTTAATGGAAACTGCACACATTTAATGAGTGTACACCTCAGTACACTGAAAAATACAAAATGCTTCTGAAAGCGGGCTAAACACTCAAATAGTAACAGAGGTAAGTGAGAAAGTTTTGAGGAGCAGTAGATGTCGTCAGAGTAGACTTTTACCACACTTTAAATATCAAGTTACACTATGTGCACAGAGCGTGCTATCACCTTCCGATAAAGCTGCCCTGCTTTTGCGGTTAGACACAACTCTCTTTTCACATTCTAGTGTTCTGGAAGTCGCTGTGGCAGGGGGACTTGAGCTGGAAAGTAGAGTAGGAAAGGCTGTCACTAGTTTTAAGCACAACTCTGAGCATTCAGAGGCAGTGGCAGCAGCTCTCTAGTAAGCAGCTTATGAGGACTAAGTGAGAGAACGTACGCAACGTGTACCAACGGATTCCCACTGCACTGTAGTGGAGATGTCAGCGACTATGTTATGCTCCAGGCTTCTGTGGTTTCTAGACATTAACAAATGTGTCTGGCTCAACATGAAAGTATGCACCTCTCAGAGGCAGATGGATCTCTGTGAGTTCCAGGCCAGCCTGATATACCACAGAGAGTTCCACACCAGCAAGGACTGGCTAATGATACCCTGTCTCAAAAGTAAAGCTTTTATTTCAAGAATAATCAAAGTAATCTTCTGGATAGTGCTCTCCTCTTTCTAACTGGAATTCTGGACAAGTAGACTCTAGAAGAGATTCTCTCTTAGAGACATGAATGAACAGACAGACAGACAGACACAGAAAGAGAGTGAGAGAAAGAGGGGGGGAAGAGAGAGAGGTAGACTGAACCAGAATGAGATGAAAAAGTAACGGGGAAATCTCTGAGAATCAAAGCTAAGTACAGTTCTGCCTTTGTGAACTGAACCTGATCTTGCAGTAGCGGAAGAAAGTCTAGTATGAGTGATAAGTACAGTTCTTGGATACCAGCAACAGCAAATCATGTCTGGGGAAAGCATGTCTAATTTAGGAATTTAGAAACTACTTGTAATCTACTACTTGGTAGGCTGAAGCAGGAGGATCATGTATTTAAGTTCATCTGAACTAAATAGCAGGACTGTTTCAAGAACAAAGCAAAGAAAAAAAGAAAAGAAAGGAAGGAGGGAGAAAGGGAAGGAGGAAGGGAGGGAGGGACAGAGGGAGGGAAGGAAAGGAAGAAGAAAAGATGTAAGAAAATGAAGCGCACAGGTCAGGATCACCAGGGAGCACGTGATAGTAACAAGATCACCAGCAATCTCATAATGGTGACAACATCTCTAGGTGAGAACTCCGCAGGTGAAGTCAAAGGCTACAAACAACACTGAAAAGAGTTGCTTAGGATTTTGTGGACCTGAGTGACAGCCGTAACCAGAAGCCTTCTTATTGGGCAGGATTTTCCCCAGAACACTTGGGCATCCACTTTATGTAAATTTAAAAACCACCTAAAACTGGAGAACACATGATTCCAGGGGCTGTTGGCACAGGGCTGTCTGATTGGACTGTGACTGGGGAAGGTTTAAAGACTGGGGACAGGAGGTTAGGGAGGAGGCACTGGATGCTGCCAGTGGATTAGTTTCTCACATGAATGTCAAACAGCAAATATTGTGCCTGCAGAAGAGACAGCCCAATGGATGAAACGGCACAGTTGGCCTCTTGCTTTATACCTTCTGATGGACTTGTGTACAGAATATCTGTGGTGGCAGATGTGGAGAATACGCATGTGTTTAGCATCTAAGTCACTTTCATCAAGTACAGACTAGTTACTGCTAGTAGATGTCAGCATCAGGGACCAACACTGTGATCGATCTTCCCTATGAGAATCTAATTCTTATCACACATCAGTGAGTTATCTAGTGCCTTCTGAAAAGGATATTTCATCTCCACCCATGCAATGGATATAGATTTAGCTGAGCCATCCTCATTTTCCAGGTCTTACAAAATATCTGGTCACTGGCATAGATTCTTGTATGAAATTATATTGGATAAGGAAAGATACTTTATAGCAAATAGTGTGTGATAATGAACAGAGGACTATTGGATCCATTGTGTCTTACACATATCACATTGTTTCGGACCTGCTTGTTTGAAAGCACATAACTTCTTGAAGTTTAAGCATAGGTTTCAGCTTAGGGAACTTGGGGATGATCCCCATAAATAAGACCATAAAGTATATCTTCAACTAATGGCTCAGGGCTGATGCTGTGATTCTGGTAGAATGTTCTGGTTTGGAAGTTTAGGACCAACCTCATTCATACATCAATAAAAACTACAGTCAGATCAAAGCTAGAGTTATTACATGTGTGTTTTGGAGCTCCTCCTGACAGTAAGCCTGCAGCACCAAAAGCTATCACCTTGAGGAATTAAAGACGTTGCTACAATATAGGACCAGGTAGGAGTGTGTGTGAAACAAGGGCATCCTCTTGGATTCCTATGTCCAGTTTTTAACTATGAATACACAAATATCCTTTTGAATTTTTTTCTGATTTATTTTTACATTATGTGTTTGAGTGTTTTGTCTTAATATCTGTAAGTGAAGGGATGGATTTGATCACAACATATCCCCTATGTATGAAGTTCTTAGACAAGGCATACACAATAATTTGAAGTTATAGAATCTAGACTCAATGAAGATATATATGCATCTATAAATATATGCATATATTTTATACATCTATAGTCATACTCAGGCACACTTACTAGAAAGAAGTATGCCAACATGTCACGATTATTCTTGTGTTATCCCCTCATCCCATTCCCTTTGCTTCCTTTTCTTTATTTCTTCCTTCCTGTCTCCCCGTTCCTTTCCTTCTTTTCACTTCTGATGTGGCTGGCCTGAGAATCCAGACATCGCTCTTTATTTCAGCATTTCAATTCTAAGCAACGAATTCAACAACTTTTCAAAGGAGCACAGCTGCAGAGAGAAGGCCAGTGCAGGAAGAGAAATGTGATCTTGTTAGCATGGGGCACACACTACTCATTACTCAGGGACACACAGACAAACAAGAAAGGTAGGGTAAGTGAATTACACAACCACCTTTCTCATGTTAATTGTGGTTATAAACCAATGTTAGTAAAGAATTCACAATATTAGTTCAAGTTCATGGAGCAGACAGTCTGCTGACATTATTTATTTCAATCTTTTGACATTTGTTTTTCCTCTGCAGACAGTGACATAGAGAAATATCAAGGATGGAGGGATCCTAAATCTTGAGGCTGCAGAGGCTCCTTTTTAGTTGTGACGGGAGCTTCTTCAACCATGAGCCTCTCATAGTGTGTTAACCTCTATCTGTAATGAAAGGGCCAGGAGCTAGCTCTATACATAACTCCAGGCAATTGTAAAATACAAGTATATTTCCCCTCTACTTAAATAATGGAATAATTTCTCCCATAATCACATTGGTCTCTGTGAGCTCTTGAAGTTTTATGAAGGTGTAACCCATGAGTCACACTATTCCTTAGTTATTAAGTTTGCTTCTCATAATATGTAAAAAAATATGAATCCTGACTTTCTGTAACTGAAAGAATGGACAGATGTGCGGGTATGCTGCTGTGAAAAGTGAAAGGTCCTGGCACACAGCTCTAGGATGAGCATGATCTCTATCACGTGGGTTGTGTGTGAGGCAAAGAGACAAGACATAAGTAAGTATGGTGATGAAGGGCGGGCTAGAAGAATGTGGCAGAGGACTGGGGAAAAGTCTTTGCTGTATAAGCATGAGGATCTGAGTTTAAATTCCCAGAAACTGGGGATAATTCTGGCAGGTCTGTAATTACTGTATTCTTCTGGTGAGGTGGAGGTAAAGATAAGAGAATCCCCCAAACTCCCAGGGAAGCCAGCCTGACAGCAGTGAACACAAAAGAAGAGACCCTGTTTCAAGCAAGGCTGAGGGTGAGGGCCAACATTCCATGTTGACCTCCAACTTGCATATCTGCACACAGACCCCTTGGGTTGCACATGCACACTCATGAATAGACACCAGACACACACACACACACACACACACACACACATGCGTGTATACACACACACATATATACACACAGGGGCGGGGGATTATAAATCCTGGTCTGCTGTCAACTGGCTAGTCATGTTGTTTAGGGAAACTTGACTAAAATATCTAGACTTCAATTTCTCCATTAGAAAGCAAAGAAAATAAAGCGCCTTTTGAGGAACGTGTGTAGAATAAATCTGTTGGCAAGCCTAAGACTTCCAGGGGAGAGGCTTACACATAATAAACCTTCAGTAGATGTCATATTGCTATGCATTCGGTTCAGTGATTCTCAGACAGGGCAGTTCTGTCTATAAGGTACATCCCAAAATGTCAGGAGACATATTTGATTGTCAGGCTTAGGGGTGGGTGGTGTTACTGACCTCCAGATTAGGAGACAGACAGAGGTGCTACTAAATACATTCTCAATGAGCAGACACTCTTCTGCTCTCCCACACCTCCACCACCACCACCACCAATAATAAAGGTTTATCCAATTAAGAGTGACAGTAGTGTCAAAACTGGCACATCAGACCATAACAAAAAATGTTCCTTGTGTCACATGTAGAGATCTCTCTGGAAGAAATTATGACAGAGTAAACAGTCAACAGAAGGTGACTCTGGGCTTAAAATTACACAAGTAAACTTTAAAAAATACTCTTTAAAGTGTCATACAACTGGAATAAGTCTAGTTGGTTCAGGCCTATCATAGCCATTACCATGATCATAACAAGGGAATTAAGTGTATGTCGAATATTCGATTTTAAGGAATTGAGATCTACAGAAGACATATCAAATACAAATTGTGTTACGTGCCAAAACAAAGGCTTACAAATTAACAGTAGAGGGGCCGAGGGGATGGTAAAGTGCTTGCCTCTAAGCATGAAGACCTGAGTTTTATTTTCAAGTAAAAATTAATAAATAGATAAATAAATCAATCCAGCTTGGCAGCACATGTCTGTATTCTGCACTAGAGATGCAGACACAGGCGAATCCTTGGATCTCACTGGTCTATCCGTCTGGCCAATTCAGTGAACTACAAGTTCAGAGAGAGACCTTGTCTCAAAAACTAAAGTAGAGCCAAGGGTGGTGGCACTCACCTTTAATCTGAGCACCCCAAAGGCAGAGGCAGGCTCATGTCTGTGAGCTGGGAGGCCAACGTGATCTACATAGTGAGTTCCAGGTCATTCCACGCTATACGGTGAGACCCTAGATGGAAATTGTTTTATAAAATAAGATGGAGAATGATTAAAGACTTCTGATGTTGACCAGTTTTCTTCATGCACAGGTGCACATATGTAAATAAACACATAACACACATACGCTACTAACAGATTCTATTTACTTGATAATGCATAACTAAATTTTTGATGTGTCCATCTTCTTTATTGTCGCCCACAACTCCAGCTTTCCAACAAAATCTCATTTTCGTTGGATTCTGTTTTACCCAGATGTCTCTACTCTTTTCCTTACTGATCCTCACAACTTCATGATGTAAGAATGTCTTCCTCTTGGAATCTACTTTTCCAATAATGATAAGTCTCACTTTCTTCCAGTCTCCAATTGATTCTATTTACCTAGAATCCATTTTATACGGAAAGAAACAGAGACTGGCAGAAACATTCAAGACTTCTGCCTAATGAACACAACTACTGTGGCTCTGAGCACATTTCCATCAACATTGCTCGGTTCCAGGGGGTATTAATTCTGGTACGCTATGGAACATCACTGATAAACGTCAATTAATGCTATCTTTCCATAGGACCAGGTATAAGTGTCAGCAATGAAACTGGAGTACTAATAAAAGGATACGTGACCCCTAATTTCTCTCTTCTGCAGGGTAAAATTGCCACTCGCCAAAAAGCAGACAGTGGTTTGAACTCCCAGGTCACAGTAATTATCAAAATGAAAGGATTCTGAAGGGACCAGAAGAGATGCAATCCAGAATTCCCAGTATCGGAGGCACTCCTTTTCAGAGAGAGCCTTGAATTTATCTCCATTTTAATGTCCTTCCACATTTTAAAATATTAGTGGAAAGGGGGATTTGGGAGGGCAGCATGGCCAAGGTAAACATTCAACACACTGTTATACTAGAATTTTATTATCCTTAAGTTCACAGGCGCCCCCGCTGCTGTTGCTGCTGCTGCTGCTGCTGCTGCTGCTGCTGCTGCTGGTGAAGTTGCTTGACCAGAGACTGGGGAATCAGTAGTTGTATCTTAAAAAGAGGCTAATAGGATTAGAAAATAATGCCACCTCTCTCTGTCTCTCTGTCTCTGTCTCTGTCTCTGTCTCTGTCTCTGTCTCTCTCTCTCTCTCTCTGTGTGTGTGTGTGTGTGTGTGTGTGTGTGTGTGTGTGTGTGTGTTAAAAGGCCAGAGGATTGCATCATGTTCTTATGGTAACAAAGTGGGGAGAAGGCATAAAAATTGGTTCAAAGTATTGAATTACCTTCATTTTTTATACCACAACTACACCAATTTTTTTTTCTTTAACGCAATAGAGATTTATATTTTTATATTGTCATGGAGACCAAATGTGATTCACATGATTCTGTGCATTATTATGGAATCATGTGTCTCCTGTGAAGTCATCTTTTAGTGATATATGCTGTAGACAGGAAAGATTAAAGAAGCGAGCTGCAGAGAGTATATTTATCCAATGTGACAACTACATACACAAAGCAGGGTGATGTCATGATGTAAGTAACTTAGAGGCTCTGGAAAGTACATGGGTGGTAAACCAGGGCTGTAGTTGACTCAGAAAAAGTCAGCCTATGTACTCTTGGTTAAAGATCTCTTTTTATTTTTCCTCAAAAAAATATTGGGGTTAAGATAGTACTCACTTGAGGCTAGTAACTATTAATCTTCTGGTTCAGCGAAAAAGACATACAGTCTTTCCTAAGGTCTCAATCAGTAAACCGGGATTCACTGACAAAATATGTTCCTCTCCAAAGATGAAAAACTTGAGCAAGCTTCCCCTCCACACCGTGGCACAGTCAGAGATCTCTGCCGTGTTGACATCTTCTGTTTTTATTTTCAGTCTTCTTTGATGGAAGCAAGACTCTTTCCTTTATCCCTCCTTCCTTCCCTCCTTCCCTCCCTCCTTCCTTCCTTCCTTCCTTCCTTCCTTCCTTCCTTCCCTCCCTCCCAGTACTAAGGATTGACTTTCCTGCTCTACACATGCTAGGCAGGCATACTATCTTTGAGCTATATCCCTAAGCCCACATTTTACTTTTTCTTTTGAGACACAGTCTCACTGTATTAGTCATTTCTCTATTGTTGTGATAAAACCCCAGGTCCAAGGCAACTTATAGAAGAAAGAGTTTAACAGAAGTCCACGACTGGCCAAGGTGTAGAGAATTCGGGACTTCAGAGTACATGTCCCTGGATCAGACTCCGATATTAAAATGCACCCGCTTGTAGCTCAGGGACCATTGCAGAAGAGGGGACCAAAAGACTGCAAGAGTCAGGGCTGCTGCCCGATGATAAGGAAACAGTCTATCAGGCCTCTGGGAACTGCTCCTACGAACCTGCAGCAAGCCCATGATGACTCAGTCAGACCACAGCCCAGCACAGAAGTGGGGACGTGGGCAACAGGCCCCAACCTTAGCCAAGAAGCTATTTATTGAGTGCTGATTACTGCGGGGTGAGGGAAGTTAATCTTCTTTAAGAGAGTGACGCTAGGTCGGCTAACTAGACTCCAGTGTCTGAGCTGAGAGTTTAAAGCAATATCCCAGTTCCAGGTTCTGTCTCTGCTTCCTGTGCCTGTTTGAGGATGTTTCTGTTCCAGCCACGCCTGCACCACGCCTCCCATGCCGTCATGGACTCCTGCTCTGTCACCATAAGTCAAAGAAATTCTTCCTTCTTTTTTAATATATATTTTTATTGAATTTTTGTCCACTTAATATACTACACCTTTAGCCCCGCTTCCCCCATCTGCATCCCCAGAGCCTTCCTCACTGATTTCATGCATTGTCATCTATATTTAGGCCTGTCAAGTCAAGGTTTTGTACCCAGATGACCCTCGGTACAAGTTCATACATTGGAGTCAGAGGTATATTACTATCTGTCAAAATCCAGACTGTATCTAGATTTCCCCAGCTCTCCGTTTGTGTTCCTTTTTGGTCCAGGTACCTCAGTCCGTATAATCATAGTTTCTTCAATTCTTTAAGTGGAGATTGGGTAGGGACATGCAGTAGAGTGGACAGCCCATTTAGATCTAACCTGGTTATCCCTAAGGAGCCATGTCCCCACACTGAACTCAGAAACTCCCTGTACTACACCCTTGCCGACTGAAGATGAAGCGTGTTGTGCATCGGCCAGAGAAAGACACTAATAAAATGTTGGCCCTTTTTGTACCCTATGTAGGGATGAAAAACTAGCAGAGCAGCCAGTTTACTAAGCTGTTGAGAGAGAAGAATGTTACGGAGGGAAACACAGTCAACTCCTCATCCACGTCTGCCTCAGACTGAGACTCAAATGGTGTAGAGATAGAAGAGAAAGAACAGGAGCCTGTGTAGAAAGATGCCTGGCAAATCCTTCCCCCGCGGCATGTCCCCAGCCCATGCAGTCTGTTCCTGCTCCTGTCCAGCCAGGAACAGTTTTTGAACTGCTTCCTCCCTCAGCAGGTCTCCTGATCCTGCAAGCTTGCAAAGGCCAAACAAAACTGGAACTCACAAATATGTAACTATTTTCCTGAGCTCGTGGCATAAATCTGAGAAAGGGAGAGAGAGAGAGAGAGAGAGAGAGAGAGAGAGAGAGAGAGAGAGAAGGAAAACTTTCTGTTAGCACAGGGCTATGGTGTGTTTATTTTTTTACCAGCTGCAACATGCTACCCTCACAGGGGATCACCTAAAACCAGTTATGGTTTAGGTTGGAGGGGGATGTCAAACTTAAGCTGCAGGCTTGGCCTCTCTCAATGAATTACGACCTTGTCAAGAAACGTATTTTTTTAAATCAACGCCGGTTTTCTATCAAATCAAATACCTGCACACTAAATTATATTTTTGGTGCCAGGCTGGCTCTCCAAAAAAAATTTTTTTCCCTCTTTACTGCTTTTTTTCCAGCCTCCTTCCCCAACCCTCTCCACCTCTTCAGTGTGATACAGCTTTGTCCCAAACGAAAAACAAATCATAAGACAAGCCCCACAACAAGATGCGCTGGGTACCTGCCTTTCCCATCCTATGTGCAGGTAACACTACTGTCCACCAGGTTTTGCTATGGCTTGAGTAACAGAAATGACCAAGAGACTGTCAAGGTGTCCCTGGGGATCTTTGACCCAGTACCAAAGATATATTTACAATCGGGAGGGAGATGTTAACTTTTCCTATTAAAGAATTTTTTTGCTCTTCTTAAAGAACGTTGTGATTATGGAGGGTGTAGACAGTTTCCAATTCAGGTGATAGAGCAGGAGTTGAATATCTAGATAATCATTTAAAAGACCTTTTTGAGATATCCCTCTATCTTATGGCTTGATATAAGTAAGCAGATTTTGAAGAATCAGGGAGTCCTCCTTTGCTTTCTCTCTCCTTTCTTACCTTCCTTTCTTACTTCCTGTTCTTGTTTTATTTTCTTCCATCAAGAAAGGAAACTTGGGACCACTAATTGGATTCAGTAATATACATATGTATATATGCATCTATTATATATGGATGTATAACAGAAATAGGTACAGAGGAAAAGAACATGAATTTGAGAGGGGGATGTGCAGGAGGGACAGAGAGAAATTTGGGAGGAGTAGGAAAGGCAGATACGATGAAAATGACATTGTACCCACTTACGTAATCATCAAACAAAAAGGATTTTTTTTTCAAAAAACAAAGAAAATAATTTTGGGCTGAGGAGATGGCTCGGTTTGTAAAATAGTCACTTTGCAAACAGGAAAACCTGAATTCCATTCCCAGAACACAAGTTGAGAAAAGCAGGGTGTGGTGGTGACTGGCGTGGTGGTTGAGAAAAGAGTGCCAGGGAAGCAGAGATCCATAAAAGCAGGTCCCTGAGGTGCAATGACCAGCCAGCCCAGCCTACTTGGGAAGTTCCAGACTGGTGAGAGACCCTGTTTCATAAAGAAGATAGATGACATTTGTGAAACAGCACCTGAAGTGACATCCCTGGTCTTCATAGGCACGCTCACACACATTCAAGGCATCTACACACAATAAGAAAAAGAAAGGACCAGCTCCTCAGCTCAGGATCTGCCTGGTGGATTGCATGTCTACTTTCAGACATGACTTGGTTTCCTAAGCTGGTAGTTGAGTGGGAAAAATATAGGAGCCAGAACGGCCTGTCTTTTGCATGTCGATTCAAGTCAGAGGAGTTTCGAGGTGTCTTGTTTAGAAATGTGGCAAAAATGGTTTTTCAGCACAGTAGTCTCTGTGCCTCAACGTCCACCCAGGGCCAAGACACAGAGGACAGTTGCCCAGAGCTGGCATTAAGGTGGTCCTTTACACAGCCCAGAAATCTTATTTGATGCTCCTCAAGGAAACACGGTCAACTCCTCATCCAAGTCTGCCTCAGAGCTTAATTAAATGTTCTGTATACTGTAGGACATATATAAAGAACCCTCAGATGAGCAAGCTGTTTTTAATAGTGATAAAGGTAGGTGAAACCTGGAGAGGGAAAGTCCATGCAGTGGTATCTGAATCTGCTGACCCAGATAGGGTTTTCTGTCGGGACTCTGGCATGTTTGACAGACTGTCATGATGCCTGTGTGGTCTTCCCTGCAAGCTAAAGGGATCCTTCCACAGGATTTCCTATTAGTACGTTCTTTCTGCTGTATCAGGAAGCCTACATTCTTGCATATCCTTTCATAGCAAAGCCATGCTTAGAAGTTGCTGTGAGTTGACTCTTGCTTGAGAAGTTCATGGTAGAAAGACATGCCTGGGATGACTGTGAACAGGGAAGAATCATTTATAATATAAAGTTGAGTCTCTGTGACACACAGCTGCATCCGACAGTTCAGTTCCTAGGGCCCATTCACCGGCTTCCATCAGCTCTAATCCAACTGGACTAAGATGTCCCTCAGTTCTTGCTACAGTAGAGTTCATGAAACTAACTGCTACAGGGTGTGGATATGAGAAGTATTATGGTTCGTAGACACAGAAAACTCATAGTTAACAGAAAAAAAGGAGAGCTCAACCCACCAACAATGGAACAGGATAGACAGAGGGGCACATGATGGGCAAGGCCTGTCCACAGTCACAAGCCTTCCCCTAGTGGTTCTAGAGAAAAACGATATCAGGAACCCCTTGACATATTTGCTCATCACTTTGGATAAAACTGACCTAGGTCTCAATTTGAGGGATATATTCTTACTAAGTGCATACATGAATCTGATCCTCCTGGCTTCAGGGACGGTATCAGACGTTAAACCTAATACTCACAAATAAGGACACCCTGTATAATAAGAAGAGTTTAATTCAAGACAGAGAAGCCAAGAGTTTGTACCACATGAAGTCAAAGATCATCACAATCAGGGCTAGAGACCTGGCTCATCAGTTAAAAGCACAAGCTGCTCTTGCAGAGGACCTGGGTTCCATTCCCAGCACCCACATGGCAGCTAATAACTGTCCTTACCCAATGCCCTCTTCTGACCTCCATGGCATTGGATGACGCAGGTGCACTTACATACATGCAGTTAATACACTCATACCCATAAAATAAAAAATAATGACTAAAATATTTGTAAAAATGATCAATACTCTTTCAGAGTCATCAGTGATATGGGGTGATAAGGATGATTGGATGAAACTCTGGGTCAAGTGAGGTTCCAAGGCAGAAAGAGCAGTAGGGTCTTAAGGGACAGGGAGTCCTTAAGGGTGCATAAGAAAAAGGAAGAGATGCATTGTGCCTGGAAAATGGATGCCTCGCCAAGGACATCCGTTGCCCAGTGCTCCTTGCATCCTAGCTGGGGTTGGGGACAGATCTTACCAATATGCTGTGGGTACAGCAGTGTGTCTTCTTCATAGTCCATCGGTCAGGGTGGCACAGCCTTCTCGGTCCCAGAGGCACAAGGTACAAAGACAGACTCTGAATCAAATGTGGAAGGCTGTCCTGTGACAGACACACTGACTTTAGACTAACTGGACTTCCGTATCACTAAGCAATGGAAATATACTAACTTATCAAATAACTTATCTTAACCTAGTTGCTACATGGTGAGAGAGGACAACATAGAAACTGGTTGAAACAGCACGGGACTGTTGAAAACTGGGCAGACAAAATGGTACAGTTGGTAGGGTGGCGATTTATCGAGTAAAGAGAGAATGAAGAAAAATGCTATTCAAGATGTGCTGATGCGTTGGATCTCCAAACATCAGAGTAAAAGGAGAGAAAAACAACAAATCAAAACACAGGGTCGGGGAAGGTAAAAATCACTCCATCACAAAGAAACACACACATGCGTTCATTTACAGAAGAAAACACACATGACTGTCATGTATGTCATTAACACAGCTGTTTGGCATCACAGAAATAAACTCTAGAAATCCCATAAGGTGCACAACAGCACACTCCAGAAAGCTCATGCTTTCTTTCTACTTGGCTGCCGCCATCTTGAAAGTTATATAAAATTTTCAAAAGGAGCCCACTGTTTTCATTTTGCACATGACCCCACAAATGATCTAGTATTGTCTCATTATTGAAATTAGCAAAAGCATAACTGTAGGCTGTGGAGACTGTTCACTGGATGAAATGCTTGCTTTACAAGCACAAGGACCTGGTTTGGATTTCTTTTGTCTCCTGCACCTTGTAGAACACTGGGCATGGGGAAACATGTCTGTAATCCTAATGCAGAAGGAGAAGAGACCCAGTCACCCGAGCCCAATCAATGAGCTCCAGGTTCAGTGAGAGACCTTACTTCAAAAATAAGGTGGGAATTGACTTAGGAAGATTTCGGATTCATCCTGGAATACATGCAGGAGTGTATGCAACTATACACACAGACACACACACACACACAGACACAGACACACACACAGGGACATATGTATGCATATACCACATATGCAAAAATAAAGCTTTAATAAAATATAACTGCTGTAAGGATGTGCAAGAAAGAATGGCAATGTTTGAGATGCACCTTGATAGGAAAATAGTAATAAAGAGCAAGACTTTTCTAGATTACTTTTTAAAGTGTGTGAAATGTTTCTGGAAAAGAGAGCTACAAGTTATCCATTTGCCAGCTCTTTAAGCATAGGGTTAGTATCACTTTAGGGGTAAAATTAGACTGAAAGATGAGCTTCTTTGGGAATTGGGTTGTTGAATGACCTATGAGAACTTTAAGATTCATTCTTCAGAATTCTAAGAAATAGCCACCATGATTAGCACTTCTTGTTTCCCATCTGGCTATTCTATTTCTATTTTGATATTGCGTAGTAGTTTTGGGGACTTACATTTAAATACTGGTATATCTATGTATATATTTTGTCTGTTTATCATTTAGAAAATAATATCAGGACAGTAGAATGGCCATTTACAAGTTATTTAATCATTGGGTGAAAGGCAGTAGACTTTCAAAGATGAGAAGGAGGGGCAAAGTCAAAAGAAATTCTATGAGTAGAAAATGCCTATATTCAAGTGTCTTAGTTCACCCACATGGATGGTTAAAAACAACGATAAATATTCACTATGATTTCCTTTTTTTCTCACAAGATAAATCAATAAGCCTTAGAGATTCATTATATTACATAATATAGAGTGGAAAAATTTGAAGAAAATCTCAGGAACACTGTATGTTGTTTTCGGTTTTGTTTTTGTTTTCTTAAGTTAATTAAATCATGTTCTACCCAGACCAGGAGCCTAAGACAGAAAAACACAACCCTACATTCATCCCACAAATATACTGAATTCTTTAGCTAATAAAAGAAGACATTGTAGTCTAGTAGTCTCCTTCCATTGGAAGGACACTCAGCACAAGATGTTGAATTCTCTCATTTTATGGTTATGGCCTGGAGTCCTGCTGATACTTCTAGATATGGATATAGACCTGCTGATTAGGAAGTCCTTGACCTAAATCCTCTTTGAAATCTCTACTAACCTTTGAATTTAAAATGGGATATTTTGGGTGACAGGTGAGTTCTCCTTGAACATTAACTGCTGACGAAGATAGTACCTGGGATGTGTCTTTCCTTCTGCAAGGTTTTTAAACTCCTATAAATTAGTGACACTAGAAGATAGAATTTGCCTTAGTTGAAAGATTAACCTGAGTCTGTTCTTAATTATCTAATTCCAAACCGTGTTTCCCTATAGAAGCTGATGCTATAGAATCACATGATTATACCTATTCTGTAGTCATATATTATTTCTATTCTGGGACTTTTATTGAAAAAGAATTTTAAAAACTGGATTTCTGACTTTGACTGCTTGGCACCAAAAGCACTAAAGATAAACTTAATTTTATTATGGTCATTATTAAATAAAGATTCAGGAAAACAGCAAGGGTATATTTGTGATAGAAATTATAAGAAATTTATGTAAATAACCATGTAGATTTCATACATCCCTTAGGCTCCAACAAATATTCCAAATCACTGCTGCCTCTTTGGAAATGTGATTTTCCCCCTTCTATTTGAGGACTTACCCTCCTTGGGGTTCCCATTAAACAGCATCCAAGTGGAAAAAGTATTTTCAAAATGAGAAACTGTATTTCAAAATCAAAACGCTTTCTTATAAAAGAATGGCCTCTCCTTTCCAGAACTAGGTTTTTCAGTTCAAAGATGATAGTTTTGTTTTTATTGCTGCATCTCCTTATCTGACACTCAGCTGGACTGTTCTCTGGGGCAGTAAAGGCTCATCGTGTTGATGTCAGGATAGTGTCAAATGCTTCACTCTATAGGCTTCTCTAAACCTCAACGGCCTTCTGTGAAACACAAGATTATGAAATACATTGCAACGGCCCCAGAAGTTCATTGCAAATACCACATGAGAAATGATACCAGATAGTCAATTCTCAAATACAATCTCTAGCAGAATATTCTATGTATCATGTGAACTCGGCATTGAAAAAGGATTCCTGATACTTGACTGAAGTGTATGACTAATGTAGACACAGGTACAGAACTGATGGGCTGGAGAGCTGCTTCAGTAGTTTAGGAAATGTCTTGCTCTCCCAAGGACCCAAATTCCATTCCCTACACTCTTGTTCCCAACAACCACAATTGGTGGGGTGCCCACTCGCAACTACTGCTCTAAGGGATCCAGCACCTCCATGTGTACCCTGACACACGTGGTATACCTGCACACCAACATAAAAATTAGTAAAATTTTAAATCTTAAAAATAAAATTTAAATTGCAAGTGAAGGGAGCATAAATGATGACTCGGTGATTAGGAGTACTGGCTGAACTTGGAGAGGACCAGGAATAGATTCCCATCACACACATGGGAAATAATAGCTGTCTGTAACTCCAGTATTAGGGAATCCAATGCCCTCTTTTGGTCTCTGGGGCATTTTGTACATGTGGTACACTAACATACGTACAGCAAAGCATGAATACACTAAAAAAAAGATAACTAGAGAAAGGAAGACAGAAAGCATTACATTTGCAGAGTAAGCACGGTGGCTCATGACTATTGTCCCAACATTTGAAAGGCTAAGGCAGGAGGATTGCCATGAGTTCTAGGCCACTCTGTGCTACATGATGACTTCAAAGGCAGCCTGAGCTACGGAATGAGATGCTCTCTAAAGTAAATAAAAAGAATAAATTAATTAAATTCTAAAAGGCTGGCTTGCAACCTGAGAGAGGGAACGAGGTCGATATAATAGTGTAAAGTGATTGTAGCTAGGACAGAGAAAAGAGAATATGCTAGAACAGGAGAATGCGAAGGATCAAAAGCATATTAGGAAGAAGAGGTAGGTATGATTACTGAAATATTAAACTTTCAGCATGCCATTACCTCTTTAGAAATTAAATTGCAGGGAGTCAACCGTGGGTGACTCCAATGCCTACATCTCCTAGCTCAAAAGCCAACAAGCTTCATTGATTGCGTGAACCATTGATTGCTTTGTACACACAGACAAATCCACATCTCTTTTCCCTACAGCAGTGAAGAGTTTAGACATCTATTCCATAAAATCAGGGAAGCTTTCTTAAAAGGAGAGAAACTGCCATAATATCATCTGACGTCCAATTGAGTAGGACATTAAATAAATAAATAAATATATTTTCCCTCCCATTTGTAAAAGTATGCTGATGTGTTCTTAATTCCCTTGCTATTTTACATTAGAGCCCAGATACACCAGAGTTATTTAACGTACACATCTGCAGCTTCAAGTTACTTTCACATTCAGACTCCAAACTCGCCAGCTGCTTTGCACCCTCCACTTTGTCTTCTAGGATAAAAGATGGCTCGGAGAGATGAGAAGATTTATGTTAAGACAGAATGAAGAGGAAGTTATGTGCAACAAGCTCATCTCTGCAAACGGAGTCCCTGAGATAGGCTGTATAGAAGGCAGTATTTTCAGGCAAATGTCGCAAGGTCTTGTTACACTGTAGGGTTTGCTTGCAATAACACAGAATTGCCAGGTGATTAGCGTTTCTCTCTCCATCTGCTGTGTGAGTTAGTTTATAAAACACTGCACAGGAACAAGAAAAGACAGGGAAAGAAACGCCCTCCCCACCCAAGTTGCAAGGATTGCTGGTTTATTTTACCTGTTACTAATATCAACTTTATGACACATTTTTGTCTGCTTAAAAAAAAAGCAAAATGTAGTCTGTATGAATCTGTCCAATGTGTTATTTATAGTTTTGTGACCACAGCTCTTTATGATAAAAATGTAAAACTTCCTGCAAAAATTCTTTATTTTCAGTAAAAATTACCTTTTTCTTCCCAGATTTTATTCCACAGAACCCCATACCTTGAAAGTTTCATTAATGCTAATTAATAGATCAGTCTTCAATGTGTATTTAAAGGTTCTGCTTTAAATCCACTTCTTGATTGCAAATTGACCCTTCCCCTCACACCCTGGGCTAATTAAGTGATATGACCGGAATCCTTCAGGCATCTGGTCCTACAGGTCTGCTCCTAGGAGTTCCGGGCAACGAAGTTAGGCCAGGCAGCAAGTATGAATGAACTTGATTTCTCTTTAAAATCCTCCCTCTCTGGGATTACAACCCTGAGATAAAACATCTGGATTTCAGGAGTGTCCCCAGGGAGTCAGAGTTATAGTTCCATAGACTACATAGTGCACATAATATGGCCTTGTTATTTCTCTATTAGCACTGCCCCAGCCGGTGCCTGCAGTTAGCATGTCAGTCTCCTGACACGTCATTAATAAACAGGTTAATTTCATACCTGATTCCCAGCTAGTATCATGTTGAAAACCACCTGGGTTTTAGTTTTCACTAACATGAAAGGGACAGGCTAGAGGGAGGTTGTGATTATTAAACTGGGACTAATTTAATTGAATAATGAATCGAATCAGCAAAAATAAATGCATATGCAAAAGGATAAAAGAAGTTTCCAGACCAACGGGTAGGTCTGGATCCACTAATAGAAATGTGACTACAGCTTTCCCACCCCCACAAATGTACACATTTGGAGTGATTCTGAAATGGTGCCTACTGCCTCTAGGAAAGTTCCAGAAACACCAAGGATGTAATCATTGATGGATTTAAAAAAAAAAAAAAAAAACAGAGAAACGAAAAACTATGCATTTACTGTGACATGTGAAATTAGGTCATGTGGATTTCAAATGAATATTGCATGGGAAACGATGTTAAAGATTAAAAACACACCAAGGTCGGCCATTGACACATTGCATGTAGATCTAACAAAGTGTGTACTGAGAGACAATAGCCGCGTTGTCAGATGTGTCATAGTAAATAAATAACCTAGTAGAATTCACATCTTAGCCTAGGTTAGTTCTTTCTATTTTAAATTTTTTGTCTTGGTTTTCTGTTTAGTTACTTTTTATGGGGAGGACAGTTTATTCTTACAGATCTAAAAAACTCTTCCAGTCCATCACATTGTGAAAAGAATGAAGCAGAGGCAGGGGGCTGCCTGTCACATTTTATCTGCCATCTGAAAACAGGAAATGGAGCAAGGCTATAAAACCTTAAGGTCCAGCCCCTTCTTTTACCGAGAAGGCTCCACCTCCTAAAGATTGTGTAACCGTCCCAAACAGCCTGGCCAATGGGAACAAAATGTTAAATAAATGAACCTGTGGCGAGTGGGGCATGTTTCATATTCATAGCAAACAATGTTTAATGGCACCATTGCTGGTGCACTGGAACAAACCTAACTGATACCATGGTCTATCAAACACCAGAATGGGGTCTGTCTCATCGGCTCCTTAGAGCTGTTGTATGGTAATATGTTTCTGGAGGAATTTATTTTTCCCATGGTTGAAAGCTCATCAGTAGCTTAATATCTAAGCTTTTGCCTCCTGCTCATAAGAACTCTCAAGAAGAACACAGCCTGGAATAAAGTGGAGGATTTCTGTGACATTTACTGCTCCACCTGTTTGCCTTTAGCAGATGCTTCTGTTTGACCATCTACTCTTTTCACAAATCCATTGGTCGTTAGCTGCTTCCTGTCTCTTCATCAAGTGTTCAACCTTGCCCTGGCATAAAATCTGCTCTCGGTGGTTTAAGGGAAAGTCCAAATTAAAGATGAGATGAGAGGCACTAGAGAGGTGGTTCAGCAATTAAGCCTTTGCACTGCTCTTCTAGAAGGAATTTAGTTCCCAGCACCAACACCTGTAACTCCAGTGGATCTGATACCCTCTTCTGGCCTCTGCAGGCATTGCACTCATGTGAACATACTGACACATGGACACACATACAGCTACAATAAAAGTACAGGAGAGAAAAGAGATTGAAGGAAGAAAATAATGACAAAATCACCTTAGTTTGTGTTTTCATAACAAAAATGAGACCTGGTTTAGAGTACATTTAAACACTGACTGCTAGATAATTCATATAATATAATACGTGTAATAAGTTTAAATATATCTGTGTTACATCAACTCTATTCTATAGTTGCAAAATCTTGCAACAATTGTCAAAACTGTTGCAGAGTTTACAAAAGAGCCAAGATTAGAACTTAAATGTTTCCAAAGGGAAATCATCATACTACAGCACAAAAATGACACAATAGACAGCATTTTTCTATGTGCTCACTAACACAGTGAGTCTCCTAAAGATGCACCGCATTTAAGAGCTGATAGAAAGAAACAACACTTTCTAAGGAGTCCCACACAACCCCAGTGACTTTTCTTGGGATCAGAAATTAAATGCATTTGTTGTGTACTGTATACTGCTTTGAAATGTATAGATGTGGTGCGATGAGGAAATCTATCTAATTAGCATATTACCAGTGTAGTCATCGTGCTTTTAATGAGAACAACTTAAAATGCAGAGACTCAGAACTTTCCAGTAGGTGCTATGGTTGATTTTAAAGTCAACTTGTTACAAATTAGAATCACTTAAATAGTGAGCCTTAATTTAAGTATCATAATTGTTTCAAATGATGTGGGAAGACGCTCTCCAGATGTGAGAAGGGGAGGAACGTGTTTTTAGCTCACAGTGCGCCTTCTGCCAGCAGCCAGGATAAGATGAGGTGGCAGAAGGAAGATTAGTCAGCATTTGTCCTCTGGGCCTTCTCTCTTACCACTGGGTTGATGTATCCCGATGCTACTTCTGACTCCTTTGCTTGTTAAAATAATCAGTGTATCAGTGTTTCCAGGCTTCTATTGTTAATTAAGAACCATTGGCTCCCTAGGAACCCTCCCGGGTTATTGTACCAGATTCAGAAGGCTGAGGCACCCAGCCCCTTGGACTGAACAACCACCAGGTTCTCAGCCTCTCAGGTGTGATTCAGTTGTTGTTAGTAGTTCAAAGTAAGCTGATTTTATAAGTAAAAATCTGTTCCTCTAGAGAACCCCAAATACACCATGTCAAAACTAATCATATTTATCATACAGTGCACAGTTGATTGCTTGAATGTGTTTCTCCCATGGAAGAACTACTCACAGTGCCCAAGATAAAACTCACCAATCATATTCATTAGTGAATAAATGAATGGACAAATGAAGAAAATATGGTCCATATACAGAATGGAGTGCCATTCGGCAATTAAAAGAAGAAAATCCTATTGTTTAATCAACCAGGAGGTTGTTATGTGAAGAGAGATAGGCCAGGCATGGAGAGACAAATGCAAAACAATTGAGAGTCATGTGTGGACTCCAAAAACACTAATAATATTGAAGATTATGGAGAGTCACACAGACTCCGAAAATATTGATACTGAGGAAGAGAGAAGAACGGAGATTAGAAGAAACTGGAGGCACTTGGTAGGGAGTTACAAAGATGCAGGACAAAGAATAGACCGTTTTGTTTTAGTTTTTTACAAAAGAGCACTATCCATGGAGACAGGTCCATGGATTAACATGGATTACAGATAAAGAGATAGAGTCTACAACTGTTGATTAGTTAGAGAAGAAACTGAAGTCTAAGCCCTAGACTGTGAAGTTCTGTACCCCTGTAAGTTTGAGGTGTCCCGGGTCGTAGAAAACTCCCTCCTAGAGGGGAGAGGTAGGATCATCAGAATCAGAAAGTCAACAAAACTCGTGGGTGTCAGGAAGCTCCTGACTCTTAGAAGAGTCACAAGTCCCCTCCCCAAGGTTATAAAAGACCTAAGAACTGATGAGGAGAGACGAGCCTTCCACTGGCCAAGCTGCTCTCGAGTTGTGCAGGGAGCTCCAAGGTTGCAGCTCTCATGAATCTCCGCACATGCTGACAGTGGGCTTCTGAGCTGACCTTTCATCCCTCATGCTCCTGCAAACCCCAAGAAACTCAGTAGTTCACTAGGTTAGACTTGGAATTGCTTCTTTGCTCTGTTGTAGGAAAAGAAGTCAAATTATCCACATTTGAAGATGATATTCTCAAAGGGTCTACAACATTTCCACCAGAGCTAAAATACTGTTCACCACTTTCAATAGAGTGGCAGGATTCAAAATCAACTTACAAAAATCAGTAGCTTTTCTAGATACTCTCAACAAGCACATACTGAAAAGGAGATCTTGGAAGCCATCCCATCCACAGTAGCCTTTGAAACACACATATGTAGGAACAAACTTAACCATCAGGTAAAAGACTTCTACAGTTAATTTTGAATCTGTGAAGAAGGAGATTGAGAAAGCAGTAGATGATGGAAAGACAGCCCATGCCCATTGATTGGTAGAATTATTATTGTGAAAATGACCATCCTACAAAAACCAATTTATAAATTCAGTGTCATTCCAGTTAAATCACCCTGACATTCTTCACAGATAGAAAAAAAAACACATAAAATTCATATGGAAGCACAAAAGACCCCAGATAACCAAAGCAAATCTGAACTAAAAGAAGAATGCTGGAGGGATTATCATACCAGATACCAGGTTTCAAGCTCCATTACAGAGATGCAGTGATAAAAGCAGCATGGCACTCTCCTATCTGGAGTGAGTAAATGCTTGGACACCTCTACCCAGGAGAAGTCACACAGGGTGGCATAAAACTAGAATCTGAGTTCCAAAGGAACCACTTCCGCTACTCAGAAGTCAATCTCAGGTCACGGGAGGCGCAGATGTTTTCTCACCAATTCTTTGAGAGCTCTAAATGACACTTTTACCCATCAAGAATCTTAGCTTTGCTGTCTATAAGGTGGGCATACACAAAGTTGCACTGCAAATGTGTCAAACTCAAATGTGTCTATTTTCCAATTCATACTGTTTAATTACCTGGAGTTTGCCTCTCTAGATCTCTGCTAAATTACATCATTGCAGTCTATTTGCAACCAAGGACACCCTATCACAGAAATGCTCTCCAGGTTGAGGTCCAGATCTAATCACCATAGTGCCAACTACAGCTTGATTCAATGCATGAAAATTTTTCATAATGTTCAGATGTGATTACCCTACCCCATGTTGATTTTTTCCATTTATCAACCATCAAGAAATGTATGTCACACAGAAAAGTCAAAATAGACATGTATTATATGAAAAGAGAAGGGGGATATTTAACCTAAAATTTAACTTAATACATGTTTATATATCCAAGCAGAACTCTATTGATCAAGGATTGTTTTTTAAAAATCACCTAGGGACAAGTCTAAGACAATTGTAATTCCTTCAACCAACTCATGCTTATAACCTGTTTAAGCTGCTTTCTTACACACATTTCTGAAAGGCTTTTTCTCATACTCAGTATAATACATGTTATTACATGAGAAAGAATTAAAAAAAACAGTATTTAAGACTTTGATAAAATTCACCAAAATGTGTGTGACAGAATACATCAGCCTTTCACTGGACTGGAGGTTCTCACCCAAGGATGATTTTATATCTTGTTTTTTTGAATATGAGATGTCCTCTATTGGTTCGTGTGTTTGAACACTTGATCCCTAGTTGTTGGCATGGTTTAGGAAGGTTATAGAACCTTTAGGAGGTGGAGCCTTGCTGGAGGAAGTAGTCAGTGATGCCAGCTTTGAGCCAGGGCCCACTTCCTGTTCTCTCACTGCCCCTGCTGCCTGTGTGTAGATGAAGTATTATCAGTTCGCTTTCTGATGACCCAAACAGCCTATACTGCTGCTGCCATACCCTCCCTGCCATGATTGATAGTATCATCTCTGGAACTGAGTCAGACACACTCTGCCTGCCACCACTTCCTTTATGTCTGCATATCCTATCACAGCATCAGACAAAGTAGTGAATACACACCTGCATTTTGGTTTTGCAGAGGACAGACCCAGTAGGAGATATATTGATATCTAAGGGGAGAATTACCGTGGGGATTGCTACGCATGATGATTGAGGCCAAGAATCCCCACCTTATGCTGTGCGCAAGCCGGGGAGTCAGAGATGCCACTAGTATAAGCCAGATTAAGTCTAAGGAACTGAGAATTGGAGTGGATGACAGCCTGCTGGAGTGTGATCACCTATCTTTTATTATGTGAACCCTTGGTAGATTGGATGAAGCCTTCACACATTCATAAGGATACATTTTCTTGAATTCCAGTACTTCAAATACAGAAACACACCAAAAGATATACCCAGAAATAATGTTTTAGCAGGCATCTGGGCATCCTTTAATCCATCCAGTTATAGTGATATGTTTAATTAATTATCACAGCATTTAGCCAAGGACAACCTGGCAATGTCTAGGCACATTTTGATTGGACCCCATGTAGGCTGGAGTCTGTTATTATAACATCAACTGGCACTGTCTGTTCAGCAGCTGTTACAAAGCGTCTTACCATGTACCAGTTAGTAACAACAGAATAATAAAGACTGCCCAAATAGAGAAGATTTCATATGGACTCTTCAGCAGAGATACTGACAAAGCTACAAGCTTGGGGATTCCAATGAGAGAAGGTCTACTCTAAGGCATGTAGAATTTTCATCTAAGCCCCACATTGTTCCATTTCCAAAGCAAAATGTTACGCTCTTCAGAATCTCCAGGGAAGCTTGAGGCACACAGCTTTGGGTGAAATGTAAATTTCTTAAAATATTTATCCATCCATAAGTGGCTACATTTTTGACATTATTATAGGGTTTCTCAGTGTTCCGTTTTATTAAAAAATATTTATTTGGTTTCTAAGATTACTGCTTTTCTGACCACAGAAAATTCAATTACTGAAAACTGCAGCTATCAAATTGGTTGAAAATAAATAGCCTTTTATCCAAAGCTGGCAAAGACTGGTTCACTTTTAATATGTAGCTATTTAAAAAAATAAAATAAAAAATCAGAAAACATTTCCATTGCAAGCTGACAGTCTACAGGGTCAGAAGCCAGCAACATTTTACATCATTGGGTTATTTAAAGCAGGATGAGAAAGCAAGTAGAGAAACCTAAGAAAAGAAGTTATCCTAGGTGTAATTTGCAGGGGTTTTTCTCCTTTTATTCTAAAGGACAGAAGAAATGTGAGCCGTTTTACCAGTGGAAATCACTTTCCTCTGTTTTCTCTCCATCTCAGTTTGAAATGTTTAGTAATATACAGGAAATGTGGTAAGTGAGACCTACAAACCTGGGCTTCCAAGACCCCGGCTAATTACGTGCTAAGCAATTGGTGGTGGCTGCAGCATTGCCAAGGAATCAAACGGATGTTGAAGTAGGATCCCGTACAGGCCTTTTTTATTTTTCATTTGTTCTTAATCACCTACTCAAGGCATTTTTCCTCCTTCTACAAAGAACATGTGTGCAGGATTCCTCAGCCAAAATACAGAAACAAACAGGAAGATGTAACTGACCAATCAAATTCACACTGGGAATGAAATGATCAAGATGACCCACATAGTGGACGAAATAGAATATTTCTCTTTCCAAATTGCCTGTCACTCTACTGCTGACCACACACCTGGGCTATCTTCTACTTGAGTGAGATAGAGTTGAGTATGATTCAAGTTGTTAATCGTAGGCAAAAAAACATACAAATAAATCCCCAAAATTGAGCAGATGACTCTGACCACAGAACTCAATGGATGATTGATCCAAGGTGAACGACCAAGGCACAGCTCATCTGAGTTAGGGTGATTTGCCGAGGACGATGGAGGCTATGGATCAAAGGACACTTGTGACAAATGTCAACAGAGAGATCCAGGAGGGTTCTCTGCTCATATTTACTCAACTGGGTAAACTTAAGCCAAGATATAAAACCTCAATAAGAAAGCATTGTTTATCTACAGAATAAAGTGATTGAGGCAGGATATAGAAGGCTGCTTCCGATTCCCTACTACATTGCCTGCTTGGATAGATGTTGAATTGTTCAAGTGGCACAAGATGAGACTCTGGGTAAGCTCTGAATCCATTTCCACGGTACAATTTGAGTTCCAGGCCAACATTATCAGTAGACAAAACATCCCTTTCAAACTTTCAAACTGTGATTCTGTAGCTGTGCAAAAGCCATGCTTAAGAATGGGGAGAGGAGTGTAAGAATATTCTTTGAAATTTTAAGAGATAATGGGTTATGCTAATCAAAGTCCTAGAAACAAAGTCGCCTATGTGTGCTTAATTGGGATCAGCACGCTCTTTGTCCTGAAGGATTCCATCATACACACACACACACACACACACACACACACACACACACTGAACTGACTCTTCTTTTAAGAGAGTGGGAGGGGATGGCTTAACCACAACTGTGGCATCTGTGACCAAGTCTATGACACGTGGAGAAGACAGATCAGCTTCTATGTGGCACTCAGAACACAGACTGGGCAAGAAAAAGGTTGGCTGTGTCAGGAGAACTCTTTAAAATTGAAAATGTAACCATTTCTTCTTCTCACTTGCTCTCCTTGTCTAGGAGAGAACCATAGTCTCCAACTTTTACTGTCCGGTTTTGTGGTTTTGTGATCTTATTGAGGAGTCGTGTGACCACAGAAAATAATGGGTCCTAGGGCCTTCCATTTTCAAAATTCTTTGCCATTTCTTTACTGTCACTTACTATGGTTTGATGGTGGTAGATAAATGGTGCTACTTTGTAACTCTAATCCCATCTATTTGAACTTTTACCACTTTAGAAGGGAACACCCCAAGAAAGGCCATATTTTGTGGCTTGCTAAGTCAGGAAGATGGCCAAGGGAACATAGCACATTTTGGACATTTGGTGCAGGCAGAGAGAAATACATTTAATCCAGAAATTTTCAACTGCAAAATTATGTATTAAAAACATATTCTCTTGAGACGGAAAGACTCCATAGAAGCCCAGTGGTTTGAGATCAGAGGCTGATACTATTCAGTCAAAAAGCATCAAAGGTTGGAATTTAAAACATCTCTCAAGTGCTCAGGGTCAACAGACCTTTGTTAACAGGTTCTGTTAGCAAAGCTGCCCACGTGAACCCCTTGCCACTGGCAGGGCACTCTTGGCCGATGATTGACAGCTCTGTGATGATGGAGTCTGACTGTGGAGTCCCCCATCGAGGCAGGATGACGATGAGTAGGAAAGTGCTGATGATCTATCTTTGAAGTCCTTTTAGTAGCCAGTGAATAAGCTGCTGCAGCTCCTGGTTAGAGCTTACTGTCACTCTCATGACAGAGCTTTAAAATGAACATCCAGAGTACATAAATGAGTTGTATAATTTGACCCCCATAGAGAAACTATAAAGTTCTTTATAGCATACGAAAGCAGAGGAGAAAGGTCAAGAATTTTGTCAAAGTAGAAAGCCAGTTAGGGGAAAGAACTACTTTGTTTAATCCTTGGTCTTTTATTCACTAGAAAGCAAAATTATTAAAATAAATTTCCAAAATGCTAGATTATAGATAGATAGATAGATAGATAGATAGATAGATGAGAGATGATAGATAAGAAAGATTGATAACAGATGACAGATAAAGGATAGATGATTATAGATAGATGATAGATTAGACAGATGATAGATTTAGATAAGTTTAACTAGTGAATGGATTAAATGCGATAAATTGGATTAAAATATCTGATTGTACTGTTTAGACAAAATATAGATAGAAAGAGATGCTGAGATCACCTTGGTTGTTTGCATGTGGGACAAACACCAACAAATCGAAAAGAGGAACTTCAAGATGCAAAGGGATGAAGTGTGTTGGTGACAGATTGAGGTAGACAAGGTGCATTAGTCTCAGCATAGAGAAAGAACACACTTCTCTCCCAAGAGCACAATTGAACAGTGTTTTGTGTTAATAAGGGGTAGGAAATATCTTTCCATTTTAAGAATGGCTAGATTACATTCATGTGATCAGTTCTGCTTAAAAAATCAGTTCCATTTAACAGCTTTATTGGTTCCTTAGTATGCATCAAGTGTAAAGTAGGAAAGGAAAAAGAACTCTGTGATGAATGATTCCTCAAAGAGGACTTCCTGTGACACGAACGCTAGTTGTTCTAATTATCTGGTTATTCTTGTGTCTACTTTCAGAAACAAGAGTCCTTATTTAACAGGAAAAGCAGGTTATTGGATTGGCGATATTCGATTCCTTTTTCTCTTTCTTTCTTCCTTTCTTTCTTTTATTTCCTTCCTTTTTTGGGGGGAAACAGACAATTTAGAACTACAGAGGGAAAATAGGAAGTAGTATTTTCATGTTTTATTGCCGTGTAAAATGTTTTGAGTCTTTGTTGAAAAAGGTTTAAGCACGTTGTACCCGAGACTAGGAAAAAAAAAAAAATCATGGGCTCAGTCAGCTGCTGAGTGTGTGGGGCAAGAATCAAGGGGTTTCCAGGATAGACAAATATATTGTCTGAGCATACATGGCAGGGGAAAAAGGTTGAAAACTCTCAGTCTAATCTGCTGCCGATATGATTTCCAGGTTCATCTGGTGGCTGGCTAAAGAAACCCAACCGCTGCACATTCAAGACGTAATTATGTGGAAAGAGAAAGAAAGTTCGTAATTTATACCAGTGCCTACCCCGTGTTACTTTCCAGGAGACATGACCCTTCCTCCAACCTTTTTTTGACCAAGCCAACTCCACTCACTCTCCATCCAGATTGGAAGCTACAAGTTCCACTGGAAACATGCTTTATGGGTAATGTGTCTGTAATGGACTCTCCACTCAAAACCAATAGAGCAGTAGCATAGCCATCAGCAATCAGTCCATAAAATCTACAGTTGCCTCTTTTTTTTTTTTTCTTAAAAGGGGCAGGAAGCTAATGGATTTGAAATTGCAGAAGCGGACGACAGACCTTTTTAATAAATGAAAATAAAATCGAGTCTCGGATTTATGTTGATCTATAGAGCTGCGAGTCCCACAGTTCTCCCACGGGTTCCCGCAGGGTTGATTCCTAGCCTAAACCACCCAACATTTATAGCTGATAAGTGTCTACTGAAGAGTAATAAAATACAGTGTGTGTAGTTTTAGAGAATGTAACTTATCACTTTCATCAAAAGCTCCCTGAAAATGTGTTTATCTAAAAGGCTTGTATGTTTGTGTGTATTTCAAATATCTCTGCTGTTAGATTGAACTCCTTGGGCATTTAAAAGCTAGTTCTGAGAAAGCGTCTTTGGAAACTGTTTGGCTGTGGGTTAATGGTTACATTTCCTTGGACTGGATAGACAGCATTCAGGCTACAGCAGCCATTCAAAGATACACAAATGAGAAGCTGTCTGTCGCCTCATTTTATTTTTTTCTCACTAAGTCAAGGTAAAGATTTAAAGCTCAATACATAATGGTTGGAACACAAATCTTTATGTGGGTGTTAGGTGAATTTTTTAGCTCTGGCATAACTGCTAAGAGCTTTCCAGGCAGCTCCCTAGTACAGGGAACAAAGGCATGAGAGGCTAAGAAAAAGATGGTGAGTCTCAGGTGCCTTTCTTCATAGCTCTCCAGAGTATTCCTTTGAGACAAGATCTCTCACAGATGGGGCTGAAGAGATGGCTCAGCAGTCAAGAGCACTGGCTATTCTTGCAGAAGACCTGGGTTCAAATCCTTGTATCCACATGTTGGCTAACCTCACGCGTAACTCCTGTTCCAGGGGATCCAACACCCTCTTCTGGTCACTGTGTTGACTACAGGACACAGTTCCACTTACATGCATGCAGTCATAACATTCATACCCATAAAATAAAATATATATATATATATATATATATATATATTTAACATCTCTCACTGAACCTGAAGTTTGCCATTTTGGCTTGACTGGCTGAGCAATGAGCTCTCAGGATTCACCTGTCTTCACCATTCAAAGCTGGACTAGAGATATGCACCATCACCCTCACACTATACTTTTTTCCATAGGTGCTGAGGATTCGAACTCAGGTTCCCAGGTTCATGCAACATCCATTCTTACCCACTGAGCGGATGGGTACTCCGCTCAGTAACTACATGTCACTTTTAAAGCCAGTGGTACTGCAGAAGGTTTACAGAGAAGAACATAGATGATTTTATCTGAAATACTTTCTGAATCATTTAGGAATTAAACACAGCCAAGACTTTTCAATCAGACTGATTACAAATGGCCCATTATGGATTTCTTTAAGGAAGATACTCACTGAGTTATGCTTGGAGATACAAAGTAATATATTTTCCACACATATGCTACATACCTGGACATAGGCAGAGGCCTATATATGCTTAGATTATTAATAGATATTATAGATAATATAGATATTAATGCTTTCAATGTGTGGCAAATGGGAGTGTATTCCTAGATCAGAAAATGAGCAGTCTTGCCCTCAAATGTGCAGTATCTAGACCATTGAAACCTTCACAGAGACTCACAACTCCTCAGTGAAAGTTTGATGAATGGAATTTGATGTAGCATGACCAGAGAAAAACTCATCATATTAAATGTTGCTCCCAAATATCTACTTATGAGGTCACAGTGTAGGTACGCTTTGTGCAGAAACAACTTATTAAATGTAGATTATTCTTGGTTGTTCAATCCACTGAGAGTTCGGGAAAGCTGGTTTTCCAGCTAACACAAAGATTGTGGTTATTTTTTATTTTATGTGTATGAGTACTTTATTTGCAGGTATCTTCGTGTGTGCCTGGTGCCAATGGAGACCAACAGAGATAGCCTGATCAGAGTTAATGGATGTTAACCAACATGTGGGTGCTGAGAACAGAACCTGGGTCCTCTGGAAGAGTACTAAATACTCTCGACCACTAAGCCATCTCTCCAGTCATTGGCTATGTTGCTAAACATAAACTTATGAAGATTCTACAAATGTAGTTCTGGGGATGTCACACAAAGCTCCTGAAGTTTAAGGTCTTTATTCTTTAGTTTAAGTGAAGATCTTGGTGGATGAGCTGTGATCACTCTGGCTTGAATCACTGTGTTCATGAACCAGCTCCTGCTGACAGAATGAAGTAATTACTTTGTAGAGCTATTGTATTTATTTCCGCTGGTATCTAAAAGGTGGTGGTGCCTTTAATTGACACTCAATAAATTTCATTTAATTTTAGTTTCAGTAATTTAATTTTCTTTGGGATTTGTGGCATATGACTGTAATCCTAGCGCTTGAAACCAGCCTCTCCTGCACAGTGAATGCCAGTTCACCCTGGGCTATGGAGCAAGATAATGTATCAGAAGAATAATTAATTTTCAATGCCTGATAAAACCCTTTCAAATTTCAGAAACGATGGGAAAATGGACACTTTGGATTTCAGATTTGAATTACATTGACCAGTAATTACATCTCCCCCGTTGATACATTCTGCCATCAATATTCTGATCTATGACTAGTTTAGCATTTTCTACTAAAAGAAATATCAAACTCAGTTCTGAGAGACGGAGAGTGGCTATGAGCTTGCACTGTTCTTACAGAGGACCCAGTTCAGTTTCCAGCACCCACATTGGGGCAGCTTACTCTTGACTGTAACACTTCTACAACTGACTTTAATTCAAGCTTCAGGAGGATCTGATGCCCCCTTCTTCCTTATGTAGACATCTCCACTCATGGGCACATATCTACTCACCTACTCCCCACACATACACACATAAGTAAAGATAAAACATATAATAAATAGAACTAACCAAACTATACAAATACAACTTTAAAAATTACAAAAATAGGGATTGGGGATGGCTTAGTGGGTCAGAGAACTTGCTGTGTAAGCAAGATGACCTGGGTTTAAATCCCCTGTATCCACATAAAAAGCTGGGCAAGGCCTTGCACCTACAACCTCAGCACTGGGAAGAACATAGAAGAAGGATCACCAAGGCTTGTTGGCTGTCAGTCTAGCTCCAGATTCAATGAGACCCTTTCTCAAGGAATACAACTTTGGGTGATAGAGCAACCAGTATCGTCCTTCCATCCCTACATGCACACATGGGCAAGTGGACCTGCACACACATGTAGACCTGAACCACACAAACACACACACACACACACACACACACACACGCACATGCACACGTATCATACACAAAGTCATAGAAAATGTAAGGGAATACCATTCAATAACAGTCATGCACTGAAGACTATTCCAAGGTCATTGTCACTTATGGTAAGGCTAGGATTCAAGTTCATGTTCTTGGACTTTTGTCAGTGTTATTCTGGCTGTAATGTTCCAAGAAGGCAAAAATCCCACATGAGCCATCTACCATGGGAGCTCTATTAGAAGAGCACAGAGATGCCTATTTCCAGAGAAATTTAAATTATGTATCAGTGAGTTGGAAAGGTAACCTAGATCCTAAGTATCTATCAAGTACATTTCTTCTTTGGAAAGAAAAGACTATGCTCAAGGCAGGTTGTCAGTTTATGTAACAAATAGAAGTCAATCCCAGAGAAATTAGGCCTGTGCCTTGAAACTCACACGAAGATCTTTAGTATCAATACGCAAAAGCAAGGGATTAAGTAGACCAAATACAGTGAGTGTGCAATGGCTTCGGGAATTTAGTGCTTGTAGATTATTAACACCCTGGGAATTATATGGAAAACTGCTTTTTTAGAATTTGTCATTTATTTTATGTGTATGAGAGTTTCTCTGAACATTCGTAAGTACAACACATGTATGCCTGGTGCCCATAAAGGCCAGAAGAGACCATCAGATCCCATGGAACTGGAGTCAAGAATGATTGTGAACCACCAGTGGGTTCTGGGAACAGAATCTGGGTCCTCTGGAAGAGGCGTGGGTACTCTTAACCACTAAATGATATCTCTAGCCCTTACAGCAAACTTGTTTAGCAATAACTGAGCAGAAAGAACTGTGTCCTAAAGACTTCTGTCTGGTTCTCATCAAGGTAATCATATCAGAGCATCACCCTATGCAATCTGGTGAACCTGTGTTCTGTAGGTGTTTATAGGTGTGCCTCTGAGTTTACACTGAATGCTTTGATTTCAGTGTACTCATGCATTTCAATCTATGTCTAAACTAAGAAACTAACAAAATATTGATATGTATGAAATCAAAGCATCAAGTTGGAACCTTGGAAATAACTAGCAATCTTCAAGCATTTGATGAAAATTCTTTAACTGTAACTCTTTTTATTTGTTCATTACACGTGTGTGTGTGTGTGTGTGTGTGTGTGTGTGTGTGTGTTATGAATGTCTGCACACATCATTTCCAGGTGCTTATCTTTATGCATACTAGGCTCCTAGTTTTTTTATCACTCTTTTCTCAGCCTTACACCCCAGAGAATGAGTCTATCACTCACCCTGAAACTAGTCAATTTCAGACAGGTTGGTGGCCATCAAGACCTAGTGATCCTCCTGACTCTTCTTATTGCCCTCAACCCCAGTTCTGTGGTTACAGAAGCACTCAACCAAACCAGATTTTAGGTGTATGCTGAGATCTGAACTTGGGTCTTCAAACTTGTACAGAAATCACTCTGAACAAGGAGCCACCTCTGTAGCTCCAAGTCACAATCCTGTGATTTCAAAGTGAGAGAGCTCTGAATTCCTACGAACACATTCGGATTTCAAACCCAGTTCATACATTAACTGAATCAAGCCCACTTGGCCCCAGAAAAAAATCGTTTTTGAAATTTCAAATAATTTCTATTCACAAGTCAGAGTTCTGCTTTCTGTTTAGAAAAATTCCCTTAATGTCAATTTCAAGTCATAAAGTTTCCGTAAAAAGAATCTTTCAATAGGCCAATTAGCAAACATCAAGGCAAACTTGCCTGGCAATGATGCTGGGCTTTTAGAAACTCCAGAAGAAATTGTACACATTCCTTCTTGACCTGTGAGGCTCTCCTTTCTTCTTCTTCCTATTTAGAATCCTTTCTTTGTAGGTTGAGGGTCCTTCACTTTCTGTCATCTTTATCCTGAACTTGGGTGTCTTAAGAGGCCCATCCACACCAAAGGCATTTCATATGTTGATTCTACACACGATATGACAACTTATTTTTAGAACACTAAATGAAGCCCAATAGAAGACATTTAACAGCTTAAAAATTACCCAAATAGACCATCTAATAAAATGTGTTTCCTCTAATAAGCTGAGCTTCTAGAAGAGGAAAGGAATAAATCTAGGTTCACTTTGAGTCTATTAGGACATATCCAAATACTTTTAATTTCAGAATCAGGCTGTTGAATTAAAATTCTACAAACTTCTGTAGATATTTTCAGAGCATGCCCTAGTAAGCGGGAGCTAACAGAAAGCTTCACTCTCTTTCATGCAAAGGGATAAAAGAAGAAACCAAACATGAGAGCAAGCATAAGATCCGCTGAAGTTCAGGCCACAGAACATCCCAGTGTGGAGTGGGAAGGTGGGCCCCAAGCCCTAACCCCAGCTGAGGAGTTATTGGCAGTTGATAGAAGTATGCAGGCAGAGAGTCGGAATCGCCCTTGGTAGGCAGAGCATTCTCCAGTGGGTAAACTCATACACAAGAGTATTCGGGAAGCACCAGTTGGACTCGATAGGTTTTATAAAGAAAACAGGAAAAAGAAACAAAATTGGGCAGGTAAGGAAGGAGTGGTCTGGGAGAAGTTTGGGAAGAGAAGAAATAAATGTGATTATACTATGTTTTATGAAATTCTCAAAGAACTCATAAAAATGAGGAAGAGGAGGAAAAAGCTTCCCAGAGAGAAGAGAAATGAAAAATGAAAAAAAAAAAACATGTTTCATTAATTTGGGGATCGCTCCACCCTGAAGGTCACGGAAGATTTCAGGTTTGATCCATGACAGACAGAGGGCGAAAAAGTTGAAATCTGTTCAAAAGAGGGGCTGTCAATACATCTTGTCACAAGTAAAAGCAAATGTTCAGCTGTTAGTGACACAAAGAGCCACGCTGATGGATCTCCCTGCCACCTGGGCTGCAAGATATTCATGGACTTAATCTAAGGTTCCCGCTCCGCCACATGCAGTCATGGACCCATGCACACTCATGGGCACATATTTGTGCAGACATGCACAGGCACTTCAGGGGGAGTTGTGTTCCCTGTGTATTAACTACTTCTTTTAAAATGCTAACCTCTTCGGAACCCACAGCTAATGGAATTCTCAGCTCGGGTGACATCTTGATTTATAGAACCATGGCTGGCCAGATGGATGACTGCCCTAGACAAAATGATATTATCTTGCTGACCACTTCCTGAGTAAGTGACTTTCTGGCCAACTTTCTAATCTTGCTTTTAAGTCTTTCCTTTGGCCCCTTGAGAGTTTTGTTTTTGTGATTTTCATCTGTTATCTCTCCTTCCCAAGTCACTTTAGCCTGTTGCATAAATACTTTTCCAACAGGTGCTCTAGAAGGCTTCCAGAGTGACAATGTGAAACATGTGTGTCTAGTACCTAAGTTAAATCAACATTTTTCTATACCTTGGTCTTAACATCTTTTTAACAGATATAAATAACTTTCTTTGCAAGGTCATGTTTACTAAGCACCAGTATTCTTTAAATATAAGCAGAATGATCAGGCATCTAATCCTTCTCCATCTACTCTATCATTCACCCCTAAACATGATGGGGAAGAAAGGATCATAGAGGAGGAGAAGAAGCATGAAAGAATGCTAGTGATTTACCCAAAGTCACACAGAATTGGTAGAATTTAAGTTTAGAGTTCATGAAAGAAAAAAAAAAATCTTACCATCATTTTCTTAAGAAACCAAACAAAAAAACGTATCCATGTAGGACTGAGAGCTAAGCACTGTGCATGCAGTAGGTGGTCAATGCATGCTTTCATGAAGTTTGTCTTATAAACCTTAATATCACAGCTGGATACATACATATAGATAGACGATAGATGATAGATAGATAGATAGATAGATAGATAGATAGATAGATAGATGATAGATAGATAGATAGATAGATAGATAGATAGATAGATAGATAGATTTTTTGTAAGCACGTTCCCTGACACTTTGTAGACACCTGAGGAATGCCAGAAGGAAACAAGACAGTCTTTCCTGTTATCCATAAGTGGACATGCACTGGTAGAAACTCATGCCACAATAACTAGTTTAGTCTTCCCTCTGGGGCAGAAAAAGAGTTGCTCTCCTCAGTGGGAGCTGAGAGACTTGAATAAGTTTCTTCCTCTCTCCTTCAAGATTAGATACCATATCACTTTGACAGAAACTGGACTAAATTCTCTTGCTGTCAAGGAGCAGAATCCAAAGCTCCCTCCCTGCGGAGTATACTCTCCGGTACTCCAGCTCTTCCCACATGTGCAGTTTTTCTCTCCTAAGGGAGATATGGTAACTAGCTTAGGAGCAGGGCCGCCCACTCCACTTTCTCATCTGATTAGATAATTCCCATTGAAATGATGGGGACTGGAATCTGCTGAACCCCTGAGATTCTTATTTCTTATTCACATCTACAAGACAGGAATCCACAAATCCCCGAGAGAAACTTAGATGTAATAAACTTGAGGTTACTTGGGGACCCAGGCTCATGATACTTAAAAATCTGCTTCAGAAAAGAACATAGGTAATCAGGACCTATCACATACACACTAAGAATTGTGAGATCTGAATTGCAAAGTAAGACAATTTCATATGTTAACTACGAACCCTCTAGGTATGATCAAGGTAATCCCTTGTTGACACCATATGATTGTAAACTTAAAATAACAAAACATATATAAAAACCTTTAGTGATATGTAATGAGGGCGTTGCAGAAAATCGTTTGAGAGTTTTGAAATTAGGTTAAAAGATCTTGCATGTAAAATGAACTGAGCATGTGTCCTCAGAGTTGATAGACCTTTCCTTGGAGAATTGCTTTAACTATTTTTCCTGAGGAAAAGGAATTTTAAGCACTGTTATTTTAAAAAGGAAATCATTGGTATCACCCAATGTGGAAAAATATTTGATGCAACAAGCTCTGGATACTTGGTAGTGGATGACCTACCGATTCCTTCAGCTGATCCTATGCTTCTCTGTTGGCTTGCCCCTCACTGACATTTGGAGCAAAGCTTCACTTGATTCAGTATGACTGCTTCATGCCTGCTGCAGCCTGCAAAATCCTGTCCCCTGTCAAGCAAAAGCTGCACTCTGGTCACCTGTCCAATCTAAACCACTCATTCCACTTGTGGAGTTGGAGTTGGTAGGAAGTACCAGTACTTTCCCATCAGAGTCACTGAGCTGGCTAAGATAGCTGTTACCATCACACCAAATAGTGATTCAATCATCTAAGCCTCAGGGAAATTATAAGTAAGCTTCCCCTTGCCCATCCCAAATATCCACTTCAGATTCTGTTGGACCTGGGGCAAGAATACAAACAGAACCTATCTATTCACTTGTAAGAAATTATAAATTAATCCAGTAGACCAGTAGATGGAGTCACAAGATATGATCTCCATTTCTAATTCGAAGGTTAAATAGACATTTTAGATCTGCAAAATCTTCACCCTTTTCTGACAAAGTGTGGCTATCTAGGAATGAGTTCCTAGTTGAGATCTGCTTTCTCCTCTCTTTCTGAATTATCACCTACCCAAAGAAGAGATCTTGACTTCATGTGCATGGAAGTCTAAATGCTAATGTCCAAATTCTCTGTATTCACAGACAGCTGCTTCTTGACCATCTCAGAGGAAGACTTGGAAGACAGTTCTGTAACATTAGGAGAGACGTGAGGTCCAGTGCATAGAATGTGGTCTGAGAAAGGCCAGGTGCAGACTCTGCCTGAGAGGGTTTGGTTTCGTTTGTAGATGTGTTGCTTGGTGGAGAACAGTGGGTCCAGGGGAAAGTCCAGGGAGTTCTGTGAGATACATGGCCTGAGAAGGGGCTTTGCTTCCCATTCTCACTGTGGCAGTGGTGATGAGACACAGTCTTCAGAGCTGCCTGGGATTTCATGTGGCCCTTTCACTACGTCCTTGGGTAGCCATACCTAGTCCACTGGCCTTTAGTAGAGTCCCACACCCCTATGACCACATATACTTACACTAAATCTTCATTTCTGGAGGATTTGTTACAAATCAAATAGCCTATTCAAGTTGGGAGCACTTAGAAAGACTGAAAAACCAGGTTTGTTATACCTTTTGAGATGGATCTAAGGTGGCCAATCCTTCCTGGAGCTCTATGTGACCAACACTGTGAGAGGAAGTCCAGATGAAAGACTAGAGAGAGGAGTTATAAATCTCTTAGAGATTGACAGTAGTGATTGACTGACTTACACTGTTTATTTGCAGGTAGGAGGTGGAGTCTATCTTTCTGTAGATCATGAGAGTATGTACCACTAGTAGCATCCTACATAGCCCCGCTGGGAAGTAGAAGATCCAAGCTCCACGTAAAAACTTATGAACTCAGCAATGTTTCCCAAACTGGAGTTTAAAAACCAACATAGAGTATAGTGACTGCGTTATGAGATAAAGTGACACTCAGTGGTCATAGGCATTGAGTCACAATGCCAGGCTGCTGCATACAAGTTTCTTGAACATAAACTCTGTACTGCCATGATATTCAATGTGATAGTCAAAGCAGTCACTAAAGAAAGGGCAGTGTATAATGTGTGGAAACTCTGCACCAAAAGATGTCTCCCTCTAGATGTCAGTGGCATAATATTTCATCTCACTATTCAGGATGTCACAGAACTTACGCTCTGTGAGCTTTTTACAGCTGGGATTTTCCCTGTGGTGTTTTGATATCTATGTATGTGGGGTCACTAAAACTGAAACCGAAAGAAAAACTGCCCACAGGAGAAAACTGCTGGATAAAGAGAATAATACAAAAGGAAAGGTGACAGGAAAATGACCTATTGGTACATTGTGTGCCTCGACTGCTTACATACATTTCAACATTAGAGATGTTTAAGAATGATTTAAAAAGTCAGTTCTGACCAGGTTTTAATTTCTAGGAGTCAATGTCTTAAATGAAATTAATATATTGAAATAATTTCTTATAGATTGTTAGCTATTTTCAGTGGTTGGAGGCAAAGGTTTTTATTTTTTAATTTATTTGCAATAAATCCTAAAAACAACATTCCTTCAAGAAACATTTAAAATGATAGTAATTTTAAATAACAGAGGTTTATTGCAGTCTTTGATTTTGAAAGTGCTAACCTTTTAAGTGTACTATTTGAACATTAATCTGCATTTATAATTGTATATGTTGGAATAATGTACATGTTCCTGCAATATAGTCTTAACAACAGATATTATTTACAAACATAATTTTAATAATAAACTATGGCATTGATTTTTTCATTAAATATTATATATAATATTTACTATATTGTTTATTATGTTTAATATAATATAATTTAATATATTTAATATAATTTAATTCTAATTTAGATAATACCCCAAAATCTATTACTGTGACAACAGTCTTTGACTTTAGCATCTACTCTTGTTTGGACCTAATATTGGTGACATAACATTGAACAAACTGAGTATGTTGTACACTTCTATTTAGACACTAAAGTCTGAAAACTTATTTAAACTTACTTTGAAAACCATAATTTGGGGGATTTCAAAAGCTTCAAAGATGGGAAAACAATGAACTTAATTGCAATGAAAAGATAACTGAAGGCATTTGTTCAATTCCATAATGAACTTTGCAGTTTAGGAAAATATTTAGCATATATTGTTGAAACAAGGTTAATTGTAGATTAATTTCCCTTGTGTTGGGATAACTCCTTTGATTTTTGCCAAGACTGTACAACTAGAGATTACATTTGTTTAAGATACAGTAACAGTTAGAGTTTCTATATAAGAATATTTCTGAAATGGATCAGGTTGTGTAATCCTTAAACAGCTTTACAGGGAATGGGCTGTAATTAGTACCATCTTAACCTAGAAGAATTAGATAAGCAGAGTCGTTCATGAGTAGTCATAGAATAAGCTGAACTGGTATCTGCATACTTCCTTCTAGTGGTAAAATGGGTCACAGATATTTAAATCAGACCACATAATTCTCATAAAACATCAAACAAGCATCAGAAATGCATTTTTCCTGTGTTTTGTCACCACTGAAAATTGTACAGAGAGCTTTTTTCCGAGGAGAGAGAGACACAGCAGCACAGCACAGGAGACTGTTGAGTGCAACAAAACTACTTCACAGGCTGCTGTAATGCTCAGTACTTGTAATATGCATTTGCCAAAACCCAATAGTATTCAAATCTAAAGGTGAACACTAATGTTGATTGTGGTCTTTGGTAACAACGTGTTAATGTGAGCTCATTAGATATAAGAAATTAGTGAAGATGTAGACAGTGATGGATGTCCTGTAACTGCCTGTGTGGGGCGAGCAACGTGAGGAGCCTTCTGCTTCATTTGTTGTGAATCTAAAAGTACTTTAAAAACTAAAACCTACTTAAAAACACATCTTCATATTCTCTTTGATGCTTCCTTTCATTCCTTCCTTCCTGTATTTTAAATAATTTGTGACTTAGGAAGAATATCTAAATATAGAACAATTTTCCATTGAACTTTTAATCATTTCAATTATCTTGACTGACAGTCATCACTGACCTTAAAAGAAACTATTGCCACCAATCCTTCATTAATTATTAATTTAAGAAAATTCATCATATTCATACAGAATCTCTATAAATTTGCCCAGGTAGCATATTATAATATCCATCATAAAATTTGTTACATACCCAGACACACTACGCATTGTGACAGTCAAGACGCTGCACACTTCACTCACACTATTACTAAAGATACTTAATGATGGAAAGAGTCTGTGCATGCAGCACAGAGCTTCCCAGAGCCATGTCTGATCAAGGATTAAATAGGCTTAATAGGGAATGGGATGTAAAGATTCAGCAAGCCAGGACTACATCACTGACAGGAACATGTACTCCACCCATCAAGTCCCAACTATTACAGGAAATTCACGGGATGTAATGATGGTTAGTAGGGACAACGTGATAGGACTGAATATTGCCAATGAGGGACTGAAGAGAGTACTGGTTGCTCTGCCAGGAGACTGAGGCTCATTTCCTAGCACCCACATGGCAGCTAACACCCATGTAGAAGTCGAGTTCCAGGGAATTTGATGCCCTCTTTTGGCCTTGTTGGGCAGTGCACACATGTGGTATATATACATACATGTAAAGTACTCATATATAAAACAAAATAAACGAATTTTTTTAAAAAAAAGAATCATCAGTGAGAGCAACTTCTCAGTGTCCCTGCAGTGGATGATCTAAGCTTGATTAACTCATCTGAGAAGACCTATCCCTGTGGTGGTTGCCACGGTCTTGAGTTCTGAACTGGAGGTAAAAATTGGAGAAAGTAAAGTTGTGCACAAGCATAGATCGCTGTAGATCTTCTTGACTACAGATACAATGTGAGCAGATACCTTCTCCAGACCCTGCTGCCAAGCCTTCCCCAGCAATGGTGGGCAGTGCCTCAGAACTGTGAGCCAGATATGCTCTTCTTTCCTCAAGTTGCTTTTGTCATCGAGGTTTATCCCAGTAACGGGAAAAGAAGCTAATACCGTGACCCTGACACGGTAATCTTTTCTGATTACTCCTCTAACCCAAACCACACTTTCCATTCCTAAAGATATGGAAAGTCAGTCCACACTTGGCCAGAAGTCCTCTCATCTATATCATAATTCATATGAAAAAAAGTGAGCTACCCAAACACTTCTCATGGTAATGGCTTTAGTGCAAAGCCAAGGTTTAGCATCAGCAGGCCAGATCTCAGATAGGAAAACTTGACTTGAAAGTTTTCTTTTTAGGTTTTCAGCCCGTCCAATGCAGACAGGGAAAACTAAAGTGAGGACCAGACAACGATATGGGCAACTTTGCTCGCATAACTCCTCCATTGTGCATGTAATACAGGGAAGCAATAACTACTCCAATAAATCTACAGGAGCCCTTCTCAGCCTCCATCAGCATTTGCAGGTATCCACTTAAGAATAGAAATAGTTATTTTAAGAAATATATTCCTTTCTAGTGTAGCTGTAAAATGTGCATGAACTCGATGCCAGCCTTTGACAGGGAAATGTAGTTTCAGGTCACTCAATTTATGCCTTTGAGGGAAACAAATTCCCTAGAAGATTAAACTTTCATTAAGTTCTTTCTTTCCTTTCCTGCCTTTGCACCCATCATATCATAAGTTCCATAACTGATGTCTTACTGTGCTCATAAAATGGCTGCACTTGAACTTCAGGGACCTGTCAAACACCTCTCCCTCTACCCTTTACCCCCCAATAAAAAACCTTTTAGAGAATGGTGCTTAAATTGACAGTTTCAGTGGTCGCCCTCCCCAGCCCACGTCACCGAGAATGTGTCCAGAAGAGATGGAGAAGGCAATGCATACTTTAGACAATTGCATTGTGAAGCTGATATTCCACACTCTCCTGCCCTCAACCCCTCTATTGTTTTGACTAGACAGGGGATCATACTGAATAGATTAACCAGTCATTGACTTGGGACACCTACTGCTTGGAATGCCATTGCACTTGGAGTGAAAGGGGATAAAAATGTCTCCCCTTCACCCCTGATCCCCCACTCGGTGGCAATATTTCTGCCACAGAAATACTTGGCTGTCAGCTCCAGCAAAGCAATCCTGGATAGCCACAGTAGTTTGTTGTCAGAATGAAAAATGGTTCCGTGCAAAAGGTCTCCAGGCTGGGATGCTAACAGTCAAGGAGCCCTAAGTCAGGCATTTGACAGAGAACTTTGGTCTTGCTGTTAAATACCACTTAATACTGTCCTGCATGATAATCCCTGCTGTTTAACAACTGTGAGATCATGGGCTCAGCCATAGCAGAATGTCTTTCTGACTGGGAGAGAATGGCCAGATGTCATCTATTTGCTTAGGAGTAAAGAAAATACATCTCCTGGCATCCACTGAAGATAATAATGCTTCAAAAATAGCAGGACAATAGCAACCCCTGATAGCTTTGATTCATCATGCAAGTTCACAGAAAGGAGAGAGAAATGAAATTCTAGTAGAGGTTAGCTGTGGGGAAAGGAAAGAGCTTGATATAGACATTAGAACTTCAGACAGCATCCTGTTACTCCAAAGAGTTGGCTGGGTAGGGAAAATTTTTTAACTAAGCATCAAGCAGCAATGGGATGGGTCACTCTCTGTGGAGGCTTGCAGGGAGTATTGTGTACAAGCTCATGCATTTGTTTAAGTGTGTGAAGCAAGAATGGGTCACAAAGTCATTGTCATTAAAATAAACATAAAAGCATTTACCTGAGAGTGTTATATGCCACTTAGTATTTTCCCAAGCAAGATTTATTTTAATATAAATTCTTTTACTTAAGACAAAGTTTTTTAAATGAACTCTTAGAAATCTTTAGGCTGAGGACATAGCTTAGTGATACAGTGATTGCCTATCATTATGTTTGATTCCCTAACCCCCCAGAACCTCAAGAATCCACCTCACACACAATACACACACACACACACACACAGACACACAGACACACACACACACACACACACACCTTGGTAGGCTAGATATTTAAACATGCTGAGATCTAAACCTGCTTCCCCAAATTTTCTTATCTCTTAGAGTATATACTAAAAATATGCTTCTATATGCATAGAAAGATGCATTTAAATAGACAAGGAGGACTTATAACTAATTCATTTTCCTTTTTAAAAAATATTTGTTCTTTATATTCTATTTAATGGACAAAATGTTTCACCACAAAATAGTTGAAAGTGTGTTAGATGGTTAGTGTCTTAGTTGCTGGGGCTGTTCAGATGAATGAGGCAACTTTTCCAATACTATAATGGATGAGATTCTTTTACAGAGACAGACATTATAGTTTGGAAGTTTTTTGCCATATTTAGAGGGGCTAAAGTCCCCAACACATGGAGATAATATGTAAGTTACCTAATGCATAATAATAAAGAATGGTTATGTTATTGACCCAAACTTTCTATCCCTTCTAGAATCATCTTTCATTCCTCATTACCTAGTCTGAAGATTAATGTCTCATTTATTTTACTTAATAATGGTTTCAAAATATTCCAGAATAATTAGGTGACACCAAGAAACAATGTCCCCCTCTCTAAATTATAAAAGATATGAAATGAGTCATGGTTTTGGCGATACCTTTCAACCTGGCTCTAATTCAATGGGCATCTTTGACAAAGTCATTGTGACAACGATAGGTTTTACGTTACCCTATTTTACTGTCCTCACCAAACCTCAAACCTCAAACAAACAAAGAAACAGATAAAAAATAAACACAGAAGACAACAGACAACTATCAGAGTGCATACCTGTGGTCAGCCTTCAAAACACTCCCAACAGTTTTCTAAGAAAGTTTAGTTATAACTTTCCTCTTCTTGTATTTCTTTTCACATATGCAACCTCTTTCCTGTGTTTGTCTATATTTATCCAACTGAGCACTGACTTTTAATTATTTTTATAAAAGAAAATATTACTATCATTAGAACATAATCTCAGCAATATTCAACAATAAGAACCTAGGGGCCAATGAGATGGCTCAGTGGGTAAAAATGTTTGTTGCCAAGTCTGAGGTTCTGGGATTTACATAGTGAAAGGGGAGAACTGACTCCCACAAGTTGTCTTCTGACTGTCACATCTATGCCAATGCAAATTAATACATATACACATATACACAGAACACATAATAAGAAAGAAACAATAAACATAAAAATTAAGGGTCTCCTACAACACTTTAGTAAATGATCATAAAAGAGTATTTTGCTCTACATGAAAAGAAAACAAAGGTAACTTTTCTCACCTTATTTTTGACGGCTAATTTTGGTTATCAACTTGACAAACTCTGGAAGTGGGAACCTCAGCTGAGGAATTTCCTTCATCATATTGGCCTGTGGCCATGTCTATGGGGCATTTTCTAGATTGTTAATTGATGTAGGAAGACTTAGGTCCCTGTGGGAAGTGCCACCCATGGGCAAGTGGGCCCTTTTCTTTTTTTAAGAAATCTTTTTCTCAGGTGATATTCAATATACATAAAAAGTCAAGCATAGACTGTTTTACTTAAAGTTGCTAAGTTTTTACAAACTCCTCTTGGCATTTTAAAATAAATATCAAAGCAATATATATATTAGGAAAGCTTTTGTAACAATTCATATTGAAAGAGAAGCCATTTTTGCTCTTTGAATTATGGCACTGTCAATAAATCAACAGAGTGGCCATGAACAGAAGGACACAGCTGGCCAAAGTGTACAGAATAAAAGAATAGCTTGTCTCAATAGGTATTAACATAAATGACAGATTGCATTGCAGGGGGGCTACTGAAGGGTGCCCTTGGAGAAGGGGGTATAAAGATAATTAAGGCATTGTATATGAAATACACAGAAACTCAATAAAAATAAATTAAAAATTTTTTTAAAGTGAGGTGGAAGAACGCATGTCCCTGCAACACAGGACTCCTATATTAACTCTCACTTGCCCAAGACTCAGGGTCCATTGTGGAATAGGGAACTTGCTCATTTGAACTTACAACAACAGTGACGCCGTGCACAATATTCATGCAAATTCAGAGAAATAAAAACCACCATAGAGCTGGGGAAATGGGCAGAAGGCTCCAACCTTAACTGACAACTATTGGCAGCTGATCATTGCTGAGAGAAACGGCGCTGGTCTTTGTTAAGGGAGTGATGTTTTATAGGTTGACCAGGCTCCAGTGGATAGACTCTCACTGAGGGACATCTGGATGCACACACTTGATTAGACAGGTCTCAACATATATGACAGAATGCATGAAATTCAGTGGGTGGGCTACGGTGAGTGCAGATAAGGGAGAGGGTCACAATGATGATTGTGATGTGTTATATGAAATGCACAAAAATGTAATAAAATATACATGCTAAAAAATAAAACTACCTTATATTCATGTATAGTTTTGTGATTATACATTCTCTCTCTTTGATTATACATTCTCCTCAGGATTTAGATATTTTTTAAAAATACTTTAAGAAAGAGATCCTATTGTAAATATATATATATATGTGTGCATATATGTGATATGTGTGTGTGTGTGTGTGTGTGTGTGTAATATGTAAACAGGGATCAGAACCTGACAATCTGAGTTTGATCCCTGGAATCCATATTAAAAGCGGAACCTGAATTCAGGTCAGCAAGACAGCTAGTGGTAAAAGTGCTTGGCTCCACGCCCGATGACCTGAGTTCATGTTCCAAGATCCACATGATAAAGGGGAAAGCGGACTCCAGCATCTTGTCTCTGACCTCTACAACATACATGGTGAAGATGACTCCAGCAGCTTGTCTCTGACCTCTACAACATACATGGTGAAGGTGTTACCCACCCCCACACACATACACACAAATAATGTGTAAATAAATGTCATTAAAAATAACGGGATGAGGTTGTGTGTATCTGTAATCTCAGTACTCCTATGCAGAGATTGTAGGCAGAGAAAGGACAGTCGCCTTTCAGAGGTTGGCAAGCCAGCTAGCCTGGGGTACACAGGACAACACAGCACTGGAAACCAGAGACTGCCTCAAGGTGTTAGTGCACAACAAGCTCCAGTATGTTGTTCTCCGACCTTCATATGTTTTGCACACACACACACACACACACACATACACACACACACACTCACACATGCACAGGAACATGAACTAATATTTTTAATAAGTGAACAAAAGGAATAAAAGTATAGATATGCTTTCAAACTTATCTTCTGAGATTGCTGTGAAGAATAAAGGTAGTCCATCAAGGCATGGTGGCTCATGCCCGTTATCTCCATCTCAGTAAGTTACAATAGGAAGATCATGAATTTAAGGCCAGCCTGGGCTACACAGTGAGAGTTTGTTTCAAAACACATGTGCATACACTGTCTATGTAGAATAGATATAAAACAAGCAATAATAGCTGATTTTAATTAGCAGTGTGTCTGTCACTGTTCACCAATAAATGGTGCTAGTGCGGGGTCAGTGAACGTTGACCACGTCAAATGGTTGTTTGCTGAATGTTGGCTAATATCCCTGTGAGAAATGCTCCTGTCAACCCCATGTTTTCAAATAAAGAAACAGACTTGCAGATACCAAAGTCATTTACCATCTTAAAGGGTGATGTGGTTAAATTTCCTACCCAGGCTGGCCTGCCTGAAAGCCTGCTCTGCTGTTGTTCTATGGGATGAACTTAATACATCGGTGTTGTATTCCAAACAATTAAATCTGCTGAGCTTTCAATATTGGATTAATAGTGACTATGACAGAAAGGAGATCCTCTATGTTTTGTCAGCTTTTAAGGCATTTAGTGACGTTTACCGCTAAGCTCAATTATACTAATGATATCAAAACAGTTTGCTGTGTGTTTGATTTCGGTTTTTTGGCATGGGATCTGCGGTATCTTGGGTCTCTAGACCGTTGCAGAAGGAGGTTGAGGCTTGCAGGTTCCCTGCCTGCACACCTGAGTCATCTGGGCTGAGTCAGCACTCTCGCCCCAGGTACTTTATTGAGACTCCTGAGCTGATATCTTCTTTCTTATGTTTATGGTATACACATCTACTATCTGGGAGGATCAGCAGACGGAAACCCCACAACTAGCTAATGAGATTCCCCGAAGATAGTGTCAAATTAAATCCTGGCTCTCCGAATTCACATAACTATCAAGGGATGGATCAGCCAAGGATTGGGCTCTTCTGGAGAACTGTCAGTTTTCTCCTCCTTCTAAACACTGTCTTATCTGAACTGAACAGACCAGCCTGTAGTGCTGCTGCCCCAAGCACTGGCTACACTTGAGTAAACAACACAGATGATGAGCGTTGGGGGATTTCTTGGCCCCAGTGCTTCAACTTACTGAAAATTAACTTCAGAGTCTAGTTCAATGTGGAGTCTCAAGCCAGCTCTGTAGGTAGCTTATCTCTCAGGGCTCAGCTTGGATTTGATTCCCAGGTCTGCTAGGTGAGCTCAAGCCAGTGACTTGGACGTCCTGATAGCTACTTGAACCCACAATTAGCCTGCAGGGTTCTCATTCACATCATCATCGAGTGAACTGATATTAGAGGAACAGTAGGAATTTGGAAGATGCCCCCAGGCACTCAACACGTGATTATTTTTCAATAAGCCCTGAGCAACATGAGTGAGCTCTCATCCATCGCTTATTGATTCTGGGGTCACTGATGCCCAGCTGGCTGGAGGAATAGAAGGAATCACTGTCATCTCATCCTTGAGTCCTGCTCATATCAACATCAAGCCTCGGAATGTGCGTGGAAAGTGACTCTGAAAACCTTGTCTCAGAAATCAGATTTGATTCACTGAGACTCAGGCAGGAGCTGCCTGGAAACCAGTCCCTGGTGTGAAGGGGATAAAGAGGAAGGAGGACTCCAGAAGGTGTGTTAGACACGGGCAGTAGTTAACATGGTAAGGCACAAAGTTAACTTCAGACATTGAACCGATCATGCAATACTTACTACTTCTGATATTTTGGCAATATCCTCAGACTTCAGTTTCCCCTTTGGTTTTTCAAAAATTAAAATGCATATAAATATAACTCTCCTGCTCAATATTAAATATGAATGAGATGATGTGTTTCTTTTCCTTTTTAATTAAATTGATTTTTTTTTTGAGACAGGATCACATGTAGTTCAGGCTATCCTCCAACTTGCTATCTTGCTGAGGATGGAAGCCCTTGGACTTCTGATTCTCGTGACTCTCCATCCCTAATTGCAAGGATTATAGCTACCTTGAATGGTTTATGCTAGCCAGAGACTGAACCAAGGGCTTTGTACATGCCAGGCAAGTACTGTGCCAACTGAGATATATTTCCAACCCTTATTAAATTAAGTTTTAGGAAACATGCAAAGAAATGAATTCCAAGATGATATTTTCATACATACATTTAATAATGTTTCTAAAACATTTATGCCTTTGTTCCCATAAGCTGATGAACAATGTCAGTCTTCTTCCTTACATGTCAACATCACTAGACTCAATTCTTTATATCATGATACAGATGAAAGTAAAAATAAGCTCCCATGAAGTGGGGAACAAAGAGTAGAAATTAGAAGTAAAAGTCATGGAAAATATGTAGGAGAAATTAAATGCACAAAGCCAACTTTTCTAAGCCTAAAAATAGGATAGCACAAAATAGTAGATATGTTCTGAGGGCATCTATTAAATTTTGAGACCCTTATTTGTGGGGGTAAGTACTCTGTTTTCTAACAAAGCATCCATTGTGGTTACTGTAAGAGGCAGGATGCTATTCTCAGACCAGATGACAGAATTTTTGTTCTTCATTCTAAGTATTCCTTTATGATGTGGGGCTCCAACAGTTCAGACAGCGGCTCCAATAAATTTACACTTTCTCAAAGCCACAGGGAATTTTTTAAGACTTCATTGAAGGAACACATTTAAGATACCTTAGTTTGATAATGTCTTGACTCAGATGTGACTCATTTTGGAATCCCTAAGCAAAGAAAGTTGTTCAAGGAGAGTTTGCAGCCTTATTTTCTGAATCTATTCTTCCAAGATAGTAAAGGCATCCACATATTTCCACCCAGAGTGCCACCAGGGTTCCATTTGCATAAAATGGAACAATCAAGACAGGGTGAGCTGCATTTGGATGCAGTGATTCTGCCAGGCACCTGCTGGATTGAGAAACTCAGGACAAGTCAGTTCTGACTCATCACCGCATCAACGAGATAGTATCGCTCACCTTCACCACAGAGACACCTGAGTGTCTAGGGAGAATCTATGCTAGGAATCGCACCCCACCTTTTCCAGCTGGATTGAAAATCTTGAGGTGGTAAAAGCTAAGAAAAAAAATCTGCATTATTTTCAAAAACGAAATTTGAGCTTTAGTAAGGATTACATTGACAGAAGGATAGTCATCATTTGGTTGAATATGCCTTTCCTATCGTGTCACTGAATTAAACAATCACAGAAGTTCAGCAGAATAGGCAGCATTATTTCCCATTACTTTATTTTATTCATAAGGTGTGTTGCCTGCATGTCTATAAGTACATCTGTATCTTGCAATGTCCACCTGAGGACAGAAGAGGCTGTCGGATCCCTTGGAACCATAGTTACATAGCATTGTTAGCTGCTATGTGTGTGCTAGAATTTGAACCCGGATCTTCTGCAAGAGTAGCCAGTGCTCTTAATTGCTGAGCCATCTCTCCAGCCACCAACCCCATTAAGTTTTAAGAATCTAAAACTTAGAAGACTTACAGATAAATAGGTTATAGTTGAAATTTAAGAAACTGAGTTTATGGTCTTTCTTTTTATTTTCCCAGCATGCCTTTCTAGCATCTTTCTTTTTCTTTCTTCAGAGTTTCTTCTTAATACCTGAAACTTATTGTTTCCTAAATCCATAGCCTGGTGACGGTACGTCATGGTTGTGTAAGTCATATTTTGGCCACAGGAAGGAACAATGGTGAAACATCTCAATGGAGAACAGAGTGTATGGGAACCTAGGGGAGCTCAGTTGCAGGACTCATTTTTCATTCCTATCGACAGAGATCAGGTAGAAAAGGAACACAGTCATAAGCCTTCAAGAACTTAGGGGCAAAATAAATCACCAGAACCACAAACTGTAGTTCTTCACTGGGGACAATCTTGCCTCCTCAAAGAATATTTGAGAATGTCAAATACTGACATTCATAATTGAGGCTTATATTTCAGAGACACCCAGGACAAGAGGAATACTATGCTAATGACATCTAGCTAATTTACATTCTGCAATATATAAGCTAACACACCCCGCCCAAGAAAATATGATCCAACTTAAAATGTCAGTAATGTGGATGTTGGAAATCCTGTCTCATATTATGAATTCTTTGATGAGTTGATGTAATTAACCTAAAGAATGACTGGAACAAACAGAAATGAACTAAAATTCAGATTATTTAGTATCTATGTCTATTAGCAACTGTGAGGTAAATGATTTTGAATTGTACCTGAAGTACCATCATGTGGACCATAGCTGAAATGTAGATTTATATAAATGTAGGGGATGGAGAGATGGCTCAGTGTTTAAGAGCAGGTGGTGCTTTTGCAAAGGACTGGAGTTTCATACTTCACAGTTGTGTATAAGTCGAGCCCCAGGAGCTCTGAGTCCCTCCTTTGGCCTTCCTGAGAATTGCATTCATGTACACAAACCCACACTGCTAGACACATGTACACATAATTGAACAATGCCAATGGGACTGGAGAGATAACTCAGCAGTTAAGAGTATGTATCTAAATTGAGCTTCCAGCACCCATGTCTGATGTCTTATGACCAACTGTAACTCCAGGCCAAGTCACATGCACATGTCAACCCACAAACACACATTCTCATAATTAAAAATAAAATAAATATATACATGTGGTAATATATCAGTTAATCCATTGGATGCTAAAGAGAAAAACATCCACCATGGACTTCCTGACTGCATTGCAGTAGCTTCTATAGGCAACAAAATTTCCCTGAAAAACTGTATAATGATGTGTATAGCTTGAAGTTTCTGATATGTCCTTGATTATTATTATTATCGTTATAAGATTTATCAAAGTCTATGCCTTTTAATATTCACTGTGGTGTCAGTTTTGATTTAGAGATATCTATCACTCATCCAGCCTTTGCCATTGGATTCTCCATTCTTTTGTCTCCCTCTCCTTCCCTTGAGCTTTGCCTCCATCTTCAGCAGATGGCAATCAGACCCATAGCAGAAAGAGGCAGTCAGGAATATCCCTCAGCGCTGTGTAGGTAACGTGCCAGCCAATCAGTTCTCCTCTTGGTATAATCAGAATTACAGAGTGGTACTTGGTGCTGAGTTTCATTACAATAAACATATGGTTTCACCAAGTCATTTTCCCATGAGAACATTTTAATTAATTTATTAATTGCAAATGAAGGTACAGGTGTCTGAATGGGTAGGCGGTAGTGGTGTGTGTGTGTGTGTGTGTGTGTGTATGTGTGTGTGTGTGTGTTTGCACATGCGCATGGGTGTATGTGTGTTTTAATTGCTTCCATATCCATCGCCCTGGCCTCAACCTGTCCGGGCAGGTTCACAGCTGCCAGCAGCTAATTCCCACACAAGTCTGTGCGGGTGACTTGTCAGATGAGTGATGGGATGCTCTGTCAGGCCCACACAACACAAGGAAAACAACACTGTCATACACAGGTCCTAGATTCTTGGTAACAGGAATGTCATACACAGGTTCTGGTCTGAAACGGAGATTGACAGTTCTTTCCTTAGAGACTATGATGTTCTTTCTAAGATCATATATACAGAGGCATTTTTTTAAAGACTTCTTTTATGCCAAAGATCGGTTAGTCTCCCAAGCCACTGTGAGCACCTTGCTAATGATTTTCAGACACATCTCCTAACTTAACAAATATGCACCAAGCTATATTCCTGGATCATTGAGTAGAAACAATTCACAATTCATCTTGGAAGCATCAAGAAAGTTTCGCTTAAGCTGATGCAGTCATTGAATGTGGTTATTTCTTAGGAGGAGACTGACAGTGAAGAAAGAATCAATAGAGTTTTAGGTTGAGTTAAACTTTGATTCAAGTTCTTCACTCAACTAGCTCTTGAGCAACTCACTGAGTACTTTGGAGTCGCACTTTGCCTGTTAATAAAATGGAAACACAAGCAGCTCCCTTTCAAAGTGTTGCCAAAAAGGGCAGAATGCTAGGTTCATCTATTGGGCACATATCTTTAGGAAATCTTATTATTTTATTAATGTCATCTCCGTTATCACCCATGAATCCCCCAGTGTCTATTGGCTTCTTTTCATTCTGACCTCTATACTTCTCATTGAACAAAATGATTCTATTTCCACCTCCCAATCGAACATACAAAAGAAAAGAGTTTAAAGAAGACAGCTTGCTTCTGTTTTGTCCACTGGGCACCCTGGCCGAGTAGTGAGTAAGCCTTGCTATGTACATGTTTGCTCTGTCTTGCATAAATTAAAATGTAAGTCTGTCTAGGTATTTTCCACTTGGTGTACTCATCCATTTCTTCATTATATTAGGAAATACTAAAGCCTTAGTAGAGTTCTCTGAAGGTTTATTGATAGATTTTTGGATTACGATCAAAATGTATAAGGAAACATTGCTAAATTTAATTAAGCATTTAATTACTATTAGGATCTATCACTATTAATGGATTTCACTCTCCTCAACTTCAGGAGGGCATTGCAAAACTTCAGAAGCTGAAATAAAGATAAAATATAAAGTTAAAAGTAAATGCTATAAAATAACACAAGTCATGAGTGACATCTTTAGCGTTTATCTTGTAGGGATGGAGTCTGATATGCTTATATAATACAGCTTCATGTATTTTCCTGTTCAAAAGCTTATTGCTAATTAAAATAAACATTACATTCCTGAGGTTTACTAAAACTTTATTGCATTGAAAAAAGTGTGTGTATGTGAAGAGGGGGGGAAGAGCAAGAGAGAGATAAAAGTTAATTAATAGAATTTGGCCTTCTTCCAAAATATACTATGTGAGCCTGAGGTATTTGTGATTGGGTAACTTGGGTTGATTGGTATGTGAAAAACATCTGTCATGATGGGTCTGGCTATAAAAGAGCTCACTGAAAAGACAGGGAAGTGTCTTCCACAGCATTATGACTTTCCAAAAGTCTCTTCCTACATGAGACCCCTCAGGATCTGGGTACTGGCTGGGCAGCAGACTGTATTGATGGTCATTGGTTTCACTTTGTGAGGTTGGCTTGGGACATTTAATGGAAAGTGCAGTCATTAGTTCCCTTGGAATTAAGCATTGATTTATATCTCCATTGAGAGTTAGTTTTTCCACCACACTTTCCTAAATGCAGTTGGGTTTGGAGTACCCTATCTGGTACTATTTATAATCTATTAGTCCCCATTTACTACAGAGCCTGGAACTAATTGCACATAAAAATTCCCAACTAGTTTCTGAATTAAAAATAGTTATTTTTATGGCTAGAGCCAGGTTTCCCAAAGGGTGTTCCATGAAATCCTAGCACCATGACATGTCCCTCAAAATGGGCTTCATTGTTCAAATAAATTGGAGAGGAAACATGCTTTTGATTCTCTGATTTACATTCGGCTAGATAGTCCCCAGTAGCAGAGCCAGTGTGGCTGTCCTTTACCGCTGAAGCACCTAGCGTGGTTTCCAGTGAACAGAAGTCGTGTAAAAATATCATTGATAAATGAATAAATTACTGGCAGTTTGGAAAGCTTAGCAGTAAGGAATTTGTTTAGGTTTGCTCAAATATTTCCCAAAGCTATCACGGTCACGAAATCATTCTCTTTGTACAAAACTATCAACAAGGGGCCGGACAGATGGCTCCGCCATTAAGAGCACTGGCTGCTCTTGAAGAGGACCTGGATTTGGTTCCCAGCACCCACATGGCGTCTAACAACTGTCTGTAACACGAGTTCCCAGGGGATATGACACTCCTCTGCAGGCCTCTGTGGGCATTGCACAACAGTGGTACAATTACATACAATCAATGCAAAACACTCATACACATAAAGTGAAAGTAAATAAATCAAAAAAGTTAAAAAAAATATCCACAATATATGAAAGTTATCTTTCCAGTAACATACTTTAGGAAATTCTCATCAAGATCACTGGGCATACGTATTTTAAACGTTTCATATACATATTAATTCTCAACCTGTTATAGTGCATCTATGTTCTTAGTGCTAGGAGCATATCAACAGCCAAAGGACACATACTTGGCCAATTTTATCTTATACTGGGAGAAATGTAGCATGTATATTCCTAACAGTGAGTATCTAGATTAGGTTAATTGAGGTCAGAAGTCCCACCAGGCCCTGGACTGGATAAAGGAGAGAAAGTTAGCGGAGCAGAGAAAGAACAAGCACCACTCTGCTTCCTGAGTGCAGACACCATGTGACCAGCCACCACCTGACTCCCAGCTGCTGTGAGCTGTGCCCTGAGCTGTGAGCCAGAGTAAACCCTGCTTCTCTCGCCTTGCTTTCATCAGGGATTCTTCTTCACAGCAATGGAAGCAGTAACTGATAAAAGATCACAAAGTGAAAAATATACAAAAAAAATTCACACCTGAATCAGCATTTTGTAATCCCCAAATAAGTTGAAAGATTATTATTATCTATGTGAAGCGGATTTGAACAGATGGGAACTATTTGCTGACTAATTATTACCAAGCTCACCAGCTTTTCAAATGTGTAAGGAGAGCATGCAGTCTGCTTCAAGTGCACTTTAAAATGACTGTGTTCATTTTAATCCAATGAAATAAAGACTACGATGACTTAAGCCATAGTCATAAATCACAGTGATGTCATAATTAAAACTTGCATTTTTAATTTTTAGAAATAATAAAGGGGATTGGAGAGATGGCTCAATGGTTAAGAACACAAGCTGCTCTTGCAGAGAACCCGGGTTCGATACTCAGCACCTACATGGCAGCTAACAACCATCTGTAATACACTTGTACAGATAAAATTAAAAAAAAATTATAAAAGAAAGAACAAGGAAAACAGCTTTTATTTGAGTCACAGAAAGGTATACCAGGGATATCTATATGATCTGATTTTTTTTTCTTCAAAGTAAGATCAGCTTACCCCGGTATCAGCAGATAGATGCCTGCGGTGTTTTTAGTCCTACTGAGGAAAGACAAGCTGGTTATTTTCTTCTGCACTCAACTCTAATTCTATGTGGGCCTAGATTCCCAGGCTTTGCTTCTCAACCCATATTGTTGTTTCCTGCCTCATGTTTTGATCTGAAATGAGGTTCTTGGTTTCCTCTACAAACCATTTTTGCCTGGGATCAGCTGTCCTATTCTTGGAGAAGATTTTTGGCATCTTTTTTTCTTCACAGGGGAACAAAGCTCAATCTTGTTCACAAAGACAATGCTATTCAGTAACCTGTCTTCCCTCTGTTCCCCCATGATAACCTGCCCTGTGCATAAAGCCTTGTTGAGGACATTTCAGATCTCACCACTCCTCAGTACAAGCATTAGGAGCACTGTGATGGGATTTCCTTCTCTGGTCAAGGTAAAACACTTCTGCATTCTTCAGTTTAATAGTGTTTGTCTTGATTTTGATTTTATTTGTAAATAGCGTTGGAAACACATTATAAACAGACAAGTGCAAGCCGGACTACATATTTCTTAGTCTAGTTCTTATTTCAGTTTATTTTCATCTGTTGTTCAAAGTCTGGGAAATTATTAAAATTTGAGAGGTGTGTATGGTAGAACCCACCATTGGTCCCAACACTCAGGAGGCAGAGGTAGGCAGATATCTATCAGTTCTAAGCCCATCCTGGTCTACATAGTTAGTTCTAGGCCAGTCAGGGTTACAAAGTGAGAGTCTGTCTCAAACTAAAATGTTGATTTTTGAAAGGGTAATTCTTACCACCCACCTGCTTGCACACAGGGTGACCCCAAGTAGGAAGCTAGGAAAGAATGAATGAATTAAATGCATTCAGATTGTTTTAGGTTTAATAAGGCTTAGGAATTTACTGCTGAATTTTTGAGAATATGCTTTGTGCTTTGAAATAGATATGTTGAAGGGTTTTGCTCTAGTTTTCCTAACAGAAACTTTGAATTGCATGCATGATAGAGATAGGGGTTCAAAGCAAACTTCTCTCCCATTGCTGTTTCTGCTGTCAGGTACTTTGTTATAGCATCTAGAAAACGAATTAATACACTATCCAAATAAAGCCACGTCACAGTATAGTTACCGAAAAATCAATCTTAAAATGAGAAGAATTCATAAGTTGTAAGGAAATTCATCATTCCCACCCATTAATAGTATTTGATAATATAACCATGCCCACAAACTACAACTGAAACTATGCATCTCCTAACAAAGGCCTAAAGCACATAAAGAAATAACAGAATATCAAGGGGGAAAGGCTAAGTTCAACATGACATTCAGAAACCTCAAAACAGTTTCCCAATTAGTTATTTGATAGGCAAATATTAATAATAATCCTAAGAATTGCACCAGCATTAGTCAACAAGACTTTCTGATTTATATACACTCCGAAAATACAAACTTACTACCAAGCATATGTGAAATATACACAAAATAGGAGTCGTATGCTTTAAAGGGATATCAACAAATTTTAAATGCGGCCCAAATCCATACTTTTTCAGTGCTGTGAAAGACGGGAAGTTTTTTGTTGTTTTTTATTAAAATTAGCCTCCAACTATGCTGTGTAGAGTCTTAAAAAAAAAACAATCAATAATATAAACCATGACCACATGAAAGAAAGCAAATATTGTGAAATACTTAAAGCAGAATTGTTAAAACATTACATATCAAAACCAGTCAAATAAAATTGCACTTTCATGATAATCGTGGGGGTAGACAAGGATTCTTTCTTGGAAATCACCCCAAAACAAGACTGAGAAGAAATAAACGCAGACATCAACCTCAAGGAAACAAAGAAACATCTTTGTAACCCCAGGCCATAATAAATGCTCAAGAATTGCCAATTGGCAGGAAAGCTTAAAAGGGGGCAGGAAGCTCGGAGAATGCGCACCTGCACCTACCTTATCAACAAGGAGCGGGGCATGGCTGTCCAAGGTAGGTGGGCCCCCTTCCAGGGAAAAATCCCTGTCTGTTGTTGGGAATAATTAAAAGTCAGTGGGTGGATTAACAATGGGATCCTATCAGATACTGTTTGGAAAGACAAGAGGACAAGGCAGTTAGAGGAAACTGGAAAAAAGAGATGTGCACCATCTCGACTAGTGCATAGGCAGGCAGAAGAAAGAGTGAGGGAGAATAGGTTGGCAGCCGCCATGCTCCCTCTCTCCCCTCCCTCCTTCCTTCCCCGCCCCGCCCTCCTTTCCCTGCCCCCTTCAGTCTCTGGCACACACAACATTCTTACAATAGACAAAATGATCAAAGCCAGGGTCTGGGGAGCTCAGGTCCATGTAGATAAAAAGTATAACAAAACTCTCCTGATGACTGATTCTAAAATGAGAGAGGATGAGATGACGGTCATTACAACAATTTGCATCTAGGTATTGCACAAACAACCGGGAATTCAAACAACGAGACACCTGGGAAATATTGTACCAAATGCTAAAAGTAAAATGGAGACCAGTTGCATTTGGCAAAGTTTACTTAATAAGCAAAGTCTTCTAGAGCTGGACGACCATAAAAACCAAAACCAGTTTTACATGCCCTGCCCCACATGTGTAAGTCATGTTCATCGTCATTAGGAAAGGGCATACCACACAGAAACAGCCTGGCATTTGCTGTATTGGTTACATCTCAAGCAGCTTTAGTTGCCCCGTTTGGTAGGAAGTTCAGTTGCCACGACTGGTAGTTACATGGTTGCTTGGCTATGGTTTACTCTTCCTTTAGAAGACAAGTTGCACCGGAACCTAGCGTACAGTCCACTCTGTAGGTAGGTTACTTCCATAATTTAATTATTTTATCATTGTATGTGTTTGTGCACAGGCCCTCATCAGCAGTGTGCATGTTTAAGTTGAAGGACAATGTTATGGAGTCAGTGCTCACCATCTACCTTTTACATAGGTTCTGGATATAAAATTGAGTCACCAGGCTTGTCTGGCAAGCACCTTTTCTCATAGAACCAGCTCAGTGGCCCATGCTTGGCTAAATTTTATCCCCTAAGCATGAACTTGGGTTTAGGCCAAAGTATTGTATCAATAAGTAGTATTGTATCCATTGTATCAATAAGTACCAGTAAATAATTTACAACCAAGGACAGTAGGATGAGCTGCAGTCAGAGGGGATTCAAACACTGTGATCATTAAAAACAGGAACATGACAGCCTCCTTCACATGTATCAGACTAGAAAGACAGATGCAATGAAAAGTTGGTAATATCAATTGCTGGAGGTAATGGATAAAAAAGGAGAGCTCACACCACTCTCTGATAAAAAAGAAAAAAAAAAAAAAAAAGCTGGTGCGTTCGCTAAATGAATTCACTCTCAACCCAGACCCAGTTCTCCAGTTGTCCCTTGACTGGTTCTCTTGTCTCAGACTTATTCCCTCCAAAGATTTTCTCACGCTTTAGATGATGTTTGCATTTAAAAGCCCGCCAGCAATTTAAATGACAAGCTCATCTTCAGTCAGGCTTCACATCAAAATTCTTCACAGAAACACCTATGTCTTGAAGGGCTACACAATTATTTATATTTTATTGTATGCGTCGTGATCTTCTATAAGAAATTTCTATCCAAAGAGTAGTTACAGTACATAATGCATAGACCACCTCTGTGGAACTCTGGCTGTGGATAAGTAAATGCAAATTTGGTCATCCATCTATTGGAAAGGAAGATAGAAATGAATAGGACTCCTCAACAGTCCCTGCACATCTAAGTTTCAGTTGGTATGGGTCTTAACTTCTGCTTTATAACTGACCCTTGGAAAGATTTTTTTTTTCCAGATGGAAATCAAAATGGGCAGGATTGGTTTTGTTTTATTTTAACTAGTTTTCCTTCACATGTGAGAGTTCTGGCATACAGCCTGCCAAGTCTGGAGTAATGAAATGCATGCAGTGTAGAGAAGGGAACTAAAAATTTCTTCTTCTTTTTAATTTTTTTTCCATGCCTGTAAACACTCGCCTTCACCTGGCAGAAAAGTTGTTCGTGACCAAAAGCTCATAGGCAAAACAGGTTTGGACCCAAAGGATTAAAGAGAGCTCTTGTCTTTCCTGTTACGTAGTAATTTCATAGGCACTAACTCTGGGCTTGAGAGAGGAGGAAGATTTTTGTCCCTCAGGGCCTTCCCCAGGGTGGCCTGTCCCAGGTGGACCAGGTATGATTTGTGGGATTAATCCCAGAGGACCCTGTGGACCTCCCTTACTACTCCTACTACCTGAGAATCCTTGCCAGAAAAAAATATAAACAGTCAACAGCTTCCTGTGGGATTGCCCACTTGTCTTTGTGGATGGTCCAGGTTGTGTGCTCTGTGAGCTGATTTTATCAAATGTGTTTATAAGCTAGAGGTTGACGCTGATAGTGGTGTGATGAGGAGAAGGGAGCTGGTACAGATTTTCCGCCTTAATCACCCTCCTGAGCAGAAGGTGAAGTAACCCAGGTGGTGTGTCTCTCTCCTCAGGGGATTAGTGATTAGTATCTCCTGATAACCACATCCTTTGCCATTTCCTGGATGCTTTTTTTTTTTTCCTCTCAAGTTCATATACAAAGAAGTGATTTAGATGATTGGATTGACAGACAAGAAACTGTCATCCAGTCTGTACTGTGACGTTCTAAAAGGAGTATCTTCTTTCTGCTGCCATTAGGCCGGTGTCAGCGGATTAAAGGTTTCCTAGACCAAGGACACTCCCACAGGAGCTGCTACAGCTGTCATTTCCAGGGTCCTTTTCACAGGTAAATCAAAACCTAAACCCTAAAACCTTGCACTGCTCTTCAGAGACATAAAGGGTAGGCTGCAGGAGAAATATCAACATAGACAGTTGCCAGTGCTTCCGGATGGATTTGGGGACAAAGTCAATGGAACAAAAACAATTCTCTTTCTCTTGTGTTCTGGATGAGACAGGAAGTGTAACCAAGGTTGTTGTTGTAAGCACAGGTCAGTTACACATAGGATGATTTCATATCTATCCCTCAAAATGATAGTAGTTGAGTTCTGCTTTCTTAAAATGTTTGGAGCCTGAGTAATCTATAAAGACTCTTCATGACTGTAATGCTCGTTGCCTTTTGGCATGGGAAACAGAAAGTAGAGGATTATGGAGACACAGACTAATTGAACTAAAAATTTCTGCCTGAATTAAGGGTGGTGTGAATAGAGATCTAACACAGTCATCCTTACACGCAGAAAGGGAAGGTTGCCTCAATCTCCCGGATTCCTTCCACAGAGAATTAATTATAAAAATGCTAAATAACTGTTTTTATCTGAGTCATATGTTTGTGTGTGCACATGTGTATACAGGCGTGTATGCTTCTGTGTGGGAATTGTGTGTGTGTGTGTGAAGACTAGAGGGCAATATTGGATGTCATTCCTCCAGGACTGTCAAAACTTTTGTTTTTGAGGATTGACTTGTCACTCACCAAATTGGCCAGAATAGCAGGCCAGGAACCACCAGAGAGCTCCTCCTTCCTCCACCTTCCCAATTCTGGGATTACAAGCATGTACCATGTATCTTTTTGTTTCCTTCATGTGGACTTCAGAGTTAGAACTCAGGTCCTTATGTCTGCAAAGGAAGTACTTTACCAATTGAACCATCATTCAGCTCAAATAAACTATTTCCTTATAAGAATGTACCTTTTTCCCTTTAAATGAAACAGCCTCTAATCATTAGTTCTTATTTCTCCTTTAAAAGATATAGGACACTGTATTAGTCACTTTGCTGTTGCTGTGATAGAAACACTGACCAAGGGACCCTATGAAAGGAAGAGTCCATCATGGCAGGGAGGCGTGGCGACTGAGCTGGTTCAAGTAGGAGAAGAAGCTAAGCACCCGCATCTTCAAGCAGTCACAAGAAGCAGAGAGTGACTGGAGATCCAGCAAGGCTTAAGAACTCTCTAAGCCGGACCCCAGTGGCGTACTTCCTCCAGCATGGCCACACCTTCTAAGATCTCCTAAAACAGCGCCACCAACTGGGAACAAAATATCCAAAGACTTAGAGCCAATGGGGATGTTCTTATACAAACCAGTACAGACACTGTGACTGTTTTGAAGATATACTGTGCTAGACTTTAATCTGGGAAATAGGTGGACTTTAATGAAGCAAGGGCTACCAAGCAGGTATTAACCAGGCCTGACCCTGCTTAGCTTCTGGCACATGACAAGATGGGGTATACTCAGAGATATGGTATGGCCACAGTCATAAACAGTCCTTACCCAGGAAGACCCAATATCCTGTCCTAGTCTTTCAAGGACTAGGATTGGGATTAGGATTGGGCTGCTGTCTCAACTCTGGGTACTGAGACTATTAGAATAGCCAGTTCAGGAAGGACCAAAATATCCCAGGTGCAAACTCATTTCCTGGGCACTTTTGTGGACAAACATAGAATGACATAGTGGACTGGCACACTGAAGAAAAGCTTTGCCAAAGCCCAAACAAATACTAGGGAAATGAACTGAATCAAAGCAATGGGAATGACGTCACAAGGCTGATGGATGGCTCAGCTGGAATGTGTGGTGTTGTCAGAGCCATTTTATTTTATACTGATTCCAATGGTGTCAGTTTTCCTAATGGTCCCACAGTCAGGTTTTCCTCTTTCTGTGTGGCAACCCTTCTATTTCCTTTTTCCTTATGTCCGTGTAGAAGTCCCTGCACATAGTACGAATTCTACCAAAACCCCCTTAATAGATAATTAAGTTTCTCCTTCCTTCAAACTATAAGCTTAATTTATTTTCCCCTGTGGAAAAACTTATAGCAGTCATGGAGCTTTAAAAGAATCTCTTACTAGGGCCAGATGAATGAAAAATGGATTATCCTGCACTCAGAGTACAGCCCCTCTCCTGGGTGACAGAATGTTCACCCAAGAGGCTGCAGAGATGGCTTAACAAATAAGTGAGCTTGCTGTGTTTTCAGTGGACCAGAGTTCTGATCCCAGCACCCACAGTGGATTGCTCACAAATCCCTTTTAGCTCAAGGGAATCCAACCCCTTCTTCTGGTCTCATTAAGAATTCACATGCATATACACATCCAGATACATACACACACACACACACACACACACACACACATACATACACATATGATACTCACAAGTACACATAAATAAAAATTAAAATAAATCATCAAAAAAGTTCATCCAAAAATTAGACATAACAAAAAAAGGAAACAGAAGAAGATATCAACATGATCTACTAAATGACAGAATGGGTCCTTGCAGGTGACAATTAACGGACCATAAGATTTATATTCACAAGAAAAATGACAACTGAAATAGGGCCAATGTTGAAGCGAAGCTAGCTGTTGTGAACCCAAAGCTGGTGAGTAGTTTTGGAACTGTTTATGGTAGCATAAGCAGAGGAACATACCTTCGTTTTACTGTATGAACAGGTCTGCTAAATATGGAGAATATATTTTCATAATGAATATAAACAATTTTACAGTTTATCTTTCTAATTTTCCAGTAAGTCCAGGTTATTGATGGTAAAATGACTCGATGCAAATACATATTAAGTTTTCATTTATTTTTCCTGCAATATTCCCGAACACCTGAATGAAGCATTTCATGAATGGAAAGTTAATCTACCCAGACGCTAGATGCCTAAAGCGGTATAAGAAATTGGACACTTTTTTTTTTTTTTTGGATTTAGCAAACCACATTGGAGCATTGTGCACAAAGGGGAAATATAGAGACTTGATCTTAAAGCCCAGAGTTTCATCCATAGTTGAAATCATTGAGGTACTTTATCTTTTTATTTATTTTTTCATTTGAGTAAGTTCAAATCATTGGTTTCCTAATTTTCACCCAGAACTTAAATCACTGAACAGCTCCAGGAAATAGATCTTTAAATGTGAAATGATTCTTTCTGCTGACAGAAGTACTAACTAGCATTTGAAACACAGCATCCTTTAAGTGCTGGTTTTCAGAAGGACATTGTGGTATGGCTGAACTGGAACTCGGCGTCACTTTCTATGTAGCTCCCGAATGATTTTTCATTGTGTGTTCTGTGTAAGCACACTAACAAGAGGCATGGCTCCAGAAATAGAATTGGAACTTTTAAATCCTTTGTTTCTTCCTGCAAGTAATTCCATTCAAGAATCATTTTTGGCTTTGGAATGCAGTAGAAAAATCTGTAGACAATCTTGAGGGTTAAGACAAGAAGGAACATTTAAACTTGACAGACATCTTTGGTTGTAGTCAAATCAGTTCTGATATACACAGCTCTGGGATAACCTCTCATAGCATGGCTGTAGGATGGAGGGCTAGGGAGATGGTTCAAGTGGTAAAGGGCTTGTCTTGCAAGGATGAGGACCTGAGTTTGACACCCAGAGCCAGAGCAAAAATGCTGAACACTATTGTGTATGCTTGTAATCCCAGTACTGCATAGGTGAAGATAGGCAGACCCTGCTGGCTTCTTAGTGAGCTAGCCTAGCTGAACTGACAAGCCCCAGGTCTGTGAAAATCCTGTCTAAAATATAAAAGAAGATAGGTAAGAATTGAGGAACAGCAATCTAAGCTGACCTCTGGCATTCCACACAGCTACAAATTTACATTCTGTAGAACATACACATCCACACTAAAATAAATAAATAAATACTGATGGTTGGTAAGAATATGAAGACAAAGTAGTTTGAGAAAAAAACTGTGACTTTTTATAATTTTTTACTGTTCTTTTTGAGGATTTATTCCTGGTAAGCAGAGTAGACACCAAGTATACTTATATATCTATGCCTATGGTAGAACAGAGTCAGTGCAGTCATGACTGATCCTCATATGAGAAATAATCCCCTCTGATTTCTCTGGAATCTGTTCTCAGTCCCTCCTGAATATCATTCTGCAGATAAAAGTCCTGCCACAGGAACATTCACAAAACATCTTTGCTTCAACTCTTTCTCATTTTGGATTCTGTGCTAAAAAGGATGGAGGTGAGCCATATCCTTTGCATGGCATGACCTCCTGGATGTGGTTCCATCCGAACTAGCCTTGGGCTAGGAAGGAGGAGCCGGTTAGGCAGGACTGTGAATGAGGACAAACAGGGAAAGCTGAACAGGGCATCCTGTTTACTCTGGGCTGGAAGGGGGCATAGCAACCTGCTAAGCCACAGCCTTGTTTTTGGACAGATTATGCATTTCGTTAGCAAAAAGGTGGTTTTTAAAAGCACCTTTTTGAAAAAATAATCAGTAGATGTGAAGAAAAAAAAATGTCATTTCAGGGGCCATTCCTGGAATAGCAAACCTCTTCATTTATTTTAACTACTGGAATAGGAATATTTCAAAGACACAGTCTCTGGGTACCTTGGCACCAAATTTATGCCAGGAAGAAGTTGTATCTTAAGTTCTTTCCTTGTTGAACAGCAATCCTAGGCCTATTTCTACAACCATTCCTATTCGAATTCCCAAAACGGTACTTCTACAGATAACTGTGCCTCTATAAACAACTTGCAGCCTTGACAGATTCAGACAAGACAGTCGATCTATATGGAAATTCACAGCAGAAAATCCTGTGAAAACTATGCAACTTCTGTATGTAGCGGGGTGTCTCATTGAACGTCTAAGTGAGATATTGCCTGCACACTTTGGCCACTTTCCCAAGGCAGCTGGAACAGAGTCATTCCAAGTGATACTGAAGAACCTTGAGAACAAACATCCCAGGAGAAAGGCATAAAGGGCCATTTAGATGGGTTCAAGGTGAATTTTGGGGACAAAAGGAAGGGAAAATTTCACAGGCTATCTTGACTTCAGGGGTCCATATTTGCTAGGAGAAATGTTTAATTAAGTGGTAGTAAGAAGTGAAAATGTTAGATTTAAGAATGGTGTCCTTTGAAGGAAGACAGATGCATCCACAAATACTCCTATTGAGAGAATTAAATTAGTCTCAGAAAGATAGATGTCTGTATCCTCTGAAGTGTGATTGCTAGATTTGATGCAGATATGCATAATCAAGTATGTATATACAACATGAAAGCAAAATAGAAACTGTCTAGGGGGACGAAAAAGGACTAGCAGATGGGGGAGAGGAGAGGGAGAGGGAGAGGAGAGGGGGATAGAGAGGAGAGAGAGAGGCTGCACTCTAAGTATACTGCATACTTGTATGAATGTGTCCTTATGTAACTGCCCCCTGCACAATAAATAAAATAAAATGCTGATTTATACAGTGTCTGTAAGACAGAGTGTCCTAAGCATGATTGCATTGTAGCTTTAACACAGAATGGGTATTGACTGATGTTTTAAGAACCAGAAAGTTATAAGAAGGAATATCTTTTGGATGACAATATGACAAGTGGACATAACCATAGGGAGTGAGAGGAAGCAGCAATGGTAGAACCACAGTGGAAAATACATGCTAAGATCAGCCATGAGAAGGACTTGTGGACAGCACACTCAAGACACTTTCTGGAGATTCCTAAAAACGTTATAATGGATATTCTTGTTGCGTAGTCCAGGGATTCTTCACTGCTCTTGAACATACCTTATCTCTACACCTCATTCTGTCACTGCGCTCTTTAGAAACAAATTAAATGATAACTCTAACCACATCTCTTGGCTTGTCTAGAAAAGTCTTGTTGGACAGTAGAAGGTTTAACCAATCAACTGAAGACTAATGTATCAAATAGTTGAATTTCACTAATGAGTCCTTGAGAGAGTCAATAAAATGAAAATGATATTTTGATCCCCTGTGGCCAGATATCTTTATTGGATTTCCATCTTCTAAACCTAATTTTGATAAAAGCTCATCTTGGATCAATTTGCTATTGTTACACCACTGGGCAGGAAATCTTTGTATTTGATCTTTGAGGAGGGATTGATTATCAGTTGGTAGCGTGTCCTGGGGCAACTCTTATGGATCTTAGAGCTAGGCTAGAGGATCCATAAGCATTTTTGCCACTTTGGAATTCTATAGTGCTATAAAACGTCAATATTTCAACAGCAGTGGGTTCCACACATAATTATTCCCAATTTCCAAGTCATTTATTGAACTAAATACTCCCCAGCAATCTTGAAAATATGTAGAACCTAATACTGGCATTATATGACTTACTGTACAGTCTTGGGCCACTAACTATATCTCCTTTACTTCTGTTATCACAACTGTATACGACATGAAAATGAAGAGTTCAAGATAATCCTCCTTAGAAAACACTGAAATTTATCGCAGCAGCCTACAAACTATCTTTCACATTGTGCATTTAAGTATGAATAGATTGACCTATAATAACTATCAGCTTCAGTTGCCAAGATAATAAACACAACATTAGAAGCTTAGAGATGGAGAAACACTGAAATGTACGGAAAGTGGTGCTGTCCAGATCTTTTGCTTTGTCAGCCAAAACCTTAGTCAAAGAAAACCCTATTTAGATACACAATATTTATACTAGACATGAGGAGAATTGCTGTGAAGTAGGATTCACAAGGATATCCTTCCTATGAATTCACCAAAATAATTCTTCTGGCTCCATCTCAAGTGTCTCTAAGACATCTCCATCATCTGTGTCCAGTGGCTCAATTCCATCTGTCTATTCTTTCCTAGTCTTGATTTTTGGAAAGTGAAATGGCAGGGTTTGGTGGCACATATCTTTAATCCCCGCACTCTGGAGGCAGAGGCAGGCAGATCTCTGTGAATTCTAGGCTAGCATGATAATTAGAAAGAAGAATTCTGGCTCATTTAGAAAACATGCATTGAGAATAAAATTGCTTAGCCAGCAGACAGAGGTCCAGACATTGAAATTCAGGCATTCTGGCATTCAGAGCTCTGTATTTGTACATGCTGCTCCACTCTTTTCCTTTATAACCCCAAGAAAACATAGGTGTAGACAAAAATCATGTTGTTCAACATTTAGGTAGAGGGAGAAGCTGAGAGCTTATTAAACAGAAACTGTTTCTATCACTTTCAGATAAGGAGAAATGAAGAGCTCTTCTTGGGATGCCAGCTTGTTGTCCACGCACAGATTGTGTGAGGACTCTCTCACACATTCTGATTTCCCTAGACATTCCATCTGCCCATAGCATCCTCCCCGATATGCTTAAGACTTACAATTAAGCACTTTCCTTCTCAAAAGTTTTTTTTTTTTAATGGTGGCGGGAGATAAGCAAGCTACCTCTATCCTTTCTACCCATAATTCTGCGAAAATGGACCCATGGTAAGATTAGTCTAGGATGCTCTCCAAATGAGAACTTACTAACGGAGGCAGATTACAGCATTTTTAATGCCTATCACATACTCTATGAAAAGCTAACTAAAAATGAGTTGAACTGAATACACCGTAGGACAGAACTGGTTTGGGGCTTTCATTTTCTTTTTCCCTAGAAACATTAAGTAGGAGAAGATGAGTTAGTTCCTGAGAGTCAAGAGGCATTTTTTGGAAGTTACAGAACAGATCAGAAAAGACAACATAAATCAAAAGCAAAGTATAAACAAAAAGGCCTTTAATCTCCTTGGCCTACCTCCATCTTAATTTTATGTTTTTTTTCTTAATTTCTTTTTTTTTGTTTTCAAGAAATTTCCAGACAGAGTGATGTCATACCTCCATTTTTAAAAGCATTTTTATAAGTGCTTATAAAATAATTATTGCTTATTGTAAGAAAACTAATAAAAATAATTTTAAAGGGCAAAACAATTTTACTGAGAGATTCAATGGTGTTTAAACTGTTTCGACGCAGATAGTATAGACTTTTTGAAGGAAGGAAGGGCTATTTATTTATTTTTGTTTTCTGTGTGTAAGTATGCTCTCGTGTGCTCATGTGTTCCCCTGCCCAGGTTTCTTCCTCTGTCATGCTCCATCTTTTTGAATTTTTGTTTGTTTGTTTCCTTGTTTTGAGACAGGATCTCCCGAAGTAGCCCTGGTTGGCCTGGAACTTGCTATGTGGACCATGTTGACTTCCAACTCACAGAGATCCACATGCCTCTTCCTTCTGAGTGCTGGGATTAAATGTATACATCACCACACCTGGCCCAACTTATTTTCTCTTCACTTTGTTGTTGTTGTTTGGTTGTTTTATTTTTTTAACAGGGTCTATTTAGCCCAGGCTGACCTTCAGTTTGCTGTGGAGAGAGATATACCACAATACTTGACATATACTTTGTTTTTTGTTGTTGTTGTTTGTTTTTGTTTCTTTTTTTTTGACATGAAGTCTCTCACTGAACCTAAAAATTATCATTTTGACTAACTATGCTGGCTAGATGCTTAGCCCTGGGTATCCACCTGCCTCTACTCCCTGCCTGCTGCTGAGATTGCAGGCATATCATGCCATGATAGGCGCCTTACATGAATGTTGGGGATCTGAACTCAAGTCCTCATACTTACACGGCAAACAGAATACCCACTGCGCCATCTATCCAGCTCCACATGCTATTAGAAAACTTGGAATTACAATATTTCTGATAATGATGTCAAAGTGACACAGAGAAGGAAAAAACCCTTCAAGAAATTAAAATGCCTGTCACCTAGACATCATCTCAGATCTCTAATTGGATGTGACCCAACTAAATCCCACTTTAGGGGGAGCACCACTTTCTTACATCACAAAATAAATTTAACGTAAGCACACTGAAGCTCCTTCCAAATCAAAATTCCTCTGAAGTGGGATATTTTTATTATTGTTGTAACTGTTATTGAAATGACTAATATACCATATAGATGAGAGGACGAAGTGGATCCAAATAGCTCATATAAGTGCACAAATGTTATGCAGTTTCTATCATGGTCTTATCAAAAAAAGGGACTTAAAGTTGAGGAAACAGAGCCTCAGAGAGGTTGATGTAACATCTTCCAGAGACCAATAAAGACATAACTCTGGATTTTCCTTTGGGATGACCAATCAGCAAAGTGAATGGTTTTGCTAAGTGGATTGGAATCTGTTTCCACAGCCAAAGCAAGAGGAACACATTAATTCACCTATAAGTCTATAGATTCAGTCTCTCCAGTAACCCCAGAAAACATGGAAAAATGGTGTCTTTAAATTCAAGAGACAAGGAAATGAGAGGACAAGGAAATCACTTCTCAGCTGTTTGGCCAAGATCAAATAAAGAGAATATTGGGTCAACTGTCATCTCAAAAAGTCTGAGCACCCATCTGCTCAGAAAACACACACACACACACACACACACACACACACACACACACACACACACACAGATGGATATTGGTATATCTGCAATATCTGCAACTGTCTTTTATTTAAGTATGTTTATCTCATTTTATACTGATGAATCACCCTCTTAGGAATAAAATTACTAAAAAACTAGGAGAACCACGTCTGTTGGACGTGCAGGTGGTATTTGGTGAAAACAAGCGTAGGTGGAAGCCTGAAGGTACTTACCTACCCCTTCTACAAGCTTCAGCAAGGGCTGTGCATGAGGTCAAGTAAGTAAGTGGAAATCCCCATATGCCTAAGACTCAAAACTATTCTTAGGCATATTAGGTAATAATGAAGTCATATTTAAGAAGAACCTTACTAAGAGAGCCTTCCTACCCTTTTTTAAAATCAAAGCTCCATGAAATATTATCTCCTTTTCTATAGTTCTATAGCATGTATAGACACACAGGCACACACACCATAAGTGTACATCGGTGTGTATGTGTGTGAATATTTTCCGTTCTACTGTGCTTCAAACAGAAACAACCAAGGAAAGGTGACTGAGGGCACGCTCCCAGGTGTTCTGGCTCCTTGTCAGTGTTGACGACTGTTATCTACCCTCTTTGCCAGAATTTCCCTAGAATTTGGAGTTTCAGATGAATCTATCCTTCCTTTACTATCAGGATGATTCTGCTATCGGTCTGTGTCTGGTTGATTCCACTTCAGGGTTATTGGATTCAAGATGATGGAACAAAGATGATCAGAGAACCCTCTAGAAAGTTAGAGAGAGATCATTCTAGGAAAGTTAGAAAACACTCGGTTTTCAAAATAACATTGATGGCAGACCATTGTGCTCACTTGCCTCTCAACTTTTGAGTTTCTTTGATAATGTGTTTTAAAGAATTTCCTGAAGGTAAGTTTTTATTGTGTTATGTAGTTGTGCCCTTAAAAAAAAAAAAACAGAAATTATAAATTCTCATTATCTGAATCATCTAAGCCCTACTCAATTTCTGAAAATAAAGCAGAGCTACTTTGCATGCTCTCATTATTTAAATCATTGTGCTGGAGGTACAATCTATATGGCTTGAAGATAGTAAAATTAAAAAAGGAACCATATAGGATATCTCAATTTACAGAGTTCACGAGGGCAGTGGCCATGTCATACCCAGAAGCCTTGAGGACATATTTTTGCTGCATATCCTTCCATCCTCTGGCTCTTACATTCTTTCTACTCTTTCTTCTTCCATGATGTTCCCTGAGCTCTGGAAGAAGTGATACAGTTGTCGAGAAATAGGAGCTCATGCTCTTGAGTGATGTGACCACGCAAGTGGTTTTCAATGCTCTGGTAAAGTAGGATGAGAAACACTAGTCAAGCTCAGTGCATCACATGAAAGTAGCAGGAGAACTGCTCCGGAAGAATTTCAGGGGAAGAGGGAAGCGTCTAAGAGGTGGGGACAAGGACTAAATTCCATTATTAAGTGTATGACACTGTCAAACAACAATAGCATTCAATAACTCCCTTGTTTCGGTCATATCCAGTTTTCTACACTATTAAACCTTTTCACCCCATACATGCTTGTGTTTCTTAATTTCTGTATATCAATTGATTGATTTTTATTCTTTGAGAATTTCATACATGTAAACAATAAAAATTGTCGTGTCCCCAGTTTATTCCCTCTCTTTAGCAGTGCTCCTTCATTACTTTGCTTCTGCCCTTCCTCCTCCTCCTCCTCCTCCTTCTTCTTCTTCCTCCTCCTCCTCCCCTTCTTCCTCTTCTTCCCCCTTCTCCCTTTTCTTCCTTCTCCTCTCTCCTCCTCCTCCTCCTCCTCCTCCTCCTTCTTCTTCCTCCTCCTCCTCCTCCTCCTCATCCTCCTCCCCTTCTTCCTCTTCTTCCCCCTTCTCCCTTTTCTTCCTTCTCCTCTTCCCCTCCTCCTCCTCCTCCTCCTCCTCCTCCTCCTCCTCCTCCTCCTCCTCCTCCTCCTCCTTCTTCTTCTTCTTCCTGCTGGGGAGAGGAGAACGTGGCCACTGAGAGGATTCCCTGTCTCCAGTGGATGACCCCACTCTCATACATTTCCTTTTAGACAAATGGAAGATAATCAAAGCTGTGTTTTTGCACTCTCCCTTTCTTACACAAAGGCTATCCTATGTATTCCACAGCCGTGTTTCTCTGGTTTCCACCAACCAGCTTCTCCTGCTATCCTCCCAAATCAAGGCACAGAGTGCTGCTTTATTCCAACAGAGAGGCACACAGATTTGCAATTTTGACAAGTAACGTTTATCAATGTGACTCTGGAGATGCGCTTAGAGATTTGGTCCATAGCCATCTTTTATTACTGTTTTTAGACAGGGTCTCCCTGTCACCCCAGCTGACCTGGAACTCACCAGTGATCTGCCTGTCCCTGCCTCTAGGGTGAAGGGATTAAAGGTGTGGGTTTTTACGTACTTTGTACAAAGCATCATAACTATACTTAGAAATCACTGATCCAGCCTCATGTATAGGTCCCAATATTCATGGTTACAATATTCTGGTGTGTATTTGTATGTGTGTGTGTGTGTGTGTGTGTGTGTGTGTGTGTGTGTGTTGAGGGGGTGTATGTTTGCACACACATGTGAGTTTAGGTACACTTACCTGTGCAAACATGTGGAGGATAGAGGTTGACACCAGAATTCCTTCCCTCGATTGCTTCTCCACTGTACTTTTTAAAATTATGAATTAAATTTATTCTTTGACCACTTCACACATGTACATAATGCATACTAAGGACTCTCAGTGCCAACCCAGCTCCCTCCTACCTCTCTAACTAACCTGTGTCCCCTGTCCTCTCATCTAACTCAGCGTGTGTGTGCGTGTGTGTGCGTGTGTTCGTGTGCGCGTGTGTGCATCCCGCTGAATTTAACCAGGGCTATTCTGTGACCTTAGGTTTGTGACTATCCCCTCAAGATTGGCAGACGCACTTCTGAAGTGCGGGTGCACAACTGAACACGATGATTTCTCCTCTCCAAGAATCTACCCATAGCCGAGAATCCAGCCGTAAATCACTCCCACTTTTTGACCGCTGGTTGACGGAGCCAGCCTTGTATATGGGCGCAGTGCATATACACAGGTCCCGTCAGGTCACGATTGAAATGGCTGCTTCAAGTCCAAAGGGTGGCATTTTGCCGCCTATCTCCCTAACTTTTGTCTCTTACGTAATTCCCACCATATTCTGAAACAGGGTCTCCTACCGACCCTGAAGCTTGACATTTAGGCTCGCTGACTGGCCACAGTGACGCCCTCCACCGTCTGCCTTTCTCTACCTCCCAGCACTGGGACTACAGGTGCGTGCACACACAGCCATGATCTGCTTTTCTGAGGCTTGTGGTGTATAAACTCAGGTTCTCATGATCACACAGTAAGCATTCTCATTCTTTGAGCTGCTTCCACAGACAGCTACAGTATTTTTAACCCTTGTTTGGCATTTGATTTTCAAAATGTTTTCCAAGGTTTCTGAGTCAAGACTCTACGGACTCCATAGGTACAGAGAATGTTCCAAGGATTTGCCACACATCCCCTAGAAAGACAGTGAAGCGGATTCTGAGACAATCTAACTGACCTGCCCAAGGGGAAAGCGGGCATCCTAGCTTGTCAAAGAGGATAAAAAAATAAAATAAAAAAGACTAATGCTGGCAAATTTTAGTTGTCACTAAAAAATCGATAAATTAGTTCCTAGGGTTTTTTTTTTAAGTTTATGAGTAATATGACTAAATGGCAGCCTGTGACAAATTTTGTGGTAATCTTATTTTCAAGAACGAGTTCTTGCTATTTGCTGGCATTGGTTGCCCTTGGAAAGGAAGTCATTGTTATGTCTGGGTGGACATAGGCTTCATTTCTGCCTGGGCCCGCTAGGTTTCCACAGCAAATTTGCTACAGATTTCATCCCCAGATTCAGACAATTTCAGCATGGAGGGGGATCCAGCACACCAGAATGAATGGATGGAATTACACATTACACATCTCTGTCAGTGGCCCTGGGTTGCAAGCTGAAATGCATGCCGACTAAGGCTAACTTGATTTGTCTGCACATAAACACGAATGTCAAAGCCTCTGCATGGGACTCTACTCACATTTTCCCAAATTCACATTTCCTGCTGCCCACAGTTTATGTAGAAGTGTTGAGTTCCTCATGCATAAGTCATCACGATAAGGCCATTCCTTTGAACTCAGTGATATCTAGTAACAAACGCAAAAGCAGAAGTGAGAGAGGATTTGTTCTTTTTACTTTCTTTTAAAAGGTAAAATTGATCGTCTATGCTTTTTTGGGGATACCTTATACATTCTACCTTTATTTAGCTGTGTGAACACCCAAAAGTTCAATGGGAGAGATGCAAATCTCTTCATCACAAACAACTGGTTTCTTGTTGAAGGTCTCTCATTGTCTACGTAGCAGTCAGGACTCAAAGTTACAATATGGCGAATCAGCGCTTAAGGCGTTTGCATTGTCGTCAAGCAGCACAACAATTTCTTTCAGGGATTGCTCTAAATAGGGAGTGCGTTCATTTTCAGAGAGGTAGCTGCCTCCTTCTTATTGAGACAAAGGTATTTGGGGTCTCTCTGAGGCACACTCACCCGTAGAGTACTCTTGCACGGAAGAGGAACTGACCCTCTATCAGAAGCCTCCACCTCCAGAAGGCTCACAGATTCCCAAGAATTCCTTCACTCCTGATATTTCCCATGAAGTGTCCTTGGCACGGCCATGCAGCGACACGTGGCCAAGATTGTTAGCAAGTGTACTGTGCGTTAGAGCCATCGGACACTGAGATCTGACTTTCAGAAAGAACCAAATCACGGTACTTCCTCCATCACATTTCTGTTCAAGCACAACCCTGCTTCACGGTGAGGATTAGCAGACTGTGGGAAGCCAGGTAAGCTTTCCAAGCAGACATATGGCGTACCGGGTTACACCTACGGAAACTTGAAAATTCCATACAGTGTGTTCAGGCAGAACCAATGATTTTTCAAATGAACAGTGACAGATCAATTTTTAATGGTAACTTTATTATTTTTCTCTATTATGAATACTACTTTTTACCAGACCATGAAAATTATGTTGACATTTGAAAAGCATGTGATTAATTGTAACAGAACAAACATTCTGAGCCGAGCCTCTATTCAAGAAGGCGATACCAAGCAGGAGCCTTGGTTGTGACACAGTTGGCATGCGGCACTTTCATTTTGACTTCTTTTTTTCGTCTACCAAATGTTAAAAATCCTAGGTGTGCCAGTGATGCACTGATATACATCAGAGGCAGAACTGGCTGTGGAGATGCCGGCCTGCAAACAACACTTCATTCAGCTAGAACCTGAGCCCCTTTCAGAAATAGAACTCAGCCACCAGAGCTCTGCCTAGCACCGCAGGCCAAAACGGCCAAGTGATGGTGACGGCTTATACTTTTTGGTATTCTCTCCATGTTGTTGGTAGGTGAACATCCCAAAGCAGTCACTGTGTTTAAAAAACCACGTGTGAGAAAGTTTAGTTTTAATGCAGCACAAGCAAACCACTTAAATTGGATTTTTAAACGTGATGCAACTGGAGACAGTGATATGCGTTGTCACAATGCTGAACCGGCCAGGGGAGGGAGTGGAGGTGAGAGGCATTGAGTCTATGAAGGCAGATTTGATTCCAGACATCCCGTCCATTTGCCCTGTTTTCTTTGATATTCTCCACCATTTAAAAAAAGTGATTTTTTTTTACATTTATTTGTGTGTGTGCATGCATGTAGGGGAGTACCAAGATGCATGCGTGAGGTGATCAGAAGATCACATAGTGCGGTCCAGTCTATCCTCGTCTAGTGAAATCTAGTGGGTTTCACTAGAGATTGAACTCAAGTTGTCAGTCTTGGTGGCAAGCATCTTTATCAGCTGAGTCATCTTACTGTCCCTTTCCCCATTTATTTTAAACTGGAAGACCTGAGAGACGACAATTATCTAGAAAACAGAGCCCCCTGAGCTTTTCCTTCACAGGAATCAGATTTACCACTGTCAACTTATTTGCCACTGCATACAAACTACCTAAGTTAGGTGATCTGGAGGGTTCTAGGATTGCAAAATCAACATGAACACTGTGTAGTTTCCAGAAGAAAGAGAGAGAAGAATGAATGGTTTCACTTGTACAAAATGGATGAAAGTGGAGACAATCATGTTGAGTGAACAGCTCAGGCTCAGGAAGTTAAATATCAGGTTTTCTGTCATATGGGGGAGCATACAGGCAAGAGAGGGACTACTAGCAAGATATATGGGAAAGTATGCAGGGGAATAAAGAGGGGGATTGGAGAGCATGCAGAATGCAGGCTGAATGTCAAAGTATATTATAGACACGTGAGGAAGGGATCTAATGACACCCCTTGCTCCTTACCGGTAATACACACCCATAAACATGTTCCCCATAGGCTGCTCATGATTTTCTTTCAGTTCCTCTCTCCCACACTCACATCAGTAAGAGAAAGATGGGAAGGATATGTTAAGATAAATGATTAGACTAGGAAGTGAATGGCTGAGTTAACATGATCCTAAAATTAAAAATTTCTAGGGGAAAAAAAGGAGAAAAATTATTTCTATGTCTTACTATATCACCATGTTTTCTAACCTTGAATTATTCATGGTTTTGATAATATTTTATTTATTACTTTTACTTTATGAGTGTTTTGCCTGCATGTAGGTGGGTGCACACGTGTCATGCCATGCCTGTGGAAACCAGAAGAGGGTCTCAGACCCCCTGGAAATGGAGTCAAGGATGGTTTTTGGCCACCATGTGGGTGCTTGGAATTGAACCCAGGTCCTCTGGAAGAGCAGCCAGTTCTCTTAACTACTGAGCCATCCCTCCAACACTGAATTATATTTTTAGTCATATGTTTGGACCCAAAATATTTCCTTGTTCCATGTGCAGGGATGTGCCTTTTCCTGCTTACCTTTTTATACTAAATGAGATTTAAAGTGGTATGAAATAGCATATACTTCGGTGATTGTAGATAATAGAAAAATATAAATGAGATTTATGGATTCACACTATTATTAAGGTTTTCTACATATTGTTTACATATAGTTCAAATATCTATAGATCATAGTTTTTCTCCTTTGTTTTGATAAAAAGATTTATTTTTATTTGTGTATAGGCATGTGTACCTATGTGAGTGTATGCAACATATGCACAGGTGTCCACAGAGGCCAGAAGGCAGTTCAGATCTCTAGTTACAGGTAGTTCTGAATGTCGCATTGTGAATGATGATACCCGAACTTGGGTCCTCTGGAGCAACAGCACCACCGAGCCATCTCTCCAACTCCAGGTCATTTGCTTGTATGTGTTTTTAAATTTCTTGTAAACAACTGAAATCTAGAGGGATGATATGTACCTCCAGTTTTGAAACCCGCTGTGTCTCTAGTTCAAGGGTACATGGTTTTCATTTTCATTGCTTTGAAAACTTATGTAACGGGTGAGAGTTCAGGGAGTCTCCCAGTCACAAAAGCCATGTAAATTTTAACAACCTCCTCCTCCTCCTCCTCCTCCTCCTCCTCCTCCTCCTCCTCCTCCTCCTCCTCCTCCTTCTTCTCCTTCTCCTCTTTCCAGTTTTCTGAAGTTGTTTTACTTGGATCCCAGTTCAATATAGAAATCTCTGCATTTTGTAAAGAATTTTTTTTAGTTTTGATAATATTAGTTTTGATTTATTTATTTTATCTTCTAAGTGTTTTACCTGGTATATGGAAGTGCACCACATGAATGAATTGCTCAAGGAGGCCAGAAGACAGTGTCAGAGTCCCTTAAATTGGAATTATGGACTGTTGCTAGCTGCCATGTAGGTGCTGGGAACTGAACTGGGGCTTTCTTCCTGAGTATACATTGCTCTTAACCATGGAGCTTATCTCTCCAGCCCCAGAATCTCGGTCTTAATAGACAGTATGGTACTATCCCTGAATGAACATTATCATCCCTGTCTAGTTTTAAAGGTCTGATTAACATTTTCTGGGCTTCCGAATCACCCGTAATTATTACATCAGTTTTCAATTTCTATTTTCATTTCTATTTTGTAAATTCTTCCCCCAAAAGTTAAATATCCAGAGTTTATGGCTGATATACTAGGGGCAGATATTAGGGGTTATTTTCCAGCATTATAGATTGCCACTTTGCCTGAACTATACGTGATCCACATGATACAACACCCTCACCTTTATATCCTACTATAAACAAAGATCTGAGATAGAAAACTCCCTGAGCCCATATTCGGGAGGGCTCTGTAGTCCCCAGTGTCATCTGAAAACAAATGGCATCTGAAGTTCAAACCCACTGGCTTATCTAATAAAATGTCAGCAGTTTTCTGTAGGCTTAGCATCTGTGTGCTTGCCCAGAGTTAGGGGAGTACAGCATTGTGTGGCATCTTCCTGTTTTGACTTCCAGGAAGTTCTGTTTGTCTCTTAGAAGTTCAGACTGCTATGCTCTGCCCTTTACGCAATACCTTTTACACACTCTGCTCCTGGGCAAACGTGAGAGGCAGAGGCAGTCTGGAAAACCATCAGTGGTATGTGTGAGAGCTTGCTTACACAGGATGCCAACAGATGGCAATATTTTATCATCACTGCACAGTGCAAGAAACCCTTCATCTGTGGCCTCGGGGATCAAGAGTAGCTGGCTCTTTGGTGTGACACATGTCACTGAAGCATCACACCCCCCCCCATTAACTGTGCTGTTGTTTGTGATTGTTAAGCTGCGTGTCTCACCATGTGTTACATTCTGGAATTATACAAGGGCCCATTAGTATGTAACATCTGAGTACTGTGAGTCATAGAAGGTACCATGCTTGGAAAAATAAACACTGCACATTCAGGGGAGATTAAAGGCACTGGCTGGTAGGGGATGGGATGGTGGTTCATGGAAAACACCAGTTCTGGATTCTGTGATTCATCAAGACCTCTCTATAGGGGCACTGGAAGGACGGCAGGGGCAGCGCACACACGGTTTACACTCACACACAGGCAAACCTTCGTAGTGACCATGCTTCCCAAGGCTTGGTCCAGGAGGACAGATAAAGGGTTTGAAGGAAGAGCAGAGGGGAGGCCAAGATCTCAAGCTATCAGGAAATCTTAGGACATCAAGGAGATGATGTCACCCCAAAACTGTTCTGGATTTTTAAATATGTTTCCCAAGGACTTGATCTTCTCTGTCTCTCCCTTCCATTATTCTTTCTGTCTTACAAATCCTTTTTCTTCCTCGACCTCTACCTTTCCCCTCCTCCCTTTAACCCTTCTTTGCCTTTTTCAGTTTTTCCACATCATCCCCTTGTCCAGCCTCTTTCTTTTCCCAGCTTGCATTGCTGAATCCTGATCCATTGGCCTGAAGTCCAGGAAAGATACCAAGAGTCTTCAGAGTTGTCACCGAAGGAACAGAACAATATTGCCAACACCACCTACCCAAGGAACTGAATTTACAAAGTGAATTCCCTCCAGCCAGCATCGGCCTAAGCCAGTGCCAGCTTGATAATTGTAAGTCACCGAATGGTTAAAACTGGCCTGAGACTAAAGCAATTCAGGCAGTTCAGTGTTCCAGATTGGGGTTGGGGAATGGCTTAGGGTTTCTCTCTGTCCATGCAACATTTGAGGCTGTATTTCAATCTTTGATCCCCCTTAGCAGTTTGGCTCATTTTCTGTTTGTGTTTCTCCTTTATAACTTTTTTTAGGAGAGAAATCTGGCTTTTTTTCTTCCAGGCAGGACTGGGAGGTATAAGAAAGGTATGAAGGTCTTCACAGACCATCTAGCCCACTCAATAATGGGTCGTGACCAGGTAGTCAAACAACCAAGGGTCAGAGGGGAGAAAACAGATGGGGACCAATGGCTTGCAGATTTCACATCTTCTTCCACAATCGGTTTCAGAGAGTTTTCTGTGAAAGTACATTTCCAAAGGTAATGCCTTTGTAAACACTCCACTTGGGGTTCGGGCCTCTGAGAAGTGTTTTGTATGGGAGACTTTGCCATCCAACAAGGTTTTATTGAATATCCCCCTTGTTGTTATAATAATCCACGCTGATTATAAACCATGCTCCATAAAATGCCACCAAACACATCCACCAGGCAGCACCACAGGGCAGGCTTGAGCCGAAGCGCCTCGGGCCATAAAACCAAGACCGCCAGGAACACCACTGCCATTTATTTCCCTGCAATGTGCTTCTCTCTCTCCTTCACTCTCTAGGCAGATTTTCCTTGTGTTGAAAGGGGACCTCTGGTCAAAAGTCAGCAAGCAAAGTTGAGAAAGCTTTGATAGTCAGTGAAGTGAATCATAGCTACACATGGCAGCAGCATGCACCAATGAAGCCTCTTGCTGGGCAGACCTCCCTCTAAGAGCGTCCCCTGGTCATCAGTCAAAGGGGCCCCCAACGAGTTATGTGAAGCCAATGGCTTCACCAGCTCCACGGTGCCTGGGTCCCAGTTGCCCTTTTCCACAGGTATGCTAAAGCAAATAGCAGACAGTATTTACTGGGTGTGATGCTTTCAATCACGTTAATCTAGCCAGTAAAAAAATTTATGAGCAATAAAAATTCCACCATGACATGGCTGATTGGAGGGGAGGCTGCAGGATGGAAATCCAAGCCACGCCTCTGCCTCTAGCTAGACTTGTCTCCAAAGCTGGAAGGAAGTAAAAGTCGAGAAGAGAAAGACAGAAAAATCTCTGGGGTTGTTAAAAGTAACTCAAGGGTAGATGGCTAAAACTCTTAAATCGTTTAATAAGCCCAAAGTCTGCAGCATGACTGACTGGACACCTACTTTGAAAAGCTGCATGGGTAAAGAATAGATGTCAGCTTGCTTCCAGGAGAAAATTACCCTCGGTTTCATCTTCTCCCAGGATGACATGGTTATTTGCTCACAATAAATAATTGAAATTCATTTAACACACAGCAAAGTTAGAAGGATGCCTGGGATGGAGACGCCCTCTCCTCTCGATGGTTTGATGCCAATAAGGAATGCGGCTTCACAGAGCTGTCTCCTGTCTGGAGAGCTCCTAGGTGGTGAACACAGATTCAGAAGGGTGATGAATAAGCTCTGTTACCGCTCGTGAGTCATTCCTTCTTTTCCCAGTCCAGGGTGACAGTCTTGAGGCTCCTAGGTTCTCACACACTCTGTCCAAATGCTGTCTGCCCTATAGCTTCTCCTGTGAGTGGGCAGCTGATCCAATTATTTGTTAATGATCACAGACCACACACAGCAATGAGGATGTTATTTTAATGAATTTATATTGGAAGTCCCGCCACTGGGAGTGAGGTCTTGATTAGCTAATTGCGGTTAATACTTGAAGTAGCTTATCCAATATCCATTATCCCATTCTTTCACAGTAATAGAACCCCAAATTTAATCCATGTGGCAATACACCCAGCCAAAAGACTTTACTTCAAAACTCCTTCACTGCTAAGGGTGGCCAGTAGATGTAATTTGAAGTTTGTGTGGGAGAGTTTGGAGGAATCTGGGGATTGAGGAGCCATTCTTGGGGATGTTTACTATTTCTTCCTTCCCCAAATTCCTTTTATTTTCTACTGAAAGTATAACCCCAATGGTTGGAACACCAGCTGTCACCTGGGAATAGAAGGATGGGAGTCTCCTTTAAAGATGCAAGGAGAGGAGTCTGGATTTCTGATGGCCCCACCATCTTAAGACATCTGGGCCTCATAAATGAAGATTACTTTCATTTAAGAGAAAAAAAAGCGCCATTAACATGACTGTTTTTCTTTGTCTCAACAAAAGGTTTCTGACCCCAATCAAATCCTTGGAAGTAGAAAAGGTCTTGCACCACCTCCACCCCCGCCCCCATGCTCAACAAGAAAGCATTCAAGTCTTTCATAGAGGAAGACAATCGTTTTTTCTAAAGTAATTTTAACATGCATCTATTTGTTTGGATAGGGGTTCACAGCACATCACTGAGTGGAGGTCAGAGGACAACTCGCAGGAGTCAGTTCTCTTTCTCCACCATGTCAGTGCTAGGGACTGAACTCAGGTCATCAGTCTTAGCTGCAAATCTCTTTACCCACTCTACCATCTTGCCAGCCCCAACAGCCTTGTTTTAAAGGTAACTGGCACCATTGACTATAAATTCAATATCCTACTTACAGCCAGGGAGATCGTTGTTTTGAATCTGAAATAATTCTGACTTACTAGTCATGTGACATTAGACCAAGTTATTAAAACTGACCCCAGTGTTTGTGCTCTTGAGTTAAAGAATATCAATATGGTAAAATTCTTGTCAAGATGGAAAAGCTTCTGCTTCATGCAACAGATGGGCAAGGAATTCTATTATCTTTCGTCTTCCAGTCCTTGGTTTGAAATCATAAACTTTGATCTTACTGGACTTTATGCTCTTTAATTTATCTTGGAGACAAGGTACAAATTTCCTTGAACAACAAACATTTTGATAGCTGTTTTATTCATCCTTCCTTGTGTCCTCAGTTATCTGCCACTGCTTTCCCATTTTCTCCATTATCTTACTATAAAACAGAGACTTCAATATACAAAAATTGAAATGAAATATAAACCAGTCATCAAAATAAGGCATATGCCCTGCCTGTCTTCCATAACTTTACCAATTTTAAGAAGGCCAAAAACGAGTAAAAATAATTCAAAGTGAGCAGGAGAACTTATCATGCAGTCCTAAAGACCGGAGTTCCCATCCCTAGTCCCCACATCTCTGCAATTCCAGGGCTCCTGTGACCACATGGGAACATAAACAGGAGCATCCTCGGAACCTCAAGTGCCAGGTAGCCTGGTGTATAAAGTGGTGAACCACAAGATATCGTCTCAAACAAGGTAGAAGGCAGGGAGTGACAAGTGAGGCTGTCCTCTGATCACCAAATACATATATATGCACACTCACACACGCAATGTATACACACACAGACATGCACACACACAAATGATAAACCATTTATTCAACTCCATCCAAGTCCAGCACTTGATTTTCTTTCAACGCCTATTTTCTTGGGGGTACCTCAAGGACCCAGGTATGTGGTTGTGTCTGCTCCTAACCACAGCGACAAAGTCCACAGAGATGAACACGTGCTCCTCGAATTCCCTCTGCAGTCACACACCATCCCATCATGCCATTATTATTGTTCAAATGCAAAGAACACAGTTCAATCTCACTTGCAAAGGTGATAACATGGATTGAGACTCATGCTCCTATGTGCCCATGGAAAAATTAATTGACGTTATTCATTAATTCATGTAGGTATTTCATGATTGAATGAGCTAATGCAATTAAGGAAGACATCACATCATGGAGACTCATAGACTGATCATCACCACACTGGTCATTATCATCATCACTGTTGCCTTTTCATATAGGAAACAGTCATGGCTTATTGTTAGCATGAACCCCAGAACTTTCCGTCTCCACAAGCTTTATACAGAAAACGCATGGCTGTTCGTTTCAAGCCTTATGAAGAAAAAAATAAAAGAACACTTATCCAAGTCATGTGCTTCTCCCGCTGGCAAATTCAGAATTCTTTCCTTTAGAAAGAGATGTGACTGGACTGGGGAGGTAGCTCAGGTTACAGAGTGCTTGTTAGCATGAATAGGCTCTGGCACTGAATCTCAGCACTGCCTAAGCCAGCTGGTGTATACCTATGATCCCAACATTTGGAAGGCAGGGGCAGGAGGATCAGGAGTTCAAGGTCATGTTCCCTTATATATTGAGTTTGAGTCCAGCCTGGGATACATGAGACCCTGTTTCAAAGAAAGAAAGATTGAGGAGAGAGGGTAGATGACAATGAAAAAAAACGAACTGAGATTTGTTTAAGAAGTCTGTGTAAGATTCTAATTGGGCATTAGTTTATAAAGGGTGGACTATGTTAGTAAACAGACACCTGTTTGAAAATCTGTCCCAAATAGCGACTTTGGGACCATGGTTTGTGAGGCTCACCTACCCTTCTTTCTCGGCTAGAATGTCTAGGTCTCATGTTTTTAGGGAAACTATGTAACTTAAGTTTGTAAAGCAGCTGACACAGAAGCCTTCAATAATGGTCACACAAAAGCCCTTGTTCATTTTTCTGCCCATCAATATGATTTCCATTGCTATGAGGAAGACACAAAGGGTCTGATGTGGAAATAAACAATACAGTACTTTGGGAAGGAAGAGGGAGAAAGAAGAGGTGCACACACAAGGCACTAAAAACACAAACAGTGCCAGCTTTGTGTACACAACCTTGTCCGTCCGAATGCCAGTTCCAGCCTGGCACCTTGCTGATGTCTGGAGTTAGCACTTGAGAAACCACACCCAGGCCTGGGATCCCATCTTACAATAATAGTCCCCTTTGCTTTGTGTTTCTTACACTGCTGACATAAGAAAGAATCTGACACAACACCTCAAATTAGCTCAAAAGGAAAAGTCCATAATGAATGGTTTCAGTGCTATGACTGGGGATGTTTGGAATCAGGATGCTCCTCCTTCAGAGAATCCAAGTGATTTTGCAAAAGTGTTTGTGCTGTTTCAGGGAAAGAAATGAGCAGAAAGAAATGAGTACATGTTTTACTCTCCATTGGAGTTAGTGCTTAAAGAGAGGTTTAGCACAGGATTCACAGAGGAAGATTTCAACCGAAGAAGAGCAGCAGAGGAGTTTCATTTTCAGCTCACAGATTTCACATGCAAGAGTCATGAAGAAAGGGTGAATCTTCTCAGATTCCCTGATTGAACTAATTTAGAGACTCCAAGGGAATTTCTGAACTTGACTTTATTAAAGATTAGACTTTCGAGACCCAGTATCATTTACTTGATATTGACTAGAGATGAGGAGCCCATTGATCTCCCAGAAAGCTTTTTTAAGTCCATTTTAAAATGAGTTGTCCAAGTTCAAATACTCACTGGACTTATGGTAACTGTCTTAGTATGACTCTCTAGGAACACTAAATCACCTCTGATTATTGAGTCATGGCCGCAGTGATCTAGTTCATTCCCACAACTTAGTGGACACAGGAGTTAGTTCTTTTTTCTTAGTATAACCTTAGCCAGAAACACCACATAAAACAGCTTGATGTTTTTAAGGCAAGACAATATTCCATTGGAACTACCGTTCCCGAAAGCCAGATCTTTACATGAGGCAAGTCAGTGATTCTGGAAGATGAAGGTCCCTCCTAGAGCAAAATAAAACATCTGGATTGCCATTCTACTAGTAATGAGATGGCCATAATCACTTTGACTGGGGGGAGTTGGTAGACAAGTCCTAGCAAATGCAATTCACCTGAGGTTTTCCTCTCAGAATGGTGCTTGCTATTCCTCCTCTATGCATGGTTCCAAGTCCAATGCAAAGTCTGCCACTAATGACCACATGTCACACCATCTCCATCTACAATCATAGCTTGGTTTGCATGGACTGAAAGGTTTGCAAACTTCAGCGAAACTCTAGACTGCCCTCCCTGGGCACTGGGCTGGCAGAAGAAAGTTGCCCACATTGTGGGAGCCATACCAAGTGAACATTTTCACTTGCTAAATCGGTCCCGGCCTGCCAGTACTGTCAAAATCAACATTGGAAGAGATAACAAAAACTCAGGAGAAGGTAGGAGCTAGGAAATCACAATGATATTTCAGTTTCCAAAGCCACGATTTTTTTCATTACAGAAGTGTAACTTTCTGAAAGTCTGAATCGGGACCCCCTCGCTTCCCAAAGCGATGGCAAAAATCTCTGAGATTTTCCGTTAAAGGAAAATGCAACTTAACCGTTGCCTTCGCCACAGTCTAGAATTGTAACCATACATGGGCTATGGTGCCAGGAACTTGAACAGTAGTGCCTTCGCCATGAAAATGGAAACACAGAGGGAAAATCCCTGGAACTCTCTCCACTCTTGAGTATCATCTACTCTTTTAAAGTGCTGACTTCTGTGTGGGCAACATGGCGATGTGTGCAGAAAGTGGATTTGATATGCAGGAGCCTGAATCCTTCTCAGAAGGTTGGACCTACGACTTCCCCTCATTTTCCTAGTTCGAAAGCAATGATCTGGTAGCACAATGAAATGAACCCAGGAGAAGAGAATAAAAGAACAAAGAGCGTTCTTTACATTTCTGATCCTTATAATTAAGACTACTGAATCAGCTCACACAGAGTACAGATTGCAATAATCAGCAGGCAATATTTTCTTTATGAGGCACTGGGTACAGTTTTACACTCGTGTGCTCTACAGCAAGGCTGTGGACAAGGTTAAGCAAAAGGAATATACATAGGGTTCATCTGCCAGAAGTCTTCTGTTTATATTTGCTAAAGCTGTCAAACTGAGGTACAATGGAGACACTGAGTTAGGAGATATTTGGGGAAACAACTAGAAAGACAGCAATGACCCCAAAGAGAATTAGACTGAATCGCAAAGGCTTTTGTTTGTTTGTTTCTTTGTTTTCAAAGGTTTTTTAAATTTTCATTGTTTTTTACATTTTGTAATTGAATCATTGTATGTTTCATACAGAGCATCTGAAGCAATCTTAATCATCTTTGTACCCTCTTTCCCCTCCGACATTCCCCAAAGTCCTCCAACTGTAATCTATACGTTCCTTCATCTGTGTTAAGGTCTTCTGTGTCAAGTTAGTGTCACCAAACGACCTTAACACAGGTTCATCCACCGAGATCTAGGCAGCCTACCCGGAGGAGTCCTTCAATTTAGGAAGACTAGCTCATTCTCACCCAACAGTAATCAATTGACAATATTTATTATGTGAAGGTTGGGGTCTGCTACCCATTTCCCCAGTGCAAGCTGGGTTTTGTCTGCTTGAGTTTGCATGGATCATGAGCATGCCTAAATGACTGCTGTAGGTTCATATGACCAGAGTCCTAGGAGCATGTAGGATTCTATCCCATATGGTCAAGTACCTCCTCACTGGCTCTTTCAATCTCCCCTGCCCCGCCCTTCTGCAATGGTCCTTGAGCCCTGGGTGAGTGAAACAGTATTGGACTACTGTCCAGGGACCCACACTCTGCAGATTCCTATTCTCTATGCTTTAGCAATTTTGTGACCTTCTTTTGTTATTGGCCCTTTGTTGCATGAGGGACCTTCATTAATGAGAGTTGAGAGATTCATTAGTGACTTCTTTACCCCTTGTTCGATATTGCCTGAACCTTGAGTGTAGAGACTGCATTGTGGATGTGTCACTTAGGCTTGGGCAATTCACAAGCAATGTCTGTGTGTGACCAGCTGTGGTACTCTATATTAGTCTCTGTCTGGTGCAAAAGAAGTTACTTTGATGAGTGATGTCTGAGATACTTGACAGTGAAGAAGGCTTTATTTATTTGTGTGTGTGTGTGTGTGTGTGTGTGCGCGCGCGCACGCACGCACGCGCGCACCCTGTGTTTTCGGGTGCCAGGAAGCAAGAAAGGAGTGATAGAAACCCTTGGTGCTGGAGTTACAGGTGGTAGTGAATTGCCTAACTTGGGTACTGGGACCAAATTAGCGTCTTCTGGAAGAAGAACAAGTGATGTTAATCACTGAGCCATCTCTCCAGCCCCTTGTTTGTTTTAGTCCTTGCTTCATCTATTTTTCTCACTACACCCTTGGGACCACAATAGACTGCATGAAAATGTTAATTGATTGACTCATTTCTAGATACAAGAGCAAGGCTAAGATACAGCCAAAGTAAATAAAGTTTCTGGTTTGAATGTTTTATTTCATGGCGCCAGTTCTGGACATACATCTTGGCATTTGGAACACAAGCTTTTAAAATTGGAAAATATAATGCATTTTAAAACTCAGATACCTTTTAAAGTCCCATGCTACGAACTCTCAGGTTATTATTCATGCTTATATATTAATGGATTCCACAAATCATCTTTTTTTATATTTTTCTTGGTGAATATTGCTGATGCTTAACAAATGAATGCCATTTACTACCACTATGCCCCCCACCCGTCACCTCCACTACCTCTTGCAGAGCCAAAGCCCAAAGCTATAAATACAGAACAGACTGTGAGGAGGCTCCCTTCACTGCACCCCCCAGCACGTGATGAATTTCTCTTTTCACAGTGTTAAAAGAATCACTTAATCACTGGGTCACCTATTGATCTGAAAGCCTTTCCTTCGAAATCATTAGTCCGAGCAAATTGCAAAGGAAAAACACAAAAGAGCAAATGAATCAAGGAAAATTTCCAACAAGGTTTTATGAAGTATGGGCGGAGTGGAAAAAGTGATCTCGGCTTAATTACACACACTTAGTCATAGGATGCAGGAAGCAGAGGTTTTAAAAAGCCCAATTGGGGCTGTGAGGAATATATATATATATATATATATATATATATATACACACACACGTATATACACATACATATATATCTATATATATTAAGGTGCTATTTTCCATCACATCATTCTGTGTGGGTTATTATGTAAAATGCTGCTGAATCCTGACCTGCGTGTGCAATGTTATAAATTACACTCTCTTGGAAGGCACAACTGTCATGAAATACTTCTCTGCACAGTCATAGAAAAGGATGTCTCAGGTAAAAGATGCTTTAAACCCAGGTGTATATTGCCTGAGGAAAGAACGGGATGACCTGATGTTTCTGGATTTCCTCTTTATAAGTATATCTTTTTAAAGCTCTAATGTTGACTCGCCCTGTTACCCGACTTTTAAACGACAGGCTCCTGTGATTCTAAACTCCAGGAATTACATTTCATAGCTCACGTCAGTCCCATTCATCATGCCACTAAGCTTCTCTTCTCCTAATTGAACGGGGGCACCCTACAATCAATGCTGCACACTGGGTGACATATCGTCCCTGTTGGATATCCATCCTTGTATTGTTTTATGCCACATGGACATGCATCATTCTCCCAAAATTGCTGAATGTGTTCTCAAGGGAGACTTGTGAAGAAGTGCACACTTTGCATCTGGGATTGTGGATATAATGCACCAGTAACTACATCTTAATAAATGATAAATTTCCTTTGATTGACACTTTATATATCTATCTTTGGAGTGTTGGGGGCCAATAAGCATCTAGGCAGAACAATTGATATACTTGGAGAAGCAGCTCATATGTATTTCTATGGGGATCTAGCGGTACTATTTCAATCAACATAGTCTAAAGGGGTCATTTCACACATTAGAATAAAGATGAAAAGCCTGTTATGTCAAAAGGGTTTCTTAGTAAACAAGAGATGTGTGTATGTGTCCCTGTGTGTGTGTGTGTGTGTGTGTGTGTGTGTGTGTGCGTGCATGAGTCTCTGTGAAGGAATTTGGTTTTGAGCAATTGGTTCACAATTACAGGAGTTTGCCAGTCAAGTCTGCAAGTTCTGTGTGTTATCCAGAAATGAAGTTTAGGTAACGATGACTGATGGGAGATATTGAACTTGATGTACTTAGGGCTGCCAGCACACTGAATACTCACACATATGTCTATATTGTGACACTGGCAGAATCCCTTCTTCCAAAAAATATACCAGGTTTTGTTCTTAAGTTCTTCGACTGAGTATATAAGGCCGTCCACATTATCAATAGCAACTTCCTTTACTCAACATCATGTCATTGGAAATCTCAATCACATCCTTGAAATGCCATCACAGCAACATTTACATCAGTATTTCACCAAACAACTGCACACCCTAGACCTGGCACATTGATATCCCAAATCCAAGTGTCAACTACAGGCACTTTATCATTTTTTAAGTTATATTTACCGGAGGGTAGTATCTAAAAGTCCACAATGCAAAGCTTCTACCTCTCTGCATAAGGCCACCATCCAATAACTACTCACTGAGATGATCATTCAGACCAGTGCAACTTTTCTTTCAAATATCCTGTAAGGCTGATCTTGATTCATTTTTGTCAAACGAGCCTCATCTGGAGGGAACATTGGCATCTACTTGGATTAGGGAGGAGGTTTCTTTTAAAGATTAGAAAAGGAAACAGACCATCACTTTGAGACAAGCATAAACTAAGACGAAGTGTGTCTTGCAGAGGGTTCAGCCTGTGACTCCTTGATCCAAATAAAGAATTATGTCTTCCTTTCTGATACACTGATAAAAATCTATGGGAATGAGTTGGATAGCTATGCAAGACTTCCTGCTTTGAATACAGCAATAATCACACACTAAGTTCTCACAATCCCCAAATACTAGCATATTGCTTTGAGAAAACTAAAGGGTCATCTACTAGCACTGGTGAAATGGGATGAAATCTGTCAAGAAATAGGTAGTGTTAGCTCACCTGTCCCGTAGCATAGGCACTTCCTGTGAGTGTGTTGGAAGTGCATCCTCTCAGGGACCATTCTAGATATGCTACATCAAGTTTCGTCTTTTAATAAGACCCCAAAGTGGTAGGCATGCACATTTGAAAGCAAGGACTAGAGTACCCAGAATACTATCTTGGATAAGAAGTACTATCTCACGTAAATTTCTCTTTTAGTCTCTCGAACATTTTCTGTCTTTGAAATCAAAACTAAAGTCAGCTAGCTTATCTCTGCTCTAACTGAGTATCAGGACTGAATGAAAAATGATTGTCAGTGTTTGCACAGAACTTCACGCTGTTAATCTCTTTTCACCTCTCCTTTTATGCGTTTCTCTTTCCCTAGGTAAATGGGGATTCCCCAAAGGAAGTTCAGATTTCATACAATGCAGTTCAAAATGTCCTGACCCCAGGTGGATCCCCGGTTTTAAGTCCAACAACTCATCATCATCAGAGCTAGAGGAAGATGCCGTTAGAATTAGACTGTGAATTTAACAAGTTCCAACTCTGTGATTTTGTATCCCAGAGAAAGGGGTGTGGCTAATATAAAGTAAATTGTATCAATCTACTTAGCCAGAAGAATCAAATAAGGGTGTTGTTTTTTGTAGGTGATGCTGCATGCCTTCCACAGCTGTCCATCAGCGACAGAAAAAAGAATGGAGGGACATGAGGTGCATAGAAGAGAAAAATTAAGATAAGAAGTAGTAAAGTGGCAAGAAGTTTTTTCATTGCATGTGCAGAAGCTATAAGGGCAGGTTATATTTCATGAAGTGCTTTCAGCATGACCTAGGCTGACTAATCCTGACGTGTAGTTCAGACAGATCAAGACTTGAAATTCGCTCCTGTTTAGTAACTGTCATCATTTGCTCTGCATCGGTTTCCTTGGAAGAAAGTGGTCATCACACTTATAGCTTATAGTTAATTAAAAGGAGATTATGTTTGAAACACACATTATAGTGCACAGCAAATAAAAGCTCCATTAAATGATGGCTCTACCATTACCATTAGATACATGAATGTTGCCTAAACCCTGACTGTGTCATTAAATCCTTAGAAATTAATTTATTATAGGTATGTCTCATGCAGCTATGAGTGAACTTAGCTTCAGGAAAAGTTATCTGTGTTTATAAAGCTGCTCAGATAAAGACAGCATATGGTAGACATGTAATATACATTAGCATCCTGAATATTATAGCCTGAAAATTTATTCTAAAGATTTGTTGCTGAAATAAACAGATGGATATATCCTATTTTGGTATCTTCATTATATTGGTGAATGGATTTCTTAATTTAGGAAACACTGGTTGCCTCATCAATAGTGAAGGAAGAGATTTCTCATGGAGTAAGATGTCCCAGGAATGGACAAAGTCATTAATATTAAGAAGACAATGAAATGAAATGAAATTTCTCATCTAAATTCACATTATCTAAAGAGTCATCTAACCCACATTCTCAACGTCACTATTAGATTTGGGGAGGCCTGTGAGGAAAAATTTTGTGTTTTTGAATAATGTGGATATTTTATGAAGTATTTTGATCAAGAAAGTAAATAGAATGGAAAAAATATTGAATGAGTCATTGGATTCAGAGGTGGTGCTCTGAAGTAAAGCGAACGTGTGAATATAGAAAGGGAGATGGGATATTTTTAGAGATTATAAATGGTGAATAATGTTTTCCTAAATGGAATTGGTTACTGAGTAGGCCTATGACTTGGAGAGTCCATGCTAGAGGAACAGGAAGGTAAGGGAAGTAAATGTCACCTTCTTCAAAGTTAGAGCCCATGCTGACCTACAGATTTTGTTGCTGTTGTTGTTTATCTGAGGGACCAGAGGAACCTGACGTTGGTCTCATGGACTTCTTGAGTAAATCATCTTTCCAAAATACTGTTTTTATTAAGCAGAGAATGATGTCCCAAGGTAAATGGTCCAGCCACATAAAACTCGTCAACTTTCAAGAATAGATCATGAGGAATCACTCTGTGTCGACACTGGAGGATGGCGATGTCATAATGAGCAAACAGAAACAAGTTTAACTTTTACAGTCTGATGTAGCATCTTTTCTCTCAGGAGGTTCTGGGCAAATCTCACCAACATGAGCAAAACACTGAGAGTTGTTTCTTTGCTCTTGCAATAAAAATAGTTTATAAAAAAATTTTTTTTTACCTTAAAAAAATGTCTGCTTCTACCCAAGGCCATCTTAGAACAATATATCCTGCTGCCTTCTCATATAAGTCTCCCTTGCAAAGACTGAAAGAGGCAGAAAACTATGAAAATTCTCTGTACAGACATATTGAAATGTAAATTCTGGTATTGAAAATGGTCAAAGAGCCAAAGTGAATGGGCCGCTTCAGAGGATTTGTACTGGTTGTGAACTCTCCATAAGCAAAGTAAGGTGGACTTCTGGTAAGTACGTGGCTTTAAATCAAATTATAAATTTAGGGTCTCAGATAAAGGCAATTAATTCAAAGAGAATAAATTTAGTTCCCTACTCACACAAAGAAAATAAAACTCTGAAGAACATTTAAGTTTTCTTATGCTCAACTAACTAGTTTTAAAACTAGGGTCTGTGGGGCTGGAGAGATTGCTCAAAGGTTAAGAGCACTGGTTGCTCTTGCAGAGGACCTAGGTTGGAATCTCAGCACCTACATGGTGACTAACAACCATCTTTAACTCCAGTCCCAGAATTTCTGACACCTTTTTCTGACCTCTGTGTGCATTGCATTTACATATATGCATGGAATACACTCATCCACACACACAAAAAAATTAAAAGCTAGAATCTATGTATTCCAATTATAAATTTGTCTTATACTTAAGTGTACTATTTTATTATTAAACAAACAAATACAAGCTGGATGGCATGGCAGAGGCCTGGAACCCCAGGACTCAGGAAGCACAGAAAGGATCACAAATTTAAAGCCATTTTGTGCTACAGAGTAAGACTTTGTCTCTGAAGAAAGTTTTTAAAAAGAAACAACCAAAAAGAATTTCGAAGATGAGGAAAGTTTTGAAGGAGAGTAAATTTTTCAATCAAGAAGGAGAGAAAATAAAATGTGACCTGCATGTAAGAATTCCCAGGGCTTGAGACATGGATTAGCAGTTAAGAGCATTGACTACTCTTACAGAGGATCTGAATTCAGTTCCCACATAGTGGCAAAACCATCTAGGACTCTAGTTCCAGGGGAATCTGATGCCTTCTTCTGACCTCCCAGGGCATTGCACAACATGGGTGCACTTACATACATGCAGTCAGTATATTCATATACATAAAAGAAATTAAATAATTTTAAAAAGAAAAAATGTATTTGTAAGGAGCAAATAAAGACATAAAGAAGAAATCAGCTCCCCAACTCCAATCTAATTAAAACTCTGTGAACATAAAAAAAAGAGAATAAGAACCAAAACCAATCAGTAGCCTTCTGTTGTTTATTACCTGTTGAGATTTGGGGTTCAACTTGTATTTAATCTAATTTATTTTAAGAAGGAAAACTACATCAGATAGATATTTTTCCCAAAGTAAAAGAAATAGTTTAAAAAGACACTAAGGACCCTTTACACAAAAAACAAAGGAATAATTCAAAGTTTATACAAAATTAGGATCACGTGTAATGTGATGAAATGCAAGGTCCCTGTGATGGTTTAACTTGATTGTCGCAAGGAACACTCAGAGAATGGGTGGAGCACCGTAGGAGTATGTCAGTGAGGTCATGTCAAAATGATAAATAGATCCTGAGGGCTCTGACCTAATCAATGGACTAATTCACTGATGGATTCATGGTCAAGGGTAGGAGGCTGGACCGAGCTAAAGGAATTGTAACACTAAAGTGTGTCCTTGGCGTTCTCTCTTTTCCTAGCCCCTTCCATCTTCGCTTTCTATCAACCAGGAAGCAAAGAACAGTCTCTCTTATTGCCTCTTTGTGCCATGTATCTTTATTCAAGTAAGAGGGGTCAAACAATCATGAGCTGAACGCTGTGAAACCAGGAGCCCAAACAGATCCTTCACACTTAAGCTGCTTCTGTCTAGTATTTCGTCACAGCATTGTTAAAAGTGAATCAGACATCTAACCAGCAACCAAAGCAAAACAACTTTTCAATTGAAAGTCAGTCTTAATGTTAGAATTGAGAAAAAAAGTATTTGTGTGCATCTATACATATATGTAAATGTATGCAAACTTCTGTGGTATATGCACTGTCTAGAGACCCTGGTCTCGCATTTTGCTTTAAATTTCTGTATTCATAGAAATAATCTGTAAATCTTAAGGGAGTTATTGTTTTGTCCTTTCTAAGCATTTTAGTAATATGTTTCCAAGATTTAATGAAAGCTTTGCTACTCAATCCCACTACCTTTTAAAAATGTCTAGCCAAGTACAGCTGTGAATATAAAAGAATATCTTAATTCATAGAACAGTTCACATATAAGTTCAAAATGGTTCTCTCAGATACTGTTTGTATCACCTTGTATACTTAGGAATGTAGTAAGGGAGTTCCCAAACTTTTAAAACCTGTGCAGCTTTGTTGGACATAGTGCAGCTTTCATTGAATCCCAGCATTCAAAAGGCAGAGGCAAGTAGACTTGAGGAGAGTCTGGTTCATAGAGAGTTCCAGAGCTGGCAGGGCTACATAGTGATAATGTGTCTCAAAACACACACACACACACACACACACACACACACACACACACACTCAATCAACCAGTCAAACAAACAAAAACCTGTAGATCTTTTGTTCTAAAAATGTTTCCTTTAAATCACACAGAAGACAGTATCTCCATTCTAAAGAATGATTTGCTATAGAAAGGAATCAATTACTCAACAGAGGAGATCTAAACTCAAACCAGAGATATTCTTAAATACACATCATCTTTTGTCCTGCTTACCCTGGATTCATCCCATTTGGGACTTGTTTTCTTTGTATAACTATTAGCAATGCATTCTTTCTCTCCCATCAGGTCTTAGTGTAGATCAGAATAATTATCCACCTTTAAACAATATTAAAGAATAAGCTATGAACCCATGAGGTTAATCTTTTATTTTTACAAATAAACATCATGAGTAAAAGATTCAACATTACTAAGCTTGGTACATACTATTTATTTTATTTTATTTTATTTTATTTTGTCTTTTTGAGAAAGGGTCTCCTTGCAGTCCTAGCAGTCCTGGAACACCCTACAAAGACCAGACTGTCCTTGAACTTACAAAGATCTACCTGCCTCTGCCTCCCAGGTGCTGGTATTAAAGGCATGTGCCACCACACATGGCCCGATACAAATGATTTGCGTGTGCATGAGTGTGTATGTGCGTGTGTGTGTGTGGACTCGTATATTTTGTCATAGCTGATGAAATGAATGTCTTAATAAATAATGACATTTATTCTTCCTCATACTGTCACCCATGTGTAGAATCCTTCAAATAATTTAATCTACAGGCAAGGACACATATCCCAGAAATGCCAGTCCTCATTCTACTCTAAATAAATACTAAACTGGGCTATCAGGAAATCAGATAAAAGTTTCATTATTTGACAGCTAAAATTACGTTCTATGAGATGCTTCCCTATAGTAGTCCATGTCAATTTTAAATTCAAATGGCTTTTATTTGGCTTAAGAAAACAAGTATTTAAAGGGTGTAGTGTTTATTCATTGCGCTGAGACCACAGGCCTCTCTTTAGCTCCTGTTTGAGTTCCGTGAGGAATTAGGAGTCAGCTCCTTCCCTTTTCATTTCTATGTCCCTAAAGAGGCACTTTGGATTCTTTTTAGACACAGAAAACATCTGTGAAATTGTTGTATTCATAAAGCAAATTGTTTTCTTTTTATCTGAGACAGGGTTGCCCTGTAGCAACAGCTAGGCTAGAATTGCTATGTAGATGAGGCTGGCCTCGATCTCAGAGTCTCACCTGCCTCTGCCTCCCCACACAAATTTGGAACTAAAGGCACACACCACCATGATGACTGACTTCAATTGATTCTTCATCTTTAAGTAATTATAGACAATTATGAAATCAAAATTTACATACTGGAAAGAGTCACTCATTAGGAACAGTGGTAATATTCATATACAGATTTGAGTATAATTATATTTTCATTCATATTAGCACCCAAACTTAATAGGCCCTTATTTTGTCGAAAAGAATTCCACTTCCTTTCACAGATGACTTTGGTTTTATACTAGAGATTGAGCTGGGCTGTTTGAGAGATCAAGTGGGGTAGACAGTAGATCTGTACTTGTCACAGGTGATCCAGCATAGCACAGTATCAACATGCCCCTCAGCTCTATGTCCTGAATCCAAACCTGTGCACTTTCAAGTTTCCTGAGGAACTCATGTGTTTGTTTTGAGGGATTGTAATACTCAAGACACCATGAAGGATGTGGCATGGGGACAGGAAGGGGGTAGACTACAGGACAGAAAACCACAGAGTGACTTGATCTTCTCCTGAGGAGTACATAGCCAGATGATGCTCACATACATATGTAGATCAAACGAAAACAGATAAAAGAAAAATTAAAATTACACAGGCACACACACACAACCACATTCTATACTTCACTGCCTTCCTAAAGTGACTTAGTCTAGAATAAGTATTGTGATTCTTCTCTAATAATAATGCAGTTAAGCTCAAAATTCAACATCCTGTTAATAACCTGAACATCCTCAGGCTGTCTACAGAGACCTAGATCTGAAGTGAAAATAGGTGTTTTTGACATGCACTAACTTAGTTAACCTTGAATGTAAATCGTCACCAGACAAAGAACTTCATATCAAGGATGCTAGATTGACACATAAAGCACAGAGTTACTGTGAAGTTACTGATCTTCTATGGAGCAGACCTAGTAAACTGTAAGTAGACTGACCCTGAATGTTGGTAAATGAAAACACACTGTTTAATAAGTATTACAATCCCTTCTCTACTAGAATATTATGTTTAAATTACACCTTGAGCCGCTTGCCAAGGTACTCAGTGCCCTGAAAATATGTGCGCATACAAACATAGTTAAGAGATGACAGGATGACTGATATTAGTGCCAAAGCTTTCAGCACAAATACAATTGAAAAATCAGCAAAATGCCCTTTATAAGTGACAATAGTTTAAACTTATTCTGCTTAATTTTCTCTTAGAGATGTTATGATGGTTTGAATGAGAAATGTCCCCCATAGGCTCATGTATTTGAACTTTTGATCCCCAACTGATGGTGTCAATTTGCAGAGGTTTCAGATGTGCAGTCCTGTACAAAGAAGTATGTTCCTGGAGGTGGGCTTTAGATTTCAAAGCCTCTACCCACTCTGGTTTCTTTCTCTGTGCTTCTTGAGAGTACTCGCTCTGGGTTACCTGCAGTGACCGCTTTCTGCCTGGCCTTCCCTGCCGTGCTGGGACTCCATCCAGAACTACAAGCTAAATAACTCTTTCTTCTATAAGTTGTCCTGGTCACTGTGTTTTGTCACCACAGAAAAATAACTACTACAGATGCTGAAGAGACAAATACAAGTAGATGTCGAGGCTTTTCTTGGGATATATTAACTGATGACGACACAGAGACAAACACAGACACACACAGACACACAGACACACAAACACACACACACACGACGATTCCAGTGCCAGGATTGCAATGTAGAATAAATGCATTGTGTTTCTGTCGTTGATTGTCATTCTTGTTCCCATTTCTCCTCCATGTAGATCCCTGCACAAGTAAATATACTTTGCTTAGAAACTTCTCTATGTGCTTTCTACATTGGTGCTAGATTTTTCCAGGGATCAAATGCAATTTTTACACGCTGGCCTGACCTTACATATATTATTCTGAACTGACTTTGACCATAGAAAATTGGTCCTTATTGACCAGAGGGGCTTAAGGAAGTACTAATGAGCAACCTGAAATCTATTGTTTTCTTTCCCAGCTTTCATTATTTTGATTTACATGTATTGTTGTGTGGTTGCTGTTAGTAATTTTGTTAGCAGAGATGAGAACTGAGTCCATGGCTTTGTGCATACTAGGAAAGTACTTCACCACTAAGCGTATTTTTAAACAGTGTTCTGCCTAACCTATAAATACAAACACTCTACTGGTGAGCACTGAACAACCTGAGCTATAGATTGCCCAGCAATGAGAGACCATACCTGGATCATTTCTTTACATAAATGTTCCTTATGTGAGGTATCTCTTGTCCCCGAATTAACTGACAATAAAGATTTCAGTATGCATAATCTACACCCAGTTTATTTAATAATGAGAGATGCAGAGTTTTAATGTATACATAAATATGTGAATCTAAGAATAGAGCTTGTAAAGTTGCTTAAACATTCTTCGTTTAAAATACTGGCTTCCTCTCAGTGTGCGCCAATTCCAAAATGCCTTTATTATCCAGGAACTAGTATTGGTACTGCTGCTCAGTCTAATTCCACATCAAATTATCTTAAGAATTAGAGCAAGTTAGAAAATATTGACATTTGTTATCAAAGATAGAACACCCTCTACTGTGGGGTCTGGGTCTACTGTAAAAGGTATTGAGCAAGCCAAGCAAGCCCAGATACCCAGAAGGGACTGTAGGAGGAAGCCAATGCAGGCCTCAGCAGTTGCTTCATCCTTTCCCCCGACAAAGATCACCTCAGACCAGAACCAGGTTTTTGAGTTTCGTTTCCTCATTCCTAATTTTCACAGCAGCCATACAACCTTCCCTCCTTTACCTAAAGACCCCACCTTTAACTTTCTCACCTTCTGTAACAGCCAGAAAGGCCTTCCTATATAAACCCCTGCCTTGGTTTCAATAACTGAACTGCCCATTGACGCAGACTCCCAGGAACTCCTCCAGCCACACTCTGAGCTACCTGAGGACCTGTTCGATCATCCTCCAGTCTCTGGGATGGCTGGAGTACAACAGCCATGCTAGACCTGGAGACTCACCTACACCTTACTGGAGTGTGAATGAAAGCAGCACAAAGATCTTTGGGGAAAGATTTTCTAGGTGTAGGTGTTTCTCCAGATGGAGGGCACAATTGTACACACTGTGTTCACAACCTATTCCAATGTGAGACCTCAGAATTTTTCAGTTACACAAAGCAAAATATACTGATTTTTTTTAATTAAGCCCTTGTCTCTGTGTGGCGCAATTCCATGCTTGAAGTGAATAGATGATAGATAGATAGATGATAGATAGATAGAGATTATTCTCCATGTTTTTGTAGAATGAGCGAACTCAAGTTATCCAGCAGCAAATCCTTTTCCAAACTTTAATTGCATTCTTTTAAGGCAGAGGAATGGCCATGTATGTAATGAGGTTGTATTTTTCAGTCACTCCAAGTAAAGCAATGGATTACTTAGGTTGGCACCTGGGGGACCAAATATTGTTTTTACTTAAGCGAATTAGCAATTATGAATCAGGAAAGAAATTTTAAGACCAACTGAGACCTGATGCCTGGGTGATATTTTTCCAGGTTGGAAATGAACTGTATCTATGTTCTGTGCCCCAGTGGTCCCCACCTAGTTTGTGAAGGTAATCAGTATTTGCAGTAATTGAACCTCATGCTCACTGTGGCTTAGGTGACAAGCAATGGTTCTTGGTACAGAATACCTTTGCGTTTCTGTGGGGACACTTCCCCTGATAAGTATTATCAAATTAAATTAAATGCTTGAGCTTCTGTCTTGATATGCTTTCTCCAGAGGACAAGAGAGTTTTCAGAGTGTACGGAGAGAGGCTACAGGGAAAAGGGGAATGACCAGTTAACAGTTGAGGGGAAACAGTCAAGATGGACCACCAACTCCACTTCTCTGATTTTGGTAGACTGCATACTGGGAGACTGGACTTTCCTAAGTTATAGTCACCCTGAAGTGTTCCTACAGGAAGCATTACAGACTTGCCCCAGCTTGTCTTACAGAAAGATATTCCCACAGACAGAGCAACAGGGAGGGTTCAACGACAGGTTACAGACTTTCAGTCAGCCAGACACTGACTTGTGACAGGAGGCTGAGCATAAACATGGCCGATTATTACTTTTAGCAGAATTACACTGACACCATCCTGGGTGGTTTTTATTTGTTTTCCTTATTTTGTTGTTACATATTTTCATGTTTAGCTGCCTACGAGATAATATGACCTCACTACCAAGACTACAAACTTAGCCTCCGCGCCCTATTTCTTTCAAATATATTTTAAAAATACTATGGAAGTGTTTCAAAGTTGTTGTTTGGTTGGTTTTAGTTTTTTAAAGTATTTTTATTAGCATACATTAATTATACATGAGTTTCATTATGAGACTCTCATACAGGGTTATAATGCATTTTGGTCATTTTTACACCCATTGCTCTCATCTTTCCCACTTACCCTTCCAACTAGTCTGTTTAAAAAATGGTGTCTTGGAGTTGCTCAGGTAGTAGGGGAACCAGAGGAATCCAGACACAGTGGACGGGCAGGATCAGACTTACCAGAGATGAAGGCTGGTCACAGGAACCCAAGGTAGGTTGGGAATGGAGACAGCCAGGGTGGACAGCTGGTCTCTGGCAGGCAGAGGCACATCGGGGGTGGGGCAGTCTGTGAAGGCTCTAACAAGCTAGACTGAAAACTTGAGCTGGCCTGAAAAGAGGAGATCAGGACGCAATGGGCACATCTGGACTAAGTGGATAGTCCAGAGATCTGGGGTGCTAAGAGCAAAAACAGGCCTGTGCCCAAGGCTAGCAGGAGAACAGGATGAGAAACGTGGACTATCCATATTCTCCTTAGAAACTCTCCCTGGGAACAGGGTAGAATCCCTCTGCTACCCAGCTGGGCTTTACCTGGAGTGTCACAGGAAAACCCTTTTGGGGGCTGGGTATGGGCTGATTTTGCTTCCATTGCATTTAGACCACTTACCAGATATAACAAATACATCTTTACTTATTCACTGTCTGCCTCCCTCATCAGGCTCTGAAGACATGTGTAATTAGCTTAGCCCTTGGCATACAGATGACCCTGGATAAGCAAAGGCAGGCGGGTCCCAGCTGGGACCCGAGGCTTGCCGTCTGAAGGCGGCATCCTCTTGGGAATTTGGAGTGGTTGTGAAATTTTCTTCCATTTGTTCACATATTCAACTGCTGACTGAAAGAAAATATGGATTAGGTGGGGCTCTCAGTTCTTACGGAAAATAAAAGCAGACAGAGGAAGGCTCCAAATTCATTCGATTTTAGAGTGATAGCAGGTTCCAGAGAAAGGGGCTTGAGTTTGGTTTGGAAGTACAATTAAGAGATTGTAGACTTGTGAAATAATGAGAGAGAAAAAAGGATTCAAGATATGAAATTGCTCTAAAATATAATCTCAGGTTACATTGGCTACTATCTATCTTTTTAAGCTAATATATCATCTCTCTCTGTTTCACTCTCCCATCCAGTGGTAATATAGTTTAATGCCACTCACATCTCTCTAGTTGCCAGATAGTAAAGATTTATGTGTACACGCATACACATGCACGCACACATACACAAATAACCTTCCAGTAGCCAGATAGTAAAGGTTATCACACACACACACACACACACACACACACACACACAACTTCTAGTAGCCAGATACTAAAAGTTAATGGCCTCCCACATCCCTCAAGTGAAGAGGTACTAAAGGTTATTTCGCCCCAACCTCTGCAGTAACCGGGTTACTAGGTTACTAAAAGTTAATAATGTATACACACACACAAACCCTCTCTCTCTCTCTCTCTCTCTCTCTCTCTCTCTCTCTCTCTCTCTCTCTCTCTCTCATACACACACACACACACATGCACACACACACACACACACACACACACACCTCTAGTAACCAGGTACTCGGCATTAACATGTACACACACGTATGCACAGTTTACATCCTCACTACTGTGTCTTCTACTTTTAAAGCCCACAGATATTTCTAGGGTTCTTTGACAGTTCGTTTTGTTTTCTCAGTCTCTCTATTCACCCACAAAGTTCTCCCCAAATTATTTGCACCTGCTAGGCATTTCCGGGATCTAGTAGAATTCACAGTGTGAGCTCTACTTTCAAGGAACTCACTACACACTTTAGCAGAGGGGACAAATACTCCTGACATAAGTAACTATGCAACAGTTAACAAGAGCGATCTAAGCCGCTGTATTTAGAGAGCCTTAGAAGAAAGAGTTAACAGGTCTGGGACCCTCAGAGAGTGGAACAGCCTTTGATGGTGGCCTGTAGCTACAGCCCGGCTAAAAACCCTGTGGAAAACCAGACCAGATTGCTTCACATACTTTGAAAAGCATGATTTTTTCTCCTAAGTGCTCTGAGCACCTAGAGAGTAAAAAAGGGAAGAAGAAGAATCATAATAAATAGGCTGAATATTTCAGAGTTTGCAGTTAAAGGGACAATGGAGGTAGTCACCAGCCACCCCCTCCCCACCTCCCTGACCCATCTCTCAGCCAGTGCAAGTGGGAGAATCATAATAAACAGGCTGAGTGATAGTCACCAGCCACCCCATCCCCCGGTACCCATCGCAGCCCCTGCAAATGGGAACAAAAGGAGATTCTATTAAGCATTTCCCTAGGACTGGGCTTCAGACACATAAGTAGCTCCTTGGTGTGTTCTTTGGCCTGTGGTACAATTAATTAGGCCACGGTTGTTTATTTTGAGACATTTAACTAGAGACCTTCTTGAGAGGCCTTCCCTTGTAGTTTGTCTTGCTTTTCCTCTAAGTGTGGGAACCTTTATCTAATTGGATTGACTGTGTCATGATCGTTGGGTGAGTTCAGCAAGCCACGGAGTAAACTATGGACATTCACATGGAAATGAGGTTAATTACACAGCATCCATGCATCTAATGATCGCACCTGCAGGGCCACAACAACCTCCCTTTAACTCAGTTTCACAATTAGAAAGAGCAGCTGCATTCGGTTCCACAGTTAGAGTTTAAAAATCTGTAATGATTCCCAACAGAATAGAGGTACGGGGGTGAGTGAGGAAGGAGGGGACTCTTCTCAGTCAGATGTCCCTCTCCAGCCACCTGCTGATTGTGCTAATCCAAGGCGCCTTGGGTACTGACATGAAGCCACAGGAAGCTGCTGCCAGGGCTGCTCCTGGCCCCCACCCCCACCACGCCTTCAGACTGACGTTCTTATCTGTCAGGACTGATTAACATAATGATGGGGATTTATGAAGGACAAGGTCAGAAAAACCCAGACTGGAAGGGCATTATGCGTACTCAAACTTGTTAGGCAGGGTTCTGTAGAAATACAGGACAAATAGCGCTCTCTCTCTCTCTCTCTCTCTCTCGCTCGCTCGCTCGCTCGCTTTCAATCTCGCTCCCTCTCTCTGTGTATGTATGAACACCTGTACACCTGTATGCATGTGTGCTGTGTATTACTTCTTAGCTATAATACATGGAGAGAGATTTACTATAAAACTCTTGCTCTTCTTACTATGAGGCTGACAGGTCCCAACACCTGCAGTCTACAAATTGGAGACCCAGGGGAACTGATGGTTACAGACAGAAAGTAAACAGGGTTGAAGCTGAAGAAGAGCCAATGTTTCAGGCCAAAGTCCCAGACTAGAAGGAACCTGGCCTCCCAGCTATGTGGTGACCAGGCGGGAGGAACTGTCTGTTCTGCATGGAAAGGTCAGGAGGTTTGTTCTATCCCAACAGCCAACTGGTTAGATGAGCTCCACCTGAATTAGGGAACACCACCTACTGTACTCAGTCAATTTAAATGTTAATTACACTCACCCCCAAACTTCCCCACCTAGAATAATATTTGACCAGACAACTGGGCACCGCTTGGCCCAATCAAGTTGGCACATAAAATTAATTACCATCGAAGCCATTTTCTGAATCATGAGAGGACTGCTGGGGATCAATATGATTGACCATCCTCTCCTTTCCCATGTTACTAAAACTCTCTTATGTTCTTTGTTGTTCTCTGTTTTCCTTTTAGGACATTGTACCACTAGAGGTACTGTTTCTATGTCTAAGTCAATCATGGCACAGCCATGAAATGAGTCTGTCTGATGAGTACTCAGCTTCCAAATTGGGACATCTCTATATTAATGTTATGTGAGCCATGATATCCGAATAAACCAGACCTCTGTGTGTGCCAGTGTTCAAAATCTTGGAAAAATCATGAGGCCAACCTAAGAACGTCAGCCCCATAGCTTCAGGGTTGTAGCTCACCTTGAGATTCAAGTGGGATTCCCCAGCTGGCAGAGATGTGAGCTGCTGCCAAGGTGTAACCTGCCCCTACATGCCTAAGCACTGAAGAACGTTACCAGAGAATCTAAGAACAGCTCTAAAAGAGGAAGGTCAAGTGCTTATGAATAATTTAAACTATTTCAAAAGAACAGAAGTAAAGGTATGGATCCCAATGGTGATGTGCAAGAGTTTAACTTTGTTGCGATAGCTAGATTTGTTTACTATTTAATTTTTGTTAAAGAAATCATCTCCTTATGTAGCCCAGACTGGTTCCAAAGTCATGATCCTCCTGCCTCAGCCTCCTGAGTGATGTTACAAGTATGTAACACCATACCTAGCCTTACATTTTATTCTTATTTCATATTTCCTTTCATAGTGCATGGGTCCCAAAAGTCCAGTAAAAGAGGCAAACTAGATATAATCTTTGGCTAGCATTTGCAAGAAGTTTGGAAGTTGTATTCCCAATGTGCTGACCCACCCGTTAGCATCAAACAAGCTTCAGCAGTCAGAGGCAAGATAAGCTGGACTAAACTTATCTCAGAGAGAATTCACTTATATTCTATTGCCTGTCTCAAATAGATACCTACGGTCCAGCACTGCCTAAGAAAGCTACACAGGGGTCTCTGTGCTTGTTGAGTGTGTTGGGTGATAAGTGATTGTCCATGAAGAAGAAAAACCATAGATTTGTACTTATTGCTTCATGTAAAGGGTCAATCTCATATGTGGTGAGTATGTGGATTTCTTTTTCAAGTAGGAAGCAAATAGAGATTCCAATGGGTTTTTTTTGTGAGACTCCCTTCCTGTTCTTGCAGCTGTCTAGACACTAGTTGGGTTGGTGGTGTGCTGAAAATACGAGGCTGTCTCCATTTTAGAGGCACACAAGGAGCTAAAGGGAGCTGCATTGAAGGGTTCATGCCTGGACTTGTCACCCATAACTCCTGCGCACAGCTAATGACAGCATCATGTTCCAACCAGCAACTCCCACCTCAAACAGTGTTGCCATCACGAAGCAAAGTTTGCAAAGATGTGAAACGTCACACTTTTTGAAGGAAAGTCTAATCCAGGCACTTGGGTAAAGTGTACTCAGGGTGGGGAAACATAGACTTCACTAATGACTGGCAAGCAGAGGCTAAGAATTGGCCCATCTCTCTCCACACAGTGGCACCTTATTGGTTTCCGCCAGACTGGGTCTAACCCAAGTGGTGGCAAAGCTAAAAATCACACAACACATAGAACCCTTCAATGTCTTCTGTTATCGCCAGTGGCTCTAGAGTTATGCTTCTTGACTGCAGGGCAAATATTTATATTTAGAAAAACTTAAAAGCCACAGCCTAACTGGGATATTGGGATAGAAAAGGATTCCATGAACATAATGTAATGTTAGCACTTAAGGAGAACCCCACATGTACTTTAGAAGGCCACCATTTGGTTTCATTTGGGTCTCAAAAACAGTTCACCCAAATAAGAGTTCTGTTTACACTTGGGGAGGCTCATTTGGCTTGTTCTGTTTTGCAAAGCACAGTGTTTCTGTAATATGTTTTGGTGGCATCGTTTCAAATCAAAACAAGGAAAGTGGTTCTCCAAAATAAAACCAGAGGCCAGCTAAATAAGGATTTGCTAAGTCAATGGGTTGCTTATTTACACTGCATGTTCCTTGCCTCCTTCGGGAATCTCTATTGAAACACAACACACACACACACACACACACACGCACACGCACACACCAGTGTTAGATATCAGAACATCATGAGGGACCATCATGTCTTATGGTTCTTGAAAGAAAAGGAGGTGTTAACATAGCCGCTCCCCCATGTCCAACAGAATCGTTTCTGGGATACCCTGTGGATACCAAAGTTAGACATATGATCAGCCTCTCATATAAATTGATTTATTATTTGTATCTAACCTACACATATCCTCCTGAACAATTTTAAGAACCTTTTGATCACTTACAATGCTTAGCACCATGTTACTGCTTTGCAAATAACTTGCAGTTACAGAGCCACCACAGAAAACATCTATGTATGCCCCAACAGTCACAATTCTCCAATATTCTCAACCTTTGGTTGTTAAAAACCTACCAGTGTAGTCGCTGGAGATACCAAAGGTTGAATAAAAAAATGATTTTTTTTTTTTTTTAAATAGCTCCAGAAAAAAGAGTCTATGTTGAGCCTGGGTGAACAGTTTAAGGTGTATGACAAAGAGACTTTCATCAGTTATAACCTGTTCTAACATGTTTTTTTTTTTTCTTTACTGAAGGGGAAACAGAGATCTCTAAAACTGGTTTACAATTGTTAAGCTAATCTGTGGCCTAGGGGAGAAAAAGTCACCAAACTCTTAGAGAAACGGAGGAAATTACACAGACATGCTCGCCCCCAGATTTAACGTCCCATTTCTATGTGGTTTGGGAAGACATGAAAAATTTGACTTGTACTTAGAAAAAAATCAAAGGAGCCAACAGCATCTGGAAGAGGAGTTAACTGTAAATATCGAGATCTTCGCAGTGGTTGGGAGGCTGCTAATCCCACCTGCCTGCGGCTGGGTTTAGTACTTATCTATTTTTGTTCTCTTTACCAGATATTGAAAAGAAAAGGAAAATGCTTAGGCTGAAGCTTGCAGCAGGCTGAGGGTTTGTTAAACGTGTGTAAGTTCCTTACTGTTCATTCAACAGTTATGGCAGAGCCGTTCCTGCACCCTAAGCATTGGTTAAGGTCTTTCTCCATCTTAGAAGTGACATTTAAGAAGAAAGTAGAGGGACAAGGAACATGCTAATGTATAAGTACGCGCTGGGGAGACAGCTCAGTCTAGCAAACTGCTTTCTGTACAGGCGTGAGGATCTGAGTTCAATCCAGAGGTGGAGAGAGGTGAATCCCTGGGGTTTTCTGAGCAGCTAGCTTTGCTGAATCAGCAAGTTCCAGGTCAAGTGAGAGACCCTGTCTCTGAAACAAGGAGAACACGTAACAGTAACCTCTGACCTCCACATACACATGCACAGATGTGCACCCACACATATAAATGCACACATACACCTAGACACCTAGACATACACCCTAAAAGGCAAACCTATATAAATAACACACGTCTGGGAAGTACTGCTTTATTAAGAGAACAGCATGAGAGAATGATAAAGAGCAACCGAGATGTGTAAATGGCTGCTTTAGACTAAGCAGCAAGACAAGAACTTTCTGAGATGACAGCGTCTGACCTGAGGCCGGAATGCAAGATGGAGTCAGGCAGGCTAATACTTGTGAGACAGTTTGTTCCCATTACCAGCCAGGGCCTTTGTAACTATCCATCCCATCATCTGAGCTCTCTGCTGTGTGGCTTTCAGTATCTTTCCTCCTCAGCTCCTGCAATGAGTTGCATCGTCAATCTGGGTGCATTTCTTTCTAATATTTTATTCATTTGTTATTTTTAGTTTATGTATATGAGTCTATTGCCTGCATGGGTGTGGCCCTGTGTTGTGCAGTGCCTGTGGAGATCAGAAGAGGGTATCAAATCCCCTGAAACTGGAGTTATAGATGGTTGTTAGTTACATGTGGGTGCTGAGAATCGAACCTGGGTCTTCTGGAAGAATAGCCAATGCTCTTAACCACTGAGCCATCTCTTTAGCCCCTTCACTGCATTTCTTTGTTGCTCATATTGTTTCTATAGTTTTAACTCAATGGACTCTTCATCCTACTTTTTGTATCCAAATTCTCCCACCCTTCTTGAAGTTTTGTAAATGCTATATTCTCCCTGATACTTTTTTTTTTAAACCCCTTGAGTGATTGACCCTTCCACAAGCTCCCATCTCAAAATAGATAAATGGTTCTTCTTTTCCTGCTTAACCTGTTAAGGATGCCTCTGTGTCTAACCATTTCATCAGCATCTTCTCTTTTATTTACTGCATGAAAGTCTTGCCAAGACCTCAGTGGTAAATGTCTACAACACTACAAATGAATGAAAACAGCATCTATGTACACAGTGAGGGCTCTGCTTTCCTGCACCTGTGTGTACACACTTGGTTGAGTGGGAGGGGTGTGCATGTTGAACACAGTAGGTGAAGAACCAGAGGAGAGACTGAGATCATATGTCCGCATGAAAACAGTTGGGTTCTTTGAGTTGGATTTCAACGTTAATGTGGCCATGTTCTCTTTTTTGAAGCTAACAAAATGAACTTTACTTGTGAAAGAAGAAATGATTTCTGCACAGATCTTCTGTCTCCCCTGATGAGAATGTGCGGCTGGCTACAGGACAGCCTCACAGATCTCGGGGAAAGAACAGAAACGCATAGGCGGATTTGTTTTACTTCCCTCTGACTGCCTCTGTGGTGTTGTGCGAGGGGATTCTGAACTCTTGTTATTTACTACCTGTATTTCTAAACACAGAGTCATAGAATATTAAAGATAAAAGACCCTTGAGGGGGTATTTTACTTAAAACGAATCCGAAGTCTTCAGAGGCGAGGCTAGAGGCTCTCCTCAAGCCAATGGGACTAAGACTTCTAGCTTCAGTTTTTCACACCTCCTTGTTCTCCACCTTACCATCATTTTAAATGGGAAGAGGTATGACTTGGTTTGGTTTTTCTGTCATGCTGTCTTCTAAGGATTTTAGACAAATTTGCTTCAGGGGCAGGAGAAGCACCCCCTTAATTACTAAGATATGCAAATGCAGAGAAACCTGAAAGGAAAAAATAGCCACCCTGCTATTGATGAAGCTTCACGCCCATTGCATCAGGACTGGCTGGCGCTGGGCCACCCCAAACAGAGCAGGTAGGAGGTGTTTATCTCTTTAAGTCTCCTCATGTTTCAAAATAACTGACTTTCAGGAAGAGCTGCAACTGAAATTACTTCCAGCGTCACTCAACTCACTGGGCACAACAGAGACTCTGGGAAAGTGAAAAGAGAAAAGAGCGGGGTGGGGTTTGGGGGGCTCACATTGATGAAGTCAGGAGAAGGACAGAGATGCGGAGGGCTTGTTGGTTCCAGCAATAACAACAGCTGACATTTGTTACATGTTAATTACACGTATTGTCTTTGGAAGTTAAATCAATCAGAAATTTCCTGTATAGCTAATAAAATTGGAACCCATCTTGGGGTTGCCAAGTCACGTTCGACAGTGTCTCGGGGCAGAGTAGGAATGCTTGGGCTTTCCTTTGTTCTGAGTAAAATGAATGAGAATCCAGTCCCTCCCTTAACTGAATTAGGCTTGTTCATGCTGTTCTCTAGTTGGGTGCTAAGAGCAATAGAAAGTACGATTATATTTACTGTTTACTGACTAGGCCTTGGTCCTGTCTTGAAAACTTTTCTAAGCACTTTCACAGTGGAATCCTATTTATTTGAGCCTACACCTGATGCAGTTAACAGTTATTATCTCTATGTTTAAAGAAATATGAACTAGATCTCAGGGAAGTGAACTGGGTTTTTAAGGTCACAGGACTTACAAACACTGCACTTGGAACTCAAAATTCATTTTGACTAATATCAAAATACTAGCCTGTGCCTAATAAACAAACTCTAATGCATTTATTTGTTAAGTGTTCAGCTTATATTTGATGAGCTTAATAAGACGGCTCTTGAAGGAAAAATTTGGAGATTTAACCAGACTCTTTTACAAATGGAATTTTTCTCTGAAGTGATATTATTTTGAATATTTAAGCTGTAACGTGTCTCTTAAATCAAATAGTTGTTTGGGGTATTGAAATCACTCTCAGGCAATGGATACTATGTGTCAAGATTAGTTGATTCTCTCTCTCTCTTCCTTTCTCTCCCCCGCCACCAGTGACAAAGAGAGAATTTATGTTAGCACTAGAATTGGAATAAGTAAGATATTAAAGTAAAGGACTCAGTCACTGGACAGATCATTTAATATTCTTTACAGTGGCTTTTGGGGATCATCTCGTGGAAACTCAGAAAGGTCCCTTTGACTTATTTTAATCATCTTTTAATGATTATAGAATATGCTTTATTGGACGCCTCTCCCAATGAAAGAATATAAACTCCAGAAAATATATTAAAAAAAAAAAAAAGAAGCTAGACACAGACCCAGACACAGACACAGACATAGACATGGGTCATGGACACAGAGCAAAAGCATCACGTTTTCATGCATGTGGCTCTTTAGCTGTCTGCCTCATTCAGCTCCATATAAGTGGCTAGCAATTTTCCCCTTAGCTACCTGCAGAACCACTTCCTGACTGCTTCTGCTGAAGTCTCTGTGCTCCTTCACTCTCTAATCTTCAGACCTCACTGCGTTGTACTTGAACCATACACTTGACAATGGAGTTACCAGGCAGCTTTTACTTTTCTGGTGAAAGGCTGGTGTCCTGTCACTCAATCACCTCAAACCCCCAAGCCTGTATTCTGTGCAATCTCAAATGTCATTGATTTTCTAACCTATACCACTGATGGACTTAGAATTCTAGTATTAAAAGCAGTTAACCTCTCAGAAAATGTCTTGTGACTGTGTATATTTTTAGACATCCCCATTTCAAAAAAGTAGAAATGTAAGAGAGAAGTCTGTGCTAGAATCCATGAGACAGGCTTACGTATCTTCTAATTCATGTGGGTATAGATGGAGCCTCAGTAGCTCCAGATGGAGTAGCCAACAAATCACAGTAAGAGTAGGAAATTTGTAATACTTTTAAATGAACACACATGTTCTATGTTTATTTTATAATGAAGGATTTTTTTGGTCTTGAATCACAAAGGTAGAAATACGTATCTTATAAATGTTTTGAGCATACCGAATTGTTTCTACGTCTTTTTTAATATTACATTTATTATTTTTTATGTTATGTATATTGTCCTCATGAATGTGAGTCACCCATGGCATTCGGTATCTACCCATGGAAGTCAGAAGAGGGCATCAGATTCCCTGCAACTGGAGATACAGATGGCTGTTAGCTATCATGTGGGTACCGGGAATTGAAACCAGGTACTCTGCAAGAGCAGTCAGTGCTCTTAACCGCTGAGCCATCTCTTCAGCCCCTCTGTTTCTATTTCTTAAATGAGATCAGGCACTTTCAGAGTACCATGACTGGAGACAGTTTCTACTTTTCAAAAATATGAATGAGACCCTCAAAGATTCTCTTCACTCTGCTAACTGCTCCAGTAAATAAGTGGGTCACTCTGTTCAATAAATTTATGAAACTATTGTCTTCATTTAGTTTTTTATCTATTTACTTTTATTTTGTTTATCAAGGCACGCAATGTTAAGCAAGTCTCTGGAACTCAGCAACATCTTATATGATCCCCGGTCCCACGGCCACAAGAGACCATTTGGGTAAGATTACCTGGGTTAGTTCACTTCCTGTTCACACTCTGGTGTCTTAGAAGCAGTGAAATATTACCACATTCTAACATTTTGGGACTCTGGTTCCCTTAGGAGCCAGCCACCAGTCAGTTTCTACAATTCCCTCCAGGCCCATACGGACTTGGCCCTGTCAGGCTTCCTTTTAGAGATCCAGCTAGCTTCTAGCGCTCCTACTTCTGCAGAGGCCCTTTAATTGGCTGCCTGATAAAGGAAACACTGTATTCTTTTTATTGGGATAATTCCCAGGCAAGCGATTGGATGTATGGGAATGACATCCACCAGAGGATTGCTGCCTGGGCTGAAGTCTTGCCTATTAACCCACACAGGTGGGACTGGCATTTGTCAGACAGAATTTCCTTCTGCATTTATCTTTCCTGCTGCGGGGCAGACCTCTGGCTTGCCTCAAGATGTTGAAAGTGAATTCCTAAACCTAGAAGAAGCCTGAAACCCGACTTGTTCTTTTAGGCTATGTCAGTGTAGTCAGTCCAAAGGGAGGCGGGTTCAGCATATTATCAGAATGGAATCAAAGCTCCAAAACCAGAGATGGGTGAAATTCTGGAGATAGGGTCAGGGAACTGAATGATGCTTTGTGACGTTTTGCGGTATCTGGCCATGTGTACATTCCAGAGGCAAAGCGATTTGTCATTTCTGCGTGTGAAAAACATGTGTCTTCTTCCTGTGGGTGAAAAGGATCAGCTTTTGTGGGAGGGGTTTCTGCCTGCTACTTAGACATATATTATTCTAGGCCTAAACCTCCCTCTCACTTTGAAGGATGAAATGATTTTCACATGCCTTTTTTCTATATTAGGCATAATTCTTAGGCTTTTTTTTTTCCAAGCCTACCCTATGCCCTTTGATTCTAACACCTGAAAGCATCCATGTTTTATGTGCATACAAGAAGGACAGCTGAAAATTGCCTAAATGAGATTTCCATTTTTGCCATTGGAGACAGTCAGCTTTGAACGAATTCCATCGTGCCTTTTACCCCTTGGACATGCTCAGTTTGGCTATGTTGTAAGCTACCCTAACCCAATATATAACTTAGATTACATGGTCCTCAACAATCTGGGTCTCTGCTTGTTGTTGGAACGCACCATGAATCCACTGCCTTAACAAATATTCCTCTCTAGTTCACGAATGCCCTGGTATTCCACAGAAGCCAGAAAACTACCGTGAGAATATTAAATAATACATTCACGAAAACAAGTCTGGAGCTGGGAAGAGACCTCAGTGGTTAAGGGCATAAACATGAGGATCGAAGTCTGGATCCTCAACACACACATGAAAGACTGGTGTGACACACGTGCCTATAATCCCAGTACTTAGAGGCAGGGGCTTGGCGAGTTGGAGTCAGAAATAGAATGATGATTCGGGTTTGATGGTCAACAGCCAGCCTAGTTGAAAAATGACAGTTTCTAGGTTCAGAGAGAGAGAGTCAGAGAGAGAGAGAAAGATCCTGCCTCAGTGGAGTAGGGAGAGCAACGGAGGAGGCCCCTGTATCTTCTTCTTCTGCTCTTTACACAGAAGCCTAGTGCATGCACCCTTGAAGACCACACACACACACACACACACACACACACACACACACACACTAATTCTTATAAAATGATGCTGTTTTGAAAGGAAAGAAAATGTGTCCTTGAGTGAAAATGAGGGATGGACCTCATTTGTCTAATTAATTTGTCTAAAGCCCACGAGTGCTATTTTCTGTGCTCCAGTTACGCAATACTTTGACTTTTAATTTCTTCGTCTTCCCTGAATCCCCAGGATTTCACTCACTCACTGGGAGTCTTTCACTGTTGCACCCGGACTGGCCGGAGAGGGGCGGGGGGGGGGGGACTCTTCATCTTGATAAGCTGTAAAACTCTCTCCTTGATAGGAGTTTTGTTCCTCTGGTCCGTTCCATCTTCTAACCAGATCTGTCTCCTTCCTGTAGCAAAAATGCAGACTGAACCCCACTTATCACATTAAAAAGTGGCACTCACTCCTGAGTCAGCTCATGCGTCTCCTGACTGACACCATCCAATACTCTTCTTTGCTGCGTGTTAATTCCACTTCCTATGACTTGTTTGGATGTCACTCATTCCCAGTACACAGAGTGAGTCTGGCTTTCCTCTCCATGTTATTATCATAAATTACTAATTTTTAAATTGAATGGTGCTACCTCTTTTGTAATTAACACTCCTCTTTTACAATATTCTGCCAGATAATTACATTAGAGACCTTTTTAGGAACAGAACTTACTGTAACTGGATGGAGCATAATAAGAAAGGGAGTCAGAGAGACCCAAGATTGAACTGTTTTCTCTGATATTTAATGGCTTGTGACCCTGAACATGTTTCTTGTCTTCTCAGCATCGCTTTTATGTTCTGTAAGAAACCTGGATAAGGAAAAGTAACTCCTAAGGTTATAGTGAACAACTAAATAAAGTGCTAAATATAATTTTCTTACCACACCGCCCAGGAAGCGCTCCATGCAGTCATTATTAACTCTGGTATGCATTTTTTAACCCCAGCACCTGGCTGTGTGCTTTATTTTGAGCAATAAATCACTGTTTGTTAACTGATGCCATTGTGATCCTGAATTTCTTCAATGTTTCTTTCTCCCTTAGCATGGACTTATCTGCAAAGGACAGCTTGGTCCCCTGTATTTCAGATTCTTCATGAGGAAGCAGGTGGCATATCTCAGGAACTGCTTGAGACAACACTTACCATTCAGAAATGAACTCAGGGAGGCCACCGAAAGAATCCTACCAACCAAAGTAGAAATTCATTCACCACGAAGAGCTATTTTGGAACTTCAGGGTCAGAGAAGTAGTGCGCAGCTGAAAATTAATAGCATGCTGTAAACGTTGCCTTTTAATAATAAAATAATTGAGGGCTGGAGACATTTAGACTCCTTTCAGAGACATCAGCCAGAGTAGTTCCAAGAACAAGCCAGGAGAGGAAAAGCAGTTGGTGATTCTTCCTAGTACTAGGAACTTTCTCCTTCCCTTTCCTTGGGCAAGAACAGCAGTTTTTCTCTCCAGGGTACTTGCAATTGGTGAGGTTTCTAAAACATACCCCTAGAGGGCGCAATGGCTCTCTTCCTGTAGCTGACAACCCTGGGCAAACAGTGCAGGAAAGAGAATATGTTCTGAGTAAACATGAGCTTCAACCCGCCTGAAATGTAGATGAAATTAATTAAGATGCAATATCAACTCATTAGTTTCATTAACCAGTGCTTAAAAAGTGCCTACTACGTACAGGCCTTTTTCTGCTGGCACTATTTTCAGTTAGGGATATTCAACAGTCAATTTCATTTCCATTTAAAAGTTGACTTCGAAACTAGTAAATCAACAGTCATTGTAAATGTCAAATTTCTGTCATTTTTTTTACAAGAAGTGAGATCCGTCTCATTCTTTAGATAAAAGAATGTTTAAAACTGTGCTCTACTTACTACAGCCTTTTCATTTTAATGTAGAATATTCTAATTTTCTGCAATGAGTGAAGTTTGTAGATCTTGAGAAATGTAACATTCTCATATATACTCTGCTCAGTTAAGGAAAGACTGGAATTCAGAACAAGATGATTTATTAGTAAGAGCTAAAGGAGGAGAAGGAGGGATGGCTAGGGTGAAGTCTGCTTGCTGCGCTTGCAGAGGACCCAAGTTCAGTTCCCAGCACCCCCAGCAGGTGTAACTCCAGCTCCAGGAGGATTCACACAGTCACACCACAGCTGGTCTCTACAGGCCCCTGTACCCACATGCATGCACATGAACACATACCCATACACACATTTACATAATTAAAATTAAAAGTAATATATTAGTACTCTGCTAAAAAGAAGAGAATAGAGCAATTCAAATAAAGGACCTAGAACTCAAAGCTGACAGCAGGACACAGGAGACCACTGCCTTTTGAGGTTTGTTAAACAATAAAACAATGGGCTGGAGAGACAACTCAGCAGTTAAGAGCACAGGCAGCTCTTGCTGAGGACCTGGGTTTGATTCCCAGCACCCACATGGCAACAAACAATAGTCCAGAACTCCTGTTCCAGGGGATCCAACACCCTCTTCTGACCGCCACAGGCATTGCATGACCTGGGTGCACTTATATTCACATACACATAAAATAAACACATTAAATAAAATATTCTAAAAATAATAAATAAGAATTACTGAGTGAGGGTTCATGGGCAGTGTCTAAGTGCTCCTGTAAGTCTATCAAAGTCTAATCTTAGACAAAGACCTCTTACAGTCACACTCTCCACTCAGTCCATACCACTTTTTAGTTTCTGAAGAATAAACACATCCACAGGCACAAATTTGCATGCTGACTTCTTTTCCTGTGGGTGTTTCACACAAGGCATACGTGATTTGTGGCTTTGGCAGTCTGATTTGGGTTTTGCCCTAGAGAAAGACTCTGGGTCTCATGTGTATATATAGTAAATGAAGCATATTAATGGTATAATTGGTACACGGTGGATCATGCTGTAACCCTGGATCTCATGGTATCTCAACAGTGAGCTAACTTAGGGATGGCACGTTGTATTTTGCCTCTTGAAATGTCCCAGAGCCCCGCTTTCCAGATGACATGCAGAGTTGGGGGTTAGATGGATTATTGACAGTAGGTTTTGTTCCAAGCAGACTTAATAAGCTTACATAATAAGAGCCTTTCTACTAGATTGGAAATAAAAATGATTGTCCTAAGGATTAGGTCACCAGTCCCCACCTCTCCCAAGGGTACAGCTTTATCAAAGCAAGGAGAGGCTGGAAGAAGTAAGAATACCGATTTCATCCACTGCATACAAAAGTGCCCTTTGTCTCTCAGGATGGCTAGGTAACACATAACCTTGCCCTATTTAAGCTTAACCCAGAAAATCTCTTTTGAGGGCTACTTCTAATCAAGAGGCAAATCTGAACTTGAGCTGTGATGAGTAGGTATTTGAGAATCATCGATGAATGGCCTTCTGGGGAGCAAAGCAATTCCTTCTGGCATATCTTATATGACACGAACCGATTCTAGGTAGAAAAGGAATCCTGACCCCTCAAAGCAATGAGCATGTTTCCCATCTCTTCATGTTACAGACACTGTGGGGCAGGAAGGCAGGCGTTCCAAGGCGCCCTGCCTCCAAAACGATCACGTGCCTTTTCTCAGCTAGAATAATCATTCTAATCTGCCCAAGTCCAAGAAGGTCCTTGTATTTATTGTGAAGTTTTTCAGTACTAAACATAAGAAGGTCCTGGGTACACCGGGATGAGTTTGCACGTAATTGAGTCAACTGGAAATTTGGAAACAATTCAGCAAAATGTTATCTTGATGGATCACCAGCATCTCCCCTCCCCCCCCTTGGGAATTAGTTCCACCACTCCGCATCTTCAGTGACTACTCTCAGCCCAATGAATATGCATTTTATACCCTGGTATTTCATCAACACTTAAAACTCCACATTCTAAAAATTACTTAAGTCATAAAATAAATTCGATGTTGAACTGATTTCTTTTTTCATTTTCTTAACTTATTTAATTCTCGGTCATTGCCTCCAGACGTTTTGAGTTAAAATGAACATTGCCGGGGGGGAAAAAATGTGCAGATGCTTAATTCTTTGCAGGATTTCTAATTTTATGTATGGACTTTTTATAGCCCATTACAATAAAATGAGTTGGATTTATTACACGCTAACAACAATAACAAAACCATGGGCTGAACAGTAATTAGTTTGACTAGACATTTATCCTTTAACTAGAAAAACAATTATAATCTTATGCTCCAGAAAAACTAATTTTTATATTTTATATCAGAGGTCACTTTGCCAGACCCACTCTAATATTGTGATTAAATAGACAAAACAGTGTGTACTTCAGGTCTCCAGTCTACCAAGCATTTGCTACTTGTATTTACTTTTGTGTATATCTGTAAGGTACAGAGTCTCCTGGGTTGAATGCTCCTAGTACACCAATAACATCATTACAGATCTTTCTCTTCACCCATCCTGTCTCAACAACCTCTTCCTGGGTTAGTTTTTAACATGTATATTCCCAGGAAGATAGCCTATACTTGGTTTTACCTTACTAGTTAACATTTGACAGAGCAGTGTATGAAGTCAAGCCTCCAACTTATATCCTCTGGCCCAGGCAGTAGATAAGATGTTTTCCTGAAGGCCAGTCATTCTCCTGATGGCACCACACCCTCTCAAGACAGGGCAGCTGGTCCCAGACTTGTCTATTAGTGCTGCTCAAAGTTCCCAGTATGATGCCAGACTTGCATTTACCAGTCTTCTAATTCCCTCTATACTGGGACACTCATCAATCACTTTTCCCAGAGACAATAGAGTACCTCTTAAAATCCTTATCCACAATCCCGGTGTCAGTTCATAACCCCACCTTTTAACAGAGATCAAATCTTCCATCGCATTTGAACCCAATTCCGCAAATGTCTCCCAACATTTTGTGTTGGAGAGGGGTATATGTCCTGAGCAAGAGTAAAAAGGAAATAACAACTTCTCTATTACATTGTTTATTTTTAAAGATATGTTTGTATTTCATGTGTATGACTGGTTTTCCTGCATGTCTTTAAGTGTACCACATGCATGCAATGCCTTTGGAGGTCAGAAGAGGACACTGGATCACCTGGAATTGGAGTTACAGATGTTGTTAACCACTGTGTGGGTGCTGGGAACTGAATTTGTGTTCTCTGCAAGATCAACCAGTGCTCTGAACTGCTGAGCCATCTCTCCAGCCCCATTAAATTATATTTAACTAGGCCTAATTATGGCTAAATTGAAGAAACACAAAGCTATGGGTATCAGGAAATGTCTTAGCAGGGAAGGTCCTCGATTCCAAAGCATGAGAACGTGAGTTTGGAACCCCAGTAGCCCCATGCAAAGACTGGGTACAGTCGTGTTTGCCTGTAATCACAATGCTGGTGGGGGAAAAACAGGTGGATTTCTGGGGTTTGCTGGTAAACCACTTTAGCTGAATTAGTTGACCTCCAGGTTCAGTCAAAGAAGGAGGAGGAGGAGGAGGAGGAAGAGGAGGAGGAGGAGGAGGAAGAGGAGGAGAAGGAGGAGGAGGAGGAGGAGGAGGTGGAGGAGGAGGAGGAGGAGATACTGAATATTAACCATGGCATCAACATGTACACACATGGGCACACACATGAACACACACATATGCACACACACAATGATGTCACATTTCAGAAGCAGTGTTAACACTAACCCACATGTATACACATGGATGCACACAGAGTGAGGCTGAGTGTACTTCCTCCCCAGTTCTCCTGTAGTCACGCACATTGTGTTTTCCTTACTATGAATTCTAAACTCGCATGAAAATCTCGAAACACTGCTTTAGGACCCATTTCTACTATGAATTTTCAAGTTGTTATGACTATGTTGTTCCCATCACACATTGCACATCTGCATGTTGATCTCAGCAGACTTGATGCAGCTATTTTGCCCCTGAGAGAATCTAGTCACCAAAGGGATGGGTAGATAAGATTCAGCCCATTTCTGGGCTCATCGTTGCTATCAAGCACTTTCTGTTTACAATATTTTTGTGTGTTTTCATTGAGACGGAGTCTCCCTGTAGTCACAGCTGGCCTGAAACTCTCCAGATAGGCCAGGCTGGCCTTCATCCCGCAGAGACCTCTCTGCCTCTACCTCCTAAGTGCTGAGATAAAAGGCCTGTGCCACCATGCCTGACTTCAGTCTACAATTTTCTTGCTTGGCTATAGACTGTAATAGGCTCTGATTTTATCTATTTTTATAAGTGTTTAATGTGTCTATGAAGCTATAACTTATTTTTTAAGATGTATTCTTATTATTTTCAGTTAGGTCCATGTGCGGGGGGTGGGGGTCGTACAGGTGCATGTGAATGTATGTGGAGGTCAAAGCATCAGGTCCTCTTGTGTTGGAGTTACAGACAGTTGGGAGCCTCCTGTCAATGGTCCTGGAAACTAAATTGAGGTCCTCTGGGAGATTAATAAGTGTTCCTAACTACTGAGCTATCTCTCCAGTCCCTAGTTATAATATTTTACTTCACTATACTAATGTTCTAATAGCTTTAGCAAGAAAGAATTTAGCCAGGAAGCTGCCGTTTGTTCCTGCATGAGCTCTCCTTTTTGCTGGTGTATTTATTTCATTATTTTCCCTGGAAGCTATAACTAGCTAATGTTGATAATTTCTCATTAGGTGCTTAATAGAATAAGAGATTCAAGGACACACAGGTTCAAGGTACAAAGGGAGCCAAGAAATATTTGCTTGAGGAATGTAGGCTGCAGGGAGAAGTCACCTCTTAGAGAAATAGTGGAAAAGAGTTCATGTGTTCTGAAAAGAAGACATTTTGTATGTAGGGAACACATTTAAATTCAGTGAAGCCCTGACAGTCAATTATAGGGTCAAATCCCTCCAACTCAGAGATAGCCTGGCAAAGCGCCATTCATGCTGTTGTTCTTTCTAGAATCAGTTTTGTTGATTTCAGGTGACTGTTTTTCAAACACGGTATCTGTCCTCTGGATGGATGCCTTCGGAATAAAAGATAATTAAACCTGGCTCTCTTTTGCACACCACTATGGCTTCCTTCAGAACTATATGAAGTCCAAGATCATCAAAAAGGAAGATTAATAGGTTCCTCAGACACTAGTCAGTTTAGCATGTCCAAATTAATCACAGCTGGCAGAAACTCAAAGGTATTGACAGCCAAGTGTGAAGAAGATTCAAAGACTGGATCCTGATACCCAACATGGGCTATGAGCACACAAGAAAACAGAACATATGTTTCCTTGGATTCCAGAAGTTCCTGGTCCACATCATCAAGGACCTGGATGTGCTTCTGATGGGCAATGCATCGCAGTGTGCTGAGATCACACACAGTGTTACTCTAAGCACTGCAGAGACACCACGGGAAGAGCAGCAGAAATGACTCAGATCACCAATCCCAATGCCAGGCTCTACAGCAGAAAAAAGAAGTGGATGGTCCCCACGCACGCTTGATTTGTGCTTAAATAAAAGCACAAAACTGCCCAAAATGGGAAAAATTAACAGAATAAGTAAGTTTTTATTCTTTGAGATCAAGCAATGCCTTCTCTAAGTATATGCACATCTTACATGACTGGGAATAAATTACTTAGTCTAAGCATTTTGTGAGACATTTGTTAAACAAATTTATGTCTTGTGTGGAAATCAATTGCAAGGTACAATAAGTAATGATAATTTTGTGGTCTCATCATAGACAAGAAATAGGCCTGGGTGCCTAAAATATAACGTCCTAAGATCCAGTTAGTTCTGAAATATTAGGTAGTGGCTTGCCTCCCATGTACAAGTTCAAGTCTCTAAGATAAAGTGTATTTTCAATGTTAAAACAACAAATGAAATGATTAGTAACCTCTAGGTCGTGGTGTGGACGTCTTCCCACATACACACCCAGTATATTAACCTTCACACTTCAAACCAGTCCAACAGGCACAAACAATACAGTGAAGGAAGGAGAGATGATTACTGGGAAAATAGACCCACATAGGAGGCTGGAAGCTGCCTCGGGGGAAATGGCTTGTTGTAAATACCAAGTCATGAATGCCATAATTTCTGTCTCATTGTGTTCCGTTTCTGGTGGCCCTATCACAGCCTTGGAACAGTACTGATACACTGTTATTCATCGAGGTAGAGATCACTTCCACTTTCTCTCACTATTTCTTGAGAAGTTTTTACCATGGCCAGAGATCTTTTGGCCTCTTTGTTTATTATGGGGCTACATGTAAAGGGAACTTATGCTCCTGAATGTGTGGGCTGGGGAGATGACTCAGTGAGGAAAAGAGCTTGTGAAGTTCAGCCTTCAGAACCTATGTAAAAAAAAAAAAAAACAAAAAAACAGCCAGATGTGATGGCACACATCTGTAACCCCAGCACCCCAATTTTGTGACGAGAGGCAGAGAAAGGAAAATCACCTGGAAGCTTCCTGGCTAGCTAGCCTGGTGTATGAAGCTCTGATGAAGCAAGTGCTGTCTCAGCCAAGTGGAAGATAGAACCGATTCCCCAGAGTGGTCCTCTGACCTCATTCATGCTGTGGCATGCATGCATCTGTACACAAACATGCACACAGTCACACACACAAGACAGAGGGCTAGGGGATTTATTCCCAGCTCTTCTGGAGAATCAACCTCCAAATTCATTCACATAATAAACATTAGAACATTTCAGCCTTCATGTTGTACATGCTTGTGTGTATGTGTGTGTGTGTGTGTGTGTGTGTGTGTGTGTGTAGGTGTGTGTGTGTGAGCGCTTCTAAGCGTTGTTTTCAGATGTATGTGTTTACTGAAAACACTGGAAAGCAATCCAATTTCATAACACCAGGGACAACAGTTTCAGTTTGGAGGTTCTTCCTCTTGCCTGCTTCTTCTTTTACGACCTCAGTTGGACATAACCTGAGAATAAACTCAATTTCTAGGAGGTTTTTTGTTGCTGTTGTTCATTGGTTCTCTTTGTTTTGATTTCAAATGGCAAATTTAAGTCGAATGGGCTTGATCGTAGACACTGCAGAACTCTACCAATCTCAAGACTGGATCCTGTTTTTCACAGTCAGCCATAAAGTTTATTACTAATTTAATCCAACAAGATCGACAGAAACAAGACACTGTCATGATTTATGTGTGATTTTGTGACTACATACAACTCACTTTTTAATTAGTGCATCAACAGTTCCTTTAAGCCTTCCAAGCACATTTAGACTAGCTTGCTTCATCAGATTGGCAGAAGAATTTTTGCAGTCTTGGAATAAACATATGACTTTTATTGCATAACAAATTAAATCATTGTAAATACAACTAGTAACAATGTACAGTGACTCGAATATGAAAGATAGTGTGTTTTGAACTCTTTAAAATGGCCAGCTGATCATTTAATAAAATTGCATGTTTCAATACGACAACAAATACTTTTTCTGATCTAAAGACGTGCAGAAATTAAGAAGTAACGGAAACTTGATTGTGGGATTCACTGAGATGTCTTAAGCCAGGATTTCTTAACCCAAAGGCACATAGAACATTCTGAGTCAAAGTTCTCTATTGTAGAGGCTTGATTTTACATTTGAGTAGGATCAGCAATCACAGTGTCTCCTAACTGCATCCCACTGTCCACAATTTGTGATATCCCAAAATAACTTGACTCTACCACATTCACTAGGGGAAAAATTTAGTTATAATTGAATACTAGTAGAAAATACAAGGGATTTTGGTATGGTTTTGATTTGTTTTCAGTCTTTCAAGATAGAATTTATAACTGTGTTTAAGAAACCTTATGGGAGCTGTTATGTCAAGATCACAGATCTGTTAGTGGCAATGGATTTTTGTTTTCCAATGAGACATTAGAATCAAGTAGAGAGAGAAAATACTACATAAGAGTAGATACACATCCTTAAAGCAGACTTAGCAAGTTGTTTGAAGCACTGTATTTGGAATCTCTTCATGGTTTTTAATGAATACAAACTACAGATTCTTTTTTAAAATACTTTATTAATTAATTTCATTTTCTGTGTATGAGTATATTGCCTGCTTGCATATAAGTGCACTCTTATTGTACAATGCCTGAGGAGGTCAGAAGGGGATGGATCTCCTGGAATTGGAGTTAAAGATGGTTGTAGGGCACTACAACCCACCATGTGGGTGCTGGAAACCCTAGTCCACTGAAAAAACAACCAGTGCTCTTGATCGCTGAGCCATCCTTCCAGCTCCAGAACTCCATATTCTTAAGGGCCAGGTAGGACTGAAGATTTCCATGGGTAGGCCCCTACCTTGCTATCTAAACATGCTTTATCTAAACATGTTTTAAGGGTGCAAAGGCAAAATTGGGGCAATATTAAAATACTCTTCCCAGATATTATCATATTTTGATAATAAATTAATGTTAAAACAAGTGTTGGTATGCATATAGATTTACCATTTATCAACAATTTAAGTAAGTTCACAAATTAATGAGATGTATTCCTTAATTACTTTTTATCTCCAGGATTAAAGTTTGGCAGATTATTTGATGCCATAGGATGAAGAACATCAACATTTTTCAGAGCTGATATTTACAGCTTTTTTGAGAGATGATTTGGAGGGAGACAAGCTTAGTAAAACATTCTGGAAGGACACAAAGACAGTGCCCACTCATGAAGGCTAAAGACTAGGTGCACAGGAAACATGTTCTCCTTCTCTGTTGATTTTGAGACTATTTTGGAAACTCAGTGCCACTGAAGATGACTTTCTGTCCCTTTTCAGCTCAATGCCTGACTTTGTTCTGCCTATAGAATTCAGCATTCAGGAACTATTTGATGACTGTAGTAAATGGGAGAATCTGTCTAGGTCCCCACAATTTCCTATTTGAAGAGTCTTATGCATGAGGCACAATATCCATCTCATTTGAGAGAGCAGCTCTTCAAGCCATGTGCTGTGGATATTCGGTTGCAAGATATATTATCTTCATTGTCAAAGGAAGGAGAAAGAAGAGGAGGAAGAGGAGGAAGAGGGAGAAGAGAAGGAGGAGAAAGAGGAGGAAGAGGAAGGAAGAGAAAGGAGAAAAAGGAGGAGGGAGAGGAGGGGAGAGTGAAACTTTGCAGCAAGTTGATATCGTAAACCTTCATCTACAATATTCTGAAATGAGAACTATTCACCAAACTTGCCTGGGGGTTCTTTGGGAGGTGTTTTTTTCATGTCATGGAAGTGGGAAACAAGCAGGCAGACTCCTAATATCCAGTCTACTATGAGTAAGTTTTTATATTGGTTAAAATTTCTGCTCTTAGAAGTTGTTTTTTATAAAAATAAATAAACAGATGTATAATAAATAAAGAAAAACAAACAAACACAGCGGAGTCCAGGAGTTGCAATCTGGGGCCCTGGGCTTGCTATTTTTCCCCCAGTACCCTACAGTAGACTAAGCGGTAAGCAGAAACAACCCGACTCTTACACAACACGTAAATGACAGAGCAGAAGCTGCTTCTGATATTCAGTAAACTAGAGAAGGTAATTACTAGATCAAGCATCGGTTACTGTGTAGAAAAAAGAATTTCATCTGTGCTTCAGGGACCGAGGACTCTCTTTCTCAGCTTGCTTCCAATAGCTGTAACAAAACACTCTGACCAATACCAACTTGGGGAAGAAAGGGTGTATTTGGCTCACATCTCCCAGGCCGCAGTTCATCACTGAGGGAGCCCAAGGTAGGAACTCAGAGCAGAAACCTGGAGGCAGGAGCTGGAGCACAGGCCATGGAGGAATGCTGCTTACTGACTTGCTCCCCTGGCCCATGCTCAGCCTGCTTCTTCTACAATGCATAACAACATGCCTGGGTGGCACCACCCACATCTCTCAACAATCAAAATGCCCCACAGACATGGCTGCAGGCCAGTCCAATTGAGGCAGTTCCCCAATTGAGGCTCCTTCAACCCAGTGTGTCAAGCTGACACTAAAGCTCTCCGGCACACTCTCCATTGCACAGACCAAAAGTCCTAAGTTCTTATCCTGGATCCTGCTCTTCATCTTCCCCTGAAAGCTTCTACTCCTTTTACCATGATTCAGACACCTCACCTTTCCCACCACTGCTATCACAGCTTCACAACTTTGCATCCACCATCCTTCTAGGACAGTCCTTCCTTCAAGTTTTCCACATCTAGCGGACACTCATATTCAGATGTTCTCCTAGCTCAAGAAGCCACTCCCTTGGAGATAGCTTCCTGTCTTTTCACTCTAACTGCACTAACAAGCACCCCACATCTCCACTGCTGACCTTTGACCCCATTCCCTGAGTTTATTTTCTCCTAAAATTCCTCATTATTAAAAATTATCTTATCATTTACTTGATGGTATGTTCATCGCCAACATCTGCTCAGTGGAAAGGAAACTGTAGGAAATAGAGAGTTTTGTCAGTCTTGTAGACATTGGTTTGAGTACATATATTCTTGATTCTTAAAGGAAACTATAAAACACAACTGACCTGTGTGGGAAGAAAAACAAAGATCTCGTCTCTTTACTCATCAATAAACAACTAAAATAGCAATGAAGTGTGAGAGAGAAAGCATTCCTGATCAATGCTGGTCTTGACACAGTATGGACCTTGCTGAAAGGCATCATGTGATCTTAGAATCCTGCTTCAAAGTCAGCCTCCCAAAGCCAATGGGAACATAAGCCAAGGTTTAAATGGAATATACCACAGTTTTTGCTCTTCTCTCATTAGGAGAATTTGCATAGCATATAAGAGGTTTCCCCTCCAGGTTTTAACCTCTAACATCTGTGATTTATGGAGTAGGCTCTGCAGATGTTAACCAGAAAGGGCAGCCAGGCAAGAGCCAAGTCAGAGATGAAAACAAATAACCCAGTTGCCGATTTAAAGCATTTTTTTCTGAGATTTAGACATTATTAAGACGTCAAACCTAAAGGTGCTTGATTTCATACAAGCAGTCTGCCAAGTTGTGAAATTTTCACAAGTGCTGCTCTTCAGAAAATAGAACCAGACATGAAACCTTCAGCTGGGTCCCTACAATTAAAAAAAAAAAAAAAGCATAGCAAAGTTTGTTGCAAATGCAGGCAGATAGCTGAGGAATTAGAAGGCCAGGTTGGCTTGAGGAAGCAAACCACAACAATGGTCACTGTGATAAAAGCTCTGAGAGCATCTTTATACTTCAAACTCCATGCTCTGAAATCGTGCCCATTGCCTCTATGCTTAGACAAACATATCTTCCAAGGAGGGGGATTCCGGGACTTGTGGGAGAGCTGTGACAGGGAAGCGTATCAGAATGATGGTGGGGAACTGAAAGCCATGTGGCAGGTGTAGTATCCACTTCTAAACAAACAGCTGAAGGGAGTGTAAGGTAGCCTGAGAAGCCCCAGTGTCTTCTAATCAAACCTGGGAGCGAGGGAGGAGAGAACACTGTCTTCTCTGTGAATGGGTACTTTGGCCCTCATTAAGTGGGTCCTTCATGAAGGACTTCCTGTGGAGATGAAGGCAGGCTTTTCAAACTGTTTGAAGATTCCCAGTTGACATTTGAGTTGAATAATTTATCTTTCATCCACAATTCAAGTCCATGAGTCGGTTTTTAGTTCAATGGTTGGATTTAGGTTTATTCTAGCAACTAAAACTCTCCTTGAAACACATTCTCTGTTATCTGTGTTCTACCAAATGCTTCATTCATCCCTAAAATACATTGAACAAGTATAGTCAAATTAACAAGCATTTATCGAACAACTTTGGCCTTAAAACTGTGAGAGATCTGAGGCCATTTCTTATTTAGCTGACCAGATTATCGTCAGCAGGTACAAGTTGAGGTGTATGGCCCGTGACTGAATATTCATACACTCATTCACGGGTTCCTTATCACTGCAGTCCATGTCTCATTCTGAGTTACATTTCCTTTAAGTAGAAGCATTTTCCTTGGGACTCCAGAATTGGGTACTCAGAATTTCCATTGGGAAATGCCTCACTCTTTTTCAGGAGCATATTTATTGCTATTTTTTAGAAAAAGAAGAAATGAAAGGCACCTGGGCAGAACAGCAGAAAATGCTGGAACATTTATTTATTCTTGCATGTGTACGCTTTATATGTAGACACATGCTCCTGAGTATGTGCACATGTTCCTGTGGGTACACATGCACAAGTGTCTGCAGGGAGGCCAAAGGTTGACACTGAGTGTTGTCCTCAGTTCCTGTTCACCTTGTTTTTGGGGAACAGGTTCTCACATTAAACCTGGATCTCACCAATTCAGCTAGGCTGACTGACCATCAATCTCCAGGGATCCTTCTGTCTCTGTCCCTCCTCCCCACAGTGCTAAGGTTACAGACACCTGCCACTGTGTTCAGTCTTTATGTGGGTTCTGGGAACCTGAACTCAGATCCTCATGCTTGCCCTACAAACATTTTTACTCATTGAACCAACTCCCAGGCTCCTATTAAATCATTTAGAAGCAACAGCATACAAAAAATTCATTTCCAAGAGAATTTTGACCTTAAAAATATGGATGGACTCACTGACCTTGCTTTCCACTAACTAATGGGAGAAATTAATTACATCAGGACCCAAGTAGAGTCTCAGGAGGATGCAGTAACCACTCTTTTAATGAACTGTTCAATTAGCCTTTAAGACTAGAACTTGTATTTGTAGTGGGGTTGTCCCCAAACACGAGGAGCATTATTACTTTATTTTCAAAATTTAACTGGCCCTCAGTATGCGGTTACTCATAAAGAAAAGAACACTTTCAGAATAGCCACGGGTATTTTTAAAAATAGTGCCCACTAAAGGTCATAATATTGACGCAATTTTCCAGGGACTGGTTTCATTTTTTCCCAGTGTGTTGGTAATTAGGTCATTGGGCCAGTCCTCCTCTGGACTGACCAGTATGGTTTTACCAGGTTTGCTTCTAAAATTAGTCTTGTGTAGGAATTGTTAGTCACTATCAGCCTTTTTTTTTTCAAGTTAATTTGTCTCTTCTGGAAGGTGCCAATTACACCTCCCTGGAAACTTCAATTTTCCATGTGTTCATAGAACCAGGATCCACCAATCTGCCCTACCGCACACCGACTTTTCCATAGCTCTGATTTGGCTGTACCAGCAGGGAAAGATGGTTTATGCTGTAGATTTTGGACTTCCCCCTGGAAGCAGCCAAAGAATTGGCAAGCATTGTTTGATTTTCACATGAGGAAGCGCCCGGCAATCCAGGAAGCGTGTCTGAGACGTGGGCAGCACCAACCCCAAGCCTATTTGATACAGGCCTACCCGGTGGTTGGCGGCTGCCTTTGTTTTCTCCTGGCATCCTTTGGGGAGTACCACTTCTACACTTTTAAGTAGAAAAAACGCTTTCTCGGGAGACATATTGGCCTTCACACAGGGACATTGAATTCAGTGGGAAGCCAGAACAGTGTAGAGAAAGCGATGTTCCTGAGTGCTAACGCCACATTCATGGAAACCATTTGGATTCACATCAGTGGCGCAAAGTGAACACGAGTAACAAGAGACTGCAACCATGGCACACGCTGGTGCGGTTTGTGAAGCTGTGAAGATAGGGACTCGGCAGCTCTTCGCACAGCTAGCTCCCTGTTTCCTGTGCCTATCCAAGTGCAGAAGATCGATCCGTCTATAGTGGCGTTTAGTAGAAGGCTTGAATAACACAGCTGCGTGAATGTAGGGGTCAAGAATGTCTGTTCATCGCAGTACAGACATTTGCAGATCCTGACTTACAATAAGTGTTGGGATAGCTTTAGGAAATCATGCACATCTGTTAACTCTCTGAGCCTCATCTTGTTTTTGTATAAATGTAAAGAAGTAATGCAGTTTTGTAAGATGTATGTACTGTTCTCAGATCATGGCACACAGTGTTCTAGGAGAAATACTTTTGACTTTTTTGGGATATCAGAACTACTTGTGACTAGGAAGATGGCTCAGCAGGTAAAGGCTCTTGTTGCTAAGCCTGAGGGGCTAAGTTTGATCCCTGAATCCCATATGGTAGAGAAAGAGAGCCAAACCCCTCAAGTTTTCCACTGACCTCCATATAAGTGCCATGATACCAGTATGCCCCCTCCCAAATCAATAAAAAGCATAATAAAAGTATCATTTTAAAACAACTACTCTTTATGATAGTACACAGATCCAAGTTACTTCTCCCCTCTCTGTGTTTATACTTGTGCAATTTACAATCAGAAGATTTTTAATAGGTATCAAATCAAGGCCATAAAAAGCCAGTGTCACCTAAATACTGATAAAGTAACACAAATTATTCGTTTAATTAAATCTAGAATTGTTATATGTGTCTCTTTCATAATCTGCTTGATAAATTCAGACATCTATAGAAAGCACTCTTAGTTCCTACAGAGAAAGACAAAGAGGAGAAATGTAACCAACCTAACTGATCATTCTGTGTTGCTGGCCTAAGGAATCATCTTTTCAAAAACAAATGCCAGCTGCTCTTGAAAGAAAGTTTGGCAAATTTGTATCATTCAGATGCTGGCAACTGAAAGACAATTTTTCACAAATGAGTGAAGTGACTCTGTCACAGGAACACAAAAGGCAACATTTGTTTACAATGCTAAAATATGGGGTTCCAAGTGAAAATGAGCTTTTTGGAAAAACCTGTTTCTGCCAGCACGTGCTTGACAGTTTTGCACTATTTCAAGACTCCTTGGCTATGGCTGGTGATGATAGGAACAACTGTGGTTGTTTCATATAATGAAAATCTGCCAGGGCTGCTGGATCTAGGTCCTTGAGCAAACCGTGTTCACCAGATGACCAGGGCTGGAAGAAAGAGCGGATGCCAACAGATCCACGTAGCAGACCTCGGATGCGGTAGCACAGAAATTCATTGAGAGCATCTAGCTCTCCACATTACAGAGAAACTTTAAGACACTACATTTGAAAGAACTGGGTTACATGTCAAAGAAGAAATATCAGCAATCCTCTGAGAAGATGCATTCTTATTCCCTTTATGTATCTTTATGTTTCCCAGTATCCCAGCATTCTTCTGTGATTTGAAACAGAATGACTTAGAGAAACAGAAGAATTCAGTTGATTTTTATTTTTTATTTTATTTTCCAGGGGTACCTATGAGTAGGAATGTGGATGTGGTTGCAGGTGCCCTCGGAGTCGATCCTTTGGAGCTGGAGTTTGTGGCGGTTCTGTACTTCTGGATATGGGTGCTGGTAAACTGAACTCAGCTCCTGTGGAAGGATGCTATGTGTTCTGAAACTCTGAACTTTCCCTCTAGTTCCCTCAGCTGACTCCTTTTAAGCCATACTTTAAAGAAAATTCCAGAAGTGTTAACAATAAAGCAATAATATTTTCTCTTTCTCTTTTATTTGGGAAACAGTCATTTCTCATTTAAAAATATGATATTTAAATGTTTATCTCTCTCTATTAATGAATATATATTTTAAATTCTCATTCGCAACTTTTATTTTAACAAATATTAATAGACTGTACCTAACGTAAAAACTGTGTGGTCCCAGTAGGTTTTTATTTTGTTTTGTTTAGCTCTGTCTTGTTTTTTCATTTGTTTGTTTGTTTTTGTCTTTTTTTGTTGTTTAACAGGGTAAAGTATCCTGGGACCAAAATGTTTGGAAAGTAATGCTTCAAGAGTGATAGTTCTGTATTGGCACCCATGGGTGTGGATAGCAGAAGTTCACCTTGAAAACCTCAAAGACATAGAAGAAGCCAGACACAGTTGGATCCCTTCTGGGTCACTTGAGAATGTTTATGTAGACCTTCAGAATTGTTGCAGGGGCTCAAGACTTATGAGACTAACCACTGAATCCGGTTCAAACCTGGCAGTAGACTAATAGAACTGTGAGTAACCCATTTTCTAAATCTTCCTTTGACTAATTTCCCTGGTTCCCAAGAGCACAGAATCCCTTTGCTTTTTCCCAGTTGACTTCTTAGTAACAATTGCGTATTGTTTTGTAAAAGTCAGGGGCTATTCATTGCAATCCACCAATAACAAAGATACTTTCCCTTGACAGCTAAGAAGGGTATCAGTTTTGTTAGGAGTACTTTCTTAGGCTGCTGAGTGGCTCCTGGGTTTCCTCTTTGGAAGCAGTCACATTATCCCCAAGCTATCATGTGTAAATACTAAGCATGAGAGCTTCAGGATGTCCTGAACATATTTCTATTCATAGTGTTCCACATATAACAACCTGAGGTTTAATTCCAAAGCAGATATAAAAAAATGAAATTGTTTTTATACCTGGATCTCTCTTATCTTGTGCAATTAGCTCAGAACCATACATAATAAGCTTGATGAAAAAGTTAAACATTAACCACAATGTGGCTCTGCTTTACTCAATACATATATGTTGCAAACCTACAAACTGCAAGACCTTACACAAGGGTTTGCATAGAATCCTAATGACAAGCGCCCCCTACTCCACCCCTACAAAGTGTTATTTTAGTCCTACACTTAGCAAAATAAAGAGGCATTGGGTGAAAAACTTGCAAAGCTGAGTTTAAAATATATTTGCAACTTCAGGTGGATGATAACTGTGTCGAAGGTTAGGTAGATTAGAATGGGAACAAATTGGGGGACAAACCGGAGAAGAGGCATCTGCATTGTTCCAGTGAAGAATACTGGAGCAAAAGTTTGCTTCTCGCCTCTCTTTCTCTCTCTCTCTGGAATAATTATTGAAATTTCCCTCCACTATTTGCCACTAAGACCTCTCCAAGTGTTCAGCAGACTTGACCTGCTTTCAGAAGGACTCTTCATTTTGATGGTTTTGTAGCGGTTAAAAAATATGCTGTATACTATGGTCCCAATTCTCGGTATCAAACGTAGACTTCACTGGAATGTTAAGACTCCACTCTGTTTTGATTTTCACAGGGAATGCTAATTTGAATATCACAGTTGTAACCATTCTTAAAAACATTTTTAACATCATCAATGTTTACAGAAGAAGGCACAAATATCTGAGATTCCAAATTCAAATGCTAAGATGTAGCAGATGTTTCTGATCCTATATAAAGATGTCATAATTGGCTGGAAAAAGTGACCACCTTATTGTACAGCAGACAGCCCTCCTGGCTTTCCCATACATTCAGGACAAAGTTTGTATACTTGGTTCTTCATGGAAAGACTAGAAACTCCTGTGCCTCTTCATGCTCCAACATGCAGACCCCCCAGAGACTCGGGTGGCCTCCATTTCTCTCTCCACAGTGCTGTGTTTCTAGTTGCCTAGATACACTATGTTTATGTTCCTCTGGGAATGCTTATCCTGCTTCTCCCAGTTTTCTTTGCCCGAGGAAACACACTTATTTACTTGAGATTATTCTCAAGTACCACCTAAAGATGTGCAGGACTAAGACCTCAGGAAAGTCTTTGAATGCAAACTCCTATCCCTATCTGGACCCAGTTCTAAATCAGGCACATTTCTTCCTGTGCATGCTTTCTATGTAAACTTTACCCATCATTCAGAGTCTTCTTAGTACTGGCCTATTTCCATGCACACTTCTCTCCTTGGATCTGTAAACCACTCAAAGCCATGGGCTTCCTATTGTTGCCTTTTGTATCTTGAACAAACAGTGCAAATGGTGGGTATCTAGTAAATATCTATGGAACAAATGCATATACCATGCCCAGTGCCCCGTTTGAAGTCTTCTCATCACTGCAGAGGCTTAACATTCTGATTTTAGAGGACAAAACAAATACTAGCTTGGTTCTAGAAATCCTAGTCTTGATCACTGGAAAACTGACTTTCAAAGAGTCTTTAGAGGCTGGAGAGTTGTCTCTGTTGTTAAAACTATGTGTGGTTCTTGCAGAAAAACCAGGTTCCACTGCAAAACCCCCACATGGCAGCTCACAGCTGTCTGAAACTCTAGTTCCAGGGGATCCAATGCCTTTTTCTGGCCTCTCTAAGCATTGCATGAATATGATACACATACATACATGCAGACAAAACATCAATATACATTAAATAAAAATAAATCTTCAAAAACCCTTAAATATTCTTTAGTAGAAATAGTATGAATCAAAGCATAGATAACCTTCAGAAGCCAGAACAGAAACAACTCACCATTCCCCGTCACCCCAATTTCTTCAATGAAGCATAAGATCCTACTACTTGAGGGATGGATGAGAATGTGCCAGGATGGAGAAAGGCTCCTGGTGGACTTTAGAATATAGTGAACCTACCATGAGGCAAGAAAACAAACAAACAAACAAATAAAAATATATGACCAGAGTTCTAGAAAAAAGAGAGTTAATAAAAGAGACAAGGAGTAGAAAAGAACACTCCCCAGGTTTAGGACTGCTGTCTTTGTTGTCTCTGTCACCACAACTACCACCATCAATATCCTCCTTTCCGAATCCTCTCCAGAATGGGTTTCCAAAAAAAGAAAAAGAACATGCAACTTAAAAACCTTTAAGAAACATTGTTCATCATCTGAAATGTTAGGAAAAAGAAAGATCTAGTTGCAGAGCTTTTGAAGAAGCTGCAGCTGTTCCAGGTTGAGGGAGGGCTTCTTCCTGACCATCTCATTTTTATCTGGCTGGCTTCTCACAAACCTTGGCGCTTGCTGCATTAAAGACTCATCGGTACATGCCCATGCCCCCATTGTCTCAGAAGCTGGACATGGATTCTGGTATCCTAACCTGGTCATCCCCAATGTGTGAGGTGATTGGGGCAGATAGGAGCCTTTGGGAGAAATGGCATTGTCGGTCAAATGTCGCTAGCCCGCCACAGTTCAAGCGGGAGTTTAACCCATTTAATCCGTCTATGCGTTTAGTAGTAGGGCCTTTGGGAAATGATTAAATCATGAATGAAGACTTCAAGACTTTATAGGAGAGAGAGAGGTAAAGAGAGAGAGAAGAGAGAGAGAGGCTTGCTGCCCTTATGATACACAGTATACACAGTAAGTACATGCTATATGGCTTCTAGCCTCCCAAACCATGGGTCAAATATATTTGTTTTCTTTTTTAAAATTAAAAATAGTAAATAAGAGATATCAAGTTGGAAAGAGATGTGTTGGGGAATCCTGGGGAGAGTTTGGTAAGGGGTGGATATGATCAATATACATTGTAACATGTATGGAATTGTCAAAGAACAATAATAAAGTTTTTTGAAGACCTCCCATTAATCCTAGTACAATGCCTTAATTTCTTGCTTTGTAAACCTCAATGTATGAAATGAGTAAACTAAAAGTTCCTAGCTAAATAAATGTTAATGAAAATTTAACAAGATCATCTCCGTGAGGGTTTAGTATAGTCCTGAACACAGAAGAGACTTTCAGCAATGTCCTCTACCATTACCACCATCAAAAATTAAGTCCCTGATTGCCAGAATAATACGGACTAGGCAATTCAGGAAGAGTCCGTATCTCAGATCAGACATCTTCTGCTGGACATCAAGTAGGTGACTAGATCCTAGATGGGGGTGAAGCTGGTTGGTGTTTTTTATTGTGTGGAAATTACTTTTCAGAGACAGGATCATCCCATTTGTAAACTACTCCTTAAGCCAGGTGTGGTGGCACAGGCCTTTAATCCCAGGACTCAGGGAGGCAGAGGTAGGCAGATTCCTGGGATTTCCAAGCCAAACTGGTCTACATAATGAATTTCAAACCAGCTACGGCTACCCAGAGAGATGCTGTCTTTATCAAACAAAACAAAACAAAAACTATTTCTTAGATTTTCTACATAATGCTACGGTGAAAGATTTTTTTTCCCTTAATAAAACATTGCAACCGTGGTTGTTTGGAATAATTAAGTAATTTGCTTTTGTTTTTCTGCATTATGTCGTGCTTGAATTTTTTTTTTTTGACTGTAACTTACCTTTCTTCTTTGGCAAACTCCAGCCAGACAGATATTTGCCATTTCTTTATTGTTTTAGAGTATTAGCCCTAGACACATAAGCATTGTTGGAATGCAATGGAAAAAAAAATGTTTTAAATCTCAAATGGGGTAATAAACTGCAGCCAGAAGCTAATTGTCCTGAAACCTGAGCTATTATAACATGTTACTACTGTAGTGGGACCACTCGGCACTACTTTGGTGGGGTTGTTGTGTAATTGGTAGTAGATTACACTGCAGACATATTAAAAATAAAAAGATGTCAAATCAGACATCTCTGCTTATGGTTGTAGACCTCAGCATAATTCTCGAAGCAATCAATGCATTTCACCCATTAAAGTACTGTTGGGAGTATTAATTCATATAATGTTTAACTGCTCACTATGGACTTCTCCTCTGCCAACTTTCTTCCACCCAAGAAGTCCTGAAGTGCTGCCCTGGCTGTCAAAAGAAATGAATCATTAATAAGAACCAGCCAAGCCGGGTGAGCTGGAAGCAGGGTTGTGAGGATAAATAAGGGCTTCACTTTTCTTTAACGGGGTTCTGAACTGAATGTACGAAAGTAACAAATGGCCCAGTAAGGTGCTACCAGAGGTCTGAGAGCAAGGCAAGGACATTCATCCATCACCTCTGTTTACTGGACAGTTAGGCAATCAGAGGCGCACTTCTCCGTGTTGATGGTTTTTAAGGTCTATATTTGTCAGGCATTTCGGAGTCCATAGGAACAGGGGCTTGCAATACTCTAGCCAAACCCTGTGTACCCCTGGAGGCCAGAAAAATGAACACACTCATGTGTCAAAGTCTTAAGGAAATTAGGTCAAGTCTAGGGGAACGCAGGCCCATGCTCAAGGAAACGTGATACACAGGTAAGGAAGAACTTCTTCCTCAAGTTCTAATCTTGTGTTCTGCTCATGTCTTATGTGTATTGTTTGATTTTTCTCTCTTTTCCTTTTTTTTCTTTCTCAACCACCCATCTTTAAGAAATTCTCTATCTGAATAAACTTGCAAAACAATGAAGCTTGATTGTTAGAAGAGAGACTTGCTGAGGCTGTGAAATGGCTCAGCGGGCAAAAGTTCTTGCTGGCAAGCCTGAGGTGCTGAGTTTGATACCTGAGATCTATGTGGAAGGAGAGATGAGTTCTGCAAGTTGTTTCTGTCTTCTACACACATGCCATGGCAAGCACACCTGACACACACAAAATAAACAAGTAACTTTAAAAATACATACGTAAGCAACGAGCCTCACCTGGCCATGAAGTCAGATTTGAATAAAAACCTGGTTCTACCTTACTGTTTAAACACATCATTTTACCCCTGGTTCTACCTTACTGTTTAAACACATCATTTTACCCCATTTGAGTCCTAATTTGCTTTCTTGTAAAGAGAGGATGACAATATTACACAGCTTTGACAAAGAATAAAAAGATTAGGACAGAAAGTGCCCATCTGCACTGTTGGAACAAAAATGTCATTGGTGTTTAAGTGCTTGCATTACTTTTCATGTTGCTGTGACATAATACCTGAGAAAAGCAACTGTAGGAAAATAGAGTTTATTGTGGCTCAGTATAAGGTACAGTCCCTTAGGGGTGAGGAGGAGTGGCAATGGGAGCTCAGGGCAGCCAATCATCAAATCTGGAGTCAGGAAGCAGAGACATGAATGCAGCTGCTCAGTTCATTTTCTCCTTGTTATTCTACATGGGACCCTAGTCCATGCGACTGTGTTGACCATACTTAGGATATATCTCCCTGCCTCAATTTATCCAGTCTAGAAGCCCTTTGTTTTATTTTTTTTAAAGAAACAAAACAAGGTTTTCTTGTTTAATGAACTGAGTCTATTATGAGATTGCAAATGGGGCCCATAGACAATTAATGTCAGGGCACTGGGACACAGAGTCTGGCAAATGAAAACTGTTGTTTTTCAATATCATATCTTTCTTGGTAAATTTTTTCATTGAATTTTTTTGTGTGTTTCGTACAGAACAACATAATCATCCCACTGGCACCCCCTATAGCACCTGCCCACTAGAATTCATACATTCATTCATTTGTGTTAACGCCTATAGAGTCAAGTTAACATCCCTTGATGTCCCTCAGAACAAATTCATGCCCCTGAAGGCAGCCTACATAGAGTCCTTTTCTTTATGAAGATCAGCTCTTTCACACCTGGCTGCCAATAGTTCTTCAGCTAATATTGGGCCTGCTGCCCATTTCCACAGTTCTCTGCTGAGTTTTTATCTGCTTGAGTTTGCATGGGTCTAGGGCATCATATGAGAAAGATCCCAGGTGTGCACCTCCGTATAGAAACTCTTTCTTAGATAAAGTTTTGCTTCCTGGTGATTCTAGAACCTGCAGTGTTGACAGTAATAACCACAGTAGTAAAGACAATGACAATGACGAAGGAACTGGAAACGGTCATTTTAGCTAACTGTAGTTGCAGAGCAGATTTCAGACCTAAGTTAATACCAATATCCTAAAGCAGTGCATTCAGTCCTCTACCTGTAGTGCACTGAACTGACTAGTGATTAGGAACAGGCAGAGAGTAAGATCTGTTCTTAGAAGCAGGAAGTAGGTTGCTTCTAAATCCCACTGAGAAAAGTCATTTCCATTTTGGAAGCATGCAAATGAGCTCTTTAAAATGAAAATTATCTGGCAGGAGAAATGGCTCAGAGGTTAAGAGCACTTGGTGCTCTTATAGAAGATGGTAGTTCAGTTCCCAGCATCCACAGTTGCCAGATTACAACCTCCTGTAACTCCAGCTCCAGGGGATCCAACACTTTCTGCCTCAGTAGGCAACCACACACACACACACACACACACACACACACACACACACACACACACTAAAACTTATCAATAATATTTTAAGGTTGTTTAAAATGGTTTCTCCAGTCACGTTTGGAAAAGATACTCTCATGGTAAAATATACCCTATGGTAAACGAATTATAGCATTGAGTGTATTGCCTTCTATACTTCATTGAGCTTAGAATCATAGTCTTATTCTTGTATCTACAGATACTTATGACTGGGCAAGAATGGTCTATGATCTCAGGCAGATCCTTACCATGATCTTGTGAGGTCCTTATTATTAGTCTTGTCATCACCAATTTACAGCTTAACTTCAGAGTGCATTAAACACCTTTCCCAGTTATCACATCACTGATGTGTTTGAGAAATACATCTATAACACTCTTATACAGGTTCCAAGTCCAGGAATATTTCACTGGAGGATTAGAAATGGGTTTAGACTCATAGTGCCGTAAGCCGCAAATCAACTTGAGTAGGCATCCTTTAATCCCAACCTCTTAGAGAGATTCTTTATTTGGCCCAGAAAATATTTGATTTATGAAAGTCTTCTGGTCTACAAATAATCATCTGGATTTAAAGTCGTTTAAAATATGCATAGTGTGGGGACTGGAGAGATGGTTCAGGGGTTAAAAGAACTTACTTCTCTTTCAGAGGTTTCAAGTTCAGTTTCTTTGGAGTTGTAGTCCAGGGTGCTTCAAGAGACTCCCAAAATTACACAGGCTATTGCCACAGTCCTTCATTACCTCCCCTAACTTGAAGGTAAGACCCTTTAGATGAAAATAGGATAAACTTCAAACACAGGATTTGAAACAATGGAGCTGGAACTAATCTGGAAGCCACCTCCCCTGAAGGCGATGATCTCTCATTGCTTTGGAGAGCACTATGCAAGCAGCTAAGGAAGAACATCAATTGATAGTCCTAATAACCACACCAATGACCAGCACAGCAAAGAACATTGTTGCAATAGTGGCTCTTTTATCTTCGGTATAGTCAACAGCTATCTAATTGAACTTAAAGTCCACTCAGTGGGAAGAAACTCATGTATGGTTCTATAAACATAGTGAAATACACATGACTGGAGAGGTCATAGATCTTAGACAAAAACCCCAAGACTGTCACAGCTCTAGACAAACGTAATTTCTTATTATATGAAAAATATATGTCCTTATATGAAAAATATATGTTCTTATATTTACAGACAAGTATCCCAGCCACCACTCATCAAAGAAGTTTTCTTTTTATCAACAGATAAAGGTTATTACAGAATACCACACCTAGTCATACGTGAATTGCCCAAGTCTAAGTGGCACATCTACAATGCAACCTCTATACCTAAAGCTAACAAACAGAACACGGGATAAAGGGAACACTAATGTGTCTCTGAATTCTCATCAATGAAGCTCCCTCATGCAACAGACAGCCAAGAACACAAAAAGTCACAAATGGCCAAAGTGTAGAGAATAGGAGTCTGCAATGTATGGGTCCTTGGACAGGATTCCTATATTAAATTCCATTGTGGAAGAGGAGGTGGAAAGATTGTAAGAGCCAAGAAGGAGTGCATGAGGAAATAGAGTCCTCCAGGCTCCTGGGACCTTGTTTATATGAACCTAAAGCAATAGTGGCAGCATGCACAAGACTCATGCAAACTCAAGCAGACCAAAAACTCAGCACAGAACTCTGGAAATGGGCAACAAGCCCCAGTCTTAGCTGAAGAACTATTGGTAGCTGATTACTGCTGTGTGATGAAGAGCTGACTCTAGATAGGCTGACTAGACCTCAGTGGATGAACTTGCACTAAGGAGTATCTGAGGACACTATTTCTACTTAATAAGCTTTAACACAAATGACAGAATGTATGAATTCCAGTTGGGGGAGACTATTGGAGGAAGGGGGCATAAAGATTATTCAGATGTTCTACAAGAAATACACAAAATTTCAATAAAAAAATTACAAAAAGAGAATGCACTTAGACAATCTATTGTATTTGTTTTATGTTGCTACAACCCAAATACTTGAAATCAAAGTACTTGATAGAAACAACTTCAGGGAGAGAAGTTTGCCTTGGCTCATAGTTTCACAGTAAGAGTTAATATGTAAATGTGTGTGGAATACAAACAAATTAAGAGAGTAAAATCAAAATAAAATGGATAAAGGACGTGACAGATTTTTTCAAAAGATGATAAATAAAAATAGCTACATAAAGTCCATTCATTATCAGGAAAATGTAGTTAAAACAGTGAGACAGTACCTCATACCTATGAAAAGACTATTATCAGCAAGGCAAAAGGTTGTGGTGGCTCACTCCCTTAAAACCAGCACTAGGGTGTCTGAGGCAGGTGTATCTCTGTGAATTCCAGGTTGGCCTGGATTTCACATGTATGTATGTGCGTGTGCACAGTCTTCACATTTCTGTGTGTGAATATATATATATATATATATATATATAATGCACCTATGTCAATGAACATGTTTCTACGTATTCAAAGGCACACATGCATATTTAATGGCACACATACATATTAATACATATTTGAATGCTTGTCTATGTCTGTACAAGTATGCACATCTAATATTCCTTGTGAAGCATTTGAAATTAAATCCTGTGCTTGTGGCTTCTTGGCGCATACAGGCATAACATTTCCTTCCATCAGTGATATTCTACTGTATTATCACCAGACAGCTCTTAAAATCAATATGTCAAGACTGGTGGTGCTAAATGTAAAGTCATTGCTTGTACCGATATGCTTTGTAAGCAGAGAGAAAGCACTGAGGTGAAGCATATGCAATGTCTGGAGCAGAATTAACAACTGGGCATTCTGAAGATCTTTATTAAATATCTAGCTCACTGCAATTTTAATCACCAAGACCAGCTATTACATAGCATGTCTGGGGAAGATGAAGCGTGTATGCAGGAATTACTTTCATTCAATTACTTAAACCCAAATGTGGTTGATTTCATATTGTGAAACTATTAATCACTCTTAAGAATGGGAGAGGCAACCAGAAAGAAAAAAAAAATCATACGTTCTTAAATGTCTTTCAGCCTGAAAGTGTTCTGTTTACTTTTTCTTTGATCATGAAAATCCACAGGCAGTCATAAAATTTTTACTGGGGTTATAATTATCTGAAACTTTCTGGGTGTCTCTAAAACACTTTATAACAACCCTGAGTATCATATGTTGATATTCTTTCTAGTTTTCCACTTACAATGAAAATAAGAATTGGGAGTCCTGTTCATCATTTCCATATGAACAAACACTAGAAGAAACGGCGTGTGGACTCACCCAGAAAACACCCAGCTGGGCCTTATTAGTCACATTTTACCTACTCATCTTTATGATGCTCAAATATAGATAAGATAAAATCACATAGACCTCCCAGAGGACAGGTCAAGCAAGGCCTCTGGGTGAGAGGGAGGCTGGGGTATTCTGTGACTTCCCTAGAGTCCACAGGCAGGCATTCCTATTCAAGATACATACCAGTTCTGTAGATATCTCAGCAAATGAAAGCTAGAGCTAGGTTCATACTGCAGTCTATGACTTCATCATGGTACATCCTCTCAATTCTGAGATGCTAGGGTTACCAATACTTCAAACTTGCAATTGATAAGCCCTGTATAGTGAGATTTTACACACATACACATGCACACACACACACACACACACACACAAACACACCTGCCTATACTTCATTTCTAAATAGGTTTACTTGCTCTACCTAAGAATCTATTTATCAGTTTTCTATCACTATCTATCTGCCTATAATCTAAAACATCTACGTATATTCTGTTTCCTTCTCTTTTAAAATCTTTTTTTGGCTTTATTTTTGTTTTAAGTGTATGTGCATATTGCCTACATGCATGCAAATGCAGCAGCTCCCCTCTTTTTAAAAACATAATTTTCTAAACAATGAGCAATGAACAACCCCTGTGTTTAGAAAAGGACCAGCAAGATCACTAGTGAGTAAAGACTCTGTCTGTGTAAGCATGATAACCTGAGTTTGATCCCAGGAATCCACGGTGGAAGAAAACAACCAACTCCTGAAAAGTTATGATGTCCACAAGCATGCTATGGCACACATCATGAACACACACACACACACATGCAAGTAAATAATTGATTTTTTTTTAAAACCAAAAAGGGACCCAAAGGCACTGGGCTTTGGATATGTGCATATCATAGTCTCATCACACCTAAGCCATAGTAAACATCACATGTACTTCAACATGGATTTGAGATAAGTGCCAGAGCATCGCAGGGGACAGTCTGACTGAACATTTCTGGTTACCAGAAGGTGGCACAGAGAGCATGATACTCAGATCATTAGATGCTGAAAACTGAACAAGAGCTTAAGCCCATTTGAGAATAATTTGCATTTATTATGTTCACTGCTTTCTGTCTCCAGTGCCAGGAACTTCACCAGAACTTGGGAGAGTAAGTTGCTATCTTCATCTTACCCCAGATCCACTTTCCATTTTTCTTGTATCCTGGAAGTTAGACTTCTGTGGTCTCATGGTCTCTGCCTTTCCTTAAATAGATTCTCTGTGTTTTTAGCCAAAGGGATACACTGTGAAAAGATTGGCTACCGGCAGACAGGAAGGACTACAGTCTTTCTTCTCCACCCCAGAATGGTGCTGTTCCTTCATCATAGCCGTCTTTGCATCCCTCCACAGCCCTGGCTCATGTCAGTTGCCCCAGTTTTGATGGCTAATCCTGGGTGTGAACTTGACTGGATCTGATATGGGATTAACTGAAATGAGAGAGATTTTCCTGATCGGATCATTTGAAGCTGGAAGACCCACCCTAGATGTGGGTGTCACCTTCGGATGGCAGCCCATGTGAAAGCCCTGGCAGGAGGGATCTTGGTCCCTTTGGCCACTTGCCTTCTCCCTCATTGGTGAGTTCGTCTCCCTGCTGTGCCCAGCTTCTTTAGCTTCCAGCATAGACTGAAGACTAGCAGATGCCCTAGAATCTCTCAGGCCAGATTGAGACTGCTGAGACATCCAGCCTTGTGATTATCTTGTAAGTCAATCTGTGTGTGTGTGTGTGTGTGTGTGTGTGTGTGTGTGTGTGTGTGTATAAAATGTATTTTTTTTCTGTAATGTTCATCTTTCCTCTCTTTTTCCCATATGTGTGTGTGCACATGCTCGTGTATGTGCATATGTGTGTACACATGGAAGGCAAAGGTCAATGTAGGCTGTCTTCCAGATACTCTTAACTGTATTTTTTGAGACAGGGTCACTCCCTGACAATGGAGCTCATTGATAAGGGTATATATATATATACATATATATATATATATGTATATATATATATTCATTCTATGAACTGTTTCTTTAGAGAACGTTGACTAATGTACCTTTCCTCGGAGGTTGCAGCTTAGCTTTGATAAAAGCAGTGCCTCCTGTTGTTTCCACCCTGGGGTGTAATGGCTTCCTGTTACTCCTTATACTGCACATTGCATCCTCTCTAGATATCTTTCCTTGTAACTCTGCCCAAATATCATTAAAAAGACCCTTCATTCAAATCTTTTCATTTGTACCATCTGCAATGAGTTCTCATTGCTGCCAGGAATTCTCACTGATAAAGACTCAATAAGGACTTGTTGAAAGACTGTTGAATGCACAGAATTCTTGGCATCCTTTGAACATTTGACGGATTAATTCTGGAACTGGTGGAACTACTGGAGAGACACAAAGCAAAGGCTAGAAGTGAACACTGAGACGGTAACTGGAAGGTCCTAGCCAACCTTGAATGTCATGCAGACAATGTCACAACTACTGGATGGGAAGTAATAAATTCAGTTCCAAAGCAAGTCACCTTTCTTCATCATGCCAATCAATTTGTCAGGATTTTTTTTTCTGATAAAATATAATGTTTAATGTGGGTACAGTGTTTCCAGAGTGGGGTCATGGAGAAGAGGAAGCAATTAAAATCATTGTGAAAGTCCAATTTGCAGCTAACTAACTGGCTTCATCATTTTGGGCCCACTCATCCAGAAAATTAGAGACTTTGTGGAGTTTAGGTACAGAGATAAGAGTTATATAATTGCTTACCACTATTCATTTTCTGTAATGTTCATCTTTCCTCTCTTTCTCCTATGTGTGTGTGCACATGCACATGTGTGTGCATATGTGTGTACACATGGAAGGCAGAGGTCAATGTAGGCTGTCTTCCAGATACTCTTCACTGTATTTTTTGAGACAGGGTCTCTCCCTGACAATGGAGCTCATTGATAAGGCAAGCCTGACGAGCCAGCAAGCTCCAAGGACCTGCCTGTATCCTCACTCCTAGCATGTGGGTAACAGATATGCACTACCAGCCTCAGCTTTGAAGTGCATGATGGGATCTGAACTCAGGTCCTCATGTCTGCAAGGCCAGCACATGCTAAGAGCCACCTGCCCAGCTCCTTCCCTATATTCGTCCTTTTCTGTGTCTCATGTGTGTACTTCTTCTCCTCAAGGTGGGGTTTAGTGTCAGGAAATAATAACGTCTTTCTGATTACTCATCAGGGATTAAACAAACAAAAGCAGTGTGGACCCCGATTACAGACACAAGGGTTGGGTTGGCATGGTAAAGATTCCCAGTGAAAAGCTGTGATAGAAGATGTACTAATTTTTCATTTGTGTTTTGTTATGGTTGGCAAGTGATCTAACTTTTTCACTACTGTGGCGTTTCCTTCTTATCAACTGCTACAAATTAGCTGAGATCTGAGAGAATGTTTCCTTTCTGGTAAAACTTTCAAAAACCTCGGTAAGATCCCCAAGATTGCTTCATATCAGGAAAGAAAGGAGATTTATTCTGCTATGGATGAGCATTTGGGACATTCAGGTAGAAGAGGAGGTCATAAAGGAAAGGGAGGAAGGAGGGAGTTCGGAGACTCTGAATGGTGTTCCTGCCGCCCTAATACCCCCATGAGCGCCAGCCACACGTCGTACAATCAGTTCCCTATGCTTGGTTGTTTGGCAGGTTAAGCAATGTTCCACAAGCATTAAAGCAACATACCACAGGGTCAAAATAGAGCCCATTTCAAAAATATCCAACAAGGGAAACTTGGATGCTTTTATTTGCCACAGGGAAAAGAGAGAGGCCCTCTTGGAGATTATTGGTGTAAAATCTTTACTTATAACATTTTACATTTACCACTCTGTGCAAGTCAGGGCATGTAAACATTTTTCCACTCCAATCTACACCTTTCCCTCTGTCGTATTTTTCTCTTTAGTGTGTTTATCACGTAAAGACTATACGCCAGAAGAAATGAGGGTGCTTTTCTATATTAAAGAGTTTGACACACTACAGGTTCAGATAATAGACGTGTCTGCTTTCAAGGCTATGCTGTTCAGGAACCCATAAGACCTGCAGGTCCTCCTACTGTGATGCTTTTCTTCACAAAAGCAAGGTGTGTACAGAGTGCATTTTCCTGTACTCCCACGAACCTCTGTGCTGAAGTGTGACATCCAACAAATTATAAAACTTAAGTACTGCCACACATAGCTAAGAAGAACAGCTAAAGGGAGCTGGTATAACTATACAGTCAACCCCAACTCTCAGATTTAAGGACAGAAAGGACAGCACTGATGCCAGGAGGATAATTGCTGTGCAAGCATGGGTACTCGAGTTAAATCCTCAGCACACATATTTTTTGAAAAAAAAAAAAGTCAGATGTGATGGCCCACACTTCTAATCCCACACACTTCTAATCCCAGCACTAGGAAGACAGAGGCGGGAGGATCTTAGGGTTGCTGGTCAGCTAGTCTAGTCTTCTTGGTGAGTTCCTAGGCAGTGATAGAGACTCTCTAAAATATACTAAGGGCGATCTGAACCTGAGGAATGATACTGGAGGTTATGCTCTGGACTTCACCTGCACTCTCACAGATATTTACACTCACATATATGTGAGCATGCACACACACACACATACACAAATGACCCGCATCCCCCAACACAAAGAAGCAGTGAAATGTTTAAATCACTAGCCAAGCACAACAAATAGAAACCAGCACATCTTCCATCACAACTAAAAAAATATTTTGTTTATCATTTTGAAGTGGATGAATATTTTGCCTGAATATATGTAAGTTCATCATGTTTATTCAGTGCTCTAAAGGTCAGAAGGGTTCATTGATCCCCTGGAACTGGAGTTACTGACAGCTCTCAGCCATCATGTGGATGCTGGGAATCAAACTTGGGTCCTCTGGAAGAACAGCAAGTGTTCTTCACAGCTGAGCAATCTCTGCAGCCTCTTCTTGTGGGGATCTGGGTATTGAGCGGAGCAAGCAACTCCGGATATCCTAAAGGGATGGCAGGTGTCTGGCTTGCTCTGCCTTGTGTGATAACCTGGCCCCAGGAAATCACTGTAGATATGAATCTTCCTTTCCCCTACCCCAGACCAGATTGACAGGTTTTTGGGTTTCGTTTCCTCATTCCTGAAGCCCCACCTTTAACTTTCCCGCCTTCTGTAATGGTCAGGAAGGCCTCCCTATATAAGCCCCTGCATTGACTCTAATAACCGAGGGAGGGAACTCATCCCGCCGTACTCTGAGCCACCTGAGGCCATGTTCGATCATCCTCCATTCTCTGGCATGGCTGGAGCACAACAGCCGTGCTGGAGATGGAGACCCACCCACACCTTCTGTCACAACTTTTGACTGGGTCTACAGAAATGTTTTCCATGCCTGCCCAAACTCTGTGTCTGTAATCATAGCTTACACTGCCTTTATTTAACACCCTTAGTAAGTAATCAGCATAATAATACTTCATGTCAGTAGCTCCAGACCCCAAGTAGAATCAAGTCACTCACAGGGTGCTATACCTTAGATTTTAAATGCCTCCCCAAAGTCTCCCTGCTAAATGCACAGTCCTCCACTTGGCAGTATTAGGTGTTCTACTTTGATTTCTGTTGCTATGATAAAACACTTTAACCAAAAAGCAATTTAGAGGAGGAGAGCATTGACAATCACATGTCACAGTTCATCACTGAAGATGCCACTACCAGTCTTGTTAACTTGCACTTAGCCAGCTTTTTTATACCTACTAGGACCATCAGCTAAGGGAAGGATGCTGTCCACACTGGACTGGACTCTCCTCTACCAATTAGCAATGGGGGCAATCCCCATAGGATCTGCATTAATCCCTCAGTAGAGACTCCCTTCTCAGGTGACCCTAGGTCGTCAAGTTGAGAGTTAAAGCTGAGTACATAGCAGGTGATAAACCCTGTGAGGAGTGGACCGCAGTGCAAGTCATTCCCATCAGTTCATGAACACTGGACAGCTTTAGCTGTCAACGAGACCCACCTGGAAGAGAGAACTTCAATTAAGAAACTTCCTCCATCAGATTTCTTCATCACTATGTCTATAAGGTATTTTCTTGATTTAGGAGGACCCAACTACTATGGAAGGTGCAGTCCCTGAGCAAGTGGATCCAAGCTCCTTAAGAAAGGGGCTGGTAAGATGGCTCAGTGGTTCAGAGTACTGACTACTTTTACAGAAGACCTGGGTTCAATTCCCAGCACCCGCATGATGATTAACAACTGTCTGTAACTCTAGTTCCAGGGGATCCAATGCCCTCTTCTGACTTCCACAGGCACTGTACCACACAGGTGTATTTACATATATGCAGGCAATATACTCATACACATAAAAATAATAAAAATAAAATATTTTCTTAAATGAAAGGCAGCTGAACAAATCAGGGAAACAAGCCAGTAAGCAGTGTCCCTTCATTAGTGTCAGCTCCAGCCTCCAGGTTCCCGCCTTGACTTCCTTCCCTGACCTCCCTCAGTGATGAATGCTAACTGGAAGCAGAAGATACAATAAACTTTTTTCCTCTCCAAGTTGTTTTTGGTTAAAATGTTTTATTCACAACAATGGAACACAAACTAAAATAGTAGGTATCCCCTGAAAAGAGACGGTGCCCACCTGCTCCATTGTTTCTATGGACTGATGGGATCTAGCCTACTGCCGAATCCTGGCCTAACTCCCTTGGAAGCCTTCTTTTGCATCTGAAGCATTCTTTACCACTCAATTGATAAATGCAGTTGACCCTGCTTATCATGAAGAAATAACAATACAGAATGGTGCCTTGTTTGTGAGGCATTATTTTAATTACTGGTGGATGTAGGAGGTCCCATTGTGGAGGGTGCCACTCCCTAGGCTATATAAGAAAGCAGGCTGAGCATGGGCCAGAGGAGCAAGCCGGTAAGCAGCACTCTTCCACGGTCTGTGCTTCTGTTTCTACTTCAAGGATCCTGCCTTGAGTTCCTGCTCTGGTGTCTCTCCATGATGGACTGCAACCTTTAAGGTGAAATAAAGCCTTTCCTCCCCCAAGTTGTTTCTGGTCAGTGTTTTATATCAACAACAGACAGTTGCTAGAAAACTCAAGCAGGACTAATCTCCAGTGTCTCACCATCATTCCTGGCTCTACTTTCTTTCTATAGTACGCTCATAACCCAGATACTTCATGGTTACAATCTATTACTGTGGGAATCAGGTAGGAATGATGGAGGAAAGTTGTTTGCTGACTTTCTCAGGCTCATGGCTTGCTAACTTTCTGTACAGCCCAGGACCACCTGCCCAGAAACAGTGTTACCAACACTGGGTTGAATCCTCCTACTTCAACAAAGACAGTCAAGACGATCCTTCACAGGTGTGTCTACAGACTAACCTGATAAAGACAGCTCCTCAACTGAGACTCTTTTTCCAGTGATTCTAGGCTGTGTCAAGATGACAGTTAATGCTAACCAGGACAGTAACTCTCTTCATTGGTTGCCTTCTGGCTTATGGCTTCTCTTCCTCATTCTGTACTTGTCAGGTTCTGGTATCACTGGAAACAAACACTCCAAGATAAGATACTTAAGTAGGGAAGAACTTATTTTGTTTCAAGGTTTAAGCGTGTTTTGCCAATGTGGCAGGAAGGTATGTTGGAGTACTCTACCTCATTGTGGAGAGAAGCAGACGTCAGGGCTTAGTGAGCAGCTTCATCTAAGCTGATTCTATCTCCTACATTTCCCACAACCTCCAAGAATAGTGCCACCCACTTTAAGATAGGACTCTGTGTAGGGAAATTTCATATTTAAACCAGAGCACTCCCGAGGGGATATTTTCTTTCATCCCCTAAATAAAATAGTTTTACTCAAATCCTTGACTTAGGCAGCTCTTCTGACAAACACAAGTCAGGCAGTCTGGCATTTCTCATCTGGTCACACTCTTGGCTATTGCCCAGGAAATGGAATAGATCTTGATGCTACAAAGACTCTTCCAGAAAATGTAGATAGGGAGATATAATGCTCATAATTTCATGAACAGGAATCTACTTCCAAACTCTATGTCAAGACTACCTGTGGATTGGGATGAAATGCTCTAGAAGTAGCAATCAATTTCTGGATGTTGCTACCATATTACCTGGGTCTTTCTAGAAAATAAGATTGTAAGACACCAATACACTGTTATCAGGAAACTTCATAATTCCAGCAGCAATAGGTCAGAAATCATAATTATTATTTTCTTTCTCCTTAGAATTTTTTTCAGGTACCAACTAGTATATTATCCATCTAACCAGACCACCAGCTCCATCTTCCTTAAACATGTCACAGCAATTACCTAACATCCCAAGCTGTGAACTGATTCTGGTGGTACTTTCAAAGACAAATGTATTGAACAAGAGAGCTGGCTCAACCTTAAGAATACTAGCTGCTCTTGAAGAGGACCTAAGTTCTGTTCCCAGCACCTATGTTGGGTGGGCTCACAACCACCTGTCTCAAGGGGATTTTTACACTCTTTTTTGGACTCTGTAGGCATCTGCAGTCACAGCCTCCCCCACCCCCCTCCACCCCATCCCACACACACACACAAACACATATACACACAATTTTAAAAAATTAAAAATAGGCACTGTTTAAAGATAAATGTATTGATGCAGGACCAGATCAAACTGCTTCGGAACTGGAGTGCTTGGACATAGGCCACAAGACCTGAATCGTATAATCTGCTTTAACTGCTGAGAGTGTACACCTGACTCAAACTGGAACAATCCAATTCTTTCTTCCATAAATTCTGAGTTGGAACTCACCACAGCTGGTAATAGAAATGGAAGACTTGCCTGAGAGAACCCTTTTCTTGTTTTATGTGTATTCAAAAGAAGAAAGCCAGAAGTTCTAGAAAGCTGTGAAAGAGATGAAGAAAATCCACCTGTAAGAGACCCAGAGCAATGAGCTAGTGCACCAGGAGATTTTGAGAGAATAATCTTGTTGATCACAGCTTCCTAAAGCCAACTGCTGGGCTTTTATGAGGTCCTTGCTGTGTTTTGTTCTTGAATCCATGGGATTCGGGGAGAATCATTCTACCTTAGAATGATTTCCCCTATTTGCTTTCAGTTAACTTAAGGGAATTTTTTTCGGTTATTTGAAACCAAAAAATCTTGCTTAAAACAATCACTCTTGACTCTCAGCGCAGGAGAATAGAGACCATCACTTTCTTGGTTTTCAGTGCACCTAACACATTACTTGGCAACCAGTGGACCTTCAACATGCATTGGTCTAGAGAAAAATAAATGAAAACGTTAACAAACTTCAGTAGAAGTACCAAGCAGTATGCTTCATCTTTGTAATCTGAAGTCCGCAGTAATAAAAAGCAGTCTGGGTCCCTGAGCAGACTGAAATCTTTGCCTTAGATTTGTTTTAATCAGTAATTGCCCACTCATTTAATCCATTTGAAAAACAGCCTTAACCACTGCTCAAATGATTGGTGTGTGTTTCTCTGGGATATGTAGTAAGATATTAATTCACCTCGAAGCATGTCGGGCTGCTTTTCACCCTTAGATGTTCAAAGTGACTCAGCGAAGGACAAGGACGAAGCTTAGTTCAGAATGGGTGAACCCGGGAATGGAGCCCTCCATTCTTGGCAAATTTGACACCACATCAGCTCAAGGGGAGGGACAGAATGTGGCAGGCTGTTGTTTTTTGGGATGTGCATTGAGGAAAGACTAAATTTAGCAAAAGCCAGAGTCCCTCTTGTAATGTTTCATGATTGTGATAGTATTCGGTAACTCCCATTCCCCTCTGGCTGTGATGTGAAAGGCTCTCCCCACCCCCAACCCCCTCCCGCCGCCCATGACAGCAATCTCCAGTGGTAAAATAGTAAGACCGTCAGCCAGCAATAATTTGCAATCCAAACAGACTTGACGCTGCCTGACATTTATTGAAACCTCAGACCCCGTGCACTGGTTTCAGTTTTCCTTGCCTTGCTCTGTTTTTACAGACAGACAAGTGCTTAGATTTAGGTTTAATAATGAGGAGAAATTTCTTCTTGGCCTTCTCTTGCTTGTGTTGGCTGCACCAGGTCTTGCAGCAGACGGGTGGTTGGAGTTAATTATACTAAATGGTGAGAACATTATTTGACCCCACCGGTTCAGCCCCAGAGGCCGTGTGCCTCCTCACAGACATAAGCAGATGGAATGCTGCAAGGGCTGGGTAGAGGGCACAAGGCAGGGCGGGAGAGCTCTCTGCTCAGGAGCAGATGGATGAGGGCTCTCACTCTAATCTAGCTTGGGACTCTGAGCTCTTTGATACATGGAAACCACTGAGGTGTAAGGAAATGGCAGGTATCGAGGACTTGGAAAACATCTCCTAGCCCAGGGAGTGACTGAAGGAATAGTCATTTTCAATAATGCATAGGCCTTGCCCTTTTCTAGGAAAGAAAAATAGGAAGGTCTCACCACAAGTGTGACTTTATAAGCCAAGAAGGGGAAGTTTTATTCTGTGTGTCACTGGAGAGGAGCTGAGGAGAGCCATATTGCAATTATGGTTGAAGACTGCATTCGTATTTAGGTCAGTACATAACACATAGTCCTCTGCAAATGCTCTCAGGATTTCTGTTCTACTAATGAACAGGCAATGGTCAGTACACCCAGCATCTCATTACCCTGGGAATAAATGACTTTCCTGCGCCTCAGAAAGAAAAATTAAATAATACGTCCAAGAGGAAATTCACTCATAATTAGTGTGATGAGTTCACCTAACAGAGCTTCATTTTAAAGTGAAACATGTCCAGTTGGGAGACTACAGGGATGGGTGTGTGTGGGGAAAGGAGATATAAAGGTGAGTAAGGCTGATTGAGGTATTCTGTATGAAACACACTATTGTTGAATAAAAACATTTTTTTAAGATTTTAGGACAGTGAATTTGAAATTCATATGAGCATCAAAGATCAGGTATCATTTATCTAATAAATATCAAAGGCAGAATCCAATGTCAATCCCACTGAAATCTATGGTATGGGATTCTTCATATGGTGCATGTGGAGAACAGCCACTACAAGATGAGCGATGTGCGCCCCGGCAAAGGGTCATCTTCCTGTTCCCGGAAGCAGGCTATTAGGAATTAGTTCTTACATTTTCAGATTTAGTTTTATTTATGTGGATGTGTATGCCCCATGTGTGTGGTTACATTCAGAGGCCAAAAAAGGGCATTGGATCCCCAGGAGCTGGAGTTACAGGGGAGTTGTAAACTGCCTAATGTGGACACTGGGAATTGAAATCAAGCTCTGAGCCACCTCTCCAGTCCAAGTTCTTGCTTTTTAAGAGCTTTTCTGTTCTTTTGCTGATACAACTACTTGTGGAATGACACATCTTACATATAGTTTTGTAATCAATCAGTTTCAAGGGTCCAAGGCCCTACCAGAATTTCTGTTCTTTTTTTTTTTTTAATTATTCGTTTATTTTTATTTTCTATCTGTGAGTGTTTTGCATGAGCGCATGTAGATACTTCTGAGTCCTGTAATGTGCACAGAAGCCTGAAGATATGCTTCAAATACGCTGGAATAGGCTACATGTGGTTGTTTGCCATCATGTGGGTGCAGGGAACTAAACCTTGGTCCTCTACAAGAGCAGCCAGTGCTCTTAAGCCTTGAGCCCTCTCTGCAACTCCCAGAATTTTAACACTTGATGCTGCTGTGTTTATAAGCAAGTGGGTGTTAACTTCTTGAAAATGATCTGTTGAAATATAAACTATCTTATCTTTACAAAAATAAGATTTAATGAAGACACAGACTTCAACCTGAGAGATTTAAATGAGATTTAAATGAGGAACATAGACTTCAACATTAGAGGAAAGATGTTAGAATTTTCAGAAGCAAAATAGGCTGAAAGATTTATGATAGCACTTATAAACACAAGCCTTCAGACTGCTTGCCCAAGCATGACCAGAGAGCGGGTTGTAACAGATCTTATTAATCGCTGTTTATTTAGTTTAACATTATCCTGTCAAAGATATCTTTCCTGCTGGGGAGAGCTCATTTTGGGGGTAGTTTAAATAATATCAAAATACATAAGAAACATGTTCATAATTAGAGAAGATACTGAATGAAAATTCAAAAAGGCATCAAAACACCCCTTGCAGAAACTATAGTTTCTGGCTTTCTGCATCCATTTGCCTAAAACTCAGGAAAGATTCATACCCCCCTGCTTGACAATAAACAAGGTAGAAAGAGAACCTATGTCAGGCGAAAGTAAATCTCTCATTCTCTTTTCTCTTTGCATTCGGTTTCTTATTCCCCTGCCAATGCTTTTGCAACAGTGCTTTCTTATTTTACTATATAATTAATGTTTCCAAAAATCATGTGTTTGCATTTGAAGTGGAAGCAACCTCTGGGTAGAAGTACTCATAAAATGGTAAGTCCACATTAATGAATTCCCATAGCAACAAATTCCCATAGCAACAAAGGTTCTTGGCTATTCAGGTGATAAAGATGAAGGCTGACCCTGGAAATGATGCACTGTAGAGTTTAAACCATCTTACTATTTTGCTAATGTGAATTCTACCTTCACTGTAAAAACAGGTTTCTAAGAAAGGCCTTATGATTCACCCTTATATAGATTCAAAGTATAATTTCTAATTCATTGATATATTATAATTTAATCTCAGTACAGCTTTGAAATCTTAGTGGATGCTATTAACACTGAAATGAATAAGGAAATATTAAATTCTGTTCCTCCTTATTGATATTCCCACCAGTCTAATTATAGAAATAACAAAAAAAAATTGTTGGTCTGAAAAATACTGCTCTGCAGTTGTGTTTGTGGGAATGATGCTGAGGGTTGTGGGTTCTCATGAAAACCTGGAGGAATTAAGAGTGGAAGCTCATTATGCCTGGTCTGACATTGACTATGTACTGTGGAACCAGGAACAGATGACTCCTGGGAGCAAGGATTCAGTATGCAGGTGTTCACATGATACAAGGTCATCGTGTCTTATAGAAGACAAGGCTCAGGAGCTAAACTGAGAGCCAGAGTCTAAGAAGACATGTAATGAAGGTCATCAGGACAGCGCTGATGATATATTGCTCACCCAAAAAAGAACCTAGTTTGACACTGTTTCCACATTGAAATTGTGCCCGATGCTCAGCATTTCCTGTTATTGTTTTATTTGTAGGAAGATGGTAAGATTTTAAATTCTGCATCATCATCCGGTAGCTTTTAACCATTCACCCCGCAATAGCCTTCTGCTTACCTTTCTATGTCTGAGCCTTCTTGCCATTCATTCACTTCCTTACTTCCTTGATTTACTTTTTCAGATGATTTTCAGGGAAGACCAAACATTGTGACTGTAGAGAGGTCCTCAAGGGGAAGAACGGAGCTAGGACAAGAGTTTAGAAAATTACTCATTCTTAGGAGTCAGAAGAGGGATCCTTAGAAGACATAAAGAAAAGCTTTGTGAAAGACGGACGAATGAATGAAGCATTCCATGATAAATTAACTTTCAGAGAATCCATCATGTCTTATGTCTAAATATCATTATGCTGATAAAGTGTCACATTTTCTAAAAGCATTCTTTTTATTTGTTATAATTTTACACATGAGAATCGTATTTGCATCATTTCCATTCCTCTCAGTGTCCCTGTAATTCCTCCTAGATCTACTCTACTCTCCCTCATTTCTTTGTCTTCTTCTTGGATTATTGTTATATCTATCTATATACATTTATTATATACATTTATAAATATCTATCTATCTATCATCTATCTATGCGCAGAGTCCATTTGGTGGTACTTGTATGTTCATGTGTTTAGGGCTGCCTAATTGGCATTAGACAGTATCTTGTGAATTCCTAAAGGAAACTAATTCTTCCTCCTCAGCATCCCTTGGTAATTGCAGTCTTTGCCTCTCCTCTTCTGTGATTTTCCTCTGAACTGCAGGTGTAGAGGTTACACTGTAGATGTGTCACTTAGGACTGGGCCCCTCACAGTCACTTAAACTCTGCATTTGAGCAGTTGTTAAACTTTCTAATAGTCTTCAACTATTGCAAAAAGAAGCTTCTTTGATGAGTCACGGTGAGAGCTATGCTTGTTTGTAAATATAAGGATATCTGTTGAGAATATAGCAAGAAATTGCGCTGGTCTAGGGAAATGACAGAAGTAGGTTTTTCTTGGGCATCTATGACCTCTCCAGTCACGTGCACTCGGCTATGTTTAAAAGTACCACACATAAAGTCCCTCCCATTGACTGGGCCCTAAGCCCAATTAGACAACTATTGATTACTTCCAAGATAAAGTGTCATTATTGCACCAATTAAGATAATTTGCTGGGCTGGTCATTGCTGTGGTTTACACGCTTTACAAATAGGATCATTGATTGCTTTTCTCCCTTGGCAATTTACATAGCATCCTCTGTTACCAGGAGAGCTAGTCTTCAAGGTCAGTTCCAGCCTAAATGATTCAAGTCTTGTATTTGAAGAATGTCCTTTCTTCAACAAGAGGGTCCTACCTTCAAGTTCTAGGAGATGGTCAAAGGCTGTCGTAACAGCCTGTATTATTTTGGGATCTGCCTTTGACTACTTTGACCAAGAACTTGAAGGGAAGTTTCCTTACCTGGCACTGCAGTTTTTGTTATACTGCCTGCAGATATACACAGGCTGTCACATTTATATTATATATTTATTTTTAGTAGGCTTATTAAATATTAAATTTCCATCTGGCTTTTCATAACACCTAAGTGTTGTTTATTGGTCTTTTCTCTCTCTCTTCCCCTATGGAACCCTCTCTCACCTCAGTCAATGTATCTCCCATTTTGCCCATTTCCTTCCTGATAATTCTGTCCCCTCCCATCCCGCTCAAGCTCCTGCTTCCCCGTCATGGCCCCTTTCCATTCTCCTGCCTGATGTACACACATCCAAGGATGTGGAACTAGGATCTGCAAATGAGAGAAAATATGTGCTGCTTGTTTTTCTCTGGACAACATCACTTTGCAGACAAGTCTCTGGTTGCCACACCAGTTTGCAATCTTACCAGTACTTGTTCTCATTTGTTTTCTTAATCCTAGCCATTCTGACTAGGATAAGATGAAATATAAAGACGTTTTAATTTTCAATTCTCTAACTGCTAAGGATGCTAAGCATTTTTTAAGGTATTTCCAGGACAGTTTTATATCTTCTTTGAGAACTCTGTTCAGATCCACAACCCATTTTTTAATTAGGTCATATATTTTCTTGATTCTTCATTTTTTGGTCCTTTATGTTTTCTGTCAGATGCATGGCTGGTAAAGATTCTCTGCCACTCCGTGGGCTTCCTCTTCACTTACTTGGTTGTTTTCTTTGTTGTACTGAAGCATTTTTAGTTTAATTGGTTAGGTCTCATTTGTCAATTTTTGGCTTTATTTCCAGAGTAAATGAAGTCCCATTTAGAAAGAACTTTCCTGCACCCGTTCTTTGTAGGGGATTCGCCTGCTTAGCACTGTTAACAATTTCAGGGGTCTGGGTTTCACATTAAATTCTTTGATCCATTTAGAGCTGACCTTTAGGCAGGGTGATAGATATGAATTTCATTTCATTCTTCTACACATGGAGATTCAGTTTTCCAAGCACCTGGTGTTGAAGATGCTGCCTTTCCCCAGTGTGTATTTTTGGCATCTCTGTGAAATTTCAGATGGTCGTAACTGGGTGTACTCATTTTTGTGTTTTCTATTTTGTCCCACTGATATCCATGTCTGTTCCGGTGCCAGCACCATGTTGTTTTTAGGACTATAGCATGATAATGTGTTTTCAAATATGGTATGGTGATCCCTGGAGCATTACTCATTTTACTCAGGATTACTTTTGCTATCTACAGTATTTTGTGGTTCCAATGAAATTTAGGATTCTTCTATTTATGTGAAAAATGTTATGGGGTTTTGGGTCTTACATTGCTTTTGGTAGGATGATCATTTTCAAAATTAATTCTACTAATCCATGAACACCAAAGGTCTTTCCATCTCCCGGTGTCTTCCTCTATCTCTTTCTTCAATGATGTACCACTTTCATTGTGGAAATCATTAGCGTCTTTGGTTACATTTATACCTGGATTTGTTTTTGAATGGGAGTTTCTCCATGATCTTTTTCTCCAGCTGCTTATTATTGGTATATAAAATGTCCAGTGAGTTTTGTAGATTGAATTTGCATCTCGCCACTTTGCTGAAACAATAGATCATTTCTAGAAGCTCACTGGTGGAATTTTTGAGATCTATTATGTATCATATCATCTGCATCTGTAAATAGGGATAGTTTGACTCTTTTCCAATTAGTACCCATGACACGTCCTTCCGTTGTCACATTGCTGTAACTTGGGCTTCAAGCACTATGTTGAAAGGAGTTGGGGGTATACTGCTTTTTCACATCATCATTCCTGATTTTCATAGGAATGCTTTAAGATTTTCTCCATTTAGAATGATGTTGGCTGTGGGTTTGTTGTTAATTATGTCCAGGTAGGTTCTCTCCAGTCCAATTCCCTCTATGGTTTTTATCAAAAATGAATGTCGGATGTCGTCAAAAACCTTTTCTGCATTTATTGAGATAATCATGTGATTTTTGTCTTAAAGTTTGTTTATATGATGTATTATATTTATTGACTTATGTGTATTGAACCATTCGTACATCTCTGGAATCAAGCCGACTTGGTCATGTTGGATGATGTTTTCTAAATTTGTTTTATGTGTATGAGTGTAAAGCCTGTATGCAGGTGGGTGCAACTTTGTCATGCAGTGCCTGCAGAGGTCAGAAGAGGGCATCGCATCCCCGAGAACTGGAGTTACAGATGATTGTTAGCCACCCTGTGTGTGCTGGGAACCTAACCTGGGTCCTCTAAAAGAGCAATCAGTGCTCTTGATTCCTGAGCCATGTCTCCAACCCCAATATATTTTATTTACTTTTATTTGTATGAGTATTTTGCCTGCGCGTCTCCAAGTGCATCCGTGTCATGAAGTGCCTGTGGAGGCCAGAAGAGAGCATAAGATCCCATGAAACAGGAGTTGCAGATGGTTGTTGGCTGCCATATGGGTGCTGGGATCTGAACCCAGGTATTCTATAAGAGAAACCAGTGCTCTTAACCACTGAGTCAGTTCTTCTGCCCCTGGATGATCTTTTTGATATGTGCTTATATGTGGTTTGGGAGTATTTTACTGAGCATTTTTGCATCCTATTATTCATTAGGGATATTGGCCTGTAGTTTTCTGGGTTTTTTGTTGCTGTGTAGTTATCTGAGTTTGGTATTAGAGTAAGACTAGCTTCATAGAAAGAGTTTGGGAGTTCTTCTGTTTCTGCTTTTTGAATAAATTCAAACTGGCTGTAGTTCTTTGAAGGTGTGGTAAAATTCTGTTGTGAATCTAACTTGACCTGGCTTTTTATAGTTGGGAGGCTTTGCATGAATGCCTCAATGTCCTTTGGTTGTTGATCTCTTCTTGGTTTAACTTTGGTGGTTCTGTCAAATATATGTATTTATTCATTTCTTTTTGATTTCCTATTTTAATAGTATAGGTTTTGAAAGAATTCCCTTATGATGTTCTGGATTATTTGATATCTATTGTAATGTTTCCTTTTTCTTTCTGATTTTGTTGATTTGGACTTGCTCTTTCTTTCTTTTGGTTAGCTGGGCTAAGGATCTGTCTGCCTTGTTATTTTTTGAAATATTCAGCTCTTAGATTAACTGATTCTTTGAATTATTTTCTTTGCTTCTATTTCATTAATTTCTGCACTGGTTTTTATGCTTCTTCTCATCTGCTGGGTTTGGGTTTAGTTTGTGCTTGTTTTTCCAGATTCTTGAGTTATATCATTAAGTCATTTATTTGTACTCTCTCTGATTTTTTAATGTTTATAGCTTAGAGCTATAAACTTTCCTCTTAGGACTGCTTTTAATGTGTCCCAGAGGTCTTGCTGTGTTGTGTTTTCATTTTCAGTTAGTTCCAGGATTATTTTTATTTCTTTCTTCATTTCTTCATTGACCCATTCATCATTCAGTAGTGCGTTGTTTATTCTCCATGAGTTCCTGTAGTTATCAGAACTTCTATTGGTGTTTATTTTAAACCTGGCATGGTGGCACACAACTTTAATCCTAGAACTGCAGTATGGTGCCTGTTCTTGGAAGTAAGATCAGTTTCTTGAGTTTCCTGTAGACAACAAAAAGACTGATTATGTTTCTTAAACCATTCAACTAGCCCGTGTCATCAGAGTGGAGAATGCAGTCCATTTATATTTAAATTTATTATCAGTGATGCATGTTAGTTGCTGGCTTTTTTTTTTTTTCTGTTTGTGTCCTTGGTAGTAATTTGTGTTGCCACAGTTATGGCATCATCGGTTTCTTTTTGTTCCCTCTTGGGTATGGCTATCCCTTTCTTCAATCTTTTGTATAACTTCCAGGATTCTCTGTTGGGCTGGATTGGTGGACATGAATTCTTTTGGTCTGTTTATATCTTAGAAGATTTTTTTTCTCCTTTGACTATGATAGACAGTTTTGCTGGGTAAAGCAGTTTTGGTTGGTACATGGGGTCATTTAGAACACGGAATACATTGTTTCAGTCTCTCCTGGATTTAAAATTTTGTCTTTAAATATCAACTCTTATTCTGGTGGGTTCTTCTGCTGTAACTTGGTACTTTTGTAACTGTTGGTATACTCTTTCTGTTCTGTATATTTAGTTTTTAACTATGATTTGCAGTGGGGAGTTTGTCATTTTGTGTGGTTCTTGTATTTATATGGGTCTTTGATACATTAAATTAGGAGTGTTTTCTTCAATAATTCTATTGACATTTGATTGACATGAGATTCTTCTCCTTCTTCTGCACCTATAATTTATAGATTTGGTCTTTTCATGGTACTCCCTGGCTCCTGCATATTCTATTCTTGTTTATTTTTTAATTTCTTTACATGTGTGGTCCATTTTTCCAACTTTACCTTCAAATCTTCATATATCTCTTTTTGTTTGATTCCGTTTCTAGTAGTACTTTCTAACTGGCTTATTGAATTTTTCAAATCCATTTTCATCTCAGCCTGCACTTCCTTCAAAATTTCTATCTCATTTATAAATTCACATATCTAATCATGAGTTTTCTTTATCAGTTCAGTAAGCCATGTATTTTTACTTTCCTGAGCTTCAGTCAGAAGCGGGTTTTTTTTTTTTTTTTCTGTCTTATTCAAGTAGCCTGAGGTGTTAATTTCTCTGTTCCTTAAAGTCCTTGAAGTCTTTGGTCATGTTTATGATTCTTTTTTTTTTTAAGTTCTTCATCTTGGGGTTCCTCTGGAAAGTTCTCCTTGTACAACACTTCTATGGGATTGGTGAGATTTGGTGGGAACATAATATTGTGTTTTTTCATATAATGTGTGTATTTACAATGTGACCTGGGCATAGTGACTTCCTTTGCTGGTTATATTTCTGATACAAAATTCTAGTCTACCTTGGCTGAATAGAAGTCTGGTTTTGGTTCTGTCTTATTGCTGCTATAGCTTTGTTGATTTAATTTCTGATCAGGTTGAACAGTTAGTGGTTCTGTGCTTCAGATTCTCTCTTACAGTGTTTTGTTTTGTTTTGTTTTGTTTTGTTTTTTCCCCTCTTTCTAGGCCGGTCTTTTGTACTCAGTGGGTAATTCCAGCTTGGTCTGTGAGTGTGGGAAATGACATGGTGGGTACATTTTGACTAACTCACTGGGTTCCTCTGGATTTGGAGCAGCACTTTCCGAGCGTAGTCTTCGAGGAATGAGATGGCAAGAGCGTGGGCAGGTCCTGACTGGTTCATTAGACTGGACTGAAGTTCTGGATCATCATGTTCTGACTCTTGTTCTAGCAGGGGAAGAAAGAGATAGAATGGAAAGGGTTCTGACTTGTTCAACAGAGTGTTCGTGCTCTAGAAACATTATAATACTAGCAATTAAATAATTTCCTAAGTACAGTTACGAACAACATGCAACGCAGGATCTGTGTACACAGTACATTTTCCATGAGTTACTTAGGGATACCAGTGTTTTGGGCACTGCACAGTCATCTATGTGATTGACAGCTCCTTTCAGTAAGCTGCTATGCTGGTAATAACCCCTGAAGATACTCCCCATGCATAGTGATAGGAACAATGGAAGCATTTCCCCAGAGGTATGAGTCATGCTGAAGAACCCGGGGGTGAGGATATGAACAGATTCATCTTTCGGGAAAGTGAACAAGATGCAGGCTGAGAAAATGGGCCAGGAGATGAAAATCTAGATTTGCTAATCTTTTGGTTTTGAATGCTCCAGGGAAGAAGTAGAGGATAGATACATGTTGAGTTGATTTTGAGATATCTCAAGTATTATTTGCAGAATATAATGAGATAATATCATCTGCAACTGAGAGAAAAAAAAATCACAGAATTCTGCAGGATTTTAGGATGAAATTCTTAGGTGGATGGAGTAGGTCTGATCTGTAAATGGAGAGACTGCTCAACTCTGCAGTTGTGACTTCACTGGATAACCACGACATGATGGGTGCTGTATAGCCATTGATTGTGGGAAAGGTTTGGAGTTGGGAATTCTTCCCAGTGGTTCTGTAAAGCTTATCCAAATTAATTAGATAAGTGACTCAATACAGGAGCCTGGAAGGGCAAGGCCAGTAAACAGAGAAAAATGAGTTAAGGAAAGTTGGCAGAAAAAAGCTTTACAACGGGGAGGAAAATCTTATTCTCTCCTTGGTAGCAATATTTATCTCTTACTAAAAGCTTCTAGATTTGAAGTTTAATCACACATAGAGATGTCTAGAGGCTGATGTGTTCAGCTATATAAAGAATTTGGAAAAATTCAATATATTTTTGTAATTCGGTTATCTCAATGGCTGATTAAAACACACAATTCAGGGCCTGGAGAGATGGCTTGACTGTTAAGATTGCTGGCTGTTCTTGCAGAGGATCTGGGTTTGGTTCCCACACCCCACATAGTGGGTAACCTCTGTCCTTAACTCCAGTTCCCGGGGCTCCAAAACCCTCTTCTGGCCTCTGCAAACATAGCACAGAGTGGTGCGCTTACATGCATGCAGGCACAGTATTATATACACAACATGAAAATAAACATAGAAAGCCAATTGTTCTAGCTTGTCCTCAGTTGCTGTGACAAAACACTGACCTATACTAACTTGGGGAGGAAAGTATTTATTTGGTTTACATCTCTCAGGCCACAGGGTCTCAGTTTACCACTGAGAGACCTTAAAGTAGGAACTCAAGGCAGGAACCTGGAGGCAGGAGCTGAAGCACAGGCCATGGAGGTAGACTGCTTAGTAGGCTTGCTCTCTGGACCCAAGCTCAGCCTGATTTCTTATACAACACAGACAACCTGCCCAGAGATGACACCACCCACAGTGGGCAGGGCCCTCTCACATCACTCAACAATCAAGAAAATACCCCACAGACATGACCACAGGTCTGTCCAATGAAGGCAATTCCCCAGTTGAGGCTTCTCAACCTAAGTGTGTCAAGTTGACAACTAAAGCTATCTAGTACACCACGTATGATAACGTACATATTTATGTACCTTGGAGGCAAAGGCAGAATGATCTCTGTGAAATTGAGGACAGTTTGGTTTACATAGGGAGTTCTAGGCTAGCTGGGACCATAGGGGGATCCTGTCTCAAAAAGAAAAAAAAACAATAAATAAATATTTTAAAACATTATTAAAATTGCCTAAGGCCCTCTGTAAAAATACACTCTTGGGGCTGTTGAGATGACTCAGTAATTAAGAGCATTTGTTGCTTGCTACTCTGGGGGACTGGAATTTGGTTGCCAGCTTTCAAATCTGGAGGCTTACAGTTACTTATAAATCTTAGTCCAGGGGATCTGAGGTCTTCTTCTAGCCTCTTGCTCACAAGGCAAGAACTTTACTGACAGAAACACTTCCCCACTCCCCACCCCAAAGGCAAAATTTAGTAAACCAAGGAAAGAATAATTGTGAAAACCTATGTTATAAACCCAATCCAGATGTTTACTTTAGCAAAGACATCACAGCAGTTATTATAAATAGCTCAAAGAATCAAAAATATACACCAAGTATGAGGAAGAAAATTGGGACTATCAACAGAAAGAAGAAAACCATTTGGGAAGAAAATTGGGACTATCAACAGAAAGAAGAAAACCATTTGGAAATGACTAAACAAAAATGCTACAGTAGTTCAATGACTAAAGCAGAAAGTGACTTAGATAAACTTCCCAGCAGGTGTGAGAAGGCAGAAGATGACCTGCAACCCTGAAAAGCAGAGAGAAGCAATCAACTTTCAAAAACCAGAGACTGAAAAACCACACAGAATTTATATAAGTGGGACAATGTGATCTGTTCCCACATAGACAGTAGTGAATGCTGCTGGGGGCTAAGCAGAAATGTTGTCTAGAGGCTGGAGAGATGGCTCAGCAGTTAAGAGCACTGTCTGTTCTTGCAGAAGACCTGGGTTAAAATCCCAGCACCTATCGTCGTGTCAGTTACCGTCGTGTTTCACCACTCGGGGCCAGACCAAGTGGACTTTGGGGGGCCAGCCTGAGGGTTTGGGGGTGAGTAGACGCAGAGTCAAGCCGCAGACTCCGGGAGTTGGATGGGAAGCAGGCCGAGCATGTGGCGCTGCCAACTCGTTTATTGAATAGGTGCACAAGCTCTTATAGGTCTGGATAGCCAATGACCTTATGGGGTGGGGTCCCAAATACAGCCAGTAGTAAGTTTGTCCCCAGGTAGGCAGGTACTTTCCAGATGCTGGCCTCACAAATAGCCAGAGCAGAACGCCACACCCACAGGAGCCATTCCTCTATTCCTCCTAGCAGGTGGCCTGGCTAGGCCCACCTTGCATTATGCCCATCGAGCACCCACATGGCAGCTAACAACTGTCTGTAACTTGAGTTCCAGTGATCCGGCAGCCTCTCTTCTGTCCTCCACATGCAGTGTATGACATGGGTGTACTTAAGGATATGCAGGCATAACACTCATGCATATAAAGTAAAAGTAAATAAATACACTTAAAAAAACAAATAGTGTCTGAATTACCACTAAATTTCGTGATTTTTAAGTAAAAACAAATATATATTTATATAGTTATATATTTGTATATATAGATATATATATACATATATGATTCATCTACAAGGAGATTTACAAAGACAACAAGAAAAGCTCACCACATAAGGACACATTAAGCCCTCACTGCTGAAGGACAAAACAAAAATTCAGAATGATAAAAATCTTGATCCAAGCAAGAGAATACAGTAACAATGCACTGATAGTAACATAATTTCTCAGCAGAAACAGTAATATAAAGACGACAAAGGAATGATGATGAATTGGAAGACCAAAGTCATGAATGGGAAAAAGAAACTGAAAGAAGGGAAGGAAACAGAAGAATATAAAGCAAAACAACCCAGGGGTCAACCAATTGTTTTATATCAACCAAAACTATTCTTCAGGAATGAAAGCAACATAAAAACACTTCTAATTAAAAATAGAAGCAAGTTGCTACCTGCTCTGTGCTACGAAAAATAATGGAGGAAGTCTTCAAAGACTAAAGAGAAATAACAATATATCACATCCCAGACCTACAGAGATGTCCATAAATATAGTTAGTCCACATACATACTTGAGTCGTATTTACATAGAAACACTTATTTGTTTCTCTTAATTCCTTTAAAATATGTATAACTATATAAATCAAAAGCTGAAACATATTATTGAATTCATGATGCTTACAAATATATTATATCTGAAAACAACTCAGTTTAGTTGGGTCAACATTGTACTTCAGAATTCTTACTGACAAGTGTTTCATTGCTAACTCGAGACATATTGACATAAGACAAAGACAAATATCACAAACATAGAACCACCCAAAACAGAAACATGAAGAGACAAAGACAAAACTTCAAGGATGAATTAAAATGGTAAATTCAAAATGTATTTTTAATACTACAATAGCAACAGGAAATAACAAAAATGTCATAACTAGCAAACAGCGAACCAGCACCTCCACATATATTAGCAATTACACTAAATATGAATGATTTAAATATTAATTAAGTGGAAGTTACATATGGCTTGAAAATTTTTATATGATGATAGTTATTATTACAAGTTTAACCATAACATGATGCAGTGATTTCATGACCAATATCTATTCAAGACAAAGGAACATCCATGTCATTTTCATAGAATCTAAAACCTGCAAATGTTTCACCAACTGCTGAATGAATTAAAGGAACTGTAGTCTGTGCATGCAATATGGTAGAATTTAGTCTTGTCACATGCAGCAACACAGATGGAGTTCACATAGACCATGCCACTGAAAAGAAGCTAGACATAAAATCATAGAAAGAAAAGAGTGACTTGCTAAGGTCAGCATTAGTCACAGATACTGTCTTCAAAAAGCATGAGAGAAAATTTCAGGATGGTTAAAAATATTCTAAAACTTTTTCTGGTGTTCGCTTCCAGACTATATATGTCCTGAAATGTAAATTATTTTTATTCTTAATTTAATTTAATTTGTCTGAGTGTACTGTATACATGTATGTAAGTGAAATGCCCATGGAGGTCAGAAGAGAGCACTGGATCCTCTAGAACTTAAGTCACAGATGGTTGTTAGCTGCCATATGGATGCTAGGAACTGAAACCAGTTCCTCTGCTGGACCAGCCAGAGATCTTAACTGCTGAGCCATCATCTCTCCAGTCCCATAATTAGCATTCTTAAATAGAATGAATTTTTCTCTGATGTAAATGATACTTCAACAGGGTCTCCAAGAAGGGAGTTCAATTATAAAGTCATCAATATGCATGAGTGCATATTTGAGTGCTTGACAATTCTTTTCCTTTCCTCTGAGCATTATTTTGTTATATTTTACAGTCCCCTGAGTTTTACTGGTTTCAAAATTATTTTCTTAAGGGTTTACCAACCAGTTTAACGTCACAGTGTATCACTGGAAAATCAACAGCTACCAGTTCATGTTCATGAGATCAGTACCTGATAGAGTCTTTAGTTCACAGAGAAAGTATTATAGTAGGTATTTTGATAAGAAGACTAAACCCCTGTGATAGCATGTGGTTAAGGGAACAACACAGAATGTACACAGCCAGGAGACATACTACTATTTACCCCAACTATGGTAGAAACCAAGAGGACATCAATGACTGGCAAGATGGTGCACACCTCTAAGCCTAACACCTGGGAGGCTGAGGCAGGAGGGCTGCAAGCTCAAAGTGAGCCTGGTCTCAAAATAGAAAACAAAACCCAGAAGCCAGCCATGGGAGCACACACCTGTAATTCTGACACTGGAGAGTCTAAGATGGCAACAGTGCACATGTTCCAGGCCAACATAGACTCCAGAGTGAGGTACTATTTCAAGCAAAAGAAATCTTCCCCAAAGAGAAAAACCAGAAGGCCTTGGCCACAGTGACGTCAATTCTGGTTGAAAGTTGAGTTTTGGAACTACGGTAGCACCGATCTTTAGAACCATCTTAGTAATGGACAGCAAACCAGAAACTGCCCATTTCATATGGTTACCTCTGTGTCCTGAAGTCCTTTGCCCGCTGATGCCCAGCATTCGCTCTTCAACTTGGTAACCTAAGAACAAACTTGGTATTCCCCACTGTGTTCTCATCACCCAAATCGAATAGGCCAGGTCAGCAGGCACCTCCACCTCGCCTGCAGCTCAGAAACCCATCCCAGTGTGCACCACTCTCTTAAGCCAGCAAACCAGCTCATTGTGTGTTGACATTTCACTTTTGTGTTCAGCAAGATTATCCTGGTGGGGACGCACCACCCAGCCATCCTGCCTAATCCTCAGGTTTCTCTCTGGGAACTGCTGTAGCAACTCACTCCACTGTGGGTTTGTGCCATATGGTTGTGTTTCATTTTGTTTTGTTTTCTAGGCCGAACAATGCTTTTTTTGGTTTGGGTACTTTACTGCTTAAGGAAGAAAGGGGGCATGTCTGTTATTGCTTGCTAAACATCTACCCTGCAGTCAGCCAAACCACAGGAGCTAATCTCAAATCAGGGAGTTAACTTCTCAAGGAAGGAGTCTTGTGGCTTACATTCCATTTAAACGTGGCACCTTAAGATGACATACTTTTCCATCTAACTTCCCTAAGGCTACTTCAAAATCAATTGTCTCGTCTGGGGTTTGGGTTGAGTTTTCTTCAAGGAGAGAAATAGCCACCAGCTCAGACTCATCTGTTCAGCATACTGAGTGTACTGGGGCTGGATTCCGTTTTCAAGGCCTGTCTTATACACTCTGTATTGTTTATTAATTAGCTTATTCTAAGGGTAGCATCCATTCATATATTTATGCTTCCAATAAACTCTTCAAATGCTCTCCGTGAACTTCTACTTAACACAACAGGGAAGAAAAGATAAAGTACATAAGATAACAGTCCCAAAGTTTGAGAATCTCTACTCTGGGGCAGATTTTGTCATCAGAGCATGAGAAGCAAATAGAACAGTCAAGGGGGGCAGCTGAGTATTTCACAGAATCATTATCTGCAAATGAGTCATGAAAAGGAAGGAAGAATGACCATTGCCTCATTCCCAGTAAAAGAGAAAAGACATCGCTATTGCTACGTCGGAAAGGACAACGGTTGAACTTACTCTGTTGCATGGAAAGACTTGAGGCTGCAGAATGTCAGTCCTTAAGAGACCATTCTGTAGGTCCTTAAATGGAGAATCAGAGTTACTGAAAACTTGTGGCCAGCAGTAGGGAGCTGGAAAACCACCTTTGTCCCTTTTATTCTCCCCCATCTCTTTACAGGGCCCCACATTGGTCAAATCTGACAGGAAGCAAGAGCCCAGAAATCCTGGTAGATGGTGCCTCTAAAATGAGCCAAGGAGAAAGAACAAAATTCAGAGTGAATCTGGAGGGAGAAGTAGAAAACATAGAAAATAGACATCTTTGGCACTGAAATCCAGTCAGTAAGTTTTCTTTGGAAAACCAAAACACTGAAATAGTTTGATCTGTATAATCTAACGAATGAGTACCTCTACTTTTAAGAATAAAAAATACCCTCTAAAAGACAGATTTACAAAATAATACGAAGACTGCTTTTTAGGCTGTATTATTTGCAGAACAGTCACATCTAGTACAACACAGATTGTAAATTTTAATTAAGATTTATTTTTATTAATATTTTTATTGATTCTTTAAAAAAATCATAAAATTTAGTTTGATCATATTCAAACTCCTTCTCCATCTCCTCCCAGACCAAACCCATTTCCTGGTGCCCTGGCCTGCTTCCCATCTTATATGTTTCTTGAGGCCTATTGAATTCAGTTTGTGTTCCCCACATACTCAAGGGTGGAGGGCCCATGCCCTGGCACTTGATCAACCTACCCAGGGTCCCACTCTTAACTGACTCTCCCTCTCCCAGCAGATAGCAGAAGTCAACTCAACTAGGGCTGAGGCTTCAAGCCCACTCTCCATGCTGGAATTTTGTCTGGCTTGGACTTGCACAGGTCTTGTGCAACCTGTCACAACTGCTGTAGGTTCATATGTGTGTCCATCCTGTTGTGTCTGGAAGATACTGTTTCATTATAGTCATCCATTACCTCCTTTTCTGTGACGTTTCCCAAGCCTTGAGGGAGCACACACTGTACTTTTGTTGTTCTCCTCCAACTCCATTAACATTCAAATGTACCAAATGCACATGAAAAGAGTGTGGGGAACAGAAATGAAAAGTTGACAGAGGGTCAAAGTAAGGCATCAAGAGAAAGGAGAGAGGAGGGGACACAGGGACAACAGAGAGAAAGACAGAAATGTAAATGCAGGGCCAATGAATGAGGGACATTTTCTGCTGTGCAGTTAATTTTGAGGAATCCTTATTACATCACAGGAAGTCGTTTTCTACTGACGTGTCTGAAGTTTTGCCTAGTAAAACATCCTCCAGACTCCTGAATGACTTGTATTCTCTTTGCACAGTACTGCTGGTCTGTGTTCCATTCTGATGTTCTCCCTTTCTCACATATTATCATTGGCCTGCACACTCTCTTGCAGCTTAACATTTTCACATGTGTATACTGACTACTTTAATCTTTTTAAATTTATGATTTCCATTTTATGTGTATGAGTATATCGCTGGCATGTGTCTAAGTGCACCCGGGTCATATAATGCCTGTAGAGGTCAGAAGAGGGTGTCAAATTCCCTGGAACTGGAGTTACAGACAGTTGTTGGCTGCCATGTGGATGCTGGGAACCAAACCCTGGTCCTCTACAAGAGTAGCCAGTGCTCTTAATCAATGAGCCATCTCTCCAGTCCCTTAGTTTTAGTATTTTAAGGTCAGCGTCTAAAGACGGATGTCAGCTTCCTCAAGTTTTACATGTCTACAGTTCATCTTACTGACAAATTCAGCATTATTTACCAAGGCTAAGTCTTTACACCCTCAAAGAATATTCTTTTTCTTTCATGTTCCATTTCACCTTCAAATCCACCCAGCATTACATCTTCAGGTTCCTGTGGGCTCTAACGTGAGAACTATACCTGTAAGTGCTCTCCATGCTGACTTTGCTCTTCCCATCTGCCCTCTCTTTTTTCCTAACCTTGAAATTAAACAGTACAACACTCAAAACTCTAGAGTAGGGGCTAGCCTCCATAACCTTCCATAATTAATTCTGATACCCTTCTTGTCCTAAGTGACATTAAGCTAGTACAATGACATCCTATTGCATATTTTCACACTGCATTACAATGTTACCTATTCACTCTTGCACATCTAGTCCCAGCAAGAACAGAACCACAGGAAACATTCTTTATTCCTGTATCCAAATTATAATATACAAGAATTGTCATGGTCTAAATCTCTCTATAAGATTATTTCTTCTTAAATCACTTTCTAGATCAAAATCTAGACTAGTGTTCATCCATTTGATTAAATTGCTTCAGACATGTTCTCTGGTTGACTACAAGACAGGGTTGAATGAATATTCATGTCACATAGCTCTGCTCATCAAAGTTTACCTTTTCCAGATACCAATCTGATTCATAGTGTAATCGTCCAAATGCAAGACAATATTTCTCTCTTTTTCCTAGAATTTTTGTCACATCTTAGTGACAGATGATAAAGTTCTAAAGATGGTATTCTGATTATATTATCTCCACTTTAATGTATTTTGGAAGGCATGTCAATTGACTCCTTTCACTGACCCAGATGAGCAAAGACAACTCCATATCCATCTAGATTTCTCCAAAATCAAAGCCTGTCTTCTCAACTAAATACATGTTGGAAATGTCCAACAAAACATCAGTACTGGGCACTTAGACTAATGAGCTTACCTGAACATTCGCCCGGCAAATGAAATGCAGTTGAACCATGCACTGTGTGAGCAAGCTAGAACTTGGGTTAAACTTGACTATTGATTCATTCCTTGGCATCAGCACTTACATGAATCTTTGCCTCTCTTTAACCTCAGCCGAAGCCACAGACATTGTCTGATCTTGCTGGCACCTGTGTTGCACTCAGAATGATGAATGTGGAATCTTTGGCAAGTTGTGCTGTCACAACATCCATGATCTGAAATGAGCTCAAGGGATATCCACGCATCAGCTTCAGGAAAGCTAGTTGCCCTAACATCTAGCATCCCTTGCTCTTCCTGAAGCATCAAATGCTTCCTACTCAAATGGAAATGGGTTAAACACATTAGGGCCTGGGGTATACACTAAACGCTGTTTTAAAGACTTTTCAAGTTTTGTTGTTTGTGTTGGTCATGGTGGTTAGTGCGAAGACAAAAATGCACTCAATCCCTCTGGTGGTTCCCTCATTTCAATGCTTTCTTGATAAGTCTGTAGCAGTGTAGGTATCATAGATTGGCGCTCCCTGGAGGAATGTTCAATGAAGAGTCCTGGCTTATAGAGAAATATTAAATATGCTCTAGTTAGCATTTAGTCCTCATCTGTCACTATCTGGTCAAAATTTAGGTTGAAAAGATTGAGAAGTAAGAGTAACAAGCCAAGGCGATGGCACTGACTGGATTTCTCATCCACAGGGACAGTGTTGGAATCAAATCCCCTTCTGGGATTTATTCTTAGACTTGGTTTGGGGATTCCGTGTTCAGAGCTCAGAGCCAGCATAACTACAGTGGGGCCAGAACCCTTAGCTGGAAATCCTCCTGCACAGCTGTGTGAGGTGCATGTCTAGATCTATATGCTAGATCACATAAATGTCTGCCTTAAGTTGGAAAACTATGATGGGAAGTTGTTACTAGCTCGGGCAGCATGTAACTGGTCCCCTGCAAAGCATGAGGAGCCCTCAGATCTTCATAACACGAGCTTAATCTCCCAGAATTCATGTAATGTACAGGGTCATTATGTTGTATGCCTGTAATTCCACTAGTGAGGAATTACAGAGAAAGGAAGTGTGGAGCTTGCTGACTAGCAACCTTTTCTACTAGGTGAGTTCCAGGCAAATGAGAGACCCTGTCTCAAAAAGCAAGGCAGACGGAGCCTAAGTAACAACAGCCAGTTCTATACTCTTACCTCCACACACATGCACTTGCACACACATGAACACAGAAGAGACTACCAGATACCCTGGAATGGGAATTAAGGACAGTTGTTGGATGCCCTGAGAATGATAGGAATTGAACCCCACTCCTCTACAAGAATAGCCAGTGCTCTTAACTGCTGAGCCATCTCTCCAGCCCTCTGTGATTCTATCTGGCCTCAGGCCCTCTTGTGATTTTTACTAGTGTATGATCATCTGTCCACTTGTTCCCCAATACCATGTAGTTATTTCTGTGACCATCCACCTTCAGGACGGTGCTGAGGAGCAGTGAATAGGAGGGATATCAGCTATGTAGCCAGGATGTGTCTTATAAAGCTTGCTTTGATTCCCTTTTACTGGGTAGAATGATTCCACTTAAGCTCAGAAGCAACCACTTATTTTGGAGAATAGCTATATATCCCTGTGCTTTTCAGTAATCAGAGCCTTAACTTTATGATTCCATTGTAGGCAAGTTTTTAATTATGTGCTTTTACATCTCCTTTGGGTGTGGAAGTGACATCAATTATAAAGCACGAAGTAGAGGTAGAGATGAATCAGCCACTGTGAGAGGAATTCAGCAGCTGCCATATCAGCCCATCCTGATTTGCTGTTTTGATGGTATCTTGACACTAGTCAGTGATGGAAAATTTTCACAGCTCAACTTTCATCAAATCCTTTGCCTGATGGGGTTCACATTTTCCTTTAATAAGTAAATAAAACAAGTTGAAGGGTCCATCCTAGGTGACCTCAAGTTCATGTTCAGTATCTTTGAAAGAATTGCTGAGTGCCCCTAAAATCTGATCATATGTAAATAATCCCAATGAAAACTTCCTTTTCCGTTATTAAATATAATAATCAGCATTGCCATTGGAAGAAGCTATGTTTTATCACTCGAATGACTTAGCGAGTAGACAGTTGAGTATAAGCCAATCAGAGAGACTAGAAAGACTTTCCAGAGTGCCCTGTGCAATGAAGGACTGGCATCATTCTACTGCCAGCATCTAGGGCCAGGATGTAAGTCACTGACTGAACTCTTACCTCCCGTGGCTGAGGTATCAGGTTCCACCCAAAGTGCCACACAGTAAAAGAAGGGGAAAAAAAAAGTTCAAACATCAACACATTTTAAACCACTACGTTTAGATTGAATTTAAGTCTAGAACTACAAGACAGAAACCCTAACCTGGCATCATCACCAGGGACAAGAACCTGTGACTAGACAGATCAGGGGCCCTAAGGGAGTTCTTCCTACTGCTATTCAACTAAATGGACATAGTATCAAACTGACTCCTAGTGACTTATCATTATGTCCAGTGATCAGTGAATCTCTAAACCCCCATCAGAACAGCTTCTTTTTGCAGTAGATGGGGATTAGCATAGAGATCCACATCTGTGTAAGGTACACGGAATAAGTGGCTTCAGAATGGTCAGTCCTAAATGGGACATCTACATCACAGCCCTCTCCCTAAGCCTTAGGGAATGGCCACCGAAGAGGGGACAAAAAGATGGAAGGAGCCAGAGGTGGTAGATGAATTTTCCACACGCCACAGGGCAGATGCCTAGATGAACTCACAGCAGCTGTGACAGTATGCACAAGATCTGCACAAATTCAAGTCAGAAAATATCCCGGCCTGGATATGAATACATAAATTGATCAGAAGGTGGTAAGGGGAAAGGAGGGGAAGGGTCTAAATACAATCAAATTATGTGGTATGTGAATTGCAAAAAAATCAATAATAAAGAAAAAAAATTAACCAAAAAGGAGCCTACATTAAAATAAATAAACAAATAAATAAACAACAAATAAATAGCCACAAAGTTGGGTGGATATAGAAAGGAGGTGGATCTGGGAGGATTGGGGGGTATAATCAAAATAAATTGTATGAAATTCTCAAAGAACTAATAAAAATGAGGATAAAAATAAACCACAAACAGTAAAATAAATGTGAGACGCCAAACAGAGTCAGTTGGTGTTTTCATTAAGATTTCAAAGCTATCAGGGTTGCGTCTTGATAGAGTAATGAGACTCCAGCTGATGACTCTCACCTCAGCAGGATGTGAGCCTGAGCCCTGAGTGGCAGCTGTCCATCACTGCAGTGGAGCCCTGTGTGGGTGTGGACATAGACAGGGAAAGCTCTGACGCTGGGAACCCCCATCAAAGATGATTTCTCAGTGGACTGAGACCTTAGGAAGGGGGACACCAACCTTTAAGTCAAATGTTACTGATTCTGGTTACATCTCTTGTTTCTGGGAGTCTGAGTGGTAGCGCATGAAGCCTCGGAGAGCAAATGAAAGAAGTCTTTTCATAAAGTCCTCGGGAAATATCAGAAAGCTAATGCAATGTCACATGAGAATCTGTGTGTGGAGTGATACAGGGCTGAAAGTGGAACCCTCTTCCTTGAGCATCCAGTAGAGTGTGTATAAGTGTTTAACGTGCACGTATGTAAGTGTACTACATGTGCATTGGATCACCTGGAATTGCAGCTGTAGGTAGATGTGAGTTGTTATGTGGGTACCGGGAACTCTGCAAGAGCAGCCAGTGTTTTTAACTGCTGCACTGTCTCTTTAGTCCCTTAATATGTACTTTTTTTCAGGTGTATGTGTGTGCCACATGTGTTGCCGGTGCCTGTGGAGGGCAGAAGAGGGCATCAGATCCCCTGGGGCTGGAGTTGCAGGTGGTTGTAAGCCATCTGATGTGGGTGCAGGGAATTGAACTCAACATCCTTGGGAAGAGAGGCAAGTGCTCTTAACCACTGAGTCATCTCTCCAGCCCACAATTAGATTTTTTTATGTGGGTTTCAAGGATCCAACTGACGTCTTCAGTTTTGCACAGTGGTCACTATATTGACTGAGCTGTCTCCCCAGCCGGCATCTGCACTGTGGCTACATGGATTCTAAGAAGGAAATGTAGGCTTGTCTGTGCATGTGGGCATCATGTTGGTGGGCTGAACTAGGAGGAGGCTCATAGAGTCCCACATCCCAGAACATGGTGCAGCTTGAGATCACTGAGAGAGGAATAGAGCAGTCTAACTTGAAGTCGCTAAGATCACGCTTGAAAGTCAATGAGATCACCCCCGTGGATTCCTGGAAAGAACTGGAGAGACTTTGTTGGAGATTTGGATAAGGCTTTGCAGAGGACCACAGGTCGCATAACACGTAGGAGGGAATACAGGTTTTTATGTAAATGGGACCCGGCTCATATCCCTAGGCTGGTGTGGTCTGAAGAAACAAAGGTTACATAATCTACACCTAATCTGCCAAAGTTTTAGCCATTGTTTCTTTCAAAAGTCCCCTAGACAGGGCCACATGAGCTTGTTGACAATAAATGCAGTGAAATCTGGCTAAGAAACATATGTGGGGTGAGAGGGCAATGAGATGCCTCATCCGCTAACGGTGCTTGTCACCAAGCCTGAGTTCAACTCCTACACATGGAAGGAAAGAACTGACTCCTGAAATTTATCCTCTGATACACACAACACACACACACACACACACACACACACACACACACACACACCACACACACAGGAGTGGCAAACACCTGTCAACACAAAAACATACACTCAATAGATCAGTGCAAAAGTTAAAAATGCATGCCTAACAGCTGAGAATCTAGCTCATTTGGGAGAACAATCATCTGGAATACACAAAGTCCTAAATTCAATCACCAGCACCTCCTACCTCATAAACCAAGAGTGCTGTCACACACCTGTAATCTATGGTGATGAGAGCAGAAGTTCAAGGTCATCCTGGGCTACACAGGGAGTTTGGGGCCAGCCTGGGATACATGAGATCCTATCTCAAAAATAATTATATCTAAAAAATACTGATTAACTAAGAACCCTTTCTTCTTTGGTTAGAAATGCCCTCCAGACTTTTTTTTCTTGAGTCAGTGTCTCACTATATAGTCCTTCCTGGCTGGCCTGAATTCATACAGATCTGTCTGTCTGCTTCTTCCTCACAAGTGATGAAAGTGAAGGTGTGTGCCACATACCTAGTCTGGTTCCAACTTGTCAATGTTTTGTCATTGATCTGAAATAAACACATACAGAGATATATTATGTGCGTATATGCATACATATGTATGAATATATAAACACAGACCTGCATGCATATATTGACACATAGATGTTCACAAGTACAACACTACGCATACATGAATTTTCTTAATTTACATTTATGCATAAGTTTTGTGTGTGTGTTTGCCCAAGAAGCATAATTAATTTTGTGACAAAAATCTGACTTATTTATAGCATGCTGACCTTGAGAAACTTAATACAAGCACTCAGTCTGCAAGTGTATCAGAAAATCAAGTAAATGCTGTAAAGCTAAAGCCCATCTAATTGTTCTCTTTGATCTAGTTACTCAGGTACAGTCCAATGAAAGAGCACTGCTAAGGAACATGATGTCTGTCTCTTATCCTGCCTTGAGAATAACAGAAACCCCTTTATCTGCAGCATGTGGTGGCTTTGGATTGACCCTTGCTGAAATTCCTCGGGACTATACACTATGAGTGTAGAGGTTATCAGGCTCCGTTTACTGTGGGGGAAGCAGCACCCGGTCTGAGTCCCGCCGACACAAGCACAAGGATTCACGCTTAGTAACTGGAGTAAGCCTTGGGTTTCATTTCATTTACTAGATGAAAATCAGTTTCATTATTTTCCAGTTTCCGGATATATAGAGTAAGATAATATATACAAAGTTCTAGTAGATTACTTGGAATGTAGAAAAAATTAATAGATCCAAATTCAAATTCATTTTCTTGTTTTGTTCTCTTAATTCATTACCTTATAAAGAAATAATTGTTCAGGAATATTTTAATTATTCAGTAATTTAAGGGAACTAACAGTATATTCACTGCCATAAACTCAGTCATTAATATTTACAGATTGACCACGAGTAGAGTTCTCGCCTAATGTTCATACTTAGGAATAATACCTCCCAATGAGTTTTCCTATTTTATGATGAACTTTAACAAACCAGGGCTTATTGAAGGAGTATCATGTGGAGAAAAAGGAATTTTAGGGAACCTTTCATACAAAGAATCACCGAAGGAAATGCAGTGGGTGCTGGGACGCTGGCACGGCAAAAGGGAGGCAAGTCACATTTATTTCTGGTGTTTGGTAACTTTGTGATATCAAATTGAGACAATCTGGTGATTTTTTCTGCTTCTGAGAGTCAGTGTAGAATAAACCAGCAAACCTGACTTCGGGACTGACTTCAACTCAATGTATCATAAACAAACTCACAGGCAGCTCTAATTTGATAGGATGGCCCTGTTCTTCAGTCACTTCCCCATGACTCTTCGTCTCACAAAGTAGATGACCTTTCATTAGCATAGTTAGAAAAGAATCTCACACTGGATTAGAGGTTGAACTGCATGATATTTAGATTTCCTTGTAACCTTGAGACTCTCTTAATTCCAAGAAGGAAGTGGTTAACAAGGATTACATTCTGAAAACCAGTTTCATCAGAACTGCTGTGTTAGGACCTGAAATGATGAAGTCTATTTTTTTTTCCCACAAACAATAAGACAGCCTTCTTTCCAGCTGAAGAATTTCCCCTGAGGAATTCTCGATCTTGGCAACTCTTGAAATCATGCTTTTGCAACATGCATGAGCCTGGAGCAAATGTACACAGACCCCAACTGGATTTCTTCGTCCGTGTACCCAACACCCTTCCTTTAAACAATCATATTGCATGACTTTATTAATCACCTGGAGTCACTGCATATTTCTCCAGATTTCTCAATTCTTGCTTTAAAAATTCTAATACAAGTATTTTTGACAACTTCACTTGTGCATATAATGCATTCTTATGGCCCCTAACTTCTTGTATTTCCCACCCTACAAATCTCTTTCCCCCATCGAAGTCATCACGCTTTGTTTTGTGAGCCAATGAGGTTAATTAAGCAGGGCCGTCTGAGTGACCCTGGATAGGAAATACCCACTAGAGATTACTGGGTTCACTAATGGGCACACAACTGAAGGCAAGGGTTCCCTTCCTGGCACTCCTAGATAGCGGACAGGTCCCCACCCCAGGGAGGAGAAGGGTCTCAAGAGAATGTCCCCTATCCTGACTGAGTGTTGAGAGTCCCAGTCAGGCACCCATTCTATGCAGGCCACAAGGCTGCTGTTAGGTCACAACTTTTCCATTCCCTTCCTGTCTCCCATTGTGCCTTGCTGAAGAGCTGGCCCAGGGTGGACACAATTATTCAAATGTAGTTTTTCTTGGCTCAGGCTTCAACCACAGATTTGGGGTTATGTTTTATTGTTGTGTCTTTGACAATGACAGAGGAATGTTGGGAGGGAGTTTGCTGAGAGACTAGACCCCAAAGCATGCATCTGAGATCTTTTTTTTTTTTCCTCCTACCACAAATAAACATGGAAACATTGGGGAAAATGGAAAGTTCACACTCAGAACAATGAGAAAGCCATGTGTTCAAAAGCCAGGTGTGCTTTGTCATTCTGACCAAACCCAAGATCTTTGCAATAGGAAGTACTTAAATGTTATCTAATTCTTAGTAAATTCTATGTGGTTGACAGTCATCAGCAATGTTTCTTAATGATCACCATCCCAATATTCATACCATTCATGTGATTTTTTATAGGCTGGATCCCGTGATGTGTCCCAAATTGCAGAATATGATTAGAGAGATGGCAGCTCACTTCTCTGTTGGAGGTGATAAGCTATCCAGACCTGCTGTCAGTTCTAGTTTCCTTTCTATTGCTGTGATGAATTACTCTGACATAGAGCAGCCTAGGGAAGAAAGGGATTATGTGGCTTATAGTTTTAGGTCACAGTGCTTCATAACAGGGAATATGGTCACAGTGGCAAGAGCCTGAAGCAGCCAGTCACATCATAGCCACAAAGAAATGCACACACACAGGCGTACATGTTCATATGCTCATTTCATTTCCTTATTCTTTGAAAATTCAGGGCCCCTGCCTAGGGAGTGGAGATGCTCACAGTGGACTGGCTGTTGAGCTATCAACTTCAGGAGGTCAATCTCCAAATACATGCCGCCAGCCAACCCCAAATAGACAATCTTTCACTGAGACATTTTTGCAAGGGGATTCTAGATTGCACCAAGTTGACAGTTAGAGCTAACTATCATACTGTTTTTGCTGGTTTTGTTGAAGCACGTTTCCGAGTTTTAGAGTTTCACAGGACACAGAACAGGACCACGGCCTGAAAGAGGGTTAGGGAAATGACAACACTGAAAAAGTGCTGTCTTCCAAATGAAAAGATGCGAGTCTGATCCCCAGCACCCACATGAATGATTCAGGTATGATGGCAGAGGTTTACACCTTCTTATAGCCTCCTAAGTGCTGCGGAAGCAGAGACAGGTGCATCACTGCGATGTGCTGACCAGCCAGTCTAGTATAATTGGGGATTTCCAGGCCAATGAGAGTCCCTGTCTCAAAAATAATTTGTAAAGTATCAAAGGAATGGTGCCTAAGATTGTCCTCTGGTCTCCACACACTCATCACACAAGCACAATTAGATATGCACATACACACACACACACACACACACACACTCAAAGCCAACAAGAAAATTGGTCTAAAAATCCATAAAGAACTTAATGGTACCAATAAACTTTGAACTTAGAAGTAGATCCTTCCTTAATATAATCTCAAAAACACACTACTACCCCAGTGTACACCCTGAGGGCAGCCCATAGCTGATACTGGACATCAGAATGGAGTTTGCTTCTCAGCACTCACATTGGGTGGCATACAACTGCCTGTAACACCAGCTCCATCCAACATCCTCTTCCAATCTTTTGCAGACACAAACACACACATACACACACACACACACACACACACACACACACAAATGAACTAAATCTTTTTTTTAAACCTGACCATCACTCATCTGAATCATAGGAAAATACAGAAATGTGACTGAACATATAAAAATCTAACTGTTGAAAAGTTCATCAGGTTCTAGTAATCATTTCCTGTCAAAATGAAAGCAAACATTTTGTTTTCCTCTTAATACTGAAATCTATGTAGTTATGGAGTCAAGACAAGTCAGTTTCATCACTATGTATAAATGGTGGGATTTATTCAACAGTAGGTAAATATATTAGATTCAGATTCCAAGAGCCACATTTGCATTACTAACTGCAATTATGTAAAACTCTAAGTTGATTAAAGCTCACATTTGATTTTTTCCTAAATTTTCAATGATCTACATGTTGGGAAATTTTGAGTATTTTAATAACATATTTTTATTGATTTTATTGACAAAAGAAGCAAAAGGTTAAAATCTGTCAAAAGAAAACATCAATTTTCCTTTGACTTGTTGACTTGATTCTAAAACTTGCTCTTTAATATTTAGCACTTAAGGCACCTTATGGGAAAATAAGCAGAACAAAGATTCTTTGCTTATCTAATTACCACATCATGGTGATAAAGAAGTTACTTGAGCAGTACACCTTCAATTGATTGTTAATTACCTATTGTCACCAAAAATAAGGTCTTTTATCAAGTATCACAGAATATGTATCCATTCATTTAACAAATACTTATTAAATGTGAATCACTGGTTGAGATATTACAGATACATTATACACACTCACAAATAGATGAGATTTAAATGAACAGAAAGGTATTTACAAAGATAGTCAGAAGATTCTATTTTTAATATTTTATTTATTATTTTATTTTATGTGTATGAGTGTATTGCCTACACGTACATATAAGTGCACCTATGTCATTCAATGCAAATAGAGGTCAAAAAAGGGCATTGGATCCCCTGCAAACGCAGTTATATATGATTGTTAGCCACCATGAAGGTGCTGGGAATGGAACCTGGGTCTTCTGCAAGAGCAGCTAGTGCTCTTAGCCACTGAGCCATCTCTGCAGCCCCAACTTTTTATTTATTTATTTATTTATTTATTTATTTATTTATTTATTTATTTATTATATGAGTATACAGCCTGCTTGTATGTAAGTGCACCTGTGTCATGCAGTGCCCATGGAGGTCAGAAGAGGACATCAGATCCCCTGGAACTGGAGTTAAGGGTGGTTGTTAGTCATCTGTGGGTGCCAGCAATGGAACAGGGGTCCTCTGCGAGAGTAGCCAGTGCTCTTAATCATTGAGCCATCTCTCCAGCCCAGAAGATTCTATTTTTATCAAGTGAAGTAAACATGATTAGCTTGGGTCTTTGTTCTTTAAGGACATATTTCAAATATCAGGTGAGGATAAGTCAAGTGTGATATTCATGAATACTCCCTGAGGGTGAGAACCACAAAGAAGATTCCAGACCTCATAAGGGAAGCTAGGAACACTGGCAATGAGGACAGAGCCATCAGAACAGTGATGTCTGGGAAAACGATACCAAATATTCTGCCCAATTATTTAAAAACAGGTTATGTAGTCAAAAGCCTCTGCTGGCACGGTCTAGAATCTCCTGGAATCAGCTGTGCTTGCTAGCATGCTTTTCCTTTTCTGTTCCTGCAGAGACAACCTTGAAGAATCCAGGACTCCCAGTAGCAACTATGTTGCACTGATTGCCACAAGCAGCTGAGAAACATTCAGATACAGGACTCCAGTGTATTTTGAGATACTTTTGTTATCATAGAGACCTTGGCTCATCTCAGAATTTATTTATAAGACCTTATCAGAGAGATTAGCATTCCACTCAGTTTCTGTGTGGTATGTGGCTTCTCCAGGATAAGGGGAGTGAGGGAATTATACCCTCATTTCTTCCCATTCCTTCTTGATTTCCTCCCCTAATATATGATAAAATACCTCCTTTAGGTGAAATAATAAAGGCTATTCATTGTAACCTCGCTATAGAATCTTCAGGAAGTTTATAGCTGAAATAATTCTGTGCACTCTAAACAAAGTAGTGAAATAAGTAAATACATCCACAAAATAAAATCGTCTTCCTGATGGCCACAGAAACTTTGAAACAAAGCGGAAAGCTTCCGTTTTTATTGCAAACAAATTTCAGGCATTTAAAGGACTCATGTCGAGTTCTCAGTGACTCCAAAGCATGTATTCATTTTTCCTATAGAAAAATGTCGGGGGTGCAGCGTATAAAGAATGTCACCATTATAAGGACCAAAAAGAAAAAGAAATAAAAGAAGGGAAAAGGCAAACAGAGACCCTGAGAGGCAGCGAGTCCCCTTCAGACAGGCAGTGGGCAGGGCCACCTGCCAGGAAACTGGGCCTGATATAAAGAAGCAAACACCTTTCCAGTGCTCTCTCCTGCCCTTGCTGATGCTCAGCTCTTTGTATTGATTGGCTAATTATTATTTGCACATGAAATTAAATGAACTTGGATGCCTAGAAACCAATGAACAAATCTCTTGCCTCCCCTCCCCTCCCTTCATCTTCAAGGTATCCACAATCTTTATATTTAGGCTTTGATTAACTGTCAACTTAAATGAGTAAAATCAGACTCACTGACGCAAAGCAGGGGCTTCATTCTCCTGAGGTATTTGGTAGCTGCCAACTTTTGGAGCAGGATTCAGGAACATGCTTCTGGAAACAGTGGGATGAGAGTGACTATGTGGAGGCCATGTTTACACAGCCTCCTTTCCCCATGTTTCACTCATTCCTCCCCAGTTCCCTGAAGAGAAGCTTTCCTTATCATTTACCCAAATGCTGAGTAATGGAGTTGGAGTACTAAAGTATTATTTCTCTGTAATATAAGATCTGAAGACATAAAGAACAACAGGAAACCTTCAAAACTAGTCATTAAAATGAATCATTAGGACTATGGATGTAACTCAGTTAACAGAGTGTTAGGTAGCATAAATAAAGTCCTGGGTCTCAGTCCCACATAAACCAAGCAAGGTAGAGTGCACCTGCAATCCCAGCACTGAGAAGATGGAGGCGAGATCAGAAGAACAAGTTTTTCCTCAATTAGTTCAAGGTCAGCCTGAGCTATATGAGACCCTCTCTTAAAGAATAAACAAATAGGGGATAGAGAGATAACTCAGCAGTTAATGCTCTTGCAGAAGACCTGGGTTCAATTCGCAGCACCCACATAGGAGGAGCAATCCTCTGTGACTAAAGTTCTCGGGAATCCGATGCCCTCTTCTGACCTCCACAGGCATTGCATGACACAAGTGCATTTACACACATGTAGGTAATACATTCATAAAATAATAAACACAATTAAACACAATCTTTTTTTTTTAATTAAAAGGGCTGGAGAGATGGCTCAGCAGTTAAGAGAACTGACTGCTCTTGCAGAAGACCCACATTCAGTTCCTGTCACCTAAAATCAAAATGTGGCTGTGAATGCTTGCAACTCTGGCCCTGGAGGGCAGAGACAGGAGGATCACCAGGGCTCACTGGCCAGCAAGTCTAGCATAATCTGTACTAAAACATCTCCATAGGCCTTTGAAAATTAGATAAAAATATAAAAGAAAGTAATGATAGAGGACATAAAGTCTGATGGAGGATAGTAAGATAGATGTGGGGATGGGGAAAGCGGTCTCAACACAATCAAAATACATTATATTAAATGAGCAAAGAATCAATACAAATATTTTAAACATGGAGCCTAGTAGAAAGTGTAGAGAGAATACTAGTATATCTCTCAGCTCTCACCCACAAAACTTCCTCATGAAACAGAGGATGATTAACACAAAAAGTCACAACTGGCCAAAGTGCAGAGAATAAGAGACGTCGGAGTGCCTGTCCCTGGATAGTTCCTATATTGAAGCTTCACCCACCCAGGGCTCAGGGACCACATAGAACAGGGCCAGAAAGATTGTAAGAGCCAGGAGTGGTGCATGGCCATTAGGAAACAGAGTCTTCCAGGCCTCTGGGAATTTGCGCGAATGAACGCACAGCCAAGGTGTCAGCATGCACAAGATCCATGAAAATTCAGTCAGACAAATACTCAGCATAGAACTGGGAAAATGAGCAGGAGGCCCCAAACTTTACTGAGGAAATATTGGCAACTAATCACTCCTGGGTGAGGGAGAGTTGGTTTACTTTAAGGGAGTGATGCTAGATAGGTTGACCAGGCTCCAATAAATGAACACATCCGGAGGAATATCGGGGGTGGAAACTTACATATATGACAGAATGCATGAAATCTGGTGGGTGGAACAGATAGAGGAGGGGGCTAAATATACTTATACTTGAGATATAGTGTATGAAATGCAAAAACATTGAATGAAATATATACATATACATATATACATATATAATAGAATACATACAACAGAGGTGGGTAGAGAAGGAAATCCCAAATGTTGACACACATAAGCATGTACATACATGTATTCACCAAAATCCCCACAAATACACATTCATTCATACATACAAGTAATTTTCATTTCAAGAACATAATTTTTAAGTGATGACGTCAGATTTATTTGCGTAAATAAACAATAACAACTCAAGGTTAAACCTTTTCTACAGCAAAACCCACTCTAACAACAATAGCAACAAACATGAGGCCAGATCAGTTTATTCTCTTGCTTAGATAAAAATAAAGATTAAAGTGCATTAGGGAAACTTTAGAAGGAACTGCGTCTAGAAATGCACTCAGTGCTTTGGGTTTATTTGGCATTATTCGTGGTTGTGTTCCACAGAATTACCACCCAAGTGGGGGGTACCTCTAAATAATCAAAATTCCAGCCCATCATAAAGAAATGCAAATGAAATCTTAGAAACTCTTGCAGCCAATCCCTGATTGCCACCCTTTTGTTTCTAGAAACCGAATTAGAGCCACCCAAGGAAGAAGGGGAAGCCTACAGGCTTCTGTTCATTGTGGGCATGAAAACCTCACCACCAAATGTAGGTTTTGACTCTCTGCCCAGCACAGCTTTGAAAGCTTTGCCATGAAGTCCTAATTGCTAAGTAAATGTTCGCCCGATATTTCTCCATAAAGGAGAAAAAAGGGAGAAACAGAGAAAAGAGAATGGGAGAGAGTGTATGTCATTTCATGGGAAAAACTACCTGATGTAGATATATTTATTCTTAGAGATGATTACGTCTCTGCGCAATATCGATCATTGCTTCACTATGAAATAGAAAAAATAAAATATTCTCCTTGTTGGTCAGATCCTCCTTAGAAACACCATTTTCTTTCCACACCATAAGTCCCCCTTCATTAAATGCATGAGATGCATACATTTTCTTCAGGGGCACTTGCCAAAAGGCACAGTTTCCAAAATCCTTTTCATATTTCATAGTCCACCACTGCTTTGGCTCTTATTGCAAGCAAGTGTTATATCCAATCAAGAATCTCTGATAATGAATATGAGGTTCTGTTCATTTCAGGTGGTCAAATGTGAAAAAAAAAAGAAAAAGGTTTAGACTCTTTCCTGAGGATTTCATGGTATTTATAAAGGGTCAAGCCAGCCAGTGGGTATGGTGGAACCAAACTGTGTGCATTAAAAAACACATAAAATAAGTTTCTGTTTCAATGCAACTGATGTCATAAATACCACAGTACATTACTAATTGAAAACTTGAATGTCCTCTCTGGGTATTTTGTCCTGAATACTATGTATTAGTTCACTTGTCGAGATGGCCAGTGCCATATCTCCCTCAGGAAAGTGGGGCAGGTAACAAAGTGCCCCCGAACAGGGAATGGTGGTGTCTATGCTACCATTGTAAGAAATGCGTTAAGAATGCTGTTTTTTAAAAATGAAAACAGACATGAGTAACTGGGGGAGTTCCTGGGAGTGTGGGAAGGGATGGGAATGTCTATAAACACAAACAGGAGAAGGTACCATAAAAGTACATTACATTCAAATATGAAAAGATATGGTGAAACCCGCAATTTTATAAACTCTAATAACAATAATCATACAAAAAATAATTTTGAAGGCAGTCGGTACTGCTTCCTACATTCCAGTGTTTCCGTGGCAGTCTTGACCTTGAAAAGCCTAGTGTCATTCCAATTCCACATTTTTCCAAGAATTTAAAAAATTCTTGCACACTTTATTTTACAAATCCATTCTGCCACCAGAGAACCTGGAAGGAGTCAAGCCATGATGTTCTTCCAAATGTCTTACTTCTGCACAGAAATAAAATCCTGTGTGATCAAGTCAAACACGCTCACCACTTCCTCACTGTGTTTCTTTCAGTAGATGTTTTAATTCCTGTAAATTCTTGTTCTTTCCCTCAGGAAGCACAGCCAACAGAAAGCAAGTCATGGGTGAGGCTGCCTGGGAAACACCTTGCAGATGCCTAGCATAATGCAAGCACCATACAAATGCTAACAGTCACTGCTGTAATCTTTTTTAAGCCAGCATTGACCCTGCACCTCCATGATAGTAGTACTGATTGTCCACTTGACAGGATATAGAATAACTCACAAGCAAACCTCCTGGGAGAGTATCGTGACTAGGTTAACTGAAGTGGGAAAACCCTCACTAACCAAGAGCAGCACTATTCCATGGGCTAGGCTCTCACACAGAAGGAAGATGATAAAACAAGCTGAGCACCAGGAGTCATCTTTCTCTGCTTCCTGACTGAAAATAGAATGTGGCCAGCTGCCTCCCATTCCTGATCCCATTCCTTTGTCCTCAGGATGGACTGGATCCCCTTAAACTGTGAGCCCAAATAACCCCTTTCTCCTCTAAGGTGCTTCTCTCAGGTATTCTGTCACAGCAGTGAGACAAACAACTAATGCCAACAGTTTGCAAGCATCCTGGAAAAGATCCCAGAGGCCTTAATCTCTACAGGTTTGCTTCTATGCACAGATGCATTGGAACTTCTCCACTGTTTCAAGGAATGATTTCTCTAAGGAGTAGATGATTTTGCAGATCTTCGGTAAGATTCACAGTATGTAAGAGCTAACATATGTATATGTACAGTCAGAGTTTTGAAATCCCAACTGGAAGAACAAGGGCATCATCTTTACTCGGAGCACAGGAGCACAGTTCAACGTCCACTCATTTAGCCACATTAGGATTGCTATACGAAGTTAAGAACCCAGAGAAGAGAGAGTGTTTCATGAAAGCAGGGGTGGATTGTTAGGAGACAAAGGTCAATAGGCTCACTGGCCCCTTCCCTGTAGAGGGATGGATAAGGAGCACTGCAGCTGAGCTGCTAATAGGGTGGTCCTGCTGCCCCTATGTCTGAGACAGGTTCTGCAAAGTCTCTGAAACTCACTCTGTGAGGCAGCTCTGCTCTCCCCAAAGACTTTTCAAGTGCAAGCAAAATGGCATCAGCATCTACTGGCTCCCACAGTTCCAGTGACAGTGGGCAGCACGGAGACTGTCCCTATGGCAGTAGTGTAAGAGCTGACAGGAGAAACACTTGTTGAGACTCCAGGGACTGCCGACTCCTTGCACTGTAAGGGATGGGTTACGATAGAGTGCCTTTGAGCCATATCTCAGGCCCTCTCTAGAGGGCCCACCACACTAAGAAGGAGTGGAAGATGTGGTAATAACTGAATTGATTATCTAGGCAGACGTTGACTAGGTAAGAGTCTAGCTGATCTCACTCAGAAACTGAAGAGAGGAGACAGAGCCTGATAGCAAGCTCTGCAGGTGAGGTGCCCAGAAAAGGACGAGTGGCTCTGTGGGTCCAGGCTGGAGGAAAAAGTTCCTGACTCTTGAACTTTCCTAAAATGTAGGAAACAGAAGTCCATGTAAATTCTATAAATAATTATGTAAGTTAAACTTTCTTTTCAGACCAGGAAAAAAAACCCTCAAACATTCTCTGGTGAAAACATGATCTTTCCCTGTGTTTCAGTTGTCAGTTTTGACAAGAATGATACAAGCTAATTAAATTTTTGTTAATTTATTTTGTCTGATTCAGTGACTGTCTGTCACACAAATCCCTCAATAAGTTAGATTTCTCCCTGCTATAAACTTTCTACTCTTTCTCCGAAATGCCATTAGGTAAACGCTCGAAAAGTGGACCTGTTTTATTCAAATAAACACTAAAAGCACTTAAACTCCATCCACCGTCGATTCTTCAGCTCCTCATGTCTGCTTTGGAACGGACCTAACTCTTTCCAGCTTATAAATCTCCAATTGGGACCATTACCCCTTAAGAAATAAAATCCTTCTTATAGATAAAACACGAAGATGAAGTGCAGAATGGATGTCAGATGAAGCCTGCAAAGAAGCCACACTCCTTTTTGCCTTGAAATTCTTAAAGAATTTTCTCTCACTTTATTTTTCTTTGAAATAAAATCAGAGATTGACACAGTGTCATCACTCCCATCTATCTATCTGGAGTGACTGAAGTCTTTGTCTATCTGTCAGGAGCAAATGGAGGATGTTCCTTTACCAGACATTCAAAGACCCTGATGATTGAATAGCTATCCACACATTTGACAGCGCTGGCCCTCCAGCCTTGCTTAGTCCTTGCACCACGTTTTGGAAGTCCTGGTTTTTCTTCCTACCTCGAGGCGTAACAGAAATGCCAGCCCCCATTTCAAATATTCTGCCCTCACTGGCACAGTGCTTTTGCGTGAACCCTAGGTTGTGGTGTTGGAGAAGAGACCTGTGTGATGCACTTTCTCAGTCTCTGGAAGTGCCTTTACAGAAAATAGAGGGAGGATTTTCCTCAAGGGAGACAAGCAGGAGCCAGGGTGTTCAAAGTACCTGCAGAATTCATCACAAAGAGTTAAGAATTTCCTTTGTTTGGAATTAGTCACATCACATTCAAAGAACCTTTGCCTAAGAGGACAAGAGTTTTGTTTTGCTGTCTTGCGTAATGTGGTCACTTCTGCATAAAAGCACCTGCATTTAAAAAAAAATTTCTCTTGGCAGCACAGGACTCAATATGTGACTTTACTCTCACAGACAGTCTGGCTCATTAGCAGCTCCCCCCCTCCTTTGTCCTCCGCTCCTTTGCTCCCTTTTCTGAAGCTGCAGTTCACTCACAGAACATGGTGCACCCTCCCTCAACTCAAACTCAAAGAGCAACCCATGACCAAAGAGATATCGTCATGGATTCGTGAGTCATCCTGTGCTACTAATTGATTTATCGATGCTCCAGTAAATTCAGTGGCTATAAGTACTTGTCATGTATCAAATGATGATGATTAGCTGATGGGGTTTTTGTTTTTCTGTGTAGACTATTTTGAGAGGCACTAGCCCATATTGGCCTCTAGCTAAATGCATAGTCAAGGATGCCTTGATGTTCTGGTCCTGCCTCCTCTACCTGTTTAATACTGGGGGCACAGATGTGTGCCACTGTGTCTGCTTTATGCTGTGATAAGAATCAAAACCAGGGCTTTCTGTAAACTGTGTTACAAACCTAGTCCTGGCAAATGCTTGATTCAAAGTCCTTTTTTTACACATTTAAAACTCTGGAATTGAGTGAATATCTTCCATCCTAAATTTCTTTTGTCAAGAGTTTTGTAAAGGCTGCAAACTGTTCTGCATATTATTAGTGAATAAGCACACTCAATCTCAAAATCTGGATTTTTGAAGGGCTTTCAGAAAACCAAAATCAGCCCTTGGGGAGATAGATACCAAGCATACACTAGGAGATGAGCCTCTGAGAGGGGAGGGGTGAGATGCCTACCTCTCCAGAAAGCCATTTCTCTCCTTTCCTCTTCAGAGAAGGTCAGGAAAATTTCCTTCTGATGTGAACTTCCAGTGGCACATGAACATTAATGGTTCCCTCTAGTATCAGTCCCCTTCCCAGGGCTATGAAAGCATGTCAGGGAAGGGATGACGCAGGAGGTATGTTCTAAAGTATGAAGAAGCTCTGGACAGGGTTTAGGACGAAGGTTTTCTCTGCTTTCAGCCACTAGGTTATCCAAATTCAGAGAAAAGGAATATTACATTACGTTTCTAATTTCATTTCCTCTCTGACCTTGAATGTACCTTAGTGCTCTCATTGAACTGCCACAGGAAAAGTTAATGTCCATTCCAGACCAGAACGATGGGGACTGCTGCATGTTTTAACCTAAAGCCAGTAAGACGGTGGTTTTTCCTGACTTGGAAAGGATTTTCTGCAGTTTGATGAGACAGGAAGAATATCCCAGGCTCTATGGAGAGGATGCAGAGATGAGTTCTCAGTCTGGGGGCATAATGGATCACATCCCAGGTTCACAGTCTCCAATTCTCCCCTACCTCAATGACTTCAAATGTTCAGTAAATTAGGCTCCAATGCGATTAGTCACTTCATAAGTGGCCTTCTTGGGGAAAATTTGCCAGGACAACTGTTGAGTGATGTCTCAATTTATGGCTCAAGGGGGACAAAGCATCTCTGGTAATGCCATTAAGTGGAGAAAGACGAATGTAAATGTACCGTTTTCTCCCCTCAGTGGTAACTTTAAAATGTTTTAAAAATATTTTCAGCCTCAGCGTCACAGCATTACTGCCATCTGAGGAGGAAGAGAAGGGGGCTCCCGAGGACAAGGACAAACGCTTACATGGCCCTCCTCCAATTTCTCCACTTTTCGCTACACAAGATACTTTTATTTTCCCTCCCAACTGCATGGAAAAAATAATAACATTCTGCTTTCGACCTGGGCCCTCCAGTAAGGGCCTTTCAAGATTTAATAAAGACTTAATAAAACCCCTCCGGTGACTAATAGCAGAGAGTGTCTGAGAAGGTCACTAGATAGAGCCTGCAAGGATAACTGGGAAAGTGTTTCCTCTACTTCCCCTCCGATTTGCTGGAAGCAAAGATTCTCCGTGGGGCACTTGAGGGCACACGTCAGGAGGACTGAGTGGCATTTAAGCAATATTAAACTGTTAGGAATAGGAGCTTGTGCCAGTTTTGACCCCTTTTCCTTTTCATCTGGTCTCTTTATTCCCTCGCTATTGCACTGGAACTAAGAATTTAGCCACAGGACTGAGGTGGGGGGGGTGTCTAAAATTAGGCTAGGCTAGCTCATTCAACAATACCCTCAAGGTTATGCATTTTGTCATGCCTAAAACAACATCCTTGTTTCCCTGCAGGGTCAAAACAAAGAGAAATTTGCCAAAGCTTCCACAGATTAATCAGAGAAGAGAGCTGGCTTCCTTGGACTCTACCCTGTCTAGACATTGCAATCCCAGCATTCCCCTTGTCACTTCCCATCTCTGCTTAAGGATACCATAAATCACACATGCCCCATGGAGGCACTGTGCTTCCTGTGGATAGAAAGGCCTTGGTTTGTGAGTTCTAAGCTCTTCCGCTCTAGTAGGGGTGTAAAGAGCTTTGTCCTGCATCCGGCCCTCTATCAAATCTTCTTCTTTTCAACTCTGTGAGATCTGAGACCTGTCAGGCCTGATACAGAATACTGCCACATTTTGTATGGTCATTTACAGGAAAATGAATGTAAAAAGCTATTTGGGGATAAAGCATTGCTATGTCTATTTATGTTGATGAAGAAGAAAGGACGAAGAAGAGGAGGAAGAGGAAGAGGAGGCGGAAGAGAAAGAGGAGCAAGAGGAGGAGGACTTTACTAGGAACAAAGAATTTCTGCTTATGATCTCCTCTGAGAAAGAGGAAGAGGAGAAAGAGGAGGAAGAGTGGGTTCTTTGAGATGCTGGGGATCAAACATATGTTATTACATATGCCTGTCAAGCATTCTGCCACTGAGCTCTATGTCTTGATACATATAATATTGTTTTAAAAGTGCATCAAGTGAGATACTACTTCTTCATTTTTCGTATGGACCTCAAGAAAGGATAGGGATAATTTCCTTAGAGTAAGTCACAGAAGAATGCATGCTAACAGCGAATCCCAGTGGAATGGAGGCTAGGTATTACCTGTGAACCTCACCTGTGTGATTTTCTAAGGGAAGGACAGAAATATATCCACTGCCAAGATCTGCTCTATTTTGTTGTGTATATAATGTGAAGGAGGAAATGAATCCACAATTCTTGCACCTGAAAGCCATACACATTATTAATAAAAAGCCAGTTGCTAATGTTGAGATTAGTTCAGGACGTTATCAGAAACAAAGGATTTCTGCTTATGATCTCTGAAAAGCTGCCTCTCAGAGATAGCATTTTAACAAGAAACTGGAGAGACACATAATGAAAACGGTAGCAATTGGCAAGGAATATTCAGGTCTTGACATATACACCAGAAGTTCATGTGACTCGAAGGAACGAGGAGATGACATTTGGTACCAGTCTGACTGGAATGACTAGAATCCTTCATTGACTGCCATGCTACATCTTCCTTAGTTCAGATCGTCTCTCCTGTTCTCCACACCTGGTCCTTCTTGGATTACTTAGAATTCTCATGTGTTTCTCATTAGATCCTCACTTTCCATATCAAAGTTAGGGTAGACACTGTTACCCGACTTGTATCAAGGAGCCATCGCGGAGTGATTGGTAAAGTCAGTATGCTTAGGAGATCAAGGTCTTTCCGATACTCCCAAGAGGTCTCTAGTTGATACTGAGCAAGCTGTCCAGAAAATCCACATAGAACTGTAATGCTTTATAGAGAAGCTGTGGTCTCTTCTGAAGGACCTCAAAGAGCTCATGACTCTACCTTGGAATTGCAAGAATGTGGGATATGACACTTTATATCTACCCGTGGTCTGAGTCTTAATCTTTAGCTGAACAGATTGGCATCTTAAATAAATTTAAAAAGAACTGCTATATTAAAGGGTACATTGGTACACACCTTTAATCCCAGCACTCAGAAGGCTGAGGCAGGCAGATCCCTATGAGTGTGAGACTAGCACAGCCTATATAAAGTGTTTCAGCCTAGTCAAGGCTGCAGAATGATATCTTGTATGTAAAAAAAAAAAAAAAAAGGAATTAAAAGAACTGCCAGAACTTTGAAGGCAGCTCAGATAATGGAGAGCTTGCCTAGCATGCAAGAAATCCTGGGCTGCATCCCAAGCACTGCATAAACTAGGCATAATGATGCACATCTATAATCCCAGTACTCTGCAGTTCAAGCTCATTCTCAGTTATGTATTAAGTTTGAGCCTCTCCTGAGTTAAGCAGATCCTGAATCCCAAACGAAGAAGAGAAGCAGGAGGAGAAGGAACTGAAGGGAAGGGAAGCAGGGACTAAGAGGAGGAGGACTAGGAGGAGGAGGAGGAGGAGGGAGAATGGAGAAAAGAAGAAAAAGAACGTTGAGAAATAGCAGAGTCCACACCATCACCACACCACTGAGTACCAACATCAACACTATTGCTGGAAGAAATGGGGAAGGTTGCCACTCTTCTGAACCTCTATAATTTTCTATCCAAGAGGTTCTAAGGAGAACTGACATAAGAAGGAATAAACAGAGCACAACCCGTGTTTGTACTTTGCATACCATGGACGACATTAGACTCACAGAGAGAGCTCCATCTCTATCCTAAAGCTCCCCCAATGCTTCCAGCCACCTTTCCTAGTATGAAGAATACAACCAGAAACAGCAGAGGGGAGGCGCGGTGGCTTCGCTTCCAGACACACTAAGCAGGCTGCAGTAAGATGTTTTTCTCACTTGAATACTGAATTCTTGGATAAGATGGAAAATAAACTTTGCCAGAATGTCAGATGTTGAGACAGGTTAGGCCCGGGTAGGTAAGGGAATGGAGAAGGTATGCAAAGAGACGGCTCATTAGCAGGATGTGGCCAAGAGTTTATCTTTCAACCACCAAGGACACAAATTGGCCTGGTCTGGCATGGACTGGCAAATTGAATTTCCCGTCTCATGCTTCTGCCAAACCACCTTAAATCCTGACATGTACAATATTTGCTTCCTTTAGTACACAGCCTCCCTGGGGATCAACTTCCCAGAAGCAAAGCTTCCTTGCCTAGGTGAGACTGTCCAGACATGGTCCATCATGGCCCTGCTCTATCTGTCAGACTCGTTCCATCTTCACTCATGGAGTTCTGAGTCATGAATGAAAACAGTCTGATAACTCGATGGTTTTCCTGTAACCCTGCGATCTGGAAAAAGCGTTATGTAGAGCCTATCTTGAATTTAGTTTGTTTTTGAGTTGCAGCATACTCCAGTGGAGGAAGAGCAGAGATGGAAGTTTGTAGACTTCTCTCCAAACTCAGTCTCTATCAGTAAATCTGTGACTACAGGCACATCATATAGAGTAGAAATTCAAAGAGCTAAGTTATATAGTTCCTGATCTTATGAAAGCATCACATACACAGAGGCCATCGAAGGACCAAGGCTCAATGCAGAGAAAGTGAGGAGCCAGTGTTGTAGCTGAGCCCTGGAGAATACATTCAGTGTTAGTTCTTGAAGGAGCTTCGTGTTTTAACCTTACCTCTGGTTTACTCCTAGCTTCCCCAGTTCCACACACCCTTTGCCTCCACTTTTAAAGTTACTCTTTTTATTTCATTTAGATTGTCACATGGTACATATGTTTACAGCTTTCTTAAGTCATTCTGAGTACCTACATCATGGAATAAGAAAGAAAGGTCAGAAGAAATGTAGGTTCCAGTCAACAATGTTCATCACTGCAGCATTGCATGTTGACTGACCTTTCCTCCAATACCTTCCCTCTCTAAATATTCCTCACTTAGCTCAGGATATCTGCACCCAAAGTTATGTGATCATCACACATGGAGTAGACATCAGCTTTAATTTTCTGCCACATTAAATACAAAGCACCTTTATTTTTATTAATCTTCAATCATTCCACTTCATGCCACGATTCCAAGAAAGTTTCATTTTTTTTATATAAGCTATCACTCTGCAACTCTAACTAGGCTGAAACACTTTATATAGCCTGTGTTAGTCTCAAACTCATAGGGATCTGCCTGTCTCAGTCTTCTGAGTGCTGGGATTAAAGGAATGCAGTAACATGTCCTTTAATATAGCAGTGCTTTTTAAATTTATCTAAGATGCCAATTTGTTCAGCTAAAGATTAAGACTCAGCCCACAGGTGGATATAAAGCATCATATCCCGCATTCTTGCAATTCCAAGGTAGAGTCATGAGCTATTTGTGACTCCTTTAAAGGAGACCACAGCTTCTCTATAAAGCATTACAGTTCTATGTGTATTCTCTGGACAGCTTGCTCAGTATCAACTAGAGACCTCTTGGGAGTATCGGAAAGACCTTGATCTTCTAAGCATACTGACTTTACAATCACTCCACAATGGCTCCTTGATACAAGTAAATTCGGACAGATCTCCTTATATCAGCTAAGAGTCTGTGTGCTGCAGGTCCAAAAGTATGATTCAAGCTGGTTTAGATTCAAGAGGAGAGCTAACTCTACCTACCATGTACAGGATGCTTGGGGAGGTGTAGATATCAAAGTAAATGATGTGGAAGAGAATGAGGTGTATTCCTCACTGTCAGGCCACATCCTCCCATCTTTCCATGTCTCTCATTAATTCTAAATATTTCATTTTTTACTTTTATGTGTAGAAATTGTATTATCTGAATGTATGTAAGTGCACCAGTATTGTGCAATGCCTGCAGAGGACAGAAGAGGGTGTTGGATCCCATAGATCTGGAACTATAGACAGTTATTAGGTGCCATGTGGGTGTTGGGAATCAAACTCAGATTCACTGTAAGAGGAACGAGTGCTCTTAACTGTTGAACCATCTCTCCAGCCCTGTCTTGTTAACTAAATCTAATACACTGGTTCCTTCACTCCAATGGCATCTCAGGTCTTCTCATTATGGAAGCCAATAGCTACATGTGTGCATTCAAGCTTGCATTAATTAAAAATAAATGGAAGGCATGATGATGTAGTTCAGTAGTAGAGAGCCTTTCCAGCACGCATGAGACCTTGGCTTTGATCACCAATATTGCCCACCCCAAAAGACAAAATTAAATAGTGTTGACATGTCCATTTCTCAATAGTCACATTTCAAGAGCTCAAGAGCTCTATATGGGTAGTGAATCCTGTATTAAGCAGCGCAGATGTGTTAACTGTTTGTGAGGAGGCATGAACCAACACCAGCTCACCACAGATAGGTCACCAATGACAAAAACAGAGACATGATTCCATGCAAGTGTAGCTTGGTGAATCGTGGAGTGTAACTAAGGTTTCTTATAGAAACAGGGGTGAGGGGTTACCACAGGAGCATGAGCAACTTATGGGTGTATACCCTACTGAAGAAAATGTTCCTCCTTCCCAGGCAAACCTGAATTGTCTATGCACCCTTCAGGACAGATGGGGCCTCGTGAATTTCTCCCTTTAGCATCTGTTAACGGCCTGTGAATTCTGGGAAGGTATCTTAAGTATATTCCTGTTCCATGAAAATATGTTAATGGCCCCATCATGTGTAGTTCCTCTTCAGGTGATCTAACAGCTCATGACCATTCGAGAAGGCACCAGCCATGTCATTCTCCAAGGATAGCATTCCACAAGAGGGGATCCATAAATTTCTATCGATAACATTTTCCATGGCACATTAGTGTGTTTCTACGGACCTCCTCATCGAAGCGAAGAATGTAGGCCTAACCCTGGGTAGCCTCACAAAATGCTGCCATTTTCCTTCTAAAGAGCACCCTGAGTGCTCTCAAATCTTCTAAGCCCCTACTGTCATTCTCCCTGTCATGCTGAAATCAGCTATGATCAATATTTGGTCTCTTTTCTCCTCCAATTTCAAAAGACAGACAGAATGACATTTGAAACAGTAATATCTGTATTAGTCACTTTTTGGTTGCTGTGACAGAAACTCTCTGACCACGGGAACTTATAAAGAGAAGAGTTTATTTAGCAGGGAGGCATGGGAGCAGAGGTTGCTAGAGGAGATGTACGTCTTCTAACAGGCACGTGAAGAAGAGTGCCACTGGAGATCCAGGAAGGATGTGCGTGCTTCTTCCAGTATGGCCACACCTTCCAAGATCTCACAAATAGTGCCATCAAATGGGGACAAAACATCCAAATATTTAGAGCCTATGGGGGATATTCTCATTCAAACCTATATCCTAATGACAATGTCATTATATGTAAGACCTCTCTCTTTCTCTTTCCCTCCCTCTCTTTCTCCCTCCCTCCCTACCTCTGTGTGTATGTATGCATTTGTACCTGTGTGCATCTATGCACACACATAGAGAATCAGATGTCCTTCTCTATCACTCTCTGCCTTACTCCCTTAAGACAGTATCTCGCACTGAACCTGGAGCTTGGTATTAGCCACTGAGCTCCTGACATTTGCCTTTCTCCACGTCATTGCTGGGCTTAAAGGCACACACAGCCATCTCTGAATTTTATATAGACGCTTGGAATCCAGACTCAGTTCTCACACATGTAGACACTAGCTGAACTATCTCCCTAGGTCCCTCATGTGAGCAAGATCTCTTATATATTAAGTGCCATCAAGGACAGTATTAATGTGTGAAAAGAGCATTTATTGGCCAAGCTTTGAATACAGCACATTTCTGCAAAAGAGTATTTCTGTCTCAGATCATATGGGTTCTGTATGTTAAGGGATGCATAAAAAAGCCAACTGAATTATTGAAAATGAGATATATGTGATATCAATGGAAAGCAATACAATTTTATATATAATAATCATAACACTATGAATAAATATAACTCCTTTGCAGTAGTTTTATTTTCTTCTTTTTAGGGAAAGAAGACAGAAACTATACAAATAAAGATATAAAAGTATCAGGAAAACATAACTGTCATAAACACATTTTACAGAGACACAAAGGAGAAGCAAACTAGGGAGGTAGGGTGGTGCTGTGTTCAGAGGGATTGCCTGGTCAGAAGGGGACACGTGTCAAGGATGGAGACTGCGAAACATTGCAGACAAAGCTCCCACCTCACTCTGGGTTTGATTTGGTCAAAGACTTCTGAGGTGATTGCTCAGCTTGGTGGAAGTAAGCAAGAGATCTAGGAATCAAGTGGCGGTTATCCAAGTTGCACTGGACCTTCCAAGCCGTGGTGAGGACATTGCATGTTATAGCAGCCTCCACTTACCCTGGAGTTCTAACTACCCATCGTCAACATGGTCTGAAAATATCAAATGGAAAATTCCAGAGATAGTCCAGAGTCACCTAACTTTTATTAGAGCATCATGCAATAATTGCTCTGTTTGATTTTCATTGCTGTTAAATTTTTAAAGTGATAAATTTATGAATTAAACTTTATCATAGTTATATAGGTCTAGAAATCACAGTTATATGGAGTTCAATACTCATCCTGCTATAGGGTATTGAAATGTATCCCCTTTCAGTGGGACTGACCACTGTATTTTGATTGCCACTGAAAGTCATGGGGCTCTAGAAACCTAAATGTGGGAAAAGGATCTGTCAGTTGTTTCTTGTAGCTTTCATTACTTGTTCGTCAATATTTAGAGCAAATAGACACAGAAACAGCAAAACCATCTCATCCATAGTTGTCTGATCATATCTGTGACTATTTAGTCTCTTTGTGAAGAACTGGACTCTACTCTGAGTTAGGTACCATATCATGCAAATTGAAATCAATTTACCCAGCAAGATGTTCAGAACACGATAGTCTAATCACACATTGCCAGATGTTTTCTGAAACCTTTCTCCCCAGAGGAACAGTTACAAGTAGATTCTTCCACAACATAATTCCTCAGGTCAAATAGACAACGAGTTCCTAGCAAAGCAGAGGGAGGAAGGAGCTCACACCTTCCACAACCCCCATTTTTCCTTTGAGTATCTTTTTAGTTACTCTTTATTTCCTATAATCAAGTACCTGACAAGAAGCAACTTAAAAGACCAGAGGTTTATTTTGGCTTACAGTTTAAGAGGGGATATTCTCATCATGGTGGGAAAACATGGTGTCAAGAACAGAAAGCATCTGGTCGCATGGCATCAGCAACAGAGTGGGCGGAGGTGAGGCTGGGTTATCAGGCCACTAGAACTGCCCCCAGTTACCAGCTTCCTCCAGCAAGGCTCTTCCTCCTGAAGTTTCCACAGCCTTCATAAGAACCTTCACTCTTCTACCCCATCTCCACCTTCCTTCCCCTCCTTATGTCCTTTCTTCTCTCTCTTTCCTCCCCTCTTTCTTTTCTTTCTTTCTTTTTCTTTCGTTCTCTTCCTCTTCTCCCTCATCTATCTCAATTTTTGTAACCATCTCTAAGAAGCCGCATGTCTCTGTCTCTGTGTCCTATTCCAGGTGCCCCATGAAATATCATGGCTTGCAAGGTGAAGGCTTAAGAAAATAAAGGCAAAAACCAACTAAGACCTCGTATCATGGACTGAATGGCCTACTACCTTGCAACATTACACTGTTTCAAACAATTATTTTCTACTTTGAAGAAAGTGTTGCAAACCAGCCTTTCATATCAACTAAGAAGCCTTAATTGGTTCAAAGGAAAGCATATATTTTATCAGGACACATTTAAGAATCACAAAGGAAACCTTTAAAGTGAGACTGTAACTGGTACCTAGCTGATCTGGCCTTTCCATGGCCTCTAAAAAAAAATAAAAAAAGAATGAAGACTGGACCTATGCATGTTTTCATGTATAATATTTACATTTGATCAGAAAGGAACAAATGGGCAACTCAGTTCCAAATGTGTACAACATGTGGGCAGATGTCAGCTTCTGGGGTCACTTGAATGGCATTTTATGGCCGAGGACACACGATGCCGCTTGTTTCAGGCCATTTGAGCAGCAGTCAGTCCCATCACTCTTTGCTCATGGGCATATGGTGGGATGTCATTAACCCTGGAGACCGTGAAAGTGGAAACACATGTGCCAACGCCAGAAGCTGCATTTTCTCCACTGTCTTACTGCAGGTATCAGTGGGCCATCTCTGCCCACAGTTCCTTGTTTATTAGACACTATGTTAACATGCGGATATTTCTGCTTTACTTAATGTGGTTCTGAGGAACTCAGTCTGAGTACTGGTTAGGGATGGGCCGCCTGTGTTTGAACCAGGAAATTCAAAGAGGTGAAAGGTTGGAGCAGATGGACCGAAAAACCCCAGGTGCATCTTTCATGAGCGTGTTTAACTACTGCTCAGCAATTAAAGCAAAGCTCTTGGTCTGTCATCATAGGGGTCATGCAGACCAAGACCTTTGGTACTTGACACCATCTGGAGCCACTCCTTGGTTCTATTAAACAGGACTGCTTAATGAGTAGAGTCTGAATGTCCTAGTTGAATAGTCTAAGTTCTCCTTCAGCCATTGGATTTCATAAGGTTTCCATTCCACGTGAATTTATGAAGTTGTAACGACATGTTCAATTCTTCTTGCACTGGGTTCTCCTTTTCCTCAGTGGGCTGCTTTACCGAACTGAGGAGTATTTTTCTAGGTGTTCGAATGCCTTTTTTTTTTAAAAAAACACCTGTTTTACTTTGCAAGATTCAGGAACAATGAATTATATTTTGGAAGACACTTTGGGGTGTTTTCAAAGGTTGGCCATATATATATACACCTTGGGGCAAACTTACATGCAAGTTTCTCATGTGATCTTTGGGTCATCGAAGACCTAGGTGGGCTCATGCTGCATGAAGCCAGAGTGGCTGACTGTTCACCTGATTTTATTGATATTCACTTACTAGGTATGTGTGTGTGCAGGGTGTACACATTTGTATATATGTGAGTGTATGCACAGGGGTACATGTGAAGATAAGAGGTGCTGTGCTCAGAAACATCATCTGCCTCCTTTGAGACAGGGAACCTGACTGGGCTGGAGCTAAGTGAGTAGGCTAGACAGACTGGCTAGTGAGACCCTCCTGCACACGAACTCTCAGTGCTGGGATTATCACGCCTGACATTTTTACATTAGTTCTGAGGATCAAACTTAGGTCTTCATGCTTGCAAGGCAAGCACTTTACTGACTGAGCCCCTCTCAACTCTATTAACATCTTTTAAGTGAAGGTAAAATCATTAAATCCATCTAGACACCCTTGTCTAGATGCCACTTTTTCCACTGGTCTTTCTAACAGCAGAAACCGCGTGCCTTTTCGCCCTGTGGATGCTGTGCAGGGTAAAAAGTCCGAATTCAGACTGAGTCTGGAAGGAACCATTAGGGTACTTTTGTGCAAATATGATTTTGTCTTTTTCAACTCGCCCTTTAATCCAAAGACCACATTTCCTTCATAACACAGGATCCATAGACTGCCCTGCCATATAAAGACTATTTGCGTATGTTTGGCAAATTTATAAACTACATCTCAAACGACCTTGATTTGGTATGCTTGTATATAATGATGTTTAATATAGGTTTACTCTAGTTGTGCAATATCTGGTTCAGTGTATTTAAATGAGGTCACAGAGCCCTCACCCATGCAAAATTTTTCTGACAATTGTGAATTCAATCTATGTATGTATATGGAACAATACTTAACAAAGAGCACAAGAAACTGAGAGGGAGTGGTGGGGGTCTGGGGGGAGTTGGAGGGAATATGATATAAATACAGTAATCATGTATGAAGTTCTTTAACACTAATAAGTAAAAACTAAAAACACAGCTCTCCACAATCATAAAAACGTACATCATCTATATGTGTGAAATTTTCAAATGCAAATAAAATTAAAACAAATTTAAATTCAGGATATCAAATACTTTTTTCTCAAAGCCATCTCCTTTCCCATTCTCCTGAAAATGCAAATGAGACACACTAAAAAATATAAAAAAATATAAAAAAAATAGCATTTTTATATGACCCTACCCACTTGAAATGTCCCAAATACCAAATAGGTAGAAATAGAAATAAATTCACTCTTGTCTTAAGTAGGTAGAAAGTATATCTAAGTGGATGCCAAGATTTCCTTATATATGACAAAAATATTCTAAAATATTAGTATCGTTTTGGCTGGATAAATGTGTAAACATATTAAAATATACTTGTGCAAATAAAGCATGAATTTATGGTATTTAAATTATATAACAATGAAATAGAAAAATTAAAAATAGTTGAAGGCTGATACCCACATAATAGTGATGAAACTTTACTCTTATTCTCATAAAAATTATATTTTCCTGATCAGCTAATCACATAGTCTAGGTATTCAAAGAGTTATTTTTAAAATTTTCCCTAGAGTAGGAGTTCTAGGCAGCTGTGAGCTACCCTTTGTAGGCGCTGGGATCTGAACTCTAGCCCTCTGTAGGAACAGCAAGCGCTTGGAACTGCCAAGCCATCCCTCCCTCCAACTTCATAGTCTGTTTGAATACTATTGGAAGATTAGTGACCATCTTTTTGAGATCAATGACATTTGTCTTTCTATGTAAGTAGTCTGTTAGAGGATACATTGGTTTGTTTCATCATGAAATAAACTACAAGCTCTCTGGCCTAAAACAAGGCTAAAAAGGAGTTGATATTAGCTTTCCTCCGCTGCCCTGTACCTTCTGCACGTTAACCAGGCAGTAGAGACAGCTCTTCCCTCCGTTCTGACAGAAACCCAAAGATACCCTCAGACTCCCCATGGGTTAAGTCCCCATCACATCTGTTGGTGAATGTAAGTCATAAGGCTGAATTCTCAAGGGGAGAGGTAAAAGCATTGTCCACAATGCTTTGGTGGAAAGGACAGAAAACTCAAAGGTCAAGGGCATGGGCACTCCGGAAACCCTGACTGCATGGAGACTAGTCAGCAAGAAGAGGCTGGACTGAGATAAACTATTTCCACCCAAAACAAATATGGCTCCTTGGAGAATTTCTGAAACTAGTAAATAACTGGATATTTCTTTTTTTCTCGCTTGCTTTTATCTGTTTTTTTAACCCTACTTAAATTGCAGATTTCTTAGTGCTATATGGTCTTACTGCCACCTATCTAGTGGCAGAGCCAGTCTAGGAACATCAGGCACGTGGTCTTCACAGAATATCTTATTTCACCCCTCACTGTTGTTTTTTGCTACTTGACCACAGTCCAAATTGGTCAGAGATTCATTAAGACCTCCAAAGCAGCTGTTTGGGGCAGGGGGGGAGGGTGTGAAGATTAAAGACCTGAAGTTCAGCGTGCTAGAGGATGTACTTAATTGATTATGACACTGGATTCCTGGCCCCATCTCAGCAAGACTGGCAGTCCCTATTCTTCTATAAAATACATAACCAGTATAGTATCTCCAGACGCAAACTGCTTCTAGGGCTTATGGATGTCAAAGGGACCAGCCTTTTCCTCACCAATCCCCCTTTGATTTCTGCTCCTTGCACTGATAGTTTATGCACCTTTGGCCTCTTATTTATCCCTTAATCCTACTAGCAGTGCACACAGGTCTGAAGCACCACATTGAATTTAAGTTGGCTTTAAGTTTTGGTCTTAGACTCTTCCATCAAGTGGGTGACAGAGACTCCTAGGGCTATATTCTCAGTCATCATCTCCCTTTGGGTATCCTAAAGGCAGTTTCAGATGAGACAAAGTTAACATTCACTGTATTAATTACTTTTCAGTTGCTGGGATAAAAACACCATAACCAAAGAATTTATGGAAGAAAGAGCCTATCTTGCTTACAATTCTGGAGGAATTAAGGGTCCATAATGGCACAGAGGTGGTGGCCAGAGGTTGTTGGAGCAGAGAAAACTGGAAATCGAGTAAGGCTTAAGAACTCTCAACCCTGTCCTCAGTGACTTCTCAAAACATCACCCCCAAATGGGAAGAAAATGTTCACAGACTATGGGGAACGTTTCCATTCAAACCACCACATTCACAGATACATAATTATTAAAAACAGACAACTAAGCTGGAGATAAGCCCACTCCACAAGACCGATCTTGTGCTTGATACAGTTAACTGAGCCAACCAAAAAACAAAAAGCATGCCTGGATAGGTCACAGGCACTAGGGGAAAACTAATATTGTTATTCTGCAAAATGGACGTAGGAATAAACTGTCCCCTGAGTTCTCAACTGTACAATTGTAGATCGGTGCATCTCTCATCTCTCACCTGAGAAGCTTCATTTTACAGTAGATGGCAATTAATGCAGAGACCAGCAACCAGTCAACGGAAAGTATGCCATTGTGCAGCGCTAAGATCTAGACAGGGCATCTGTGTAACACCCTCCTCCCCCAAAGGCTCAGGGATCTTTGCAAAATGGGTGGGGAAGACTGCAGGAGCCAGACTTAGTGGGCGTCTGCAGAGAAAGAGCATTCACTGGACATGACAGCACAGTTACATATGTGAACTCATGATGCTTGTGGCTGCTTGAGTACATTCCCTAGAACACTGAGCCACCCAAATTCCCAGCACGGATGGGGGAGGGGTTCATGAAGTTCCAATCCCTAGCTAAGGGGCTGTTGGCAATCGATGGTTGCCGTGGGGAGGGCATCATTTTCCTCAGGGATTAGGCCCCCTGAGGGGCTGTCCATATACCGGCAGATGGTCTTACAACCATGCACATATAGGCAGAAGTGAGTAGATTCAGTGGGTTAAAACCAAAGTACAAGTGGGGAGGGAAAAGTGATTGAGGAAGAAAGAATGGAATTAGAGCCAATGAAAGGGAGGTAAATGTGATCAAAACGCACTGTATGCGGGTGTGAAATTCTAGGACAGTAAAAAATTTAAATTGAAAAAAATCATACAGCTAGAATATTTCTCCATTTGGCTTTCTCTTCTGAACTATTTTCTGCCTTTCATTAACTTATGATATACATTGAAATATGCACATGGCTTACTAATTTTCTTAAACAAATGCGTTTCATTTATGCAGCTCAGAGAAAAAGAATTAAACCTTCTTAAGATATTTATTAAATCATTTACATTCAGAGCACAAAAGGTGTTGTGGGTAAAAGAATAAGCTTTGAGTATTCAATCCATAAGCATTCTACGGGTCTTGATACAGGGTTGCCATGTAGTGCTTTTTTTGAATATACACAGTGTTAGGTTTCAGGATGGTTTTTCCAAATAGTATTTGTTTCTGTTGACCTTCCCCCTTTGCTTCCAGTCCTGTGTCCTCTCTTGAACCCTTCCACTCCCAGGAGCCCACTTCTGGCTTTTCTGTCACAAGTGTCCTATTGCCTTTGCTTCTTTCTTCAACACTACTTTTTCCCGTCTTAGGCTCCTCTGTGTAGTTTCATGACCTATACCTACAATAACATTCGCATAGTTATTCATACACATAATATATGTTATGCAGTTCATCTGTATCTGACAGAGAACACCTGGTATTTGTCTTCCTGAGCCTGGATTCTTCTTGATTCATGTGATTACCATATTCATTTATTTTCCTTCAAATTTCTTGATTTCATGGATCAATAATGTTTCACTGCGTGTATGTAAATTTTTCATTATCCATTTCTTTCCTGAGGGACACCTAGGCTGGTTCTATCTTCTTGTTAATGGGTCTAGTTTGGCACTAAACATGGATGTACAAATATAATAAGAACTTGCTGCACCCTCACCCCTGAGGCCAAAGTCTCATTATTTCTTAGGCTATCTGGTGACAGAGACAGGACTTTGATTATTGTGTTCCCATGCATACGTGAGGCCCTGTTTTTAATCCCAGGCAAAGTATGGCACTCATTATACTGGAGGGAGATTTGACACCAGAGAAGCCAGGTCTCACCAGAGATGAGGCTCACCAGTGCTGCCATAGGAAAATGCCTTTCCCGGTGCTTTACCAAGAGCTCTTTCTACTTGGAAGGCATCTGTAACTGGGGTTCTCAGAATGGAATCAGCAAATAAAAATTCAGATCATCCATTGACTTTACATTTTTGGTGAACGGTCAGATAACTAACTGCGCTGGCATACCTGAAGCCTCTCAGGCAGACCCAGACCGAGGTCTGCAGCTCTGAGGGACTCTGAAGAGGTTGTCCCTGGACTTCACGAATGTGAGGAGAAGAGGAAGATGGATGAGTCAAAGATTCCTCATCCTTTCCCTATTTGATCAGAAAAGAAATCAGCCTCTGGGTGAGATTTCCTCTGGTGAAATACCTGCACCAGAAAATGAGGAATTGAGGTGTGGAGAGATGGCTCAGAAGTTATGGCACCTGCTGCTCTTGCAGAAGACTCAAGTTGCTCTTGCAGGAGACTCAAGTTCAGTTCCTAGCAATCATGTCATGCAGCACACAACTGCCTGTAACTCCAGATTCAGGGTATCCAAGACCCTCTTCTACAAGACCCTCTCTACAGGCACCAGCACACATCACGCATTTACACCCCCACACACAAACTAAAATAAGTCTAAAGGTAAAGGAGGAGTCAGGAGTCACTCAGTGAGTAAAGTGCTTGCAGCACGCTTTTGACAAGCTGAGTTCCAACTCTGGAAGCCATGTAAAGGTGGAAGGTAAAAAGCAACTTTAGAAAGTTGTCCTCTGAACTCCACACATGCTCAGTGAAGTGCATACAACCGCACACATCATGCACACAAATAATAAATACATTTTAAAGGTGTGTGGCTGTAAAAACACTTTTCTAATTTCATAGATTTTTTTTCGCTCTTTTCCCAAGTGATAAGAAATTTGATGCAAAGCAAGAATCTCGGACAGGATGCAGACGTGAAAGTTGGTTGAGAGCTGACTGAAAACTATGCTTCACAATTTTGAAGCAATTACTTCAATTTCTGCAGATTTGGAAGGAGAAAAATACTTAATTACAACCAGAAGGAATGTATTTTACACACTTATAAGTTTAATTGTAACCAGGAACAAATGTATTTTACAAAAAGACCTCTGTCAAAATCAAGCAGAGAAAGTGTTTATGGAAAAAAATATACAGATATTGAATATCATAAGTTTTTAAGGTGTATATCTGTGCATATAACTATGCAGCCTCTGTGTATGAGATAGGGGATCCACACAAATAATATGTGGACACTCCATATGCTTCTCTTAGAAGTATCATTATTCATAAAGGCAAATCTATTTTTAAATGTGTAAAAATATTTGTACAATAGAATCCTTAAATCAAGCATATTTAATTTACCTGCAGTTTTTTTTCAAATTTTGTATGAGATTTATTTATTCATTGTGTGTATATATGTGTGGGCTCTTGTGCCAAGGCCCAAGTGTAGAAATCAGAGGACAACTTGCAAGAGTAATTTCTCTCCTTCCACCATGTGGGTCCAAGGATCAAACTCAGGTGGACAGAAAGTGCTTGATTCAGTGAGCCATTTCAGAGGCCCGATGTCAAAAGTGAATGTGTAAGCCTTCATCTACTGAAAATTGACATAGCATAGATCAATGAATCCCTCTTTAATAAATGTTTATCTAATTCTTAGAAAAATAAAATTAGTTCACATTATACCTGAACTCAGAACATTACAATTTTCAGTGCACCCTCAGTGGTGATTGTCAGGTAAGCTCATCTGTTAGCCTGTGCATCAATAACTCCATCTTTCAAATGCGGACTGTCTCATCTATAAAGTGCAAATGTTGGTGCCTGTTTGTATAACTACCTCAACACTGAGCTATGAAATTTCATGAAATTATACATTTTGGTTTGAAATAGGAAGGAAGGAGAGTTACTACTTGACCAGACATAAGGGACAAAAATAAGATACTAGTTATGTTTGCTCTAGCATTAACCAATGAGAAAAAAAGACTGAAAAACAGAACAAGTGGAGAGACAGAGAGTCAGAGGTGCCCAGCATCACAATGGGGCATCTGTCTTCAGGTGTGATGTTGTATCATTTTTAGTCTCTTTCCTCTGAGAGTGTCTCGACAACTGCATTCCTGAGGCAGAGAGCCCAGGTTCCCAAATTCTCTGTTCTAATTCTTGATTTTAGGAAAACAACATTCTTTGCTGCAAGCACGAAAATATTCAAGCACACAGTCCATAAAACATCTTCCTTAGGGGAGCTGGAAAGGGAGTGGGTGTGAGGAAGCGCCAGGTGGGAATGAATGGTCCCTTAGAAGGGAGGAAGTACTTTCCCTGCCAAGAGTCTGCCCATGGCCACCTCTGAGCACCCCGGGGCACCTTTCAGAGAAGTGTTCTGAGTAAATATTTGAGCACTTTCCTCCTCAGAACGTTCATCAGTCCGGCGCTCACTGGCGAATTTTTCTACAGCGATGAGCGGGCGAACTTTGCTCATCTCCCTGGGACTTTCCTGGAAAGGGAAAGATTCGGATCACGTTTTCAGCACATTTTTTAAATGAAGGAACTATTTTTCATTTTCCCTCTGTTATATTCTGTAGGTGATCTTCTCACTGGGGTTAGGGGTTTTCATACTGTTCTCTCCACATAAATAGATTTTCTTGATAGTACCTATCAAGGAAAGAAGTTTGGACAGGCACTGTACAGACAAGAACCGGGGAAAGCCTCCTGATAGGAAAGAATTTACCTGAATTCCCAGCAACGTAGCTCTAAGTTGTGTGTTTAAAAGCTGGGAGCAGAGTTAAATTCCCTCCTACACTGGGTTTGTGTTCTTTCTAAGAACACAATGGTAAAGGAATTGCTGTGGATGGAGTCTCTTTTTCAAAATCTTTACATGGGCACTGCAGTGAGTGGTCTCACTCAATGGCTTGCTTTGATGTCTCAGAATACATAAGTTCATTTAATGGTGACGGCGGGACAAAAGGCCCAAGGAACGAGCCTGAAGAAAAACATATCAGAAACAATTCACATTAGAGCCCCTGAGAGCGCTCCTCGGGTAGGTACACGTACCATGCAAGCCTGACAACTGCAGTTCATGTTCTGGAGCCTGCAGTTGAAGGAGAGACTCAAGGGAGAAGCTGTCCTTGGACCTCCACAGACATCTTCACCCACATCACACACACACATGCATCACATACATCACACACACAAATCACAATTCACACATCACATATAAATCACTAACTCCACACATTTTTAACATACATCACATACACATCACTCACATACACACATAAGTATATCAAACATATCACACTCATACACTACACACACATCACATATGCATCACAGACACATCACATATGCATCATACACATCACACTCATACAATTATACACCCTCATACACATACAATACACACACATCATACATTCACACACATATCACATGCATCACACACATCGCATATGCACACCACATATATCACGAGCATCACATAAACATCACACATAAACATCACACACTGACGGACACATCACCCATACGCATCACACATGCATCATACACATGCACTAATAATAAATAGAAATATTCACTTTAAACATACACCTCCTGACTTTAATACACTCTGATTTGGAGGCCTCTTGTAAAGTGCAGGATCGACAAGGGTGTACCTCTGCTTGGGATTCCCACTTTGCACAATGATGCAGCAGTCAAATACTGCCAATCATTGTCCATTCCACAGCTCAGAACTCTACTGTTCCTAAGAAGGGATATTCCCAAAGGAAATAGGAACTTGAGTAAGAATGATCTGTGCAGATTATTTTCTATGTGGCATGCACTTTTCTGAGAATTGCGTGTTTTGACTAATGTATCCCTTGCAATTGTTTTATAAAATGCTAGTACTGTTAACTCCATACTACGGATGAGAAAACTGAGATTCATAAACATATTCATGATCATTTAGGAATTGGCAGGACAGAATTTTTATGCAGGCTGCCGGAACAGGAAAATGCATGGTAATTTGCAAGGACTCCAGCCTCCCTCCCTCTGCCCTGAGTGAGGACAGAGACTAGATACATGGTGGAGCCATGATGAAGGATGGTTCTCCAGTGAGGGTGAGGCAGAGGGGAAGAAACAGCACAAGAGCAGTGTGAGGACCGCCCAGCTCAGGTCTTTGAGGGAAGGCAGGGCCCTCAAAATGGAGGACTGGGATGCTGGAGACAGGTGGAGCAGTTGCCTGTCATGCATGAGGGAACTGGTTTCCAGCACCACCACTCACACAGCCAAAAGATGGAATTCATTAACTCTCATGCCGTTCTACATGTTCTTCTTCAGAATTGATGGTTTTTCTCCTCCAATGTGTATAGCACCTGCCAGCACCATGAAAGGTAGCCAATAGGTCAGCACCAGCTTGAGCTCTCCATGTTCTATGCCTCAAGCATGCCATGTTTCCAGCAATAGGGTCTTACTATTAAGTTCTGGGTAGCCAGAAGCACAGGTGATAACTGTAATGTTTGGGGGTCTCTGGGACCTCACTGGCCAATAACTCCCAAATAGATAATCCATTCCCAGCCCGTGGCTTTTTTATTTGTTATCCTGGGGTATCTAGAAGCAACATTATTGCTCTATTATAGGGTGGCTCCATTTAAACTGTGTGTGTGTGTATATGTGTGTATGTGTGTATGTGTGCGCATGCGTGTATTTTATGAAGTTTTGATAGCAGTGGGACTCTGTATGAATTTTTTCAAAATGTCTTTACTGTTAGTTATTCATCTCCATATCCTTCACATTTATTCTTTTACTTAGCATCACCTTAAAGTCAGGAGAAGTATTTTCTTTTTCTATGAATGTTCTGTGAAGGAAGTAACTTCTATGATAATCCTGATTCTATGGACTATCTAAATTCCAAGTGTGTCTGTAGTGGAACAGATGCATCGTCATTGCTGTCACATGGCATTAAGCGATGTTCTCCCTGTACATACTCCAGAGGTCCTGGCTACCAGTTCAGTGGTTAACTGTAAATACAGCAGTTGCTTTGTGCCTGACAAGGGTTCTGGCGAGGCTAAACCATCTTTCAGTTAGTGGGAAAATATATTTTTGTTTCTGCAGTCTTTACAGTCAAAACAGCAAGCCTGATCCACGTGCTTTCTTTTTCAGTTTTCTTTCAGTGATTCAGACATTGGGCTTGTATGGGCTGTTTTCCTATCAAGGAAGACACAGAGACTGAGAAGGACCTAGGTTCTCTCAAGAGGTGGTCAGCCTGTATTCCTACATTCCTGGAAAAGCAGTGGAAGAATACAGAGCTAATACACAATAATACTGAGTATGACATTCAGCCTCATTGCTCCCCAAGGCATAGCGTTTAGAAAGACGGTCCCCCCTTTTTTAGCTCTAATGATCCTTTCCTTCATTGTAGCATGATGTCATCTCATTTGTCAGTTTTTGCTTTCCCTTCATGTATCTATAATCACATTAAAAAAAATTCTTTCTTTGGGCCAGTGTCCTAAAACGTTCAGAAATTTCTTCTTACAACTTTTTTCACTTCAGCTCATAAACTTACAGCTTTACTGATCGATCCTTAGTAAAGTTTTGTATGTCCTGAGTGACAGAGGTCCCATTTCATTCTTCTGTGTGCGCTCTTCCTTAGCAGGGACCCATGAAGGCTGGTGAATGCAAGGAATTGCGAGACATAAATGTTTCAGTAAAGGGCTGAGAAAGGGATTCATGATTTCACATGAAATTGGTTTCCTAGAGTCAATCCCAGCCATAGAACTTAGTAAGTGCAATAATCCCATACATAGAATGCTCCACTGTGGATGATCTTTTGATCGCTATGAAAATTCGGAATAAAATAAATTTCTCAGTTTTGTGTGGCAAAACCAATGACGACAAAAAAATAACACATGATTCCCATTTGTTCTGGTGAATACCCAGTTTAGCCAGTGCTATATTATGGAGATTCTCTCCTCTCCCCAATTGCACTGTCTTTGAACCTTCCTTGGAAATCATTTGTCTGGAAATGTATAGTTTAAATTCTAGGCTGTCTTGTACCTTCCATTTTTATGCTTGCTCTTATGCCAATATAAGGATATTTTAGATATCATAGCTTTGTAATTATCAAGGCCAAATTGTTTTGTAAAAAGAAATAAAAAAAACTATTAGGCAGAGTTATGGACCTGTCTTGAGAAAAACTGATGTAATTCATTTTGAATCTCCAAGTAGATAAAGGCCAAGAACAAATTATATCTGAATTCTACCTATTTATCAATATAACAATTACTATTAAATACCAGACGCTGAGCTAGGTGTTTATAAACAGTTACAACACTGGAACACTTTATTATTCTATTAATTATTTATTTTAATTTGGGAATTTAACACTAATTTCCTATGAAAATGAGATTATTTCCTTATTTTTTTAAAGGGCAGCAGGTATAGCTCAAATATGGCCAGGTTCTATCAGATAAATGTATGTGCATAAATGAGCCAGAGCACGCGTGAGGTCAGAGGACAATTTTCAGGGCATAAGTCTTTTCTTCTACTGTGTGTGTGTATGTGTCCTGAGATGGAACTCAGGTCATCAGGCTTGACAGCAAATGCCTTTACACACTCAGCCATCTCAATGGCCCCATAGGCATTATTATTTTAACAAGTAAAATGCTAACATGACAAAATTAGCAGTATCACACAAAAATGTTAATAGTGAGTAAGCCTGAATAATAATGGTAGGGGTCATTGCCTTAGTAGTAGAAAAATCGTCACCATATTCCCCAAAAGGCAAAACAGCATAGAGACTGCCTGCATATCCCTCATGTTATGAGTAATATTTTACCTTCTGGCTTGTGCTTTTTACACTTAAATTTTCTAAAGAAACATGACGTGTTTAATAACTGGAAAAATGAAAGTGCTGAAAGGTTCCAAGAACTAGAGTCAAATTAACAATGTGTTTTTAGTACGAGCAGGCTACATTTTATAGGAAAGCATTGATACCTAGGTCACCGTTTGCAGCCATCTCCAGTTTTTTCCACCAGAAGACTGGTGATGTAAATTTAGGGAGTGAGAATGAACAGATGAGGGAGAAGTGTGAGCTTCAGTTTCCTGCCTCTACCTCTGTCCTGCAAGGACCAGAGTTTCAGGAGCTCAGTACACTCCACTAACACCCTGAGCCCCAGTCCTGTTCAGCAGCTCACCTCTGATTCTGCGTAAGAAATTCAAGACTGGGGTCTGGATCCCTGAATGTAACTGTGGAAAACTGAGTGTCCAACACCTACCTGGAGCCCTCCACCCACAGGGAAATGGGGACCTGAATCATAACTACTCCGTTTAAAAGACACTTAATTTAGAAATGTGCAATATGTTGAGCAGGCACGGAACCAAACCAAATGTTTGCAGTAATAGAAATTTCCGTATGCTGTACAACATTTAAAATATGTTATTTGCCTACACTAGTCCTTCAACAGCAGGACCTTTCTCCGGGGCTACAATGACAACCTCTATCCAGATGCCAGTACTAATACTGATGTTACACACGGTGTACTGTGTGCCCTCTCGATTTCCAGGCAAGGTGCCTCCCTCCAGAGCTACCCGTCGGTTAAGAACTTCCCACAAAGCCCTCCCCTAGTGGGTGTCCATGAGGGGTGGTACACATAAAGAACTGAAAGAAAATAAAGGTTTCATTAGAGAGCTATGAAAGGGATTCCATGATTTCATATGAAATTAGTTTCCTAGAGTTAGTCCTAGCAGTGGAATTGAAAAAGAACCATAATGTAGGACACAGAAAGCTTCAGGATGGATCACATTACAGTAATCTTCCTTTGACAGATAAGAAAATTCAAAGTTAAGGAATTTTTTAGCAACACCTAGCAAAAACAACAGCAACAACAACAACAACAACAAAAAACCATAAAGTTCATTTGGCTTATAAAAATTAACAAAATAAATAAGAGCTTACTTAACATTCAAAGTGCTATCACTTTAACCATGGAATGAGGAGAGAGAGAGATGCTAAGACCATATATAAACACAGGCGATATTATTAGGTCAAAATGTGTCATAGGAAAGTGACATTTTGAGGAAGAGTTTTGGTCCTTGTCATGTTAGGTAAATCTGCCTAAATGCTTCACATTCCTAAGCAGGCAGCTGCCTGAGACACCAGCCTTCCCAGTACGCTTGACTCTGTGTAACTGCTCCAAGCACCCACTCTGTACCTCACCTGTGGTGGTTCCATCACTCGGGGCCACACTGTAGGTAAATGTATTCACCTGCATCGCAGTCTGCCAGCTTGGGACTAAGCACCCATTCCTATCTCCTTTGCTTGCTCAGTGTTGAACGCTGAGTCTTTTAAGGTGACATTGGACCCATCGACACAGAAGTATAAGGGACAGAACTATCAGAACTATCCAGCCCTGGTTTCCAGAACTCCAGCTGCACATTTTAAAACTTTTATTGAAAAAGAGCACATGTGTAGAAAACCTGAATATATTGAATACATACAGTTACATACAGTGCTGTGAAGTGTTAGACTGAACACAACTGCATAGCCGCCATCCAGACCAAGAAAGAGAGAAACGTCCACCCTCCAGAATCTCTGGTTCTTTGTCATTGTTTCTCTACAAAAGATGGTGTGATCAGTATCCTAAAAGCACAGACTAAGATGACCTTAGTCTCGCGATCCTCCTGCCTCTTCCTCCACAGTGCTGTGATTATGGGCATGTACTACCAATTCCCGTTTATGCCACACAGAGGACCAAACCCAGTGCTTTGTGCATGCTACGAAAGGACTGTACCCACCAAGGTGCATTCCCAGACTGTCAGTGTTTTTCACCCAACACTATTATTTTTATGTGTATGTGGTATGCCTGTGTACACGTTCATGCATGTGCACATGTATGTGTCTCCAGCCCCCCAAATCTACAATTACAGGCTCACAACGACACACCTGGCTTTTATGGGTGGGCTGGAAAGCTAAGTTCAGGTGTTCCTGCTTTTACAGCAAGCACTTGCCAGACTGAACCACTTCCCGCATCCCAATAGCTTCACTTCTAATAGCACGGATTGGGTTTTAGAGTATTTTTTTCTAGTCCAGACTTCTAAAGCTGTCTATATTCCTCCCAAACCCCACATGGTCAGGCTTCTCACAGAAACAGCCCACTCACTGGTACCGATTTCTTTAGGAGCTACTTCTCCTTTGCTGTGATAAAACACCAAGACCACTTATGGAAGGAAAAGTTTATATGGCCCATGATTCAAAAAGGGTAGGAATCCATTACGGTGGGACGCATGGTGGCAGCAGTGGTCATGGAGGAAAGCTGAGTGGCCCCATCTTCAAACAGGCACAGGAAGCAGAGCAAGACTGAAAACCTAGCAAGTTTTGGAAACTCTAAAAGCCTGCTCCCAGTGACATGATGTACTTCACCAATGTGGCCATATGTCCTAAAGATTCCATGACTCTCTCCAACCAGCACCATGAACTGTGGACCAAGTGTTGAAATACTTGGAATATATGAGGTACATTCATATTCAATACAGAACCTACTACATGCAAAATGGAATCATGAAGTGTCTGCTTTCTTTCATTCAATGTGATTTTCATAAGGTAGATCCACATTATAAGATGGAATAGTCTATTTTTCTCTTTTATTTCACTGTGTATAATTTTGTCAATGGAATAGGTGGTTTAGCCACTGTGCAGCTGCAGAGCGATTGAGCTGTTTCTAGGTCCCCACAAATTCAGATACTGATGCTGTGGGCATTCTAGTGTGTGTTTTTGGTGAACATACTTGCATGTGACTACTGGCTATAAATTTAGGTGTAGAGAGATTTGTGAACTGTCCAAGCAGGTAAAGGCACTTGCCACCAAGCCTGAGAGCCTGAATTCCCTGGGACCTAAATGGTGGAAGAGAGAAAGACTTCTACAAGTTATCCTTTAATATCTACACATGCACCACAGCACACACAACACCACTCCACAATAAAATGAAAATATAAGGTAAGGTAATATTTTTTTAAATTTAGGAATGGAATTTCTGGGTTATTCAGTACATACAGAGTCTGCTTTCATAGCCATTGTCAAATACATTTTAATTGTTTTCAAGATATTTTATTAGCATTGCTTTCTTTAAGAAATAACATGATTACACTGAAAGACTTCAGATAGTTTGGAGAATTTAGAAAGGGAGCAAGTGGAAAACTCATGTTACACGAACAGCAACAAATTTCACATTATTATTGAAGCTTGATAGTATCATTCAGTCAATAAACAATATTAAAAAATATAGGATTTCTAATTTATATTCTAAGATACAATTACATATTTTTATTTGGAGGATTATATCAGACTAGTCATTACAGTACATTCTATTTATTCTTTTTAACATCTCAGACTGGGATTTTTATCTCTAGATGTTCAATTAGGGCATAGATAAAGGGACATTTGGACTGTAGAAGAGCAATAGAAAAATAATGCAAGCGTTTTGATTCTCAACTTGGTTTCTATCAGCTTTGATGAAGGTCAAGGTGCTTATGAAGCTTGCTGTCTGGGATTTTATGTTCTGTTGGTCCCATTTTCTAGGTGCACAGTGCTATCTCTGGACTTGTTTGCATTTCTCAGTAGAAACACTTTTACAAAGACGCCTGTGGAGTTCCCCACTGTAACTCAGGGCTCAGTTCCCAAGAACTTACTTCAAAGAAAGAATTTCAGGCATTTGTAGACCTGACTTCCTTTCCAACGGTGCTACTGAATTGGAGATCGATAATCTCTAGTTGTGGTGGGCTGTCACGTGAACCAGAGGGTGTTTGGCACACAGCTCACAGTTGTGGCAATCCAGACACTACAAACATCAACAGGGGCAAAAGGTATGCTATTGATTAAGAACCATGGGTCTTGGATGAGGTACAGGTCTGTGACAGAGAATTTGCCTAGCATGAGCAAAGTCTTAGCTTATACCTCTAGTACTATACAAAACAAAGCAAATCCAACACAGACCCTAACAGTAACAACAAAAAGCCACGGTTCTAGAGCCACTTACGATATTCTTGAAAACTTCTCAATCTTTGTGAGGTCTTAGAGGCAACCCCGATAATGGGGGTTCTATTTAGGACAAGCCTAGTGGCAACTCAGGGTGCAGAATTACAGAGTAGAAGTTTCCCCCATGACTCGGGGGGTCAAAAGTTCACCTGCAATAATAGTTTAAGAATGTGTGGTTACTTCTTCAGCACTTGAACCGAAAAATCCCTTAGATTCTTCTGTGTGCCATCCAACCACCTTGAATGGAAACACAGTCATTCAGAAAGCTCCGTGGCCAGCCAGGACCTGTCTACAAGGAGAAAGTGGAAGACTAAACCGTTGTAGTGGATTCCTGTTATTTTTCAAATTTTCAATATAAAAGAAATGGTGGGTTGCCAGGAAATGATTTCTCATTCATCTCCGTTAAAGCAAATACATCTTGAAGCCAATTTTTTTAATGAACGTGTGCGTGTGTGTGTGTGTGTGTGTGCGTGTGTGCGTGCATGTGTGTTCACTCCCACATGCTTAAGAAAAGGGGCAGATTGTTATTGAAATCTTGAGGTAAACCAGGATGAGGGCACAAATCCAATCCTGTTAACTGGGATAATAAGACCCTCACAGCCAGAAGATCTAGACCAAAATCAGGCTGTTGTTAAAGGTTGAAGTATTTAAGTTTATTTAATCTTTCTGCACACGAATTTTCTGATCTGCATGCAAGCATTGAACTGAAAATGGGCTGGGAAAAGTGGCAAAATTGGGTTAGCTTGTGCAAAGGACATGACCCAGCAATTCTATGATCTAGGTGGCATTACCTTAGCTGACCAAAAGGGAGCCACATTCAGAGAGATGAAATATACCACCCGCTATCCCACAACTGGCCATAGTAGATTTATGTTTCCTCGGAAATTTTCCTGATTAAAATGGATGAGTTTTTAAATTCTAGGACCTGGGACTTAATTTGCTATTCCATTCATAATCCTCATGCATGTTATACAATATATATACAATAATAATACATGCATACACACACACACATATATATATATATATAATTTATACACACATACACACATATCTACTTTCTGTTACTTCCAAACCTTAAAAAAATCCCTCATTCCTGCTTTGAATTTTAACTTCTCTAAACACTAAATGACTCCATCAAACAAGAGAAATGAATTTTATCATTTCAGTAGCTGCTTCTTGTTATACAAGCAAAGCATATAAGAGATGTCATAAAATCAAGTGCTAAAACAAATGAGAATGGTCTTAACTGAAATAAGAACCAGACCAAATTGAATGACCTAAGCCTTTCCTTCTTTGAGGATTTGTTGTGGTGGTTGTTGGTGCTTCCTTGAGTCAATCAAGCCTCCTGAAGTATTATTTCTGCAGACATTTTATTTTCAGTGGTTTTAGAAGTGGTACTAGGGAGGGAAGGAGGCATCTGGAAGCCTCTGAAGAAATGGAGATTATAGAAACACCCATAAAAGTGATTTTATGTCCAGCGGATTGTGTAAGACAAATAGAATCTTTGGACCGAGTGGACTCTTTAAAAAATCATTTGCAAGATACAATTATACTCTCATGCAAAGTACTTGACTTGGGCCAATCTTTAGTAGCTGTAGAAAATAACAAGAGAAAAAAAAATCAGTGCATCATAAGGTTGAATAAAGGCTGACAATAAGTCCCTCCAAGTTAATTAAAGTCAGATTTATATTCCTAAAACCCCAGATCATTCTACAGACTTCCTAGGGTAATTCTGTTTTGTTACCCATGGAATTGGACTCGACAATTGTCCTCTGCCTAACACTATAAATCTCAGATTTCAGAAAAGCAAAATTAAACATGTGGTGGGAGATTTTGCACTGGATCTTGGTAAACCATGACAACTCTCCTCAATTTAGGATCCCAGGAGTTATAAAGAGCTTTTGGTAACCCCAGGACTTCTGAGCTTGGATCCTTAATCGGATCTATTGCTTCTTAGAACCTTATTGTTTATCTCCGTGTAGACTTTGCATTTTTTTTTTCCTAAGGAGGTCAACAATTGCTCACAGGCATCATAGAAAAGAAGGTCTATGCACTTCTTGCAGAGGCATGGCAAGCTTGCAGGTAAGGACCCAGAGCTAATGTCTAAGAAGAGCACTCTGCCTTCTATGCCTACTCCATCTTTGTTTATAACTTCCTTTCTGCATAACTAACCCAATAATTCTACTGATTCTCTGCAGAACCACCCACTGGACATACCATTCCTTTAGCCAGAGAAATTCGTCAAGTCTTTGTTCCTGAAGGGAACCTGCAATGTTAAGTAGGAGAGAGCCAAGACTGCCCACCTATCAACTTTGTAAAAGAAAGACAAGAGGAAAGAAGACCAAAGCATCCCATTTCATCTTCCTCTTCCTCTGACTCACTCAAAAGAAGCAATGTCCACACTGACGGTGTAACTGGGAACATCTCACTGATGAGACATGAGGCGAAGTGGTCACCAATCTCAGGCTTCTGACTCAGTGGGCTCTATTCAAAAAGTTATATTAGGGGGTTGGAGAGATGGCTCAGTGGTCAAGAGCCTTGGCTGCTCTTACAGAGAGCCCAGATTTAATTCCCAGCACCTACATGGCAGCTAACAATCACAGGTAACTCCAGTTTCAGGGGCTCTGACACACTCTCTGACCTCCACAGGCACTGCACACACTGGTGTACTCACACACATGCAGGCACAACATTCACACACATAAAATAAAAAAAAATGTTTACAGTTATGTTAGGTCTTTCACACCCCCCATTAGTGGATATCATCTATTAATCAAGTTAGTACAGGAGTTTCAACACTGGTTCTGATCAGGATCCACTGAAAGCTGAAAATCTGATCCTTATGCTACCCTTCAAAACCAAATAAATCTTTGAAATGGAAACCCAAGAAATGTATTTTGGGGTTATGTATTTAACGTTAACTCCCCAGGTATATTTGATGTATAATACAGACTGCGGATCCCTGGATTTGTGCAACATTGCAAACAGAGTGAACAGTCTTCTCCACAGAGCCTCCGCCTAAAGAGCACATTGTTTGCAATAATTAGATTGTTTTTCAAGGTTATTTTGGATAGCCCTAAGTTCCCCTCACTTAAAAAATAACTCCTTGTAATATGAATTAATTCTTCTTTCTCTGAATGAATTTCTTCTGCAATAACTGATTTCACAGAGACTGTTACAGCTATGGAAATGGAATTTTATGCAAGAACCACAAACATTATTTAGAAGAACTGTCCCTCGAGGATGACTACAATAATACAAATAAAGTTTCATGTCTCTCAATTTCATGAGACTCTAGATCATAGTCTTTTTTTTCCTATGGATAATTTGATATATAAATAAGACATATGTCATATTAATATAGAGCTTTCATAGGCAGAACAATGAAGATTGACAATGGGAAAATTAACAACCATTATAATAACTCATATTTCAAATTTCAAGCAATAAGCAGATATGAAGGAGAGGGTGGATTGTTCAGTCAGTAAAGTGTTTGCCATGCAAGCAAAAAGAAGAGAGTTCCATCCCAAGAATCAATGTCAGCAAAGCCTGCCTAATGACCTCAAATTCCAGAGGTCAGAAGGCAGATATGCATGAATTTCTGGGACTATCTGGAGAGGAAGTCTAGCTTACTTGGTGAGTTCCAGGTCAGGGAGAGACTTGGTCTCAAGACATAAAGTTGTCCTCTGGTCTTCATATGTACATATATGCACTGCGTGCATAGATACTCGCAGGCACACACACACATGTACACAACTCTGCCCCCCACACAAACACACATACTACACAAGAGCAAGAAAAGCAGATTTGCAGATCTGAGCACTTTACTCTGATGATTTTGATCAAAACTTCTTGATTTACAAGAAAATTCTAAATTCAAAACACTCAAAATTGAAAAATATTTGTCTATTACTGGTGAATAATATTTATGATCAAATAATATTTTCTGAGTCTCTTCACTATTTGTAACACACCGCAGTACCACAAATCTCAGAAGCAACAGGGTTTTAGTGGTCTGCTTCCCACCTCTACAGTATCTTCTTTATGCATTGCTATAATTTTACCAGAGAATTTTTGACCGCCTAATTGAATGATGAGCACTGAGAAATAGTTTGACCCAAAGCATGACTCCAAATAATATTTGTCAGTGATTTTGAGGATGAATCAAAAGCAAAGTCTAATATTAAATCTTGCATTTGCCACTTAGATATTAATAAAAATTTATGTCTAAACATGAAAATCTCATTTAGTAGCTCAAAATTTCAAAATGACCTTGCTAAAACTCTCTTCCAAACACCTAATATATGCTTCAGAATAAATTCAAACTTCTCTGATCATCCCTATAACTGTGTCAGGACTGACATCACAGCTAAGCCTTAGTGACTATCTCTTTAAGAATACTAGCAATGCTAATAATAACAGCTGTTTTAGTTATGATTATGTTATTAGCTAAACTTTGCTAAGTACTCTCCTTGTATCAATTAAGATTGAAGTATATCAATTTATTCAATTTACCCTCAAAATGACCTTATAATCCTGACCTGTGAGACATTCTGTTTCTATTATGGTATTCCAAAGGCAGAACCAAGAATACAAACAGGAAGAAACATAACCACATTAACTCTCACACTAGTATATTGGCAAGATGACTCAGTAGGTTAAGTACTTGCTACATGACATGAGTACCAAGTTTAGATGCTCAGCACCCACATGAAAAGCCAGAGACTCTAGTATGCTACTGACACCCCAGCACTGGGAAGAGGAGATTAGAGTTTCCTGGGGGCTGACTGGCCAGCCAATATTGCTAAATCTGACCAGTTCTAGGATAAATATCAATGAAAATGCCATTTCACTGATCACATGTGTATACATTACAATAATAAAGAAGATGTCATGCATTCAAGAGGCAGGGGATGTTGTGGCCCTCGACCGGCAAGGAAAAACCGCACTCCAGACATACCGGTTGCAAGCAGTTTTATTCAGTCCTTCTTTCAAGACAGCAACTCTTCCCCCAGACAGCAACTCCAACTAACTGATAGCAACCTGAACTCTCCAACAGTAACTCGAACTAACTAACTAACTACAACTCTAACTCTAACTCTCTCTTCCTGGGCTTCTTCTCCTTTTATATCCCCTAGCTTAGCCAATCACCTAAAAGGTCAAGTCGTGGGCGGCGAGCCTCCAATCATGGTAAACATCACACGCAGGTCACAAGGCCTGCATGCTTTTAGCAACCAGTCATACTTCCTTCCTGTAACCTTGGCAACCTCCTGGCTCTAGGAGGAAGCAGCAGCAGGATGCCATCTTTATTTCTCCCCACAAGGGGAGACATACGAAGAGTTGCCAGGGGACAGGAGAGGATGGGAATGATATAAAGGTCATCTCAAATATGAAAGTCTAAACAAAATTAAATCAAACAAATAAGGTGGAGGAAACCCAACTTTATCTCGGGCCTCCACAAGCAACCCTCATACATGTGAACTCACATACGAACACATATACACACACGCACACACCATACACAACAAAATAATCTACAACTCGTGTTGCATGATGCATGATATCTTGACATTGTCAAATATACCCGGAATTTCTGCTCCTATTAAGGTTTGTCAGTTTGTTAACCTTGAAAGTAACACTTCAATTTTCCGCTCCTATTAAAAATTTATCAAATTTTCTGGATTCAGGCAAAAAGCCAGAACTTCTAGGAAATGTGAGTTCAACTTCGTTGACTAGGTTATCTATTTTCTTCTATTGCTTCACTTGAAGGCTTAAACCTTGCACACCATTTACAGGGCACTAGCCATCTTCATCCATCTTGCTGCTCTGTAAATACTTCAAAGCATAAGAGATATAATCCTCAGATCTGTGGTTATTTTTTAAGACAGGGTATTCTGTATTCTGGGCCGAACTCAAATTCTCTAAGTAATGAAAGTCTAGATCTTCCTGCTTTCACCTTCTGAGAGCTATTCTTTACAGGTGCACACCACCATGCCCAATTCATGCCGTGCTTGAGAGCAAACCCAGGGCTTCCCACATGCTAGGCCAGTTCTTGACCCATTGAGCTACATCCCCTAACTCTATCCAGATTTTTGTACACTCCCAAAAACCCATCACAGTGGCTTCTGCCACACCCTCAGACCCTTCACACACTTACAAACTCTCATTGTTCATAAATTTTGATGCAAGCAGACTTTCACACATGGAAGGAAGGACTTTTCACACTTGGAATCCTGCAGTCTGCACCTAGCACATCTTGTTTCTTTTCAATCAACAATATGCTCGTGAGACCCCCCAGGACTGGTGTGAGAATGGATTGTTAATATTTGTATAGAAGGGAGTATTTTGCCTTGTGAACATACCACCCTGTATTTATTCTTTCACCTGCTGATGGACAAAATGTAGACTGTTTCCAATTTGGGGTCATTATGACTAGCTCAGCTGTCAACATTCCTGCGTATGTCTTTTGTATACACATGTAAGCGTTTTTTCCTCTGGTCAGAAACTGGACTGGAGCTGATTCATGTGGTATGTGTATGCTCAGTCTCCATAGTTATGAGAGTCTTCCAAAGGGAATGTGTTTCCTTGATGAACCCTGAGATTAAACACAGTTTTATATGTTCGTTGACTATTTGAATACCAGAGCTTTTAAAATGCCTGTTTAAATCACTTGCCGATATTTAAATTGTTTGGTCTTCTTCTTATCAGCTTGTAGGTATACTTTATACTCTGAATAAGCAAACACATTACATTTAATGTGCTGAAAATACTTTCTCTCAACCTATGTCTTAAAGATGTCTTTTATAAGCTAAAAGTTCCAATTAAGTACAAGCAATGAACCAACCTTTTCACTGGTTTCTTATTAAAATGATACTCCCGTTCTGAGCACTGGACCAGGCTCTTCTGCATAGCTACCCACCTAAGAGGACACAAACAGTGCAAATTGGACTTGGGTTTTAAAATGAGGACACAAAGCTGGGTGTATAGGAAAGGAAGACAGATCTGGGAAGAATGCATGAAATTTTCAAAGAATTAAGTAAAATATATTTAAATCTTTTTGCCAACATAGTTATACTACAATTTTCTATGAGCTTCTAGTAATTAAACCAAGGTAATTAAACTTTTCTTTTCTATTCATTGACCAGATATTTGTGTCCAGAGGGGACCTGCTCTGTTTCTTGGGCTCTAATGTCAAATTGATTTTCTTTTCTTCAGTCCTTTACTCTGCATCACACTGTTGTCCTTTAAGTTTAATGCTGGGAGTATGTGACTTGCAGCTGTATCTTTCCACGATCTTTTCAATCACTCCTGAGAAATTTTAGAATCATCTCGCCCATTCCCATAATAAAAGTGTACTGACTTTTTAAAAATTGAGATTGTATAAACCCGACAGTCACTTTCAGAAAACCTGATATATTTTCATGTATTCAATATATTTTGATAAGAATATTTTAAAGATTTTTAATAAAACACTTGTCTCATTTTTACTAAATTCGTTCTTTGTATTTGATGTGTTTTTTAGATGCATTGTTGGTGGTATATGGAAATAGATGGATTATTTTTTTAATATATAGCCATCTCACTGTATTTACTTTCTTTAAAATTATACTACTCTCGATTTTGTTAGTTTTGTTTCTTCTTTTACAATTTAAATACATTTTTGTTATTTTTGTACAATGATATCACCCAGGTTCTCACCTCTGTGTGTAGGGTCACTGGGGCTTGCTGGCTGCTGGCCTAAGTCAAGGTTTAGTGAGAGACCCTGTCTCAAGTGCATAAAGTGGAAAGTGAGAGAGGACACCTAGTGTCTTCCTCTGGTTTCTGCATGCATGGGTAGGCAAGCATACCTGCACATATATGCACATATATGACAACACTCACACATGACACATACATTCACACACAAAAGAAAATAAAAAGTATCATCCTTACTCCAGATGGAGTTGCTAAAAGTGTTATAAAATTATTATTGTGAATGACTACCTAATTGTATGAAGTAAATATAGGAACAAAGATCGTCAGGTGTTTCTTCCACTTGGTATTATGGAAAGGTTCTATTGTTTGTTCCTATTTTATTCCTGTAATCAATCCATCTCAGCTGTGATATGTTTTCTTTCTTAGTATGGAGAGTTTCTTTTGCTTTTATTTTTCCTAAAAGGGCTTGCATATTCATCTATGAAAGAGGACAACCAATAATTTTCCTTTCTCATCATGTTCTTATTTTTCAAGTTTTGACATGAAATTTATACCAGCCATGGGGCTGGAGAGATGGTTCAGTGGTTAAGAGCACTGGTTGCTCTTGCAGAGGACCTGGGTTCAGTTCTCAGCACCCACACAGAGGTTAACAGCCATCTATAACTCCAGTCCCAGGGGATCAGACACCTTCTTCTGACCTCCATGGGCACCGCATGACACGGTGAACATACACACACGCAGGCAATACACTCATACCCATGAAATAAAAATGATAAATAAAATATTTTTTAAAAGAATTTGCTGCCAGCCTCATAAGAAGTATCAAGAAATAAACACATTTTTCTGTTACATTAAATTTCCCATGATACATGTTCATCAAATGTTCGGTAGAATTTCAGTTTCATATTAACATGACATTTTCTTTGTTGACCTCTTGAAATTATAGGTTTAATTCCATATTTTATTTATACATGTTATGTGTACATATGCATGTGTATATAGATAACATATACATGTGTAAACATATATATGTGTGTGTGTGTGCATGTGCGTGCTTATTCCCCTCACTTGTTCTAAGGTATTTTAAAAATTTTTAGTAATTTATATTATTTTACCTTATGTGTACAAGTGTTTTGTTTGTATTGTATGTAGGTTCACTTGTGAGTGCAATGTCTTCAGAGGCCAGAAGAGGTTGAAATATTCCCTGGAACTGGAGTTATGGCTTTTAACTGCCATGCAAGTGCTTGGAACAGAACCTGGGTCCTCTGAAAGAGCCGCCAGAGTTTTTAACCACTGAGCTGTCCCTCCCCTCTCAAATATCAGTATTTAGAAGTTCATTTTCCTACGGATTTCCTTTTTTACCCTAAACCTTCAAATTACTAACGTTAAAGCTTTCCGTTATAGCCTCTTGTTTCTCTCCATTGTTTACAGACCTAAGTCAATGTATCCTGATTTTTCACGTCACCTGGCTTTTATGTTCATAAATCTGCTACTGGAAAGTCCCTCAATCCTGTTTGCAGAGCTGTGTCTCTGTATCGCTTCAGTCATGAGGGTGGTTTCAGTAGACGCAGCATGCAGGGCTGGAAGCTTTTTCCTGCAGTATTTCTTTGTAATCTGTCGTCATGTCTTTCTTTGAAACTCTTGGGGAATTTACTGTTGGCTGCTTACCATGTCCCTGTGAATGCTGTGTGCCATTTCTTTCTGTTTTTTATTTTTTTAATTTTTAATTCATATGCATGTAGTGAGTTTATTATTTTTTTAAAAGTTACTAATTATTGGGATAGACTGTGTCCATAATGAAACTTTCTAATTGGGTAGTGTTTTTCAGTAGTCACAAATCTCCTTGTTAAACACTGAAAATCTAACTTTCAAAACAGCAAGTATTCTTTCTTTTTAACGTTGTCTTTTCCTATTCTAGAATAAAACTATTAAAAAAGAAGGAAAATGTGTGCATTATATAAATACCAAGGCACTAACAGAGTTCCAGAAAGATATGAGTTCAAGAACAGAAAAACAATGTAGAGTTTCATAGATGTATCAGTCCAGTGCCAATGTGACATAGTTGGGAGAGATTCATGGTATACTCTGGCTGAGCTCTATACACTTTATATATGAGTGTTTATTTGCATGTATGTAAATGCACCATGTGTATACAATGCCAACATAGGTCAGATGAGGGAGTTTGATCCGCTGAAACTGAAGTTAGAGACAGTTGTTAACCATCATGTGGGTGCTGGGAACTGAACCCAGGTCCCCTGGAAGAACAGCCTGTAGCTCTTAACCTCTGTGCCATCTCTCCAGCCCCTCATCTCAGCTTTTGGATGTTCTTACAGTGTTGGACACTCAAAGCAATCAACATTGTTCTGTGCTCCAATCTCTCAACATCAGTGTTAATGGACAATTTGTTTAGATACTGGGCCAAAATAACCAGTATAAGAACAGAAGACACAACCAGTGAATAAAAAGATTTTACAATATTAGGAAAGGTGCTAATATGATAGATCTTGCTAACTGACCAAATATCAATATTCTTAAACCTCATGCTATACAAATAGAAGATGGCTGGCAAGTAGAATCCCCAAGGATAATTGACCCAAGGCAATTGATTACATTAACACACATGCTATATGTAAACCTCTGAATATGTAAACGACTTAATATTTCAAAGATGGTCTTCCCAAAGGGATAGGTTTGGGACATCTTCTCAGAGGGAAGAGGAAGCATAGAGCCTTGGGATAAAATGGACATGAAGACTGAAGGAAACCTTGGCAAAGGCACATATGCCTGCTGAAGAATGAACAGGGTTACGAGAGGCAGGGCCCAAATCCCACAGCCTGAATCAAGTGATCTGGTTTCTTCTACTGCAGGATGTCTTACCAATGGGAAAACTGTTCTGGAAGAAGAAGTTGGCAGTGTTAATTGTAAGCCATAAAACATCTTCTTTTTAACTCTGTAATTCATTTTATGGGAATATATTCCAGGAAAATTCTTTTACTGCATCCCACAGTGATAATTTCAAACATTTCCAGTCTGCTCTTATGCCTTTTCTCTTTCCTTGTCTTCCTTCTGGAGGTTGAGCTATGTCACCTTGACTCGGGAAGAAGTGGGGGTGGGAGGAGGGAAGCTGAGTAGTCTGTTAGGTAAAAGCTTAACATCTACATCTGCATTCTATCCACTTATATTATTAAATATGTGATGTATGCCATTCTTCTGGAAGACCAGTGCCTTACCACCAGTTTATAGCCTCAGCCCACTTCCAGTTCACTGTTCCATGTTTGTGACGGAAGAAGCCAGTGCTCAGCTTCCTGTGCCTGTTGCCATGCCTGCTGTCTGCTGCCATATCTCCTTGCCATCTCACGTGCCCTTCCCCTTGTGCAGTTATTTCCGTTATTTCTCCTCAATTGTGACCTCTTTCTCCCTCCATACTCACTTCTTCCCTTTGGAAGTTCATTCTGTGAACAGGTAATCGATCCATAGTTGTGTAAAGCAAAGGAAAAATGTCCCCCCTTCTCTATCTGACTCTTGTCCCTCATAGCAATTTTCTACAAACCAATCACCTCTCTTAACAGACTCTACTTCCTCATTTCCCCTCTGTTCCAGACTCCCCACCACCTTGTCCTGCTCCCAATGGTGGCCTTGGAGCCGTCCCTGTAAAATGTTTCCAGCAGACCCATGTCCCATGGTCTATACAGATAGTCCACCATGTCTCTATTCCACCTTTTCCTGTTAACAGGCTTCAAGAGCAGCATGGAGATCCACCAAAGAAGTATAAATGTGTTGTCATCTGCCCTGAATGACTGGTTATCACCACTCTTGACAGAGGTATTATAAGCCACCTGTGATGAAATCATCACAATATCTGATCTTGGGTGATTGTCATGTATAAAGTCTACAAAAAAATATAGGAATCCAGGCAGTGCACAAAGAGAATGAACGTTCATGAAATGTAATGGAGAGCTGCTGATTACCCAAAGGAAAGGCGGGAAAGCGCTAAGACAGGACTGAGGAGCTGATTTTGCCATGCAAGGAAGGCAAGAGACAAGGGACCACGAGCAAAGACAATAAAAGCTGAGCAAAAGTTTTGCCTCATCATAATTTAGTCTACTAGTGGACAGTACCTGTGTCTAGTGCCATCCTACGGGAAGATCTTTATTCACACCCACTGGAGTTCTCCAGTCCCAGAAGTCCGACATGGCAGAGGGTCTATTTTATGAAGCAGAAAGGCAAGGATAAACTAAGCAACCACATTTATGTGAGCAAGAGATGCCACCTTTTACCCATTTCTGATACATTCAGTTCCCTTGCTCTTGTGTTCTGCCAAAAAGCAGCATAAAGGACATCCAGCAAGATTATACAGACTTGCAGACTAGATTTAAATGCAGGGTATTAATAGAAGAAAAACGCTCTACTGGGAATGATCTAAGTGTTATATTTACCTTCGGTTTGAGAATGTTTGCAAGGAGGAATTTCAAATGCAAATATTTTAAAAGCAGAGCGTGTTGGTACAGAGACACTATGAGCACTTCTGTTTGCCTTTATTTTTATTTTTGTTTTTTTACTTTTTATTGGAATCTTAGAAACCATAATTATGATAGCAAAAGAGGAAAATAGAGCTGTCAAAAACTCAGTGTTACCATATGTATCATGTTCAGCACTAAATTTTAAAAAAAATTCTGAAAGTCATTCAAAGGGAAATAAAAACCTAGACTGAGCAAAACACATCTTGTATACTGAGAATCTGTTAATCATTGCTTTCTTATGTACAATCTTTAAATTTTGGCAGTCATAATTCCTCTTCTCTTTTCATTTTAATTGAATCACAATATAAACCACTTGGTCTTGGACCCTGTCACATACATACAAGCTTCCCATATTTCTCAATGTTATTGCTCAAGAAATTATTCTTCTCCAAAGCCCAGCGATGTGATTAAGTTCTAGGTGACATGATAGCTGTTTGGAAAGAATGTCCTTTAACATAGACACCCAATGGTGGTTTGAATGAAAATCATCCCCCGTAGGCTCTATCCTTTGAACACTTGATCCTACATTGGTGGCGTCATTTGGGGAAAGTCATAGAATCTTTAGGAGGCAGAGCCTTGCTGGAAGAATTCCCTGGCAGCAAGCTAGAGGAGTTTATAGCCTCAGCCCACTTCCAGTTCACTGTTCCATGTTTGTGACGGAAGAAGCCAGTGCTCAGCTTCCTGTGCCTGTTGCCATGCCTGCTGTCTGCTGCCATATCTCCTTGCCATAGTGGATTCTTATCCCTCTGGAACCATAAGCCAAACTACCCTCTTTCTTTCATGGTATTTTCATCACAGCATCATAAAAGTAACTAATATACACCCATGACTTGTAAAGCTAAGCAATGTTTTTTATTAATTATTTTAAATGGATGATAAGCATAAACTAAATTAAGTTGATTATATTTTTCATGTGTTCTGAATGCCACCTTGGCTCTTCTGGAGATGTCTGCTTAATAAGTTTTCTTGCCCTCAAGAGAACACCTTCCTAGAGAATTAATTGAATATTCAGAATAACATGGTAAGCAAAAAATGAGCACAGATTATCATTAATGATGGCTGTCCCTCTGTATTTTCATAGGGCAATACAATGTCTAACTGTATGGTATAATTAAATGGCCCCTCCTTTCTCCTTTCCTCTCTCTCATAAAAACAAGAAGGGAGTATTATTGGGACTGCATGTTATGAGCAATTACCATGTGGTCTAAAGGATGGAATACAGGAGAAGTGGTGGTGGAACTGCACATCTTCCCACGTTCTCTAAAGTACATACCAGACTAACTGTTTCTTCTTCTCAATGAGGAGGATAAACTGATGTCTTCCACTCACTCTTTGTTGAAATCTCAATATAATTCTACTCTGGACCACCGAAGAATTCAAGTTATACAGATTAGCCCACTGTATCCCAAATCTAGGACAAAAACCTTGTTTATATCTGAGCCCCAGTGTCAGCGAAGTCTAATTCATTTGGGCAAGTACTCTGTCTTCAGTCTCGTATGTCACAAACACTAAACAGTCTGGCAACAGCAGGAATGTCATCAACATTTATCCATACACAAATAGCAGCATTAGCTATCCATACATGCTGCATTGTAGAGTCATACATTTCAAGTTACAGTTTCAGTTCCCTCCACTTTCCAATCGGTGATTTATATATACAAACTAAAAGTGTACATGAATTGACTCTTCTCAATTTCAACTGCACTTTGAGAAGAGACTGAGCCTACAAGCTGCTCCTTTGTGGAAAATCAACTTCTGACCACACTAAGAGAAGCCCTTAATCATCAGTCACTGAAAGATTTTGAAGCTGGGTGTGGTGATGCACATTTGTCCTCCCAGCACAGGGGAGGCTGAGGTGGGAGGATCTAAAGTTTGAGCGCAACCTGGACTAAACAGCAAGAGCCTGTTCCTCCCAAAAGTGGTGGGGTGCAATTGCAAAGGGGGGAAGGAGAAAAAAAGTGGAGGGAAGGAATAAAAGAGAAAAGAGGAAACAGAAGGGGATAGGATGGAAGAGAAGGGCATGGAAGAGAAGAAAGAGGAGAGGGGAGGGGGAGGGGAGGGAAGGAGAGGGACAAGGACGAGAACCACAGGGACGAGGGGGAAGGGAAAGACACTAAATTGAAGGACAAATCTTCCCTCCATCCAAGAAGAAACTCTCAGGCAAAGTAATAGAACAATTACCTAAGGTTATTTTTCAAAGGACCAAAGGAGGTTAAATCCAGCTTACCTGAATAAGGCCAGTTTCTGAACAGGGTCCTATTTACTTATTGGATGCAAAAATTAAATCCTTAGCTGCTAGGATTACCTGTCAGCACAGGCTACAGGAAGTACGGCAAAGAAGCGAAGAACCACTTTCACCTCTTTCTTGGAATCAGACTTTCCATAAAACATTTTCACCTGCATTATTTCCTTCGCCATGATCCTAAACATTTAATTTGAATTTTTTTTAAGGAACTCGAGGATGGGACTCATTCATGCTCTGTGTGAACAAGTTCAGTTCATCCCCACACAGAGAAAATGACGGTCTCCTAGGAACAAATAGTGGGCACAGTAGCATCCCCGCTTTGCTCCTGAGATATCACCCAGATAGTCTCAAGTGACTCTGGTATTTCTTCACATTTGGTTCTCTTCCTTTGAAATTGGGGACCCTGGGAAATGGTTTAGATGGAGCTATGGTATGCACCCTGCAGGTAGCTCATTGTGACATAAAAAGGGGAGCTGGCTATTGTCTTGTGTCTCAAATGACCAGCATGGAACTATACTTCAGACCAGAACATTAGCCTTCCTTATTCACATCTCAGCGGACTAAATTGCTCAGCTCTCTGAGAGCCAACAATGATCATGTCCAGAGTTACATGCCTCATGAGAAAGTGATCTTGGTGATAAAGTCAACTTCTCTTGCACAAGACCAGAACTGCCATCTAGTTAAAATTATGCATCAAAATTTCTTTCAAAATGTGACTTTCTACTTGGTCACCTACCAGAACAAGATGATAATGTCACCTGTTGCTGAAAATGTCATATATGCTGTTTGCAACACATAGAGAAATCATGCCAGAACTGAGTTGGAAACCTTTTCCCTGATGGCCAGTTTTCACACAATGTACTATACAGGTTGCCAGGGGAGAAAAGGCATCAGTGGTCTCACCCAGCAGAACATCAATCTTCCAGGCAAAATGTGTCCACATGTCCAGTAGTGGCATGATCAATATAATGGTAATCAACTATTCTCCAATTAGTTTGAGTTTTGTTCCAAAAAATTGGGCCCAGCTGAGCCTGGTCAAAACCTCATACCTCAGGAAGTCATGTACCCTATGTAGGAACTCACTACTGATGGTTATTTAAAGAGGCATAACAGTAGACTGTCTTCTTACCATCTATATTAATGCCCTTAGTCTAAGGCTATGCTCAGCCCTAATCAGAAAAGCCTCTTAGTAGGTATAGTATAGTATAGAGATATATAGACTATAGTAAGTATAGAGATTCATGGCTGCCCAAGGGACTGATATAGATAGATAAAGACTCTGCCATAAATGTTTATGGAAGAGTGGATAGAAGTGATATAAGAACCAGAATATAGGGGAATAAATCCACATTTGGTAGGCAGGACATAACTGTGAACACACACAGCTAAGTTACTTTTACTGGGCCTATAAAACAGGCCTTGTCAACAGTCAGTCATGGATGAAGGAGGAATTCAGTGGACCTACTCCTTACAGCTGAAATGTAGGCAACTGATTGACTCAGAGAAGAAGAGGCACAGTCTTCAATTGTGTGCCCACTGGTGAACCTATCAGGCTCAAACACACAGTTCTAATCCTAAGGCCACAGGAGGGGGCCCAGAGGAGCACAAGCAAATCAAAGGTGAGAATGAGGGCAAAACATTAGTAGGGAAGACGGGGTGCACAGGGAGGAAGGGAGGTAAGAAAAGACGGGGTTAGGGTAATCATAATGCGTCAAATACACACAGGAAATTACAAAACGTTGTGAAAGCTGGGCTAAGAGGCTTCTTTCAGTAAAGTCCTTATACAATTATAAAGGCCTGAGTTTGTTCTCAGGATCTCAGGTAGAAAAGGCAGGCATGATGGCACAGGCTTTGAATCCCAGGTACTGAGGGGACAGGAGGGGAGGAGGAACCCTGAGGCTCTCTGACTAGCTAGTCTAGCTGAATCAGTGATCTCCAGACCAATGAAGGATCCTGTTTCAACCAACAAGGTAGACAGCAGTTGGCTAACACCCAAGGTTGAGGCTGATTTGAGTTTAACTTCTGTCCTCCACACAAACACATGCAAACACTTGCACACACATATGTGCACATGCACACATACATGTGAACACACACACAAAATGAAGCATACCTATACAGGATCCAACAGAAGTTTAAAAGCTACTTTTTATTCTGCACACAGTTGAATGCAATTTTTACTTCAGGATTTTGCATAAATCAATCACATTTGACAGATGTATAATGTTCATTTCTAACCTGTGATTAGCAAATCTTTTTCAGATTCTATCGAGCCCCATTCTCCCTCTGCTTATCTCAGAACTATGACTTCTAACACACAATGTTTTTCTTCCACTCCAAGAATATCACTGCTCACAACAAAAGTGCAGCTACTAACCAAAGCATATTTAAATCACTCTCTGCATTCCCTTAGAGATTTCTAAGTGCTCAGACCTTCCCACCATTGAGATTGTCAAATGTCCCCTGACATCACCAGCTCTGTGTGAACTGTAATGTGCAGGGTGACGTCATCTTTGACTGACAACTAAAGCCACATCTACTTTGAATGTCTTGTCCTTTTGGTTATTCTGGTGTGTTTGAATATGCAAAAAAGCAACCAGGGGCTACAGTGTGAAGTCATGTGTTAAAGAAAGAAAACACTTGTTCCATAAATATTCTCTGTATGTGTGTGCATGTGTGCGTTTGCCTGTGCGTCTGCTTGTGTGTATGTATGTATGATAAATCATTTTCTGTCCTTTAGTGTGGATTCATCCATAAATCTATGTCTATCTATCTATCTATCTATCTATGTGTGTGTGTGTGTGTGTGAGAGAGAGAGAGATCTCATAATTAAATTGGGCAGAGATAGAGAGGTTTGGAGATGGGAACAGATCTAAATTAAAAAAAAAAAAAAGAAAACACTGTAACACTGTTAGCATCACCCATGGAAACATTCTGCAAACACAATGACTGGAACCCATGAAGAGCAGTGCAGAGACTGACAATGGCTTCGTATCCATTCATTACATTCCTGTATTTCTCTTGTTCATAGCAAGACATTTTTATTTCAAAGGAGAACGTAGTTACTCTCAGAAAAATTATCCCCCACAACCCAAAGGCACAAAATTAAAAGGACTCCAATATCCAGAATTAACTTTCAATAGGGAGAGAGTTTCCATTCTCTGTGTATGTTTACATGGCAGCATCACAGCATAGCGAGTTGTCTTAGGTTATACAATGAAGGGTAATATACAATTCTTACCTTCTGATTCTTTATTAATAATATTTTTAGGGACTGGAGAAATGGCTCAGTGTTTAAGAGCACTGTCTGCTTTCGCTGCTTTTCCTAGCACCTACGTAGAAACTAACAACCATCTTTAACTCCAGTTTCAGGGAATTCAACATCCTGTTCTGGCTTCCACTGGCATTGCACATACGTGATATATATATACATATATATATATATATATATATATATATATATATATATATCTGCATAGGCTTCCAGTCATCCACTGAGTCATAGGCTATCTACCACAAAAGTAGCTGTTCCTCCAAAGAAGTGACTCTTCTCCCAGGGCAGCCATTAACTATCAAGAGCTCCTCAGGAGGGCGTGGGTCCTTGGTAGTCCCTCTCACATCCACATTGGAATTTTTAATCGGCTTGATCTTGTGTGGGTCTTTTGAGCTCTATGGGCTGCTGGGAGCCAATGGCTGTACACAAGGCAGAAGACAGCCCTTCACAGAACTCCTCTCCGTTCTCCAACTCTCACATTATCTCTGTCCCCTCTTCTGCAATGTCTCCTGAGCACTGTGGGGGAGGGGTGGTATAGATGTCCATCTGTGCTTAGCACCCTCCATTGCTTATTTTGGACACTCAACAGTTGTGAGTCTCTGCAGTAACCACTAGCCATGCAATCAAAAGCGTGTCCAAACAAGCTTGAACGTAGCACAAATCTATGGGTATAAAGATAAATATTTAGAAGGCAGTTTGACAACATGCCTATTTAGAAAAGCAATAGTTGGGGTCCACCTAGGGCCTATGACCTCTCTAATCATGGGTCTTGACCATATTTACAGTACCAGGAATGAATTCCCTCCTGTGGAGCAGATCTCAAGTCCAATCAACGGAACAGTTGGTTTCCCCCATAAACAGTATTTTTCTCATTCTTAATGACATAAAATGACATGTTACCACCTTTTCCTCATGTACTTAGCTATTCCTTAATGTTTGGACATCCTTTCCACACCAGCACCTTGGTGGCCGTGGCTGTGGCTATCAGAGGCAATGCCTCTTAGAATCCTTTAACTCTGAATACGTGGAGTTCCATTGGCTTTTGTAGCCCCAGATCCACAGGATGAATAGCATGAGGCAAGGATTTTGAGAGGCTTCGGGATCAGAATTCATAAGCTGGACCCTGGATGCTTTAGTATCCAGCACACTCCTCTCTTTATGTGTGATGTTCTTGTCTCTCTAGAAGGAAGTCCGCAACTCCTTTGCTCAGAGGGTTTCCCGAGTCCCCTGCTTTGAGGTATCAGAAGCATCTATCAGCTTCTACCTTAACTTCTCCATCTGTCTTTCCTAGTCAACCCTGATCTTGAGAGGAACTTTGTGCTCCAGGAAGACATCTTGCTATATTATACAGCAATGGCTTCTGCATGGCTCTCATCTGTTCATTCCCCAAGAGCCCCTTGGTCTTCGTCAGCTCACACTGTCCTAAGAGTTATATCATGGACTTCCAGTAGCTTTAGAAGCAGGTAGAACAAGATGAAGGTGACAGCAGGGTGGGTGTCTGAGGAGGGCTTTCTCCCTAGGTCACATGTGAGCAACATTCTTTGTGTCTACCTGGAAGGAGACATATCAAATGAGAGCAAGAATGAGGGGGGGAGGGTGGAGAGGAAAGGAAGGGAAGGGAGAGAAAGGGAGAGAAGAAGGGAGAAGAGGAAGAGAGAAGGGACAGTGGAAGAAAATTTAAAAGTCAGATAAATGAGAGAGGAAAGGGAGAGAGAAGAATGGAGAGGATAATGTGAAGAGAAAAGATCAGTCTTCTCTCAGTATGAGGCTTCCAAGCCTATGAGATTAGGACCCACTCTAGTGACATTATTTGAACTTGATTTCCTAAAAGCCTGATTTCCAAATACAAGGAATAAGGATTAGAACATATGAATTTGGATACAAGAAGGCAATTCACTTCATTATGTCCTTCTAATAATGTGTAGATTCAACTAATAACTTTCCTGTTTCCTAAAGTAATAGCAGTCAAATAAGTCAAATATCAGATCAGACTGGTAGACCAAGGACAGCCAAGCTCTGCCCAGAAGCCGTGTTCAATTAGGACAACCTGGATCCAACCGTACACACAGATGCTCCGCCGCTGACCCCACACAGTTTATGTGCCTCTGCCTTAGAAATAGCTTAGTTCTGATGCTGCCCCATCTTACAAACCAGACTGGCTCCCAACTCACAAAATAGCAGCAAAATACAGCTAATCAACGTTTTACTGCCATAATTAAACCGTGCTCTTACAAATGAAATGTAACACTTAAAACCAGGTCCCAGTTTCTCAAAGCAGCATTAATATGTGTAAACCGTTGCTAGAGACAGACACATTCTTTTCCCAGTTTATTATGGCTCACAGCATGAAAGCAGACGCAGTGGTCCTTAATTGTCACAGAGCCTGAAGACTCCGATTCTTTATTCTCCCAGATTTGTCCCTACCACTTCTGAGGCTTGATTTATGAATGAGATTCTGATATTTTTCACTATCTCTGATATTCTATTTCCTAAGAAACGCTACCTTAAATGACTTATCCACTGGAGCAAAGTGAAAGAATTATAACTTTGTCTTTTAGGGTTGGGGGATAATTTGAACAAAATAGTTTATTTCAGCCAGGGGATGCTACATAGCAACTTATGTCTGCTATGAACTCCACTGCCCAAGTGATCTCAATGTCTCTCTCCCAAATCCCACCCAGAGCTGTCTCCACCAGACCACCACCATGGTCTGTTATTGGCTAATATAAGACTGGCAATATCTCAATGGAATTTTTGTAGGAGTAAAAAAAAATCACATAATTATATAGTAGAGGTGGGAACTGATTTATATTGCCCTAGTATGAGCTCCAAAGCAAAACAAAATTTTAGAAATATTCATTAGCCCAAAAGGAAACTTTACACAGCAAAGGTGAACAAACTCTACCGGTTAGCAAGGTAAGCAGAGAAGAGATGGCATACAACACAAGTGCTCCAAGTTGACATCCATTTGGGCTTGGAGAACTGACATTCTCGGTATCTTTTGGAGGTTCAAGTTCCTTTGATCCTTGGCAGAATACTATTTTCTATGCAGAAAGACCAAGAAAATGCATTGGGGGAAGGACATCTAAATTCTAACTGTATCAAATAGCATCTTCGAAAACATTTTGATGAACTAACCTGAAATGCATCAACAAATGGACAGACTGGACTTATTTCATGAAAATGTGCTTGTCATAATGTTGTGCATTGGGAAGGGCTCCTTGAGATTATCTGTCTAAATTCTTTATGTTCTGAATGAAATCATCACTCTAGAAAAAGAAATGAGTTGTCTGTGGTTTACCTGTTAGATGCTCTGAAAAGAACTGATCAGAAAACAGTGGTGCTTCTGTGGAGAATGGATTGGGCCATACACCGTGAATGTCTGTACTTAGTAGAGATTACTGATGACAGTGCTGTAGGTGATGGGCACCAGTGGCCCCCCCACTGACATGGAGGTTGAGCATCCCTAACTGGAATCTCTGAAATTCAAAATGCTCCAAAGTCTTGAACTTTTTAAATGTAAACACAACGTGAGAAGGGGGAAATTCTAGTGCGCAATTGTTTCACACATGAAGTTATTAAAGTGATATAATATTACCTTAAGCTATGTTTGGAAGGTCTAAGCAAAACATAATTGGCAATGATATTTAGACTTGGTTCTCATATCCAAGATGTTATTATGCATGTGTAAATATTCTAAAATCCAAAATGCCAAAATCTGAAAGGTTTTATTTTACCAAAATACATTAGAGAAAAGATACTCAGCCTACATTATAAACTGAAGGAACAAAAATGTCATTCTGTTCCATAATTCACAAATAATCTTCTGTCGGTGCTCAAATACCCACTGCTATAATTCCTGAGGAGTTAATATTTGTATCTCTATCAAAGTTTTCAGTTTTATTCAAGTTTTGTGTATGTTGAATGATGGCTATAATACTAATACATTCTTATAGTAGTATGACTGATGACTAATCTTAGTTGCTTACCTGACACACCTGGGAAGATAAAACCTCAACTAAAGAATTATCTGCCTCAAATTGGTCCTTAAGACTATGTGGGGGGGGGGGTTTCTTGATTTCTAATTGATGTAGGGCTAGCCCACTATGAGTTGTACCATTCTCACACAGGTAGACCAAGGCTATGTAAGAAAGGTACCTGAAGGTGAGCCTTGGAGAAAGCCAATTAGCAGACCTCCTCCTGGTTCCTGCTTCCGGGCTCCTACTTTGAGTTCCTGCCTGACTTCCTGAAAGATGGACTCTGATTTGGAAGTATAAGGTGAAATAAACCTTTACTTCTCCAAGTTGTTTTTGGTCAGTATTTTATCCCAGCATTCTAGAACAGGATGAATCAAAATGTAATTTTCTAGAAAAATGAAACAGGACCAGCAGATATAGTCCCTGAGAAAAGCAAAGGAAGTTAAAAAGTTGAAGAATGTATACCATCTTATTAAGCAAATCTTTAAGGATGTTCTTAGGATAGAATGATACTGTGTGGTTTGAATGGGAAATGTGCCCTCTGGGTTTATGTTTGAACATGATTCTCAGATGACGATGCTGTTTGGGAAGATGGTAGAACCTTTTGGAAGTAGATTCTTGCTGGAGGAGGTAAATCCCTGTGGGGGATTTATCACTCAGCCCCTCTTCCTGTTCACTTTCTGCATCCTGACTGTGGACATGATGTGAACAGAAGGCGTCCTGCTCCTACTGCTATGCCTTCCCTACCATGATGAAATTAAACGTATCCTGCCAGCCTAAATAAGACAAGTTTTCCTGTCTCCCATTGCATCCTGTCAGGTATATCGGTGCTTTAATGAAAAAGTAACTAGTACAGATGTCAAAGATGAGCTGTACCAGAGATCCTATCTTTTGAGGGGTTTGTCGTAAAAATACAAATAAAGTCAGAGGCAGCAGAGACTGTCTTCTTTGGACTTGGGCTCACAGACATCATGTGATTAATGGGAAATATTAAATTCACTTTGAGCAAGCAAATATGCATACAGGCCAGTAACTGGCAAATAAAACAGTAATCTGTTTAATGAAAAGAATATGGAATTTGGGGTTAAATGGGCTTTTGGGCATGGATGGATCTTTCATCTCCTAACTGTATAATCTTGAACAAGCACTTGAAATTTGAGCAATAATGTCTTTATAAGTAAAACAAGAATACCATATCTCTAGGATTGGTCAAAGCTCTGTGTCTGGCAAATAGTAGACATTCAAGATGTAGTCACTAGGGGACTTGGGACTTAACTTGCTCAGTCAGGAAAGTGCTTGCTATGCAAGCATGAGGAGCTGAGTTGAGAGTCCCCACAACCATGTGAAGAGCTGGGTACAGTGCATATTTGTATCCCTAGTGCTGAAGAGGTGGAAACGAGGACCCTTGGTGTTCACTGGCTAGTGATCCTAGTCAAATTGGTGAGCTCCAGGTTCAGTGACATATCTGGTCTCAAAAAATAAGGTGGAAAGCAACTGAGGAAAATATCTGACATCAACTTCTAGTCTCTGCATGTGCACCCGCACACATGCACACACATGCACAAGCATTCATACACATAAAAAGTAAAAACTAGTTTAAAAAAGATAAAAGATATAGTGGTTGTAAGAAATAAGGGACTAGTTTATACTGTTGGAATCATAAAGCTGTAAATGTATGTCCTTCAATTTCCAAATTATAGCCATACTGTCCTGAGGATGGGACTTTCACCCACATACTCCTATACCATGTCTGTGTCAAGACTTTCCTTTTCAGCCAGTAAAAACCCAGATAGCCCACTTAGAAAGAAGATGATGGCTGAATCGGTAAGTCATGAAGTCTAAAGGAATTGGAGGATAGAATTCAGGATCTTTTAAAAAATTTTTTTACTTAGTATTTTTATGTGTGTGTGTATTGCCAGCATATATCTAAGTGCATCTGTGTCCTGCAATGCATGAGGAGGTAGAAGACGGCGAAATATCCCCTGGAAACTCAATTGTAGATGGTTGTTTGCTGCCATGTGGAATCTGGGAACTGAACCCAGGTCCTCCGCAAGAGTAGCCAGTGCTCTCAACCACTGAACCATCACTCCAGCCCCAGAATTCCAGATCATGTACTTCATTTCCTCTCTTCTGCCCAGTATGCCAAATTTCAAAAAAAGGGACTTGAAGAGAGAAAGTATAGGAATGTCAGGCTGGAGAGATGGCTCCACAGTGAAAAACACTTGCTGCTCTTGTGGAAGACTAGGGTTCAGTTCCCAGCACCCATATGGCAACTCTCAGCTGTCAGCAACTCCAGATCCAGGAGGATATGATGCATCTTCTGACTACTACTCTGGAGAATATATGCAAGTTCACGGCAGTTTTACAAGTACGATTTATAGGTATGTGGCTAAAGATACAGCCTTACTGACTCTAAGAGCAACAACAACAATATATATATATATATACATATATATATGTATATATATGTATATATATATATATTCAGTAGTAGTTAAAATCTTACATGTTCATTTTCTAGCACGGTGATTTTCATAGTGCTAAAAATGTTGACTTGATTGAAGATGAAATACATAATATTTACATGTCACTCAATAAAGGAAAATGTCTTGAGTCCCTGAGAATCAAAGGTAATCTGTGTCTGTTCAGAATGTATTTGTGTGATGTTTAATCTCAGTTTTCAACTTTATGAGATTTAGAATCACCTGAGAGATGGGTCTCTTGGCATGTCTGTAGGGGATTCTATTAATTAGGGTAACAGAGGTTGGAAGACCCGCCCACCGTGAGTGGCTCCACTCCCTAGCTAGGGATCCTGGACTGTGGGAGGAGAAAGGCACTGAATTCAAGCATTCACTCTCTGCTTCTTGAAGTGAGTGTGATGGGACCAGCTTCCTCAGACTCCTTCCACTGTGATTTCGCACCATGAGGGTCTCTACCCTCAAGTTTTGAAACAAAATGAATTCTTTCTCTTTCAAGTAGCTTTGCTGGAATATTTTATGAATGAAACAGAAAAAGTGACTAAGACATCTTGAATATCTCAAAAGTAAGTGTCATGTAATGTTAGGGTAGAGGTTTAATGTGCCTTATCATAAAAGCTTAAATCACAAGTGTTTTGGAGTTAACACATATCTTTCTAGGGTTTTGTAGTATTTGCATGTACATTATATTTCAAGAATGCAAACACATGTAAATATAAATTCCACTCACCGATGTTCCATATGTACCTCATACTCAGAACATGTATATAATACGTAACTATGAGTTTTATCTATCATAGTATTTAATATTTTTGGTCTTTGTTTGTTTCTAGAGTACTAGGGATCCAATCCAGGGCTTCAGCCACGTTAGGCAATCATTGAACTACAACTCTGACCCTTAACAATATTTTGGGCATGCAACAGTTTTCACAGTATAGGACTACCACTTACAACATAGTGTCTATATTCAAAAAGATTTCTATTTTGAAACATTTCAGGTTTGGGTGTTTATGAACTGCAGACTCTGATGTTTAGTTTTAATAGTCAACTTGATATGTATAGAATCATCTGGAAAAAGGATCTCAATGAGGAACTGTCTAGGTTAGATTGGTATGTATGCCTATCTGTTGGGGATATCTTTACTGATGTAAGAAGACTCAGCCTATGTGGGTAACACCAGTTCCTAGCAGGGGACCCTGAACAATATAAGAAAGGAAAAAAATCAAGCTGAGCACAAGCAAGCAAGGGACCATGTGTGAAACCATTTCTCTCTGCTCTTGACTATGAATGTGATATAACTATTTTGCAGTTTTCTTCTTGACTTCCTCACAATTGATGGAAGCTCACAATCCTCACAGGATTGGAAGCTGAAATAAGCACCTTTCTCTCTTAAGTCCCTTAAGTTAGTTTTAGTCAGGATATTTTATCATAGTTACAGAAATGAAACTAGAATGTTAGAAGCAGAATATTTGAACTCTTACCTGAACCCCATTCTATGTTGAGTCTCCATTTAATCCTCTAAACACTCTGGAAAGTACAAAGGCCTGGCCCCTCTGCTACAAATAGAATAATTTTCAAAGTAAACAGTAAATATATTATTTATTATCAAGATGATAGTGCCAGACACATCGCTTCACACCTGTAATCTCAGCACTTGGGAGAATGAAGCGTGGATTACAGATCAAGACCTAGTCTCCAAAAAAACTTCCAAAAGGTAATAACATTGAAACCAACTTCAGGAAGATAACACAGGGGCTATAGAAATGGTTCAGCAGTTAAGAGCACTGACTGCTCTTACAGGAGACCCTGATTCCATTCCCAGCACACACAGCTAACAATCACCTGTAATTCTAGTTTCAGGGGATCCAGCACCTTCTTTTGACCTCCCTAGGCATGGCATGACACAGGTGCACTTACGTACATGAAGGCAATACACTCATAGACATAAAGTAAAAATAATATTTTTTTTTAAAAAGAAGATGGCGTAAGCAATAAGAGGACTTACTATTCACATTACTGGCAAAGATAATTGCACATATTACAAAGCAAATACTAGAAAATTAAAATCCAACTAAGCATGTTCTTTTCTGTATGTAGACGAATGTCAACCTGCAGTTCCCCTGTCTACATGCACATGCACTTGTTTGATTTTCTGGTTCCTTTGGTTGGATACTTGCTGACTGCAAGCACAGCCCTCAGGGTTTCTCTTGTTTGTTGTCTTGCTGATTCCCCCACAGTGTGTGGCTCTCCTCTCCACCAGAGGGATGCTGTTCTGAATAAGTTCACAATAATTTTTGTGCTGAGTTTCTCCTTGTAATATATATATACACATATGTAATCATTTCATGAGTTTGGGGCACAGTTCACTGTAGATCTTTTGCCTATTATGTGAAGCTCTGGTTTCTAACTGCAGCATCAGAAAAGGAAAGACGCAAACCACTCTGAAATCATCATTTCATATATACCTTATACGTCCTATGATTTGTAGAAAAAAGATTCAGAATCACATCTGTGGTGTATGCTTGATTATACACATGTGTGTGTATACATGTGCATGCTCATACATACCCATGCTGAGACCCAAGAAAGATGTTTGTAGTCTTTACTGATTTCTGCCTTACTCACATGAGAGGATCTCTCACTGAACCTGAAGCTTGCTGTTTTGCCTAGGCAGGCTGGCCAGGGAGCACAATGTGAATGCACTTGTACACATGCAGGTAATACACTCACACACATCAAATAAAAATAAATAATAAAGAAAACAATTTTGCTTTAGCATCCAAAGAAATGGATCTCATTGCAACATTTCATACATATATTATTACATTTTTCCTTATTCTCTGTCTCACCCACTACACTTTTTGAGCTTTATGCACTCAAATTATTCAAAATAAAAATTTAAATTCATGTCAGCATTCTAATTAATACAGGCCAAACAAAAATGAGAAAGAGACTATTTCAATCCAATGTGGTTACTTGAATCTCTCTCCAGAATTTATATGAAACTTTATTCGTAAAATAATAAGCAAATTATTAATTTCTTGAAACAGATGACACTTCAGTTCATGTTTTAGACATCATAAAATCTATTCTGACATGGACTATGGTGGTTCACGCCTTTAATCCCAGCTCTCAGGAGGCAGAGGCAAGTGGATTTCTGTGAGACAGAGGCCAGCTTGGTCTACATAGCCAGTTCCAGGCTATTGGGGACACCAGAAAGAATTTGTCTCAAACAGCAAAACAAACAGAAACTGAAAATCTATTGTGAAAATTAAAGAGGACAGGGCCTATGAACACATACACACACTTACACAAACATGCATGCATACATATGCACACATGCATATAACACATATGCACACATGCACAAACATTCCCTCCTCCCCTCCTAAATCTAAACCTTAGACCGTAGACAATCCCCTGTTGTCAACACTGATATCATATGTGCAGTTTATGGCTTTCAGTCACATAGCAACATTTGCTGTGTGTGCAATAACAACATCTAAAATGACATAATAAAAAAAGAATTATCTGCGATTAGAAGTGAACTGTGAAAACTTTCCTGTTGGTGCCAAAAAATCAAGGGAGTTTATTATTTCAGTAGCTGCCTTGAAAGCCCCTCTGGGTGCCTAGAAACCCTGCCCCCTGAGCTTTCCACCCATCCTCCTCAAGGACACGGTAATGGGCTTTGTTAAATTCAAAGACAGTTACGTCAGCAATTTGGGGCCTCTTGCAGGTTTTTCCAGGCCTATAAAGCACACAAATTATACCTGAATATTGGCCTGAAAAAATTAGTAAGCTCTAGGGCCTATGTTATTTTAGCCAAGCTTATTGGAGTAAAAGAAACCTGGAGACCCTAAAGCTCGGTAGTCTTGTTGCTGCTCCATTAATTTCTTTTTTGGTGGCCTGAGTCTGACATCAGATTACACTACTATTTGGCTTGTTTCATTCTATACATATCTTGTATATTATTATATATTATGTATTTTTTCTTATTTGATACCTAAGGAAATTCTAGGCATATTATATAATCAACATTATTGTAATTTCTAGGGAAGTTATAGATCTCTCTTCATTGTCGCTTAGAACTGAGTGATTAAGTAATTAGAAAGTGAGAACTAGCTTCTCTTTGGAGGAACCTTCTTCAGCTATCCTTGAAAACAATCATGCCCTTGGCTACAGCTTGCGGATTATTTATATACACATAGAAGTCTATGTGATATCGGGGTGTGTTTTAGAGTGATGGAGCCTTAGCTTGAGAGGCTGGGGTCCCAGAAACTCGATGACCACCACAGCCACCTCAAGCTGTAAGCTATTGGATTCTTGATTTACAAATTTGAGGAATGAACTTCATGAACTGCCGAGGGTGACTTTTAAGAAGTCTTTTGTTATAGGGAGCTTAGAGGAGACAAAGAAGTTAGAAGTTTGTTGCAGGAGAGGTACCCAGAAGAGGGGTACCCAGAACAGGGGTACCACTGAGGTCACCAACCTGGAGTTAATAATGCTTTTATAAGGGATGGGGAGATTAGCTGGTGCGTCTGCTCGTCCCAGGCACTTGCGGTTTCTGTCACATGCTCAGTATGATTTCTGGGAACCAGAAAGGTACTCGTTAGGGAAAAGAGAGAAGGAAAAACCAGACCTCCTTCCTGGCACCCCTAGCTTCCCGCCATGATGGAACCAGAGATAGTTGTGGCTTAGATATTTCTGGCACCTTTGGCCTTGGGCAAGGATGAAACTGCGGAGAGGCCAAAAACATTTGCAGCTTTTAGCCAAGAAAGAAACTGGTCACATTTCTTTTGGGGCCTTTTTGCCCTAAATTGCCTACTCATTTAATATCTCCTAATCTCATCATGTCCACACATAGAGTAGATTGTGAATCAAAAACCAAATGGAAGATACTGCATTTGCTGAAGCACGGAAAAACATTGAAAGATCTGACCAAACAGCTCATTTGGCAAAATGCTTACTACAAAACCTGAGTCCCATGAGTTCCATCTCTAGCCACTGTGTAAAAAGCTGGGCATGGTGGCGTGCACTTGTAATCCTAGGGATACCGAGACAGAGACAGGTGGACTCCTGATGGCTCTCTGACCTGCCAGCCTAGCCTGAGGGGTGAGCTTCAGGCCAGGGGAGCTGATCGGAATGGATGTAATCCTAGGTCTTGTTTCTTTGTGAAAGTAACGTCAAGGCTAATACGTATACTAACTCTGTGGTGTTTGAAGAAACAAAGCTTAGGGAAAAAAAAAAAAACAAAAATATACCTATTCCAGAGCCCTATGAGGAATAAAGTTCTCAAAAAAGCAATGGTTGCCTGGAGGGCCTCAGGTGTGAGGTCCTCACAACCCAACTGCAGCCCCCCTAATCCAGTGCGAAGTCTTGCTAACAGCTCTTATCATTCATATTTACGTGCTGTTAGCTGCAGGGAGTCAGACTCCAAAGTTTTCACAATATTATTCATCAAGTAGGAAGATAATTATGGCTAGCCATTGGGAAACACAGTTGTTAATAAAACTATGTTTATTTTAGACTACTTATAATATGACATTTTCCACAAGACCTTCACATGATTTTCAAACTGCTAATATTTAATGTTCATTGTTTAATTCTCACAGACATTACTGAGGGATTCAGAAGGCCAACACCCAAGGGAGAAGAGGAGGCTTTGTTGGATAATGTTATTTACATAGTTAATCAGGAGCTAAAACCCAAGAGGTATGCAAATCACCTTGTTTCCAGTGAGGGAACAGTAGTATAGTGTTTGGCTGAAGTTCACACCCTAGAGATAAACAAAAGACTTGACTTTCTTCCTCTGGACTTCTCCTGTGTATGTGATCTTGCTTGGTTTCAGTTTTCAAGTTTATAGAAATAATCTTCTGGGTGAACCAAGGTCAAAACAGCAACCTGGGGTTTAACTGCTGATCAAGCAAACAGGATGTCCAAATATTCCCCCCGAAGCCATAAACCATCAGTTAATGGTGTCATTCCCACCCATAATGCCTTCTTGGACCAAAGGGAAGGATCCATTTTAAACACCGTAAAACCAATCTCATCAGATTTTTTTCTTTCGATCAGAGGAAGGAAAGCTTAGTAAACGAGGCTCTGAATCTTCCAGACTGTCTGGTGAACTCTCTTTCACTCATCGATCATAGAGCTCTGGATGGGCCATTTATTTTTCAATGACAGTGGGCAAAGTAACAAAAGGACCCTTTGCTAGAACAGAGGGGAACTTGGTTCTCATCCAGATTGTGTCTCCTGTGACATTTTGCATGTCATTTCAAAGTAACGGCTAAAAGTCTAAGTTTAAATTCTGAACGTGAGTTTTCATAACTCTCTCATCTACAGAAGAGTTTGCTTTTGATTATGTGAAGTGTATTAGGTTACTGTGGTGTTACAATCTCTACACTCAAGCAGCTGAAGCAAGGGGGATCAGGAGTTCAAGTCCAGTATGGGATACACAGCAAGATCGTGTGGTCAAAATCAAATAGAATCAACAAAGACATTATTAACAACAAGGAAAAGAAATATATAACCAAATAAACATTGCCCTGTATAAGGAGAAAGTCAGAAAACGACAGTCAAAGGCGGTTTGAGGAATGGATAAAATCTGACAGAGTATTTCTTACGCAACGCTTAAGAAATGTGAAGATTTTACAGCTGAGCATTTTCCCACAATGCTTTGCTAGTGGCTGGCAATGTCACACAGCTAAGTTTTCAGGTTTATTTCACCAAAAGTTATGATGAGTTCATATTGGGTTACCATGCAGCCACTTTTAAACTATATCATTCTACCAGACCAGATAAAGCTGATTTTTATAAAGGTTTTCTTTCATTAATTTACTTAGTGTGTATGTGTGTGTATACATGTACACATACCTACACATCATGCTACATGTGTAGAGGTTAGAGAACAACCTGCAGAAGTAAGTTCTCTCATTCCACAGTGTGGCTTCTACCTATAGGAATTAGGTTATCTGCCTTGGCAGATGGCCCGCAGAGTCATCTTTACCCCCTGAGACATCTTGCTGACCCAGTTGACACTACTTCTTTAATTTGTATTCTGTTCTCACTATAATTTCAAATCCTGTACAAGGATTTAAATCCTGGTTTTTGTATCCCAAGGTCTGGCTTCCTCAGATTTGGGTTTTGTTTTTGTTTTGGAGCCTCTAGCCTAGCCCCAAGCCCATGGTCCCCCCTTAAATGCTATACGAGGATCTAGACCCCTTTCTTTTTCTTTGATATAAATTCCTGTATTTATATTCCATCCATTCAAATTAATAGTCTTTCAAAGAGTGTTAAGAAAGTCCAGACCCTGATGTGGGAGAGTACTTCCAAAGGGACACCCCAGCTTGGGCCACCCTTGACCTCAGCTGCTCCTCTCTGTCTACCAGCCTTCTGGAATCACAGTCCTCTTAGGAACTCCCCTGAACTTGCTCTGCATTGATAAATGCCCGATATAGCTTCTTGCAGCTAACTTACTCCCCATGGGGATTTGAATGATAATTCAACCTTGTGTTCCGGATCACATTCATCATGTGTCTTGAGCTTCCCTGCCCTCCCTTCAAGTGTGTAAGCTCATCACCCATCCACGGTTCAAACCAGCTCCCAGCCTCCTCTGCTACCTTAGTGAAATTTGAGTGTCTGGCCTCCGCATCTGGACTGGACCTAACTCTACTGATTGTGATCCCCACATCACTAGTTCTGGACTGTGCTTACTTCTTGAATGAACCTCTTATAACTTCCCTTTGAAGAGTTTATATCAGAGTATCCCTCCTTTCCCTAACTGGCAGCCACACCAAAACCCCAGCCAAATCACCTACAATGCCAAACCCTTATACACACTCATCTAAGATAGTTTAATATGAAAATCAGTCATCATTATAGGTTCATGACAAAAAAACAATCAGGACAATTATAGTAACATACTGCACTAAAATTTGTTTAAAACGTACAAGTTGCTAATTTATGGAATTTTCCATTTAATATATGTTTTTGTGTCAAATATCCACAACAAACACTGTTTCATGGATAGTTTCAGAAACATGGATGTATTCCTTTTCTGAGTTTATTTCCTTTATATCTTTGGGGAGATAGGTGCATGCGGGTCAGGCTATGTGTGCTGTCTGGGGGCCATGGCACTCAAAGGAGGTCAGAGAACACCGAGTGGAGTTCATTCTCTCCTTCCACATTTAAGTGGATTCTGTGTATTTAACTCGGGTCACCCTTTGCCTACTGTGCTATATCTCTGGCCCCAGATGTGATGTCTTGATTTGAGAGGTATGGAAGATGCCTTTGAACCACTATCTCATTAAGAAGTTTGCCTGCATCCTAAACAAGTGCTACTTCTGGGTATCAGTCATGAAAATATATCCATCTAAGTCAGGTTTGGTGGCACACACCTCTAATCCTGGCACAGACAGAAGTAGGTGAATCTCTGTGAGTTTAAGGCCAAAAGGTTGAGAAAGTTCCAGGCCTTCCAGGGTCACATCCTGCAGCCCTGTCTGAAAACAACAACCATAAAAATTGTCTATCCAAAAACTTACCATAAGACTAACCCACAGGAAGTTTCAGCTTCAGCCATTTTAATAAGAGGAATGAAACAAAAGTGAGATTCAAAGATTCGGACTTGGCTAATTTAACTGTTTGACTGTGAGAGAAGAAGAAAGAAAAGAAAATGAGAACACCTTCCCTTGGTGAGCAGACCCTCACCCCCACACATGTGTTTAATTGGTTTCATGATTTATATAGTGTGCTCGTCACCCTTTATCCACCCACTCACAAAATTAGAAATATTAATCATTTTCCATGGTCAATTATAGGGGACTACAGCCTCGGACTATTACTACCAGAGACGATATGACCTCAGATAGAAGTGGGGTCTGCTTTTTGTTTTTTCCACTTCTACCCCAAGTTTCTCCTATGCCACAGTCAGGTATATAAGTGCAAGATACAAAATTATCTCAGCCAAGAGCCATGCTAGAAAAGTAAATTAAATAAACAGATCGCATCATGGGGAATGCTCCTAGAAAATGGGAGTCTCTCATGTATGGACTCCCATTCAGGGATTTGGATAAAGATGTGCTTCATCTCCACATTGCCAAGTAAAGAAAATAATAGCCCCTAACCCACCAACATGGGCTACAGAGACGGTTGCTCCTGGCAACGGTTCCCATGCATAAGAGTCATACACATTATAGTCTGAGGTCAAACACATTGATTATACTGTTTCTCCAAGTTCTCACACCTGCTACTCCTGTATTTCAAGTGTAACTGATAGGGTGTCTCTGGTCTACAGAAACTCTAGGAGAAGGTGACCAAGACAATGGCAGTGAGTAAAGGAACTCCAAAGCTGTTTAAAGGGATTGCTTCTGTCCTTTCTTAACCAGTTTATGAAGATTCCTCCACTTTTCCTTAACATCTCACTCAGATATTACAAAAACAAATTTATTGCTATTTTGTATCATATTATAGAATACATCTATATTAGTATACATACTATAATAAAAATAATATACAAATAGGTAAATCTATGATAAACAAATATAATAAAATTAATATAATTAATATGTTTATATTACATTTCAAAAATGAATGCACTTTGTCTTTCAGAAGGATAACATCTATCTGAGATTCAGAACCATCATAGACCTGAGTAAACCTATTAGCCACTCACATTTGAAGGGACAGAATCTTTATCCAATTAATCATATGTATAGTGTCCTATGTCAGCCAAAATAAAATCCTTAGGTTATTCTACAATAAAGAAACAATCCCAATACTCAGGGAGAAGATCTTCACAGTAAAGCAATTTTGTTTATCCTTCACACTACATGGAGGCATGACTGGGAGTGCATTAGTCCTTTACAGGAGGCAGGTTAAAGGATGCTCGCCATCAGCACGTGCTTCCAAGGTCGTACACACAGGAAGCATGACATGATGACTCCACAACCGCCTATAACTCCACCTCCAGAAGATCTGATGCCCTCTTCTGGCCTCCAAGGGCACATGCATGCATGTGTACATACACATACATAAACACAAACACATGTAAATAAATTTATTTTTTAAATATTTCACTTTCAATCTCCTACTTCATACTGTGAATTCCTTGGAACAAAGTACTGTATTCAGTAAATCCCCTTGTGGCATTCCCAAAGCTTTAAAATCCTTAATGTCATTAATTCTGTTTTTTTACTTAATTTTATTCCAGGACTTAACAGTTTTGAGACCTGATTATGTGAGAACAAATGAAACAAAACTTTGACTCTTATTTGGTAGAATCACAACTGATCCCAGGAAAATAGCACATAAAGAGTGGACTTGGGGCTGAAGAAATGACTTAATGGTTAAGAGCACTGACTGCTCTTGTGGAGGACCTGGGTTCAATTCCCAGCACCCATGTGACAGCCACCAATGATACTTAACTCTAGTTTGAGGGCCATTCAACACTCTCTTCTGACCTCCTTGGGCATTAAAAGACATGGGTGCACTTATACACATGTAGGCAATATATGCATATACATAAATTTTAAAAAATAAAATAGAATAAAGAGTGGACTACCATAAGAAAAAAATAAGGAAAAAGTTCAACATAATATCGTTCCAGGTTCTAGACACCAATATTAAGCACTAGTATGTTAATTATTTATTTTCTTATTTATCTATCTATTTATTTAATTTATTTGTTTGTTTGGTTTGTAAGTGCTTACCTGTAGGGATGTGGACCCATGCATGTAAGGCTCAAGAAGGCTAAAAAGGATGTTGGATCCCCTGGAACTGGAGTTCTGATGGTTGTTAGCCACAATGTGGGCTCTGGGGAACCAAACCTAGGTCCTCTGCAAGAGTAGTCAGTGCTCTTAAATGCTGAGCCATCTCTCAAGCCCCATGCCCTTTTATATCCTTAATCCCCCTTTGCTGAGTGATATGTAATCAGGAAACAGTGTGGGAAGAGGGGAACTGCTGAGGTTTCCTACAGCACCTTGCCTTTGTTCCCATCAGTAAAGATGGAGAATTGACCATGTCAGAAAACACCAAGTGTAGAGGGTCCATGGGGGACAATGGCTGCTCAAAGACACAGAAGACAGGCTTTCGAGATTATCTAGAGAAGCAAGAAATAGCTAGGAACGTTTTGTTCACTTGCTTGGAATTTACCCAATTGTCATAGGTAATCCAGGGAAATAAGCAATCAGGCTAAACATTAAATTAATCAGAACACTCTCCTCCTTTGCATATATAGTAACTGGGTCTGGATTTTTCTAGTCTATATTCTATAAGGTATTCAAATTGTGTGTGTTTGTCTGTGTGTGTTTTAAAATTTCTTCTTTCACGCTCTAGGGTTTCCCGCAGTGACCTGGGGTTTTGTGTCAGATTATTGTTCTGCTAAATGCTCGGAGAATTTTAGGATCTGTTTGTGTCCATGAAAATGAATTCGATACACTATACATATGCTTTTGTTTCTTTATTTGCACGTGGGCATGAGAGAATACATCATGCTAGTGTTTTTGTTAATGACTGCAAAATTCCTGAAGCTTTGGTCCCATATGACCCTCTGCAAGCCCCAGAGGGAAGAAGTCTTCTCTTAGGTGCACTGGTCAGATAGCCATGGCTGCATCTACATCTGGGGAAATCATTCATGGAAAGTGAAGTCAGAAATGATAGTGCCTGGGTCACAGGATCTGAAACAGAACGCAGATCAGCTGGGGCTTCTGGTTTCAAGGTCCATTCTGTCTATATACATATCTACTAAATGTTTGCACAGTGGACATTAGACTACAGTCTTTTATAGCCTCTGTGTGCCACCCTGATCCCTCACTGTAGGGGAAAAAATCCACTACATTGCCAGGAAACAAAGAAACAATTCAAATCTGAAATATATTATTTCATTGTGTGTCTCTGTGTCAAAATTGGGAAGGTAGCATTCATTCTCAAATCAATGAAAAGTCATATTGTCATTTTTTAGGGATATTTCCTATTCTTCCTGGTTCTTTCCATCCGGTGCCACAAGGGTATGATATTTATGATAATCATCCTGTGCAAACATATATTTAATAGAGTTCAAAATGTTTGCAGTATGGTTAAGCACTGGACTCACAAAATGGATGCTGATCCATTGTGAGCAGGAAGCTTCATCATCTAAACTTCATCTGACATCAAGCTTATGTGAAAAGAAAGTAGGGAAGGATAAAGTCTAGTTATTGAAGAAAAGGGAAGTTTCTTGAGACTATAAACCTCACCTGTTTGTCTCCATACAGGCATATCCATTCTTGGATACTGGCTTTTTAATCTAACTTTGAAAATGCTTTAGTTACCACATACATGATATTTTAAACAAGTGTCTCCATCATTATTTTTTCTGAACCTTTAAAATATGGAAATCAGTATGGTGCATCCTCATGAGAATTACCATATGATCCAGCCCTCCCACTCTCAGGAGTATGCCCAAAGGTACCTTGCACAGGACACCTCGGAGACAATCACTTCATCCACATTTACTGCATTGCTGTGTAGTTAGCCAAATCACTGGATTAGCATATGAAATGCTGTTCTATTAAGCCACGAAGAACAAAATTGCATCATTTTTAGAAAGTAGAGAAACTTGAACATCATCATATTAAGCTATATAAACCAGATCCAGAAAAAGATAACTATACAACTTCTCTCTTCTACGTGAAATCTAGAAGATTTCCTAGAAAACAGATTTCTGTGAAAATAGAAAGGAAACTATTGGGTACAAGGAATTGGAGGCGTGGGGAATGGGATAGGAGATGGTAATTAGGATGAATATGTTTAAAGCACATGACATATTTGAAAAAAATGTCATTATATAATCTACCATTCTGTGCAAAAATATATCCTAATAATTTTTCAAGTTCTTTTCTAAAGTCATAATCATTTATCAAGACAAAAGTCTCAGTATTTCTATAGCTTATGCTTGATAGAACTGCTCAAGCTTTTGGCTGCCCCTCATAACACAAATAAAGGATTAATAAATAGAAAGGCAAATGAAATGTTTTTGATTGTTTTTTTTCCCTGGGTCATTACATGTTCACACTGATCCTGATCCTATGAGCCTCCTGCAAATCGTTTCCCTGACCTTGGCTTTGTAATAACAGAAGATCAAGACTCCTCAGCTTTGGAAGAACTTTTCCGCATAAGGTTAGTGAAGCATTGGTAAACTTTGGAATCATATAAGATCCTATAATTAACAGTAAAAGTGAGTGATTTCTACAGAGACCTGCATCTCGGGTTTGAAAGACAGATATTAAGTATTACAATTGACCAAAATGTAATCCAGTTAGGGACTTCATATTTACATTTAAAGCCCAAGCCAGCAGGATAACATTTACTCTATGTGAAGTACACTAATCTTTAGTCAGGGGCTCAAATCAATCTAACAACATCCTATTTCATCCCTGTTGGTCTCCAAGTACTATGTGAACATTGGAAATGCTTGACAGAAATCTTCACTGATCTTTTTAAAGAAGACTTTGATTGTCTCTAGGGAGAAATGCCTTGGTCGATTCCATCAAGGATCCTCAGGGTTGAAAATACGTTCCTATTATTCTTAGAATACAAATACACGCTTCTAAAAATGATTCTTTTTGCCTACAATACAAAGATTTCTCTCCTCATCACCAACTTTATGTTAAGTTTTGTTCTCGGAGGAACTCAATTTTCAGCTAACATTGTGGATTTGTTCTTGAACTCGCTTCCCTTCCTGCCACACATCTCTGCTATTCATGTCTTTTACAACACATGTGCTCCATATCTGCATTCTGTTCTCTGGAACGTTCTGCAGTGTTACTTCCTAATCTTTTCCTGTGTAGTATTTCCCCCCACAGAGTGCCTGGTTCTGAATCTCTGATTTTTTGTTGATAATCCCCCCATCTGTAGTTTCCCAGAAGGCTTACAGTTAAATGCATCACTGCAGTTGTTTCCTAAATGTATAAGTAATGTTGACTTTTAAAAATATATCACTGACACATTTTTTCTTTAAAAATCAGAAGACTACATGATTCTCTTCAGCTTCCTTTTTCTGCTTGAACAGATGTTAAATTTCACATCTTGTCCATGAGGTTTTTCCCGTCCTTTTTTTCATAATCTAATGATATCCCAGGGTCATGGATAACCTCTGGTTCTCTGTTACTGAAAGGAAAGGTGCTCCTCTATAGTGTTGGATGCTCTTCCACTCTGTTCCATTTAAGAACCTGAACTTGTCCTTCAAACTACAGGTGAATGCTGCTTCCCCGTGGATCTTGAGTTGCTAGTTATTTGTATGTAAGTATAGCATGGAGCTATCTCCTACATAACGAGTCACACTGTGAGTAATGGACTTATTCATTTTCTTTTCATCCCACGAACACACACACACACACACACACACACGAACTCTTTAATTTATTCTTCATTGGGCAAGATGCCCACAGTGCAGGGAAAAGCATCAAAGTAATATCCCCAAGCCATAGTGAACAATGAGAGGGACTTTATGAACTTGATAGGTGATTAATTGTTTTACATTGCCATCATATATTGTTGCAGCCACCATGGGCATGCCTCACATAGGAAGAGAGAAATGGGGCTTTCCAGAGAGTCCAGTTTCACTAACCCAAACAATTTCTGAATCAACTGTTATACCTACATCAAAGCAACTGCAAATTGGTGAGGCCTCACAAAGCAACCTTTAGCTGTATTATTATTGGATTTTGGTGGGTGAGTGGGAGTGTGGTTCAGAGCTCATACCCCAGGGAAGGGTGGAGAAGAAAGAGAAGAATTCTCTTTTAAACTTTTCTGTAACTTTATCCCAAGTCAGTGATACTTGGTCCTGTAAGCTAGGAGCTCCAGCGTCGCCAGAGTCAGCGCCTTGGATTCCATGTCACATTCTGCTACTCACCAGGGAAATCTGGGAGCACGAGGAGTGCTATGAATTTTTCATGGACCACCACTTCCACACTCGTATCTGTTGTCAAACACAGACAGACGTACATACAGTGGATGAGAATTTCACTCCCATCATGTCTACACATATGTTTTTTTCTTTCTGTTCACTTTCTCTCTCTCATACACACAATGGAACCATCTTTCCCATCATGTCCATACTTTCATTTTCAACATGCATGCATGTATACATGCACACACACACACACACACACACACACACACACACACAGACTGAATGGGAATTTCTCTCCCGTGTTCCCATATCTAACCCAAAGCCATGATAACAAATTCAAGAGTCACCAATTACTCTAGGACATAAATAGCTCACTTTGGTGTCCTAGGAGCACAAGAGAGGAATGGTGACCAGATTATAAGTGGACCGAAGCATGCTATAGGCCGCCAAGACACCTGCCAATCTCAAGCAGCATTACAAGTGCTAACACGAAAACTTCTTCAGCTGAAATTGAGTTTATTTACAGAGTATTCCTTCAGTGGAGGAATTTAGGGTTGTAAGTTTGGATGTGATCAAGATATGTTGCATATATATATATATATATATATATATATATATATATGAAAGCCTCAATAAATAAAATATATTGTTAAAAACAATCAGATTATCAACCTTAGTTTAAAAAAACGCAATCAATACATAATACACTTATATTTCAAATGTGAACTATACCTGGTGCAAATGTGTTCATTCATACACATACTTGTATGTGTACATGTACATATACACAGATACGTGCATACAAGCATGCGCACAAAGTTTATATTACCACTTTAAGAAATCCTGAAGCCAAAGAGTGAGAAATCTATTTAATAACAGGATCCTTGATACAGTGATCTGCACATAGTAGGTCTTCAGTTGTTTTTCTGAAGTAGCTGTGCTACCGTGGAACGGATCAGTATGCCACACCTATGCACCATCATTGTTTTCGTTATTAAAATGATGAAGGAATTCCCTTCAGAGAGTCTGAAGCTCCAAAGCTTACTGCAAGAAGGTGGTTCTAAGCAAGGGAACTGAGGTCCTAAAATCACTGTTTCCTTTCCTGTCACAGCTCCCACGCTGTTAGCATTTTCCACGGTCAGTGGTGCACTTGACACTGCTCAGCTCGTGGGGAGAGGAAAGTCCTGCTTCTCCCCAGTGGGATTCGAAGAACAAGACTCATACGACATAAAAGACATGTAAGAGCTGGCGAGAGTGGGCTGCCATCTAAGCCTGTGGCTTAAAATGCCATTACAATAACCATTAAAACCAGGCGCCTCACACACCCCATGATCTAGGCCAAAAACGCAGGAAAATGTGTTTTCTTTTTTTCCACCCTGTAGCTACAAGCTCTTTCTGTAATTGGTAGGCAGAAAGAAAGAGGGCGAGTAATTCCTCCCTCAGGATTCTAGAACAACTGCATTGTTGTGAGTGTTGTTATTGTGCCTTGAGTGCCCACAGTTTCATAATGAATCTTGGGATGGTCATGTGGATCCAAAGGCTTGTTTGTTTGCTTGCTTTTGATTCAGGTATAGCAGAATGGTTTCATCCATGCAGTTGAAGGTGAACTTTGATATCTTCACCTCCCACCTGCTGGCATTACAGACCTGTACCACTATGCCCAGTTTTCTGCAGTGCTATGAGTTGAACCTAGGGCTTCCTGAATTCCAGACAAACACTCTATCAACTGCACCACATCTCCAACACTCAGGTTTCAAAACCAAGTATTATGCTGTGCTCCTCAACTATGACACAGAAAAATGAACATCGTACTTAAGACACTGGAGCTCAGAGATGAGAGATGGGGCTAATGGAGGACTACAGGTGACACTTCTGCCCAGACAAAGGAGCACACCTCCTCCTAATGCAATTCCCTGCTGAGATGAGTCCACAGTGCCGGAGTGTGATACCATCACCTGCATGACTTACACAAAACAGCTTGTTTCTCAGGGTTTGGGAGGGGAATGGTTGATGTTAGTATGTCCATATGAAGGAATCTGGGGAGGTCCTTTTCCAGTCCTCAGATGGCCAACTTCTTTCTGTTTCGTAACACAGTAGAAGCTACTCCTACTAACCCTGGAAGACCCACCAGATCCCTTTATTTCCAGCAATGGCCCTACCCATGACCTCTTGTGTTAATTTGCTTCCCTATTGCTGTGGGAAAGCACTTACCAAAACCAACTCATCTATCATGGAGGGAAGTCAGAGCAGAAAGTTAAAGCAGGAGACCGGAGGCAGGAACTGAAGCAGGGGCCATGGAGAAATGCTGCTTACTGACTTGCTCACTTGGTTTGATCAGCTAAATTCTTAAAGAGCGCAGGCCCACCTGCCTAAAGAAGGCACCATACAGTAGGCTGGGCTCTTCCACATTAATCCATAATTAAGAAAGTGTCCCACAGACATGGCCATAGGCCAGTCTGATGGAGGAAATTCCTCAGTTGAGGCTCCCTATTCCCAGGTGTCCTAAGTTTGTGCCATTAAAAGCAGCCAACCAGCACAGCCCACTACCTTCCAAATGTCTAACCTACTAAACAGAGGGTCGAATTTCAGCATGGGAACTTTAAGATACACTAAGAGTAAGTCCATTGCAATCCTCCAAATATTGAAAGGCTGGAAAGGATCTTTAGATTTCTTGCAAGAACAGAATAGGCAGTAGCAGACCAGTGCTTCCAAACAGGATGCTGTCCTTATCTGTACATCGTCATATTATGTACTAACAGGAATCCTTGCAGATGTGTTAAATTGAGGAGACCTTGAGAGGAGATGATGTTCAGTCAACAGTCAATATAAAGAGGAGAAAGGAGGGTCAGAGTCAGAAGAAGAATGCAAAGAACAAACACTGCAATAACAAAAAGCATAGACTCTAAAGTACAAGTGGCTTGTGGGAGATGGAAGACAAGGAGATTGTTTCTACCTGGAATTTCCCAGAGGAATATGACTTTGTGACATCTTGATATTGAACATCCAGAAATTCAAGGTAAGATATTTCTGTTATTTTAAGCCACTAAGATTGTTAATGTAATTATTTATGGCAAAAGTAAGTCACTAAATATGTGGGGAATAATAAGATTAATTATCTTTATTGTTTGTCTGTGTGTGCGTATGTGTGTGTGTATGTCCATATGTGGAAAGTAGAGGAAAACTTGCAAGAATAAATTCTCTCCTTCTACCATGGTGAATTCCAGGGATTGCACTCAGGTCATCAGGGATGAGTGGCAGTCACCTTTGTCCTCTGATCCATATTTTTGCCTCAAGCTTTTTTTTAATAATCATATGTTCAAAAATTTCTTGGCAATGGGTACATCTATGATTCTGCTATCTACTGTAATATCTTCATAAAATATCTAGAGATAACTACATGGTAAATATATGTTCCTTCTTTCCCCAAGGTATAGTCTTTATATCATTACAATATATGATTTAAGGACTCAGATATAACCAGTTCTTAACTGTCACTGCCAACTTGAGTGGATTTGGAATCATCCAGGAGATAATCATCTGGGCATGTTCGGGAGGGGTTTCTAGAAGTTCTACCTTGAATAAGAGCGGCACTATCCCATGGGCTGAGGTTCCAGACTACATCAAAGGATGTACAGGAAAAAGCTAGCGGAGCACCTGTATCTCTCTGCTTGCTGACTGCAGGCAGAGCAAAGCCAGCAGTTTCACTTTCCTACCATGCCTTCCCCGCCAGGATGGACTTTATCCCCTCAAGCCATGAAACAAAGTAAACCCTTCCCTCTGCAAGTTGCCCTGTCAGATATTCTGTTAGAGAAATGAGCAAAGTAATCAATACAGGTCTATTCACATATGTCCGTGTTTAAAATATCACCACAGAACTTCTGGAAAAGAAGCGTTTTTTTGTTTTGTTTTGTTTTGTTTTTTGTTTTTTTGTTTTTTGTTTTCTTTTCCTTTTTCCAAATGGCCTTGCACTAGTTCAGAGCAGTCTAGGCAATGTGCCACACTTGACTGTACAGGTCACCCTCAAGGCCATCCTAGGGCATCCTTTCCACTTGCATAGCCTAGTGTCAGCCTAGCCAAGGGGCCAGGGACCTTTGCAGGAAGTGCTTTGATACACAAGCAAGCTCTACATGTTTAAAACCACGACGGCACTCCTCCCCACAATGTTGACTTAAGTATCTCTGAAATATAGATTTCTGTCCTGTTTGTTCTTGGGCTTCTCCTTACCTAGGTTACTGGAGGGCAGTCTTTTAATTGTTGTCTGATTTTGTTTCTGAAGTTAGTCTCCTAGGTTCGGACCCCCAGGTTGCCACACAGAGAAAAGCTGGTCTGGCTACCGGCATCTCCGCCCACATTCCAGGCATTGTTCTTCAGGCCCCTGCACGGGTGCTAAGCAGGCGAAATAGCATCTGTGCCAACTTGTGCTCCACCCACTGGGACACAGTTATCAAACCAGAACAGGAACCGGCTCACTGTGTCTGAGAGAGACCTAAACAGTACCCTTCTGTCATTGATAGTCGTGTCTCCATTTCCCAGGTAGGTCTCAGGGCATGAAGTGGTAACTAGAAATCAGTCTCTATAGCACACACTCTACTATATTAAAAAATAAAATAAACAACAAAACGACACTTCCCAGGAGAAGCAAGTGAGGTGATGTTTACTCTCCTGTCATGGGACTGAAAAAATTCACATGTCAAAATCTTGTCCCTCAATATGCTCTTAAGAAGGGGAGACCGTTCAGTGATGACTACTTCATATGGATAAAGTCCTCATGGATGGGATTAGCTCCCCATATAGAAAAGACCCAAGCAGAGGGTGATGGTGCTTGTCTTCAATCCTGACAACCTGAATTCCATTGCCAGGGCCTCTGTACTAGAAGGAGATAACCAACTACTCACACGTATGTATACATGCACTCATGTACAATAAATAAACGTAAAATAATTAAAAACAAATGAATAAAATAATTTTAAAGATCAAGTCAGTGTTTTTGCCCTCCTTCTACCATGCAAAGTTTCAATAACTTGGCAAGTCTTCCTGAGGACCAACCCCACTGGAATTCAATCTTAGTCTTCCAACCTCCAGAAAACATATGAAAGAAATTTCTGTCACTTATAAATTATGTCCAGTCCCACTCATGAAAGTAAGAACTGCTGAAGAATCTCCTGTCCATAAGCACTAGAGAACAGTCAAACATGAAAGCAGTGTCCACGCACGGGCAAAATGCAGCACCGTACTGCAGCTTCTGAGACAAAGGAGGATAAGGCTCCCATGACAGGATTTGGTTCTTATAATAAGAGCAATCTCTTCTCTGAGTTATTCTCTGTCTCTCTTTCTCTCTGTCTCTCTCTCTTTCTCTCTCATTTTCACTTTCTCCCTCGCCAGAATTATGAGAAAGAAATTCTGTGTTTACACCATCTAGTTTATAGTGTTTGGTATAGAAGGACAAGCTGACTAACACGGGAGAATGTAGAACAATGTCCCACATCTTCATGTGGTTCATTGGAATGTATCATTTAACATTACATGGCACATGCACACTCTGAAGTTACACATGGCAAAGTATAAGTGGAAAAGAATCAAATAATCTCCAGAATTCTTCTATGACAAGATCATTTTCAACACAGTCCAAGTCCCTCATGCATACCTGAGCATTTGGTGACCTCAGGAAAGCCACACCTTAATAGAAATTCAAAACTGGCCCAAACGACAGCTCTTTCACCAACAAGATCAGGCTTAGATACAATCTTCTAAAGGAAGAAGTTCAAATAACTTTGCTACTTGCTTTATGCAGACATTCTTTGAAAGAATACAACAAAGTTCCTAATGAAAGATAGTAATAACAGTAATTCAGAAGATAAGGTTGCCCACGACAAGGGAGCATCCTAGTCTGCTTTCTGTTGATGTGATAGCCACCATGACCAAAAGCCACTTGGGGTAGGAAAAGGTTTATTTCAACTTACAGTTCATGAGTGAGGGATCTTGAGGGCTGGAACTGAGGTAGAGGCTAAGGAGGAATATCATGCACTGGCTTACACCCCCAGCATGCTCATCAAGCTTTCTTATACAGCCAATTCCTCCTGGAGAGAAATGGCACCACCCAAAGTGGGCTTGGTCCTCCTACATCAACTAGCAATGAAGACCCCAGACATTACCACAGGCCAGTCGGATGGGAGAAATTCCTCAGTTGATATTCCGTCTTCCAAGGTTACTCCAGTCTGCATCAAGCTGAAAAACAAAACAAAGGATTACATTGTAAGCACATTAAACACCGTATAAGCAAAATTTAGCAAACTAGAAGTCAAATAGCAAGTTATCCAGCCCACACTCACGGAATTGCATTTCTAACTATGGTAAAATTAATAGGTCATACACACATGGTGTGTATAGATCTGACTCTGTTTTCTACTTCACTGACCTATTTTTCTGCGCTAAAGCCAATAGCATGCTTTGAAGTAAGCTTTGGGTTTCCAACTACTACTATATGTGCAGTCAAAATAAAAATATACACAAATCTACAAAATGACTGTACAGAAATGCTCATAACAGCTTTATTTTTGCCACAGATTAGAAGCAACACAAATGCCCATTAACAAGTGATTGAATAGGTAAATCTTTCCCTGTCAGTAGGATGACATACAAATCAGTAAAAAAGAGTAAATTCCTTGTTTTGCAACAAATGGGCAAGTCTCAAAAATACAAGCTGACTAGTCAAAGCTCTAATGGAAGAATGTATATGCTGAGATTTTAACTATGTGAAAGTCAAGAAAAGATAAAACTAATGGGAGAGACACAACTGGAATGATCTGGAAATGGGATGCCATCTTTGGAGCAATAGAATTGTTTGATATTCAGACTGTGGTGATGGTTTCCACAGGCATAAATTTCGAATTTTGCAGACATATAAACGTAATATTGGTCTAGTTGATTTTGTATGTCATGTACTTTAGTGACCTTAATAATTTTTTCTTTCTTCTGAACAGCTGGTTTTTATAGCTGTGGATTGGAGAGCTCTAAGTTCTTTGGTCCAGGAATAAAGAATTGATTGTGGGACACCTGAAAGCTGGTAGAAATAGAGACAATTAATTAAGAAAAAGAATGATCCCAAGAATGGAAGAGTGTTAGAAAGCTAAGAAAGACTAGAATTTCAAGATGGTGCTCAGCCTCAAGGCAGTGTCCCTCTGTGGGTCTTGAAGACAGATTCCACCTGCCCCTACATTTGTATGACACAAGCTTTCCCACACTGCCCTGTCTCTGGCATGAAGCCCTGCTGGTGGTGGATTTCCTGCCCGCTTCATGTCCAGTGGCTTTTTGCAAAATGTTAATCTTTAAAAATTATTTGTTCAAGTGTATGAGTGTATGTCTGCATGCGTATATTTGTACCACCTGAATGCCAGGTGTTTGCAGAGGCCGAAAGAGGGCATCGGATCCCCTAGAACTGGAGTTAGAGATGATTATGAGCCTCCATGTATGTGCTGGGAACCGAAACCTGGTCCACTGCAAGAGCCACAAGTGGTCTTAAACACCTGAGCTATTCTTCAGCCCCTCCTGTGTGGATCTTTATGTCTCTACATAGTTTATTCCCCAGCTGCAAATGTATATAAACACCCACCAATTATTCATTTTTATGTTGAAACTGGATCCTTAGGCCAGGTCTGTGGCTATAGCCTTTCTTTTGTGGATGGGCTGTTTTGACAGCACAACTAAGCAAAATCCTCCCCATCAGTGAGCCCTCCCCATGTCCTCCCAGGATGTCCAGCCACATAAGAGTGTTCAAATCTTTTATGATTCTTCTTCTTCAGGGGCTTTCCAATCCAGCTCTTCAAACCAGGGGAAAGGGGCTAAAAATCAGTGACAAGAGGTAGGCATTTGAAGAATGACAGAAACAGGAAGGAGCTCAGAACTAGGGAAGGACATTAACTGTCTCTCCAGTGCTGAGCAACTTCCAGAGAAGCAGCATGCTCCTACATCAAAGCCTCCCCGTGTGCTTTTGAAGAAGGTTATTTCTGCCTGTCCAGAGATGTTATGAAATGCCATCCTCCGTGATAACAGCCACCGTTCTTCCTCCCCCACAGGGGTGTAGTGTTACAACAGAGAGCAATAACAATTAAACGGCCTTAGAGTCTGTGGTTTCCACGCTTAGCATGCACATGTTTAGAACTTTAAAAGCAACCACACTAGATGGCGGGACTGCAAAGTCCACAAAGTCCACAAGAAGGCTGTTTGAACTCAAGTCCAGTTAGAACACAGAACCATCTAAGGGCGGTGACTCCCCAAACGTCCACTTTTTTTCTTTAACCTTTTCATTGAGGCATCAGGCAAAGAGTAAGCCAATGAAGCCAATGTCCTTAAGGTCGCTGAGTATAATGGTTGATTGCTTGTTTACGCTGAGCTGAATACAGTGATACGGATATTACGAGGACAGTAGAATATAGATGTTTTATATGCTCTGTGTGGCCAGCTTGGTGACTGGACACATTTTGGTATCATTTTGAAAAACAATGTAGAAGAAAACATTAGGGAAACAGGAAAACTATCTGATGAAATGATTTCCAGGAAAATGTCAAAAGGAGACGATAAGCATGGGGTTTTAGAAAGATGGGTTTCAGGGCATCTCGGCAGACAGCATCAAAATGTGTTATCTTCATTCTTACTGGTAACTTGAGCTACCTTCAAAGCTTCTTTCAGTGGATAACCCCAAGAAGAGCCATTATCAGAAAGGGGAAGTTAATTAGGTTCAGTTATTAGAATGGGTTGTCTGCTTTAAATGGACTACAGCTGCTGAGTCACACTGCAAAAATGAAATTGGACCACTCATGTGCTTATGTGGTTTGTTTGAATTGGATATCTTGATTTTTAAAGTCTGACAACATAAAATAAAAAATAATTACAGTATTTAGCAGATATCACATTGGAATTTCCTCTTAAGCATAGTCATCATGCAGTGTGCCTTTCTGGTTAATTTTAACATTTTCGTGATTAAGCAATGTTTTTAATGCATTATTTAACCATGGGCATACTCTTCCATTATAAAACAGCTATTGTTCCTAAATGTGTCTCAGTCGTATGGATACTGTGTAATATCTGGAGTGTCATATTCAGTGTCATTGCTCCATAAAGAGAGGTTTGGTCCAAAGGTCACACTATAGTAAAACCATCTTCTTCATCACTCCAGAAGAAATCTTGAAAGGAACAGGCATATGGCCTGGGAGGAAGGTAGAGTCATATAAAGTACCTCTTCTTTATTGCTTTTGCTTTTTCCTCCTTTTTTTCCTCAAGATGGCCTTCACATCATCACAATTAAACACACTGATAATAACAAATGCAGAAATGTTGATTATAAAGAAACAAAAAGACATTGACAAGTGATAGAAAGAAGGTGTGCACCTTCTTTCCCTGCACCTTGGTGTGCACACCTCTGGGAATCTGCTGTGGTAAGGATACATAAGTAAACAGATGTCTGCTGTCCTTAGCCATCCCTGGTGGATGTAATTTGCCCAGGGTTTCCCTTCATATCTGAGTGCCATTAAAAACTCTCACGTGGGTAAGCACTCCAGCCTGCCCAAACAACCTTCATCTGGCATCAATCATGCCATGAAACGAGCCATGGGTAATATAATAGTCCAGGTGTCTATAATTTCCAACATTCAAGCCACCTGAAAGCATGCAAGAATGTCTACATCCCAGTTTTCCTATCTCTGTACAAGGACAGTCAGTAAAGTGACCTCTAAGCATTGTAGCTCAGTCTTGGTCTGACTGAGTGAAACATTCTTACTAATCTCTCAGCATGTCAGAAAATACCAGGAATGATCAAAGTGGAATGACAGACTAGAGAAGTATAAAATCAGCTGGACTAATATCAGCAACGCAGCTTGCATAACCAAGCCTGATCTTGAAAAAGATTCTTGACTTGTGAATGTGTTCTCCATTCAACAGCTAGGAAAGCAAACTGGTGGAAACTGGACACATCAGCCTCAGATGTCTAAAGATTTTTGTTGTCATCCAAGGGAAGGCAGCAGTTAGTGTCCAAAACATTTCTAGTTAGATGCATGATTTTGTTCTGAGTTTAAAGACATAAAAATAGTTGATAGAATCCAAAGTTTATACTGAATTAAAAGCCAGAGACACACACTTACATAAAAGTGACTGCTATGTAATGAAGATACTATGTGCCACAGAATTGCAACCATTTAAAATGATTAATTCTATATCGTGTTATCCTCACCTTAATGAAAAATGACTCAAATTCTAAGCAAAGAATCTGCTGAGGAATTAAAGTCCAAATGTTCTGGGAACAATTATTACATTAATTGTTTTCTTTCATAGGCATTTTTTCCATGTTTAATTAGGATCAGACACTAAAATGAGAGATTTATAAATTTAAAATCACCATAGTGCCATATTCTTTTGTAATGCTTTTTATTATTATTATTAATTACTTCTTTATATGTATGAGTGTATTGCTTGCATGTATCTAAGGGTACCCATGTTGTGCAATTCCCACAGAGGTCAGAAGAGGGTGCTGAATTTCCCTGGAACTGTAATTATGGATGGTTGTTAGCCACCGTATGGTTGCTGGGAATTGAACCTGGTCTTCTGCAAGAGGAGTCAGTGCTCTCTCCCACTGAGCCAACTCTCCAACCCCAGTTCCATATTCTTTAATTTTCAATGTGTTTAGACTCAGAATTTCTAGACCCTTTTTTTCTGTCATTCTAATCTAGTAATCTGTGGATGGGTCTCCATTTCCAGCACAGCTGTTGTGCTCCAGCCGTCCCCAGAGAATGGAGGACAATCGAACAGGGCCTCAGGTGGCTCAGAGTGTGACGGGAGGAGTTCCCAGGATACTGTGTCTTTGGTGGGTAGTTCAGTTATCAAAACCAAGGCAGAGGTTTATATAGGGAGAACTTTCCGACCGTTACAGAAGGCGGGAAAGTTAAAGGTGGGGTCTTTAGGTAAAGGCGGGAAGGTTGTAGGGCTGACGTGGAAATTAGGAACAAGAAAACGAAACCCAAAAACCTGGTTCTGGTCTGGGGTGATCTTTGTAGAGGAAAAGAAGATTCGTATCTACAGGAGCTTCCTGGGGCCAGGTTATTGCATCAGGCAGAGCAAGCCAGACTCCTACCATCCCTTCAGGGTATCCAGGGTTGTTTGTTTTTGCTCAACACCTTTTATGATAGACCCAGTCCCCACAGTAATCTGTGATGGTTAGTTTTAGCTGTCAATTTAACACAATCTAGAATCTCCTGAGAAGAGGAACTCAATGGGGAACTGTCTAGATTAGAAGGCCTCTGGGTGACTTTTTTGATTACTTTCCTTGACTTTTGACAGCAGCACCATGTCCTGGGCTGACCCTGGAACGGAAGGACTAGGGAAGAGCAGGCTGATGACTAGCAAGCTTACATGTATTGATTCCTTTTCTTCTCTTGACTGTCGATATGACTGTCTGCATCAGCTACTGTAACATGGGACTGCAAGCTATATTAAGTTCCGTTTCCCCTAAACTGGCTTTTTAGGGGGCGTATTTTAATCACAGCAGCAAGAGAGAATGTGAAGACACCATCTAAGAAATAATATATTTTCTTTCTTACCAAGTTAAAGTTTCTAAAATGAATTAGCTAGCATCCTAGTCACTGTGACTGTTTACCAGGCAGAAACAACTTAAGGGATGAAGAAGCTATTCTGGTTCTTCATTCAGGGCTCACCGTCCATCTTGACAAGACCTGCATGACTGCAAGAATGATTACTCCTGACTAGGAGGCTCGTCATATCAAGGCAGCAGTCAGAAAACAAAGAGCATGGGCCAAGCTTCAACCACCCCCGCAGCCTGCGTCCCCCAGCCACGCTTTGTTCCCTAGAAGTTCCAGAGCTTCCCCAAACAGCTCCATAAACTGGAGATGCCTACAGGCAGTCAATGGAGGCTGAGGGAGGGAGAATCAGCTTTCCCCAGGGATGAGCTCCCTGAGAGGTTGTCTGATAAAAAGTGGGCAGCTCTAAACACAGGTAAACATGAGCACCAGTGATTGCACTCAGGACACTGCATATATTTATACGTATATTTCTAAATGTATGTATAAATAACCATAATAATCAAAGAAGAAGACAAGAAGTTATAAAGGAGTGGGGGCACCTGGGGGGAGTTGGGGAAAGAGGATTAGTGATGAAAATAATGCAAACATAGGACTCATATAAGAAATTCTCCCAAAAAAACTTGGTATTTATTATACAGTGAGTATATGTCTCCACTGAGGCAATGATCAGATTACATAATTACCACTTCTTTATATTATACTCTTCCTATCAAACTGTAAGTTACTTGAAAATGGGGATGGTATTTATCACATGTGATGATTTATCAGTTCTTATGTTTGTGATTTATTATTGATCATTCATGTACGGGTTAGTGGATGATGAAATAAACATGTCATATTCAGTGTTTCTTCTCTGTTGTCTTTTTACATTGTCGTTTCTCAGTTATCTGTGTTGTATGTCATGAAAATTTAGCTTTTTACTGCTGAGCAGTATTGTATCATGTCAAAGTGGCCACAGTGTGCCTCCTCATGTTCTTCCACACTGGTACACTTTACCAATTTTGAATCGCAAATTTATCCACATCACTGTTTTTTAGACAAGCACTCTTGAGTGGCTATGCTTCCTTTCTGTGTGGGAATACCTAGGAGAAAACTGTCTGGATGCTGTGTTAAGGGTGGTTAACGTGATCAGAAGTTATCACTAATGTGTGTTCCAATTCCTCTTTACCTTCTAAATATTAGCAAAATTTTTAAATGCATATTCTTGGATATCAAATGGCAAGTATTTCTAATAGAAAACACACAGTCTAACATTAGATACTTCTTTGAGTTATTTACATTGCTCCATTTTTAACATTCTTTAAATAAGTCTTTTCATGTATTTTAAAGATATATCAATATGGGATACATGTAAGAATGTAAAGATTGGTTTAATAAGATAATTAGTGTATCTATAATTATTAATTATATTTATATGCCTGCCTCTCTTACATTGTTTTCAGAAAATGATATTATAATATTTATAGCCCTTTAAAAATTGCTCTTACCAGATGGGCTTTACAAAAATGGTCCATGGACCAGATGTGACCCTTAAGTTAACAATTTCTAAAATAAAGTATAATGCTTTTCATAATTTAACCATTCTCAGACTTATTTGTAATTAAAAAAATAATGATCAAGCATATATTAACCTAACATAGTAAGGAGTCAAACTGAAAGAAAGTACTCTAAAACATAGCACTTTAGTTTGAAGAAAATTAGAGAGCACAGTATTGTCCCCAAACATGTTTTCTAGTGAGCAGGTATGTCATCAATAACAGATAATATGCCCTGTGAGTACTTGAGCATACATTGTCCCTGTAAGCACATAAATGCTGCTAACCTAAATCACCTAAGAAAGAGCTGTCACCCATCTCTCCCTGGATAACAAATCTCCTCTCTAAGTCTCCTCACTTTATATCTAACTCAAAGTTGAGAAATCTTGGCAATCCATTTAGATTCCTGCCAGTTTCTGAAACTTGCCTGCAGTGGTTGCTAGAAATTATGACATACTTGAATAACTGAACTGTTGAACGACTCTGGTTTTCATTGCTTTCTCTTGCTACACAATGCATTCTAATTTTGCCTTAGCTCTAATTAGCTAATAAGCTTCCCATATATTTAATATTTAACATTTTGCTTTCATTCACTGTGTTTATAACGAAGGGTTATACAGGGGAGTGAGAGATAAATAACACCCAGATGCTATGAAAAACCAGAGGGAAGTGTATTAGTTCAAAGCCCTACTGAAAAATACTGAAAAAATATATGTGCAAGAGCATTATGTATCGCTGAAAGCTATATAAAAACAAGAACAAAACACAGGCAGGAAAAACCTCCCTTCCAATTGTTAGTCAGGGTAGTCAAAAAAACTCCCCAGAATAACACGGGCTACTGCCAGCTCTTGATTGCCTCCTAGACTTTGAAGATAAGACCCTACTGCTAAAGATAGGCTACATTTCAGACACAGGACTTGGAGCAATGGAACTGGAGCTGACCTGGAAGCTCCCTCCCTGAAGTCTAGCTCTCATGGTCTCAGAGGATACTATGCAAGCTTCCAAGGGAGAAAACCAACCAACAGTCCTACCCAGCCAATAAACAATAGTGACTAGCCCAGCAAGCTATTGCTATTGGTGTGGTAATGTCTCTTTTATCTCGAGGGTAATCAACAATTATCTAATTGGCATTAAAGCATGCTTGGTCAGAGGGAATTTATGTGTTGAACTTAAACACAATCAAATATACATGGCTGGAGAGGTCAAGGATTCTAGAGTAAAACATACCTTTGCGATATCCTTAGAGCAATGTAATTTCTTACTTTATTCTAAATATACATCCTCGTATTTACAAACATGTTACATTTCACTCCTCATCAAAGATAGCTTCTTTTTGCAACAGTGGAGACTATTACAGTTCCACGACTGCTCAAATGCACAGAACAAGTGTCTATAGACGCTTAGCCCTAAGCAACACATCTTCAATGCAACCTCTACACATAACATGAAAGCATCTCTCAACCCTCACCAGAGAAGTTTTGAATGCAGCAGATCGTGATTAAAACAGAAACCCACAACCATGCGGAGAACAAGAAGCTGCAGAGTGTTTATCCCTGAACAGGACACCTATGTCAAACTTCTGCCTCCCAAGGATCAGGGTTCAGTGCAGAAGAAAGGGCAGAAAGATTGCAAAAGTGAGGGCGGTGGATGACCGCAGGGAAACAGAGTTTTCCAGACAGCTGATCAGCTACACATTTGAACTCACAGCAATGGTGACAGTATGCACAAGTCCATGAAAGCTCAAACCAGACAAAATCCCATCATAGAGATGCGGAACTGGGTAAGAAATCCCAGGAAAAAAAAAAACTAAGTAACTTTAGGCAACTGATGGCTTTTAGGAGGTGGAGGGGTTACAGGGTGACAAGGTTAGGGCTCTTGTAGGTTAATCAAGCTCCAATTGATAGATCCACACTGAAGGACATTTGGGGATTCTATAGGCAGGACAGATAGATGATAGATAGATAGATGATAGATAGATAGATAGATAGATAGATAGATAGATGAGATGGCTCAGCAATTCAGAGCACTGGCTGCTCTTCCAGAGGACCCAGGTTCTGTTCCCAGCATCCACATGGCAGATAGCAACCATCCATAAGTCCAGTTCCAGTGGCTCTAACACCATCTTCTGACCTCCGTGGGCAATGCACAACATGGGTGCACTTACATACATGCAGGCAATACACTCAGGCACATAAAGTAAAAATAATAAAATATTGTTAAAAGTGTCAACATACAATTGGGAAATTTTAAGGAGGAAATCAGAAATAGAGAATAAATAAAATGGCAAGAAAAAATAGTAAAAATATATTTCAAGAACTTTTCCAGAATAAAGATCTGTTTAGAGATTTAAAGTGTCTGGAGAGTCCATAGGATTGTAAGTGGTACTGAACCCATACCAAGATGCAATACTGGAAATTCCAACACTCAGGATTAACAAAGAATCGCATTGCTTCATATTTAAAAAGCTGGAGTTCATATAAATATTCTATAATCTATCTTGATAGATATTTTTAATAGAATGTACCTCCAAATAATAAATGACTGAGGACATTTTGTTATGATTTGAACATGACATGCCCCTAACAGACTCCTGTGTTTGAACACTTGGTCTCTAGTTGTTGGCATCACTATGGGAAGGTGGGAAACCTTTTGGATGTAGGGGATTGATAATGGATGTAGGCCACTAAGGGTGAGAGCCTTATCCTACCTCTGGACCCATCTCTTCTCCCTGGTCAGCCGTGACTGAATGAACCACATGTGCCCATCACAAGGGGTAAAACTGCAGTACTGTGCCCCACCCCATCAACACAGAGTGTATTTTTAGAATACATGAGCCCAAATAAATTTCTCCCCTATGAATTTTCTATTGTCAGAGAAACAAGAAGAATAATTTATGCAAATCTCTTACGATATTTATAAAATGATTACAGCGTAAAACTTGCTAAATTCTCAGTTCAGTGTAAAGATAGAATCAAGACATCTTCAGGGTCGTTGTAAGAGACCAATATCAAACATCTACAATTATATTAAGGAATAGATGCATATACGGAGTACAGCCAAAGGTTAATGTTTAATTAATGATCACTACAGAAAAGAAAGATGGGCTGGAGAAATGGCTCAGTGGTTAAGATCACTGGCTCCTCTTGCAAAGACCAGGTTTCAGTTCTCAGCACCCACATGGTCACTAACAACTTTCCATAACTTCAGTTTCAGGGGACTCAACTCCATCTTCTGGCTTCTATGTTCACTGCATGCATTTGATATACTTAAATAGATGCAGGTAAAGAATTTGTACACATAAAATGAAAATTAATTAATTAATTAATTAAAGAAAGAAAGAAAGAAAGATAATTATCAACAAAAACATAAAGGTAAAGTAACCGATATACTGCATGGGTCTAATGGGACTAATATTTTCATATTACAATACAAAATACTATGTTCTACTTGGCATGTGAAGGAATTATTTTTAAAACTAAAAAAAGTGAAGTGAAATATTTAATATTAATTTAAGATGCAGGTAAATATTAAATGAATCTGTTAAAGAAGTTAACTTAGAGGAACAGTTCTTGGAGAGTAGTAAGCAGCTGTCTTCAACAACACACAAAAATGTGAGCAGAGAATTAACCCTGGATAAGTTCTTAATCATCTTGTTATTAAATTGGCCAATCAGATTTACCAAAGAAACACATGGCTGGAACAATCCAACTACAATTATTAGTCTGGAAACCAAGCAATCTTATTTTCAGCTGACTAATGTTGAATACTAGTTCCTTTAATAAAGAAATAGCCCGCATGTAAAAAGGCAAAAGAAATTTACGAAGATTCCAATTTTTAAGCACTATTGGGAAAAGGGAAAAACTCAAAAGACAGATCAAGTTTGCCATTTTTTATCCTGTTAGGTAGTTAATAAACTTTCTAGTCTATGTATGTCAACTAATCTCTCTCCCACAGTCTCTCTGTCTCTCTTCCTCTCTCTCTGTCTCTCCTCTGTTACACACACACACACACACACACACACATACACACACACAAAATTTCTTTTTTAACTATCAGTAAAATTCCATGGATAGAGTTGCTCAAATATGGCCAGTAAATTTTAATCATATCTGTAAATGTAGGTGGAAAATCCAGTCATGCTAGTATAAATCAGGAAGTAATTTTCCAAGGCTCGGCTGGGAAATAAAGTGTGTCTACACACCCTGCCAGACTCAGGCCTCCACTCTCTCTTTCCACGCTAACTCTGGACCACCCAATCCCACCTACAGAGAAAACCAGCTTCATGTTGGAGTCTGAACCCACTGTCTACCTCCCAACTGGCCAGACTCTCAACATGGGATTGGATCTGGTTTCACACACACTTTTTTCATCAGAGAAGGGGACTCATTCGGGCCTTGGCCTGAGATTATCTTCTCCTATGAAGAGTTTCCAAACCAAGACTGGGTGTGCCTGAGCAGTGCTGGCACTTGGAGAGGCTGAGGAGAGATGCCCTGTGGGATCCCGCCATCCATCACTCCCACACACCTATTGTCACGAGGACACGTTAGACAAGAGCACCACACCCTGACTGCACCAGCACTTTCAATTAAGCAGAGATCTCTTGGGGCTTCTGTGTAGATTTGCTTACGAGACTTAAGGAGGCTGTGAGTGTGTGGCAGAGCCATGGATCCAGAAGCTCATTTCCAGAATAGAGGAGACAGAGCTCTGTCTTGGTAGTTCCTGTCCATGCTCAATTATCATGTATTTCAGTAGCTATCAGGTTCTCTTCCCTCATGCAACGCCAACTCCAGAATTGCTCATCTAAAACAGAACCCTATGATACAGAGCAAGCCATCAGCTCAAGGGCAGGGCTGTTCGCACTCAGCGGTACTCACGTTCCCATAAAGGTAAGATGAGAAACAGGGGATATGTGTACATGCATGTGTGCATTTGTGTGTGGTGTCTATATATGGGTGTGTGGTGTGTGTATGTATGTGTTGTATATGTGTGTATGTGTATGTTTGTGTGTGGTGTGTGTGCATGATATATATATATATATATGTGCTTGTATATGGCATATATACGTATTTGTTTAAGTGTGCTGTGTGCATGTACATGTATGTGTGTATGTGGTATAGTATGTGTATGTGTATGTTTTTGTGTGGATGCATATTGTCTGCATGTGTTTGTTTGTGTGTGGTGTGTGTACTCTGTATATATGTGTGCTTGTGTATGGTGTATATATATATATATATGTATATTTATGTGTGAGTATATACGTGTGTATGTGTTTGTGTATATTGTGTATTTGTGTTGTATGTATGTGTGTACTCCTGTACTGTGTGTATGTGTGTTTATGTTTCATATGTATATGTGCATGTATATATGTGTTAATGTCTGGTATGCCTGTATGTGTGTGGAGTATGTAGGTGTGACCTATATATGTGTTTGTGTGTGGGATATGTATATGTAGTGCAAATGTTTGTATTGTGGCTTGTGTGTATCTGTGTTTTGTATGTATGCATGGTGTGTATGTGTAAGTTTGTGTATGGTGTGTATATGTTTGTGCATGATATGTGTTTTCATGGGATGTATATGTGTGTGCTTCTATGTGATATGTGTGCATATGTTTGTGTATGTGGTGTGTTTATATCCACATACACATGTATTTGCATTTGGTTATGTATGTGTATATGTGATATGTTTTTGTGAGGTATGTGTGGTTGTTTGGTATGTGTGTATGTGTATGTGCTTGTATATGGTATGTATGTATATGTATATATCTTCATATTTGTGTGGTATGTGTTTTTATGTGGTGTGTATGTGAATGTATGTCTCTGAATTTGTGTGGTGTGTGTGTGTGGTATGTTTGAGTGGTATGTGTTTGTGTATGTGTTTTTATGTGGTATGTATGTATATGGTATATGTGAATGTATGTATCTGTGTATTTTTGTGGTGTGTGTTTGTGTGGTATGCGTATGGGTGGCAGGTGCTTTGTGTGGTGTGTATATATATGTATCTCTGTATCTTTATGGCATGTGTACATGAATGTGTGCATTCCACATGGCATTTATATGTATTAAAAATCTGAAATGGGAAACTTTGGAGCATTCTATAAATTCAAAATCATTAGATATTATAAGAAACACACAACATGTACCCACCTGCATAAGTTGGTGTCCCCAGCCCTAGAATCAGAGTACCAGTACCCACTCCTCAGTTCAGTGGGGTGGACCTTCAGAAACTATTCTTTTCAAATAGCACAGTCCACTCTCCAGGTGAGAGGCAACACTGGCCTCTAGCTGTGTAGGGAGATGCTGAAATGAGTGAGTAGTGTTCCTTTCATGTAAATTAGCCATAAAAGTTTTCCCATTAATATTTTTATGATCAATACAATGAGATTCAGAGGGGAGAAATCATAACTAAGAAAAAGCTTCCTTGATTCTTTGATTAATTCACCAATTGAAATAAAATGGCCCCAGAATGCATCACTTCTCCCTGTGCAGCCTCAGTCTTTACCTGCAGAAACACAGAACACCTCGGGAGCACTCCTCCCCAAAAGGAAAGATCAGTAAATGCGATTCCAATCAGCCAAGTTCCCCCACATTACCCTTCCCCTAATTAATGATCACAATGACACAAGGATTGGGATGCCTGCCAGATATTAGCTTCAACTTTGCGTTGTTTCTCAACATAGATTCAACAAACAGTTCGAGACTTGCTTGAGTTTCAAAGCAGAAAGCCAAAGCCAAAATCCTCAGTGTATTAAAACCATTCCTGCAACAATAAACTCCGACTGGGAAATAAACTAATCACTAAGCTGCTCGTGGAGGAGCCTGAAATCGCAGCCCCTCAGAAAGGAAGCCCTGGCTTAGTGAACAAGGGGAAAGAATGTGCTGACCTTCAGGCGCCCTTCATTTCGGGGCCTTTCTGACATACCCTCTTCCTCTGCAATCGCATGCCTCTCCATCCTTCAAGCCTGCATTTGATAGTGGAGCTTAGGATGGAGCACGGCAATGGGTGACTCATAGCCCATCATTTATATTCCATCAGGGAAAAAAAGGAAGATGGAGTGCCTGGTAACACGCTCGCAGCCAGACTGCTTCCTATGCTTTTCCTCAGTTGTGTCTTTTAAAGGCACCAAGCAGGAGAAATTGTGAGCACTGTTTAGAGGTTGTTGAGTTTATCTGTTACGAAAATCACTCGTGGGGAGGGGACGGGGGATGGCGCAGTCACTAAAGTGATTGTTGCCTGACCTGAATCGAGATCCCCAGAAACCACATTAAAATTAATAAAAGAAGGGCACGTTGGCCCAGACCTTTAATCCCAGCACTTGGGAGGCAGAGGCAGGTGGAACTCTCTAGTTCCAGGCCAGCTGGGGCTGCAGAGAGACCCTGTCTCAAGAAAGGAAAGCAAAGTTTGATAGTGGCTCATGTTTTAATCCAAGTGACGGTGTAAGGGGGAGACTGGCAGATTCCTCGGGCTCCCTGGTTTCTGTGGCTGTGATAAAACATCCAGGCAAATAACAATGTAGGGAGTGAAGGTTGATTTGACTTACAGTCCCAGGTTACACCCATCAGCATTAGGATGTCAAGGCAGGAACCTGAGACAGCTAGTCGCATCTCAGGGACAGCCGTCTGCAGGCCACCACACACATACAGACCCATATGTTGCTGCATATCTTTTCAACACAAGGAAATCTTGGCTCAAGTATTTATCTCGCAGCCTCCCCACAGTGTTAGTGATGTGAGGACCTCCATGTTTCTGGTTTTCCTTCCACTGCTGAATCCATGGAACTAATCCCGACCTGCTTAGATGAGGCAGCAATGTGGAAGAGAGCGAAATCACCCGTTTTTAGAAGTAAAAATGAAGTTATAGTTGTTTTCATGGGACAGGCAGTCTGAGATGAAGACTCTATATCAATTAATCTAATGATATTTATCTAATGAGAAATGATACACAGAAAAAATGGAAAGACACAGGACACTTCCTTTCACACCTATGTAAAGGCAACTGGTGCGTGATGTCTGACATGGTGGTATTAGGACTTTCTATATGCAAGGTCTATGAGGGGACCCTTTGCCTGCAGGAGAGTGGAAGGGTCACCTGCAAGAGAGTGGCAACTAAGGCCAACTTCACTTGGGGCACTTGACTTCAAAGAGAGCAAGCATGTAGTGTCTTCCACGTGTGGTTCGGTCTTGAATACTAAATACATATTTGTGACTAAAAACAATCAAATGAAACCCATTCAGTAACTCATCAATACTGTCTAAATGAAAAGATTCTTGTCTGCTCTTCAGAAATGGCTTCCTTGTCCTGGGCTGGGAAGTTGGCTCAGTGGTTAAGGGCATCTGGTGCACTTTCAGGGGATCTGGGTTTGGTTCCCAGCAGTCACGTGGCAGCTCCTAACTGCTGTAACTCCAGTTCTACGGGGATCTGACACCCTCTTCTGGACTCTGTGAGTATCAGGCATGTATGGGTTACATGTGTATACACATGCATGAAATTATCATATATATAAAATAAGGAAGTAATTTTTTAAAACTAAGAAATAATCACCTTAATAAGTTTATTCAACTGCATGAACACTAGTTCATTAGGGTTGTATAGGACTTTAGTCTGAGACAGAGAATTTTAGTGCATTGAGACTCTTGAAACGCAATAGTCACTTCTTAGTCCTTTCATTTACAGTGAAATAGTTTGCCTCCAGTCGGGGGACAGTTTCATTTTCACGGCTTTCCTTATAGCCTGGATAATGCTGTAATAACTGACTAAACATAAAGAAAAACTACTTAAGGACTTTCGTGATAGATTATTCTACTTACTATAAGCAGAGAGTACAAAGCTAGATCTCTTCCACATATTCTTTCTTTTTTCATTCGAGTATAGACTAAGTTGTCCAAGAGGGGAAGGAATGTCAGCACAAGTATTTGAAGAAACAACCACAGGAGTTTAACTTTCTTCTTATTAACCTGATGAACCTATTCCAGAATTGCCATGACTATAAACTTATCTTTAAATGAATTATTAAGGAATGTCCTCAACTGTTTTAAAGCTTTCATGTTTTTAGTGTGGAAGTGTCTTACTTGACACTCAAAGTAAGTGATTGGTTTGGAAGCAAGGAAACATAAGACAGTTTGAACTAGCACAGCAACACAAGTAAAGGTTTTCTCTGAGTTGCTGGATAAAAGAATCCAATAGATTTGAATGCTGAAACGTATTTCTTGACTTGTTGTTGATAGCCATTGGAGACCTTGAAATGGGCCAGCCTGTGCAGGAGCCAAGAGACCCAGAATAGCTGAGAGTGGGGCTGGAAAGTGTCTGTGCCCTTGACAACAGCCTTGAGATATTTAGTCAACCAACTCAATAGTCTACACTGCATCTGAGATAATTAATCTGCTTATAAGGTTTAAGAAAAAGTTTGCTTTGTTTACTGTGGTAAGCTGGTTGCATTGACTGTCCCAAATAATATTGTTCCTGGGTCCATATTCTTTGCCTTGCAACTTAGTAGGACCTTCCCCACCTGACTACTGAATTGCTTCATCCAGCAGAAATAATGGTGGACTGTTTCTATGTCTAGACCACAAGAGACCTTGAGTGTCTCAGTTCTCTCTTAAAAATCTGCCCCTCTGATGACTGCCAGGCTGGCCCAGCCTGCAGATACTGGAAGGTCGCGTGAAAGAGCCCAATTTTCTCAACTACGGCCATTCTAGACCAGTCTAAAATGAGCCCACACCCAAACATGACAAGGAACCAAGCTAAGATTGGCAGATCTTCATACTCAAGCACCAATGAGCAGAGACATAAATGTGAGACCAGTTAAGACCAGATAATCTTCTGAAAGCCCCATCTTCTCCTGAGCAATACCAAATGTTTTCTGATTTAAGCCACTGAGCTTGGTGATGTTGAAGTGTATGGAATGAGCGAGCTGATCTAGATATTTTACAGCTTTCTACGACTTTGGGCGGCAGCACTGCTAATTAATAAAGCTACCTAGAATGTTAAGAGGCCCGTGGGAGGCTAGGCCGCCTTAGAGTGTAACGTAAACAAGGAGATAGCGGGAAAGGTTTCATTTACAGAGATCACCAGTTATGTCATTTAGACAACTAACTACAGCATGGGACTCTTGCAAGGGAATCTATTTCAGTCCATCCTAGTAGAATGGGTTATGGCAGACCAAAGAAATGATTCTACCAAGTTTAGATGGATGGATCAAGGGATTTTAACGGGGTTGCTTACAGAAGCATGGGCAAGTCTCTCTCCTCTTAGGAACTGTTAACCACTTATATAGCCTTGGGGGAGGAGAAATATCCTGGTCAACCTCATGGGGTCTTCCTGCTACAAGGCAATATTAGTGACCAAACGATGTGAGGGTCTCATGGGGTAATGACAGCTGCATGGACTTCAAGACAGAGCTGAACAACAGATGTTCAAGAGGACATTGAATAAGACCGAGCAACTGAAGTTGCTTAAAAGAACTGAGCTTCTGAAGAAAGAAAAGATAACATAGCAGAAGCTTGCCTCTCACCACAACAGTTCCACTTATTTATCTGAAGCCCAGATCAAGTCCTCAATGCGGAGTCTCCACAACAGCAGCAGCAGCACATGGACATTTGATAGAAAAGCAAATTATCAACTCACACCACATCTACTGAATTCTAAACTGCAGATGGGCCTTAGTGTTCTGTGTTTTTACCATTAGCTGAAATTTGGGAATCACTGAATGTGACCATGAGGTAGGAGTCTGTTAAGTGTTAGATTTGGAGGAACTGAGAAATGGCTCAGGGGTTAAGAGCACTGGCTGCTCTTACAGAGAACCCAGGTTCAGTTCCCAGCACCCACGTGGTAGCCAGCAACAATCCATAAGTCCAGTTCCAGGGGAATCTAGCACACCTAGTCATGAGGATTTTAGTAGCACTATGAGAAGCAGAACCTTTTGTTTTAAGAACTAAATGAGCTAAGAATAATGTAAAACACTAAGAATATGGACTGATCCATAGGAAACTCTTGCCATAAGTTTGTAGTAGGCATTAGGGCTAATATATTGTTGGCATTATTATTGTTATGTCACTTTGTATTAGTGAAAGTTCAGTGAGTAATTGTGTAAGGTGTTTGGAAGTGCAATTCAGAGGAGTTAGTGTCCTGGAGGTCTGTGATACATTGTGCTGTCTATACTTAGAAAGGAGGGAATGGAGAAGGACAGTGAGAGAGAGCTGGAGAAGGGAGGGAGGGGTGAAGAAGGGAGAGAGGAGTGGAGAAGGCCAATAAGATAAGGGGGCAAATAAGAGCAAAATACTTTTACACACATGTATGAAAATGCTGCTGTGAAAGCCCTTGCTTTGCGTGCTAACTCAAAAAAGTTAGTTTGAAAAAGATCAGAAATAAGAAATAGACATTATACTTAAGATTATGAAAGTGGTTAAAGCGTATGGAGAATAAAACGAACCTAAAACAAAACTAAAGAGGACAGTGGGGATGTTTTTATGGAAATAAGAGAAAGAATTCTCCAGAATCAGAAAAATAAACAGATGAATCTTCAGACTAAATGCAAACACCCACCTCAGAAGAAAATAAACAAAGGCCTGAGCTACACGTGTCCTACCCAACAGTAAGAATAGGAATCTGAATACCAAGAGACAGATTTCTCACAAGAGAGCAAGCACACTATCAAGCATGGAGAAAGAACAATGGAAGGATCAGTTATTGACATCTCCGAAGATTTCTCAAGTTGCTAGATTATTCCTTTGAGCAAAAAAAAATAAATAAATAAAAATAAATAAAAAATCAAAGAATGAAACAAGACACTATGTGAAAATATCTGACTAATCATTAAAATTTACATGTGTGTGCATTTGTTAAGCAGGCCAGAATTACATTGTGGAAAACTCTTGCAGATAGTCTAAGAACATGAAATTTCCAGGAACAATAAAGTTCAGTTGGCGTTTTATCCAGAGTCTAACAATACCTAGCTCAAAAATGAACAAGCAAAATTCAGAAACAAAATCACCCTTATACTTAAAAAGTCGTAATTTGGCCCTCTCAAAACACCCAAGCAAAGTATATAAGCAAAACTTTATCACTTGAATCAATTTTAAAATAAAATAAAAAAAAATTATAATAAAACCCGTTAACATTGTTTATGTGTCTAAGTGTTTTGCCTGTGTATACATTAAGTGCACAGTGTGTGTAATGATCATAGAGGCCAGAAGAGGGCCCTAGATAGTGATTTTGAGACTTTCCTAGGCTAGATGTGACCCTGACACAAAACCGAAAAGCAAAACCAAACAAAATTCATCCAACGAGCATCACATGTCTATATTACCTTCAATGTCTGTCTAAAGAATTTCTGCCCTTCTGCTTTCCTCTCCCTTTCACTTGGTCCAAAGCATATTTTTTGAGCCTTCATGATTTTCTTTCTACCTCTCTTGTGCTTGTTCCAAACATCAGTCAGACTGCACGCAGTTTGGACTGGGGATACATGCAAGTCTCCTGGCAGCTTCAGTTCCTGTTACCACGAAGGCCTGTTTTCCACTCTGTCAGCCTTTGGGCACCATGTCTATCCCTGCTTCAGGAGACACCCCAGGGCTCACTGAGGTAGAGGAGTGGCCATGGGAAGATGATTAGCACAGAGAGAGGAGACAGGAAGATCCGTGGCTTGTACCAAGCTCACCTTGGCAGGGAAAGACAGCTGCCAGCCTAGAGAAGGGCGCAACCATCTCAGCTTAGGATGCTGAGCAAAGGAGGAGCCAAGAAAGAACACGTGGTGGCTGTGTGTGGTAATGGCACCTGAAGAAAATCACTGTGAGTCCTGTGCCTGAACCTTTAACTGCTGTGGGCACTGGCCCAGCTTCTTCCCCAAGTCAAACGAAAATGGCTTCAGGAAGCTAATCTTTGCCCCACCCTCTTCCCACTTGACTACAGTAAATGTCTCCTAGCCATTTTACAGTGTTTTACAAAGTTTGAAAATTTGGGGGGCAGATAATTATTAAAACCTTGAGAAGCTGAAGGAAAGATGTTACTTGGAGCAGGTTAAAGTGGAAAACAAACTGTAAAGTTCTTGAAAAAGGAACCAATTGCTCTCTACTTTTGCCAGAAAAGGTTGGTATGCCAGCATATTCCTAAACTAATCTAAAACCAAAAAGAAAAAGAAAATTCTGGGAGAGACATAGAAAGAAGTGAAGCAGACCATCAAGATGGAGCAGGGCACCTTCTAAAATCTGAATTTTTCTCCTCATGGACAATAAGCCAAAGGGGTCCAAGGAAAGGACATAAAACACATTTTATAATCTGAAAGAGAGGTGATAAATTTTAAGTTCTCCCTAGAAAGAATGGCTTTGCTTCACGTGCGAATCAGTTTATGCCATCTGGAATAAAAATCTAGTTGTCCTCTCCCATTCGTTTTCTGTTGAATAAAATTAATGCATGTGTAGTAATAACAGAAAGAAAATAAGTGCATTCTAGACTGCTTATGAAGCTGGTTAGATTTCACGATAGATCATGAGAATTTAACAAATGGGTTTTTCTACAATACCTCTCTTTCTTATAGTTTCTGTCTCTCACTAATTTTTTTATGTTAACCTAATATACACAAAATAAGATTATTGTCCCTCCCCCCCAAAAGAAAAGAATAACCAGAGCACCCAAACTAATATCGTACAGATCATGCATGCTAAAACAGTTTTAGAATGTAGTGATGTTGTTCCTCAGTCTTACAATCTTTCCTTCAGAAAATAAACTAGTCCGTTTTTAGACACTATTACAAAAAGTTCACTAAAGTCCCTACTACAACTTGGAAGGCTACTGTGCTGTAAGACTATCATTAATAACTTTAAATGCATTAACATTCTAACTATGCAGCATCATTACAGTCAGTCTCTGAGTTTAATATATAAGAAGGATCATATAAAATGCACCTCGAATTCAGGAACATTTCATAGCTATCATGATTTTGCACACTAAATCCTACTTTATCATTTTCTTTGACTCTGGTTAATTTATATACTGTTAATAAAATAATAGCACTTTTAAATAATTGATCTCATTTCAGCATCTTCTTTCTTTCTGTTTTCCCAAGAAGCAAGTTAAGCTCTGGTCCACAGCTCCTCTTTCAGTGTTAGAAGCTAAGACAATGGTATAGTGTTCTCTAACACGCCATTATGAAATCTGTCATTTATGGAAAATGCAACTTATGAAAGAGTTAAATGAAAAGGAGAGACAGAAACTGAATTCTCCACACATGACTTACTTAACTAAAATACATAGTTACACAAATAATTTGCTTCAATTACCTTTCAGTTGGCTATAGATATAGATACGGACACACACAACTTCGGCTCTTTATCCTATATGAAATCTGTACAATGATAGAGACCAACTACATCTTTATGGTCTGCCTCAGAGGTACCAGTCAAGGAGAAGCGCATCTGGCTTGACAGTCATCATTTCCTGTGGGACCACACAGATTACAAATGCTCCTCAAAATTTCTGGGACCCTTTTTCTTAGCACATAATCTTAGCATCTTTCCTCTGAAAGTGAACAGCTTCATAGCGAACAGCTTTCAATGGAACATTGAAATATTTGCATAATTTCTGTCTCCAGGCACTCTCCACTCTGTAGTTCTTCTTTATAGATGGAAGATGTCTCTTTGTTATTTTGTTTTCACATGACTGTACCATCAGCCTACTATAGAAAGCAAATAATGACGCCCTTAAGTTTAAATTAATAAAAGACCGCTAATATATAAATATAGCCAGGTATTGGAGAGATGGTTCAGGTGGTGAAATATTTGCAGTGCAAGTGTGGGGACCTGAGGTCAACCCCTGAAACCCACTTAAAAAGCCAGACATAATGGTGCATGCTTCTAATATCAATGCTAAAAATACAGAGACAGAGAGATCCCTGGGGCCCCCTGGCCATACAGCCTAGCTTCATCAATAAGCTCCAGGTCACTGGGAGACCCTGTATCAAAAGTCAAGGTGAATGGCACCTGAAGTCACCCTCTGGCCTCCACATGCATGTGCTTGCTCATGTGGATCTGCACACACACAAGGATGCACCTGTGTACACACCTTCATACACAGGAAAAAAAAATACTGTCTGTCCTTGGTTTTATGCCCTCAAGCAAAATCTGTCTGGTCCCTTTTATGCCCAATTTCATCCCTCTAGCATCTGAATACAGTAGTCAAATAAATCAAATAGAAATTCCAATGAAATTTGGCATCAGCTATGAGTAGAACCACTCATAGTTTTTGTATCAGACATTTTTATTTCAATAAAATATTAATATGAAAATTAGGGTATAAGGAAACTGAATTTCAGAAGAAGAAAGAAAAAAGAAACAACTAACTGGGCTTCTCCAAGACATTTCTAACTGTTTTGCCACAAGCTGGGACACCATCCATGGCCTGTCACTGAAGCTACTTGTGAGTGAACTGATTTTGATATCGGATGACGATATTCAAGCATTTGGGCATAATAACCATGGGCCTTCTTGGGCTAGACATGTCTGAGTTGAGCAAACTGTGTCTGTCTTTAATTCTCTAGGATCATAAGGTGGAAGCAGGCTGGCCCAGTTTTTTTTTTTTAAGACAAACAGAAAAGAAGTTTCTTCATTAAAGTAGAGAAGCACCTGATAGGCTGAGACAGAAGCTTCATTCTTTCCTCTCCCTCCTTTCTTTCTCTCAAAGCACTTAATGAAATGAGGCAGCTGCTGCCTCTCTTCCAATTGCCATGACTCTGTTAGTCTGCATTCCTTCTGCTGAAGTATAATTTAAAAGTCAACAGAGTACATCTCCCCACATAGACACTTTTGGGGAGTTTGAGGACAAACCAGGCATACCTTTTTTCTTATTGTCAGCTCTCCAGCAGCACTGGAAAGATGCACACTACCAAGAATCCTTACCACAGACTCAGCTTTACAAGGAAGAAAAAACTATGCCATTTGAGGACATGAAAAGAAGCATACCCATCCAAAATCCCACAGACTTGTTAAACATGAGGTCTTCGAACACTGTTTATTTTTTGGCTTTTACCATCAACTCCCAATAGTTTAGAATGAGGTTGATACTGCCTTTCAACGTATCCTGCTTCATTGACTATTGCTCAGTAAAAAGACATACAATGTTCCATCATTATCAAAAACAAATGGCTCACCCAACAAAGTTCCACATGCATAGAATGAGCTATTGTGTTTACCAAAGCGCAGTTTCTAACTGCTACAGAGGAGTCAGCAAACTCTTTGTACAGAAACTTCATATTTCACGTTCTATCAACCAGATCATACTATAGCCACAACTAATTCTTCATCCATAGCCCAACGTGACAGAGACAAAAATAAACGAATGACAAAATTGGTCTTCAATAAAATTCTGTTTCTTAAAAAAGTCTAAAACTGTGACGATAGCTCAGTGGGTCAGTTCATCCAGCAATTGCCAAGCATGAGGGCCTGAATTCAATCCCTAGAACACACATAAAAAAGCTAGGCACAGTGGCACATACCTGTAATCCAAGTTGGATCCCCGGGGCTCACTGGCTAGCCAGATTTGCCTACATGGTGAATTTTATGTTCAGTGAGGGATCCTCTCCAAAAACAAGGTGGATCGCTTCCTGAGGAATGCCACCTAAATTTGACTTCAGTCTTCCAGATGCATGTGTACACATAGGAGCACACACACACACGCACACACACACATACACACACTTAAATACGAAGCTGGGTTTAATATACAAGTCTAAGTTTGTTGACACAATGTCTTGCATCTATCAAGCACTGAATAAATCTTTGAGGATTGCTCGGGCTCCCTTTCTGTTGTGATAAAACACCCATCAAAAAGCACCTAAGACAAATAAAGGGTTTACTTGGCTCACAACTCCAAGTTAACATCTAGAGTTTGGGGAAAGGCAGGTGCTCAAGAAGCTAGTCCCATCCCATCCACAGTGGAAAGCAGAGAGAGAATAAATGCATCCTCCCTTGACTGCGTTCAGCTTTCTTCACTCTTAGGCGGTTCAGGGGTCAGCCCATGAAATGCCACCATCCACAGTGGTCTGGGTCTTCCTAAATTAATTACCAGTAAACACAGACCCTCACAGGTGGACCCACAGGCTAGTCTGATCTAGATAGTTCCTCAGTTGAGACTTTTTGTCCAAGTGATTTGATGATGTGGCAAGACAGTTGGTAAATTACTCTTATGAATTCACAACAATGGTAGCAGCGTGCACAAAACTCATGCCTGCTCATGCCCGCTCATGCCACGTCCCCTGCAATGCTTCTGGAGGTCAGAAGAGGGCAACAGATTCTCCTGGAACTGGAGTTACCGTTGTTAGCTACCAGTAGGTGCTGGGAATCGAACCTGGTCTTCTTCAAGAGCAACTAGTGCTCTTAACCTCTGAGCCATCTCTCCAGCCCCTTCTTTTGTCTCTTGAAAAGTTGGTTTCCAACTCAATTATAGTTTAAGCATTCCTGACAATTCTTGAATCCAGGCCTTTTAACCTCCTCAGATATACACCAGGTCAAACCAATCCATCCTCTTATTACCTTTTACATTTTATTCTTTGAAAATTTCATACACGTACACAATGCATCTGGATCATATCCTCTGACTCCCCAGCATCTTCCCAAAGCATCTTCCTCCCAATTTCAAATCTCTTTATATGTGCAATTTTCTCATTCCTCTGGCTTCCATCTCTTAACCCACAATGTATCAAAGTCCTTCCTATGTTTTGAAAAGTCAAACAGCTGTCAAATCCATTTCTTGCTGTTTTAAACATGTGTATTTGTGTACATGCATATACATATGTAGGTGTATATATGCATATGGATTCCAGAGGCCAATTTCTGGTGTTATTCCTCAGGTGACAACCACCTTAGTTTTGAGACAGGGTCTCCCAATGGAACCTGGGATTTGTCTGTCACATTAGGATGGTTGACCAGTGACCAGGGATTGTCCTGTTTCTGCCTCTTCCCACGGGGATTACATGTACATGCCACCATGCCTGCTTGTTTTCAGTGTTGTATTATTTATTATTCTTATTTTATGTGTATGAGTGTATTGCCTACATGTAAGTACACCGATGTTGTGCAATGCCAGCCGAGGCCAAAAGTAAGCATCAGATGCCCCTGGAACTTGAGTTGCAGATTGTTGTTAGCCAAAATGTAGGTGCTGGAAATGGAGCCCTGATCCTCTGCAACAGCTGCCAGTGCTCTTAACAGCTGAGTCATCTCTCCTGCCCCCATGCCGGCTTCTTGAACCTAGGTTCTAGGGATTGAACTCAGATCCTCACACTGAGAAGCAAAGCACTTTACCAACCTAGCCATGTCCCAGTTCCTAAAGCCACCTCTTTTATTCCCCCCGTACCTCCTTTGCCTCATCCCAGCCTGCTGCTTTCTTTTGGGCCTTTGCTGCCCTTTCTCTCTAGCATCTGGGTGACCTATCACCTTTGCTTTCACTGTTCTTGGAATGGCTGATCCTAAAATTATGCTCCATCCTAATGCAGTTCTACAATTCAGATCTAGGAGCTCAGCGCCACAGGGCCTTTCTGAATGCAGACATAGTGACTCAGTGTGTTTTAAAATTAACTGCTAGCTCCACAAAATTTCTTTATATCTTCTCCATCTCCAAATTTGTTTTATCCATTGACTACATCCTAGTCGATCAGTGGCCTCTGCCAAGTCTCTCTCTTCCTACAAATGTAAATTTTCTTTTCCTCTACGTATCACAACTCCTGCCTTAAATTATCTTCTTCTTCTCTTATTAGGCCTTTTCAAGAGGGTTTTTTTTTTCTCACTTATCTTCTAATTTCAACCATTCCTTTCCAGGACATTATCATACTGTTTGTAGGAACCTTTGACTGTGGGATGCTCATGATATGCTATTATTCTCTTCAAAAACTGGTCAGAACTTTTCACTCTTTATTTGTGAGCAAAACCTCCTTACTCATCAAAATTCAAGATGGTCTCCAGGGTGAAATCTAGTTATCCATGTTATCTAGCCTTCTTTTAGAAGACTTCCATTCATGCTGATCCGGGTTCCAAATAAAACACTTTGTAGTCTGCCTCTCTCACTGAAAAGGAAGACACACCCATCTTAAAATGGACTAGGGGCTCTTATGACAGGTGTCATAGTAGTGCATGCCATGATTCCAATGCCAGGAGACTGAGGCAGGATGATCTTTAGTTCAAGGCCAGCCTAAGTTACACAGATTTTGTTTTGAAGATTTTTATATGGAATACCAATACTTATTTCAGAAATATATGAAATTCAATTCTGTAATTCAAAATTGACATTTTTGCACATAATCCCCCTTGTCTTCTAGACATGTAGATATACTTGACCTACCATTTTACACTCTGATTTTCAAATTATTGAAGATAATGTTGCTAAAAATTCATATCATAACTAGCCTATCAATACAGTCCAATAGTGAGTTAGCAGGGTCTAATTCATTAAGGTTATAGCTGCCTTTTTCTGCTGAGGACTGACCCATGGCAAGGAGTTGTTTTCATCTGCCATTTTTCATCATCATCATCATCATCATCATCGTCACCTCAGATGACCTAGAATTGTTTAAGACATTGTTTTCTTGCCTGTGATTGATTGGTATGAAATAATATTGTGAAAATTTTGCGTGTACATACACATCATGATTTTAGAGTCATAAAATTATTCCTTCAAGATAAGGTCTAAGAAGCACACTACATGGTCAGAGAATATAGACATTTTAATTTTATCACAGATCCTCACACCTCACTCATATACATGTCCTACTTTGTATAAATGTCCTACTTCCTCTGCCTAAAATGTCACTTCCAAAGAATACCCAGACTGACTCAAAACACTGTCTCCCTCACCTAGTGAAATCCTCATAAGCCTGCTTTTCTACCTCTTTCTACACACAGTTTATTATGGTTTCTAATCAAAATCAATTATGTTTTACTTGAAGAAAACCACCATGTCTCTTGGAGTCTCCACGTGACTGGAATATGCGGATAAAAATATTAAGTATTTCATAGAGTTGCTAAGTTACCCCCAGCTCACTTGAGAAGGTGCCTGGAAAATAGCAAGTGTGCTCTAGAAAATAAGATTAAATAAGGTGAAGTTACAGTTGAGTCCAATTCAACAGTTATGAAGCATAGACTCTATATCCATTGTTAGAACAAAAAAGCTTGTTTCCTGTCTTGGAATTCATGATGGGAGGGGGAAGAGGCAGATGTCAACAGAATAGTTCCTCTCTGGAGGAAATCTGAAAACACAAAGCACACCTCAGTGACAGGAAGAATTTCTGAGACCTCCTCCGAAGTGAGCTTGTTTGTCCTCTATCTTCTGGCACTTCAGACTCCACCACAAATACAGGCAGCTCCAACCTCTGACCCAAAGGCAGGAAGGATCCAAAACAAATAACACTGCCTCCACACAGTCCAGTGCCCATATTTACTTTTTTAAAAAATTATATATATATATATATATATTTACTTAAAATTTTATGTGTATGAGTGAATCCCTTGCATGTTTAGCTGCACCCATGTCCTGTAGTACAGGCCGCAGGTGTGAGACAAGGGCATCGGATCCTCTGAACTGGAGTTACATTAGAGATGGTTGTCATGGGAATCTAACCCAGGTCCTTTGCAAGAGCAACCAGTGCTCTCAACTGCTGAGTTCTGCCCACCCCCCAATTTACTTTTATGAAAAAGTAGGAATTTCAAGTGCCCCATTAGCATTACCTGCCACTGGATCTCTAAAGGAACTCCAGGAGGGATTTCAACTGAGGGACTGCGCAGGTCAGATTGGCCTGACACATGTTTGTAGGGGACCATCTTGATGGCCTCAGCTGATGCAGAGGACCCAGTCTTTCCCTGGCCAGATGGTCCTCAACTGTAAACCAGGTTGCCGTGTTCCTCCAGGGTGTCTCCTGGAATTCCTGCCCCAACTTCCCTCAATGAGGCACCTATAAGTGGAAAATGAACCATTCTTCTCCTCAAAGTACCTGTTGGTCATAACATTTGTCCCAGCCACAGAACTCTGAGAAACTAGACCATCAAGTAACTCTAAGGAACAGATTCTTGAAAAGCCTTCATTCTCAGAAGCCATCAGGTTTTGTATTTTAAGACATCAGAGAAAAAAAATGCTGGATGAAAGACTCAATACCGTGGTTAAATCCACATGTCTCCTGGTGATGAGAGCCACTGTGGTGGAGGCCAGCCAAACCGACAGGGAAAACACCAAGTTGATTTGCACATGGTACAAAGCTGAGCTCCAGATATCAATTCCTAGCTCCCTAGAAATCCCAAGATGCAAGGCTACATGTGTGTGGGGAGACATGCTAATGTCCCTCTCCTGGAGCTCCCGGTACCCCCTTTTCTAAAGCCCTTGAGACAGCTGCTCTACTGAGAATCTCTGTAAATACAATGTAATGCAGAGGCAGGACTACTATCCCGTGCATGTGGAAGACGCACATTCTATACGGCACATGAAATATCACTTTGGCCAGCTCTGTCTAGAGCTAAATTGATCCATATGACTGGAACTGTGCCCAGACCCTTTAACCAAAGGGAAAAAGAAGGCATCATTTTGAAATTAGCATTATCAATACAGTAATACGTTTTGAATGCTAGTTGGGCCTGACATAGGAAGTGATGTAATAAGGAGGTGCTTACTGCTTCAGCCCCTTGAACAGGAAATATTTTCCTTGAGGAATAGAATACTTGAAAACTGCAGATTGCATTTTAATATTAACCAGATTTCTACATTAAACATGATTTCCGAGAACAATTTGATTTTTCTTTTTTTTTTTTCCCTCGTTACCCCCACTGCACCCCTCAAGCAAGTGATCAGAACTACATTCAACCGCAGGCAGCTCCTGGAATAGACCCAGGGCTGACTGCAATTCAAATGTCAAACACTGTGCTGTTTGGGCAGCGGAGAATCACTCACCCAGCAACAAGTGCCAGTCACTGCTGCCCTGTCAACCTGGCTGCTGCTTGATGGCCTTAGATGGCTACAAACTCTCTTCCAGTCCTTTGATGATCTCCAAGTGTGAATTTTCAAAGCTTGTTTCTCCCTCCACGTGTTTAAGATGTGTAAGGGCAATCAACTTCTAGAACTTGCAAGAAGTCAGAAGAAAATTACCAAACCTGTTTTCGATTTTGGAAGGTGAGGAAAGGAGGTTTTTGCACTCCTAGAACTCATTTCTGCAACTAACTGCAGAGCTGAAAAATCTCTTAACTGGCTAAATGTATCTATCCCCAGTGGACAGATACACAAGAATTTAGTCTAAGCTACCAAAAATGGCCCCTCTTAGGGCAGCTGTGAGAGCAACGACAGCCCCTGATTGGTTAATGGAAGCACTTCAAGATTTATCAGTTTTGATTGCTTTCTTCTTTGGCAGCCAGTAAAATGGTGAAATAAAGGCAATTTAACCACAGTGGCGTAGAGACAGGGGAGCTGGTAGAATTGCTACAAGTCATGGGCTGTCATTTTCCATTCCTTGAAAGCAGATGGTCATGAAAGGGGGAGTCATAACCGAGGAGAAGAGAATCCTCCCAGTAGAGGCAAGGTGAGAGGCAAAACAATGCTGGGAGCTGATGTGTGCAATGGCATTGGTGAGAATCTTAATCGTAACATGGGTACTGATCAATGGCGAGCGATGGCTCTAAACAGAAACATGGCTAGGGACAGAGATTAGTGCGCAATGTGCTTATACTGCAGGCAGGAAGACCTGAGTCTGTATGTCTGGTTCTCATGTTATAAGCCAGGAGTGTGCACCGTAACCTGCTGCTATAGAGGCAGAAACAAGAGGATCCTAGAGGAACTCTGGCCAGCAAGTTTAGTGGAATTGGTGAGCCCCAAGTTCAGTGAGAAACTCTGTTTTAAATAAAAAGTGGATAATCCAGAGGAAGGCAATCATAGTTGGGCTCTGATCTCTGCATACGTACTCATGGGCACTTACACACACACACACACACACACACACACACACACACACACACCACACACCAGACCCCCGGAATCATACACACCACCACCACCACCATACACACACATGAGAGAGAAGAGAGAGAGTTTAAAGTCAGTTTAACCTAGCCAGGTGTAGTGGCTCACATTTATAATACCAGAGGAGGAAATAGGTCTGCCTGGACTACATAGGGAGTTATAGGTCATTCTAGGCTAAAGTTTAAGATCCTGTCTCAAACAAAACAGAAAAAAATAAAGAGGGGAGGCTCTAGGAAGTAGGTCGGTGATAGAGTGCTCAAGGCTCCGGATTTGATTCTCAGCGCCCTCCACCAATTATTCTTCACAAAATATAAGTATTTCTAGTAGAATGGGTAAAATTAAGAAGCTAAAATCAGGCCTAAAGTTGTCCTGTTGGTCTGCAGTGACTCCTGGGCTTCTCTCTCCCACCCCCAAATGTTCTTACGGCCAAGGGACAATATAAAACAGAGCTGTCTGTAGTCACCGGATTTCATGCAAGCTCAGAAGCAATTATACGCAGGTGGCATTGTTTTCTGAAAATAACACAAGCCTCTTACTGCAGTGCAGTGAGCGTTCACTTCTCCGGCAGAAAGTAATTGTTTCTTTAAGATCTCTCAGTCAGAGCAGGACTAGTAAAATTTGATGTCTTTATTAAAAATTTTTTATTTTTATTTTTGCCCATGTGTGTGTATGTCTCTGTATGTATGTGCATATGGGCACCCATAGAGACCAGGAGAGGGCATTAGATCCCCCAGATCTGGAATTGCAGGTGGTTATGAATAGCCTGATGAGGACTTTGGGAACTGAACGCGGGTCCTCTGCCTGTATGACAACAAACACTCTTAACCACTGAGCCATCTGTCTAGCCCTGATTGCTTGATTCTTTTATCTTCATGCAGCACAAATGCTTCAGAGGCATATATATTTTTTCTCTAAATTTTCATCATAGATATGGACTTACAAAAGAAAAAAAACTAACAGTTTTAGAAAACATGGGCTATTTATATATACATACAAATGTATGTATGTATATATACATATATTTGCATCTTACATCTATTTCCTTTGCAAAACAATGGGTAACCACTGTACTAGTTAATTTCAAATACCAACTTGATAAAATCCAGAATCACCTAGGACATGGCCCTCTGGTATGCCTGTGGAGGATTATTTTGAATAGGTCACTTGAAGCAGGAAGATCTGCCCATCCACTGTGAGCCATGCCATTTCTTGGGCTGGGATCCTTAGCTGTACTAAAAGGAGCAAGTGAGCTGAGTACAGGTATACATTGCTCCCTGCTTCCTGGCCGGAGATGCAGTATGACTTGCTTCAAGTGTCTGCTGCCTTGGCTTCCCCTCCACAACAGACTATACCTCAAACCGTGAGCCAAACAAAGGCTTTCCTTCCTAAAGCTGCTTCTGTTATAGTATTTTGTGACAGCAACAGGGAAAGTAACTAAGATACCACCTCACTTTAAAACATGAGAAAACAGACACAGAAAGACCCAAGTAATTCTTTGAAGATGAATAGAGTACCCATCACATGTATAGTCTTCAGCCTCACATCAGAGCTTGAACTCAGGACAGCTTGACCCAAACACCAGTGCCTCTTCTTCCTGTAATTGCTAGCCACATGAACACTAATTTTCTGTCATTTGGACCCATCAACAGTCTGGGGGCTCCTGGGTCTTGGTTCTCTCAGCCATTCTCACTACACTGACAAACATGCTGAGTGAGCCTTCAGCCTTGACATTATACCTTATTCTAACCACCAGCCTCTTAACAAACACTCTGGTGTCTACAGTTACTCAGCTGATTCTCTGCTCTGTATAGCTAGACGAGAACACAGCACCTGTCCCAACCTTCCTTCTACACTGGTTGCGTCTATAAATAGGTGAACTGTCATGACACCTGCTTCCTGCCTGACTTTATACAGATGGGTCTGTTTCCATGTATCACTGACCGTCTATCCCCCAGCATACCTCAGGAGGAAGAATTTTTCTTTTCAGGCTAGAAGTGGTTAGTGTCTGCAGATGATTTTAAATCAAAGCACCTAAAAATGTTTTCTATGACTTCACTATCAAAAGACTCCAAGCAAAAAAAAAAAAAAAACAACAAAAAAAACATGGAAAGACAAATATGTGTATGTGTGTATGTAATTTTGAAGCATTCAATGTTTCTTTCTAAAAACTTGGCATAATAAATACATTAAATAAAATTGTGTAGCATTGTATCAAGTGACTATTCATGTCTACAGAAATACACGCTCCAATTCCACAAAGTGCACACATTTTATAAGTAATATGAGCCGTTCAGCAAAATAATCAATATTTGGCTCTCTAAGTCTCATTATGCTAACAAGGATTGAAATCAGAATAAGTTCCCTAACTACAATGGAGCTGATGAGGAAAAATATTTGTATAAAATATACACCAATTAGAAATTAAAGATCACATGTCCACAAAATTTATGAGGAAAACTAACAGAATATTTAATATTTTAATTAACAAAAAAGCACAGCACATTAAACATGTGAAACATAACTAAACAACCACTTATGATTTATTATTATTAATTATTAAGGGCTTATTTTGACATTATTTTTTATAGAGTCTGGTTGAAACCTATGATTATTCCTGCCCCTATCGCCCAAGTCCTTGGGTTATATCAGTGCTTCCCCACCAAGCTTTGAAATAAATAAATTTTATTCCTAAGAGGATAAAAAACGATTCAGTCAGTGGTGGAGTTCCTATCTCAAAAATGTGAAGACAGGGCCAATGTGGTGGCGTACTTCTTAAATCTCAGCACTTGGGAGGCAGAAGCAAGTGGATCTCTGTGAGATCAAGGTCAACCTGACCTATATATTCCAGGTCAACTGGGGCTACAGGAAGACGTTGTCTCAAAAACAAAATCTAAAGAGAAAGAAGAAGAAAAAGAGCAAACAGCTGAAGGAAGAATAGGAAGAAGAAACAAAAGAGAAAATCAGAAATAATACAGGAAACCAACAACAGCACATCTCCTTACTTTGGAAAAGACAATAAAATTGATCAACATCCTCCTAAATTGATTACTAAGAACCACTAATGTCAGGAATAAAGGGAATCTCACTGCATGGCCTTCAGAAATCACAAAGGGCAACAACACAGTAATAGGAATAAATATGCCAAAGGATTTTGAAATCTCAGTCAAAATGAATACTTTGAAAAACAGAATTTCCAAAATGAATATGAGAAGAAATAGACCATCTAATAACCCCTTATTAAGCATAAGCTGAATGCAGAATGGAATATATTTGCCACAAGGAAATTTTAGTATCAAGTTGCATGATGGTGAATTTACCTAAAGTTTTGAGGGGGGAAAAACAGAAAAGTTATGCTGTGAAGTCTTCCCTAGAATGAAAACAAGGAGCCAGCTTTTTCCAGCACTCTAGAGGAAGCAGGTATTGAATTGACAATAACAGGGAAAGATTGGAGGCAGAAAGAAAGAAAGTAACAGATATACCAGTATCCCTAAGGGGTAAGGAAGCAAAAGTCCCCAACAACATTATGCCAAAATTAATACAGAAATGTAAAATGATAGTGTACTATCTAGTTTTGACACCCTAACAATATAAAAGAGACTTCATCTGCACCCCCAAGTCAGATAATGCCACTCACCATGTTACCAGAATAGAAGGAAAAAATTAATATTGTGTTCTCCATAGAATCAGAAAAGAAAATTTGATACAATTACAAACTCATTTTGGATAGAGAGGCAACAATATCCGTAGACTTCTACACAAAATCTTCTGCTATCAGACCTCATAGTAAAATATAGTTTCCACTTAACATCAAAAGCAAGACAGGGATCTCATTTCTGATTTCTCTTCAACACTGTATTGGGATTTTAGCCAATGCAGTAAGATGGGGACATTCAAACGGACACTGAAAACCAGCACATTGCTATTAATAGACATGTTATTATTCACAGGACTTTCAAAGAAAACCTATAATAAAGCCATAGGATCTTAATAATTCATTGCCTTTATGAGAATTACTAAGCATTGGGTAAATGTTATGCAATGAATTTCTATATACTTTAAAATTAACATTAGAAAATAAACTTTAAACACTGGGTGAGTGTTGTATATTGTGAGTGCTTTGTGATGCACTATGGCAGCTTCAAAAGATCATCTTGAAGATAATCAAGAGACTTAGATGACCCAGTCACGAGTGACATCCTCTATTCATGACAGTTGAGTCTTTTCTATGATGGACATCACTTGGAGCAAACAATATAGACATTACTCTCACAGCCAAGTTGAGATTAAAACATCATGACAGCCCTAAGTTATTAGCAATTATTAAAGATGATGTCATTTTCAGGTTGTTGAAACAGAATTCCAGCATGTGAGTGATGGACTGCCAATCACAAGAGAGATGCCATATATATTAAGGAGTTCTAGACAAAGAAAATAATATTGTGAGCCCTGAACTAGCTCTGCTAAGGGATCTAACATCTCTTTGTCACCTGCAATTTGTCATTATTATTAAGCCATGAAGTGAAAAGGTGAAACAATCAGTGTGTGTGCTTCAGTGGTAAGTTTATGTTGGAAGGAGATACCAGGCCACCAGAGCCGTTAAAATATTTTTTAATGAATTCATAAAGAAAATCCAGACATTTAAAAATAACAAGGCCTACAACAGTGCATTTCAGCAGGGTTTTCTAAAAGGGAATCAATATTTTTCCTTGAGACTTTCTTCCTCTCATTCTCTCTTGCATATACAGACCTTAAAAAAGTTAAGAGATCATTAGTTTCATCTTAAATACTAATGAGTAAAAAGCCAGATGTTTCAAATTTAGTGCCTAGATCTTTGATAGCAGGGCTTCTCAAGGAGGCAACCTCACCTCTGAGGTTCCAGGGTACATATAGCAGCAGGAGTCATTTTTTGAGTGTTTCCTAAGTAGATAAAATGACACAGAGGACAATAACCATCAGAGTTAAAAGTGATCACAGCTCCGAATTCCTTATACAAACATGAAATGATCATACTCCCTGGTTTTGATTTTCTTTAAAATGCATCCAACAGTGTAAAATGATTTTCCAAGAAATGCTAGCTCATATAAATAATAACAACAGTACACACTCTCCTATTTGTTGAATATAATACCCTACAACACAAGCACACTCAATCTTATAACAACTCCAGGAAAATGTCTTATTGCTGTTGCTCCCTTCAGAAGTAAGGAGATCAAGGCAAAATATTTAAATTGTTGTCATTGTTCTCCAGGTAATGAATAGTATGGGTATATTTCTTTTAGCTCAGGTTGACCTGTAATTCTCTATGAAGGCAAGGATGACCTTGGATGCCTGGTTCTCTTACCTTCACTTCTTGAATGTGAAGTTTATGGATATGGACCACCATGTCCAATGTACAAGATCCTAGAAACTCAAACCAATGCTTTATGTATACTAGGCAAGCACTCTACGTTAACTAAGATATAAGTGACTTACACAATCTTCTTGGAATAATTACAGTAAAAATGAAGTATTGGAAGAAAACAAAAGGACTCATTAATGATCTATATCAGCTAGGCGTGGTGGCACACACTTTTAATCCCAGCACTCAGGAGGCAGAGGCAGGCAACTATGAGATCAAGGTCAGCCTGGTCTACATAGGGAGTTCCAGGTCAGTTGGGACTACAGGGACACCATGTCTCAAGAAAAACTCATATCACTGAAGACTTAGAATTAATAACGTGTACTATAGAATATCTGAAGAAGAGGTTTAGATATAAACATATGAATCTCCTCTCTATCCTCTCTCTCTCTGTTCCACAATATCCCACACACATATATAACACTTTTCTTGCAATTATTGAAATAAAATAACATTAAATTCAAATCATATAAACTATGCATATTATTTATCAATCACAGAACAAAAAGCCCTAAAAAATAGCTTTGGCACAGTGAAAACCAAACAGCTTCCAGCCATTGAGAAGTAGGAAGAGTGACTGTAGTGGTGGAAACTGTGTTGGGTGACAGTGTAGAAAGAATACTAACCAAAGACTAATTCGCCTAAAGGTTATTTATTCCTGTAGAATTATGGAGCCAGAGATGAAAACATCCCTGGAATTCTCTGGATCGCTCCACCAGCCCCCACGGTTCCAGGGAACCATAACCCAAACAGTTCTAGATAGATGGGTCTCTTCTTGGATTTAAGGAAATCCCCAAGGTCTCAGATTTCAAAATTGTCCTCATTCACACCGTTCCTATTTCCCCAGCATTCGTAAATCTTTTTCTACTAAGCAAGCCTAGTATTCCCATATGAGTACAGGGGTTTCAAGAAGAAATATTATACAACCCTCTCTAGTTCTTCATCCAAGATGAGTATGCTGATGAATCCAAGCTCAACAGAATCATAAGAAAATACTATTTCCACCAGTATCTGGAGGCCAGTGAGTTCTTTGCTCATCATCTTTCCCTTCATGTAAACTGAAACAAAGCACCCAGGGTGCACACACTGTGACACACAGTCCTTCCTTCATGAACTTTCCCACAAACATAAATGCCTGAACGACCTCCTTCTCAGCCAACGTTACTCCATTTCCAAAGTGTGATCTTTGAAGCCATAGCACATTTTTCATATTCTGAGCTGTGCTCTTTAAGCACATAGATGCCAGAATCTCTTTCCATCTGAACATGTAAGTTTGGGGTCCTGGAATGTCAAATTTCAACCCGCACTTCTGGCAGGTCATATGCAAATTAAGCACAGAGAAGGTTACTATCAGGTATCAATTGGTTCTAGCTTGAAAAGGATTCTCTGTTCTGTTTGGAAAGAAACTTCAAGACACCTTAGTGCCTTTAGTGACCAATTCCATGCTATTTAAGCAGTATCCAGGGTGCCATGAAAGACTGATACTGAGGTTACCTACTCACATACCACTGGCCACTATATACTGACAGTGAGATGATGTTCAATTGCCAAACATTAGTTTGTTCAACATGCTAAACCTTCAATAAATACCTGCAGAAAGAGGCATCCCTTTCCTGATGGTTTCCTGGCTACCTCTGACATCTTGGAATTCTCATGTGAACGTAACACATATTTCTTATCAATAACAAGGTCCCCCTGACATTACAGATTCCTGCCATCTCTGGAGGGATCCTGTAACTCTCTGCAGTATTTATCATGGTCATACAGACCATGCATAAAAATTGGCTTTCCATGGAAAGAGATATCTTATGAAGTCTAATGTTCTAAACATCTTCCTATTTCTGTGACTTCTGAGACTTTTAAACATGATAAGAAAACACACCACAAATATATACAAACTTCATCACTACACAGGGGACATATTACAAGATATAGACAATGAAGACATAGCCTCTGATACATATTCTCACGTACTTCTGAAACTGAGACAAGCACTTCTGTGAGATTTAATGAACTTCAATGTGTTGGCTGTGACTGAATCTCTTGTTGGCTGCTGCTCGTATCAGACGGGCCAACTTGTAGAAGCATCTGTGGATTTTTCTGTCTCTACCTTCCTTCTCATCTGCTTCGTTACTACATTCAAGCAATTCTCAACATCGTAAAATTCCATCTAAAGCAGGAAATGACATGATTATTTCGTTTGTGTTCTTGTTGCTATCGGTTTCCGTGCTGTGAGAAGGAAATAAAAGTTGCTTTGCCACCAGTAATTTTAATGTCATGGTAAGGCAACTAAAATGGAACTGTGAAGATTACTTGTTCTCAAATACAAGATATAAATGTCCAAAGTTACATTACATACGGTAAACCTTCTTTTGTCCACTCCCGGAGGTTTTCAGATAATAACACTTGAGTATACAACAAAAATCAATGAATCTGTCTGATGATTTATGTCTCTATACTGTGTTCTGTAAGTACACATTACCATATATCTGTGAACTTGTACTCCGTGGTGCTGTAAGTATTTTTACTTAGGTTTGAAACCATCCTTTTCCAATGAAAGAAAACATTTTAATCTCTCTGCCCCTTCCTGTCTCTCTGTCCCCCCCCCGTTCCTCTCTCTCTCTCTCTCTCTCTCTCTCTCTCTCTGCACACGTGTTATATGTACATGTTTCTGCACATGTGTAGATCTGCATGTAGATAGGGTCTCTTATTGTTTGCTGCCATTCATGCCAGGCCGGCTGATCTATGAATTCCCAAGGCCTTCTGCCTTCCATCTTGTCATAGATGTGCTGGGATTACATACATGCATAATTATGTTTGGTTTTATGTGGGATCTGGGGGATCCAAACACAGGTTCCCACACTTGCACAGCAAGTGCTTTACCCAATGAGCCATCTCCTCTGCTCAGGATACATTTTTTGAAGTGTCTCAAAATTCAAAACCTCGTTGAAATTGTCCATTATGTCTCAAACTCTGGAAAAAAGCATGCGAAGTGGATAGATGCTTTCATGGGCTGCAAAATAAAATAGCATAGCTTTCGAATGATCGTTTGGTAGACAGATTTTCTTCAGATAATTCAATAATAAAGCCTCAGTCCTTAGACTGCAGCTTTCATTACAAAGCTGGGCCTCAAGTCATTGAAGGGAAAAAGGAACTTGTCAAAGATTTTATCTTGTGATTACACATCTATGCAGGACTGTAAATTTGTCAGAGAAATTCACTGAATATTCCTGAGGGACACCAAGAACATTTACAAAGGAAACGCCAACTCCGTACAAGTGTCAAAAAGGATAGGAAATCAATGTCTACAGAGTCTTTAGACTGTCAAAAAGACACACTTAGGACTCCTTTACCTCTGACTTCTTGAGATACCCCAAGGAATTTTTAGAGCCTCAAAAAGCAGGCTTCATTACCATCAATGAAATAAAACTTATTTTCTGCAGACTTCTTGATTATCACCCTTTAAAAGTGGCAGAATACTGATATCCCCAATACTCGTATAGAAGTTGGAGAAACCAAATCTAATTTTGAAGTCTAAAATTGCTAACTTCCCAACAAAACCAACAAGAATTACACCAGAGGACTACTTCGGCGCCTATAATGAAAAGCAATGCGTTATCTCAAAAAATCATTCTAGTTAAAGAAACGAGGGTGAAATGACTTCCATGCAGTCCTGGTGAGTCTCAGATAAAAAGCAACACAGTGTTCCACAGCAGCAAATTAATTTAGATTATGGCTACACTTATAATAGAACATCGAACATTCAGTTGTGCTTGGTGTCTGTGTGTGTGTATGCATGTGTGTGTATGTATGAGAGAGAGAGAATGGTGGGGGAGATTAATGTGTATATGTTTAAGTATACACTTGAGAGTGAAGGTTTAGTTGCACCTACATACAGTCATGTGAAGACCAGAGGTTGTATGTATCAGGCACCTTCCTCTATGGTTCTTCACCATTTTTTTGTGTGTGTCAGGGACTCTAACTGAACCTAGAGTGATTTTTCAAGACTAGCCCTAGAGATTCTGCTATCTCGGCCCCACCACTCTGCACTGGGTTTAGAGGGGCATGCAGATGTGATGTGTGCGGCTTTTTACGTAGGGATATGAATGCTTACACAGCAAGCACATTACAGACTCAGCCATCTTCCTAGGCTTAAACTGTGCCTTTTGTAGCACAGGAAGAATAGCCATCAAGGAGGGACACCCCACAGGGAACACTAAGAAGAACATTTTGCAGTGCCCAGACATGGCTCAGTATACACAGGCAGGCAGCTACTACGGAAGCAGAATTCATTGTTTGAGCTTGTGAGTAAGGTGCCTGGTAACAAGAGGCGCCCCTAGGCAGTGTGCTGTTTCCATTTCTATAAAATAGTTTCTCTCAATAGCTGCAATTGATTGGCCTTTTGTCACAGCTTACTATTCTTAAATGTACCCAATTATTAAGAATTTCCTGTAGTGATTGCAAAATATAGGTGGCCCCAGACACACTTCTAGAGAGTCAGTTCCCTGAGGAAGATGTGGGAACCCAAGATATTAGCAAACATCCAGGAATCAGAAAGCAAATGTTGGTCTAGGACCTGAATAGATTCATGAACTCCTGGTTACAACTAGCTTTAAGCTTCATCCCAGGGCTTGTGGCTTTTAAGAGGTGTTTATAGAAAACCGTCCATGTACTATTTACAAAAGGAGGACAGGGAACTTGAAACATGATCTGTTAAAGCTGTCTTTCCACATTTAGTATGGTACTACACTGTTCTGAATGACAGCTTCAGAAACAGCTTGCTCATCTTCGTGAAACTTGAACACAGACTAGATTCAAGTTGTCCTGGAAGCAGAATACATAAAAGCCATTTGAGGGGAATTCTTAGGATCATTGTCTTTGAAAGATTCAAAGAAGCATCAACCAGTAGACAAAAGGCCTTGGTGACAAGCAGGCCTCCCATCAAAGACATCCTCTCTGCTGCTTACAAAGGAAGTTTTGAGAGTCAAAATCTTCCAGAATTACCATGTTCTTCTTCTGTTCAATTCATGTTATATCAGCTGTGGGATGCCCTTCATGTTTGACCTTGAATACAGCAATTATCCTCTTCTGAGAGCAACTGTCCAGGAGATTTCAATCATGATCCATTGACAATCAACAACAACCTGGAAATGAGTCGCTTTTACATTTTCTGAGAGTGACATCTTGGACCCACATTACAACATCCTCTACAAAGATCAACTATCCATTCCAATGTGGCTCACCTTTGTTCAAATCTGATTTTATTGCTCTATATTTCAATAAGAAAACAAATAAGGTTGCGCCTCCGGTCACCTCTAAGAAACCTAAGAAGCTTCAAACACTTTAAGACTGGTGATTTAACAGTAGGTTTTTTTCACACTTTCAATGCCCAGTAAGGGAAGAGAAGGAGAGTCAACATATTTTAGCACTAAGATGTCAAGTTTCATTAGAGTTAGTTGTTCCAGGAAAGCAAAAGGAACTAAAACACAGAAACACTAACAAAGACTCAGATTACCAGCCTCTTTAAAAGCACTGACCATACATTAGTAGTTTATATAGAAAAATAAAGAAATGTACATTTTATTCATCTCAGCAAATCAGCCTTCTCATCCCCTAAGACCTCTGATCAATCATTTAGTAGTCAGGTAATACCACCAGTAAGGAGCGTGTCCAAGCTCACTTCTGGGGTTATATGGATTTCGGGTGTTATTGTAAGTCTTTATACTTCCACAAGGCACTGGGCAACATGCGGCACCAATCTGCCACTAAATAGTCGGGTTCTCAATTTTTCAACTGAAGAAAATCACACTTAAATCAAGTGTCAACAAACGTCTTGTTGAACCACAAAAGGCCAGATTGTGCAATCTGTGTTCCGGTGTGCTGTGTATACACAGAACCCAGTGTTCTCCAGCACTAAGTGTTCACCTGCCCTTGTTGACATGGGAGATATTGAAGAAAATTGACAACGGTAGATGGGAAATGGCATAAAGTTCCCAGTATCGCCTGCATATTCAATGTGAACAGAGACAGCTTTGAGTATGAATGACCATTGTTCTGGTAAATGGTCAATTTTGATTGAATCAAAAGACTCTTGAACCCAAGTCTAAGTCATTATGTCCCCTGAGAGGATGGAGATTAGTGGCTATTCTGTTCATTAATTCATGCCAAACTCCAATCTCTACGAGGTTGAGTTATTGTTAGGGAACCCCACTCTGCATGTCTCTGGCACCTGATGTTCTTTCTCCTTTGTGGGTATGCTTTCTCAGACTAAATGTTATTCTCAATTTTTTTCTTTCTTTCCACATTTCCCCACTGAATAAATTTATATAGCCCTGTGATGTGAATGCAATATGTATGCCAAGAACTTTTGTGTCTATGTCCCAGGTCTGAGTATATGTTCTGAACTATCAGTACCAATACTTGGATGTGTGATGGCAGTCCAGTATGTCTCTCACATTAACCTGGCCCACAACTGAGTCTTCTGCACAAGTCTCTCCCTCCCACAATCTCTTCTGCAAGCACTATGTATCTTCCACCCAATTTGATCCAGAAAAATATCATTCTGTATATCTTTCTGTTTTTACCTTTTGCTGTGTCATCTTGAGTCAAATCCATGAATGAGTTGCATTTTCCTATCTTTACCATATAGTCCAAATTAATTACTCTCTGTCAGCACTTGAATTCACAAGATTATTACAAGACATTAATAAATTCTGCTCCAGCTGTACCATTTTTCTTTGCAAAGAACTAAAATTATATTTCAGCAACATGAATCAGATAGCATTTCTTCTTTGTTCATGAGCCTCCAAACTGTTCCATAGTATTTATGAAACTAATCAAATTCCTTACACTGATTGCAAGACTGCATATGACCAATGTCATTTCTTTTCTGTCCAATTCTGACTTATCGATAGAAAGAACAGCAGGGTTTCTGGGTATTCTTTAAGCACACTGATGTGTTTGTTTGATGAGGCACAAAGTCTTTTCAACTCTATAACTTGATATACAATTCTCAAAATTCATGTTCATTTCCAACAAAGATATGTTGGAACTTTGTGACAAACTCAACTGGTAGGAAAATCCAGCCTAAGTAGACATGGAGTTATCGATTAGTTGATCTATTTACTTTGATATGAATATTCCTATAGTGAGCTGTAATGTTACAGGGTGTTTAACTATGGGTATCATCACACCACAGGGTCTTCCTCACAAATAACGCCTATGCATCTACTTTCCTTATTTAAAACAAAAACTTACGCTTATTGTTATTTATCTGCATGTATGTCTGTTTATATGCCACATATGTGAAGATGCCTATGGAGGCCAGGGGAGGGCATTGGATCCCCTGGAGCTGGAGATACAGACAGTTGTGAGCTGACTGATATGGGTGCTGGGAACTGAACTTCTCTTTTCTGCAAGAGCAATACACACACTGAAGTGCCAAGCCATTTCTCCTATTCCTAGCTTCCTTACTTAATAACATTTGTCGGCATTTTTCTGTGTATTTTCAAGGAAATGCATTTAGCTGAAAATGTGAATATTTCTTACACAAACTTAGCAAAGTAGAAATATGACAGGCATGATATATATTTCTACATTGTTCACTCAAAACACAGATGGATGTGTTCATCAGCTTTTTGTTACTACAACAAATACCAGGGATAAATCAAACTACAGAAAGGAAGTATTTGTTTTGAGTGATAGTTCTTTGGTGTTTTCAGTCCATGAGTAATTGGCTTCATCGATCTGAGTCTCTGGGGGTAAATCACAGTGAAGTGTGTGATGGAGTGGAGCCATTTACTTCATGGCCAGGAACAAAGGAGAAAATAAGAGACTGGGGTCTCATAATCCCCCAATAGAAATACCCTCAATAACCAGGATCTTCTGCTTGGACCCTCATCAATAGTTTCACCAATACCCAATAATGCCAACCTCATGGCTAAGTCTTTCATCAAATTAAAATATGAAGCATAAGGAGAAACAAAGTTTTATCAATAATATAGTCTACTGATGCTTTTTTCTACAGTGGATTCTATTGTATGGAAGCTTCTTAATTTCTATAGCTAGCCTTCTTTTACAGATACTTCATTGCTTTGAACTTTGTTCTTATAATTTACGAATGTTCAAATGTTCATTCATATCTTTAAAACTAATTTTAAAAAGACAATATACTACAGTGGAGAAGAATAGAGATAGATGTGTACAACGGAATATACAAATATCTCTTCTCTTATACATTTGCAGGAAAGAAAAATATTTTGTGTTGCCATGCTTCTACATATATTTTAAAAATTAAACTTTAGTGGGACTGGAGAGGTGGTTTAGCAGTTAAGAGCACTGACTGCTTGTGCAGAGGACCAGGGTTTAGTTCCAAACACCCACACAATGGACAACGACCATAACTCCGTCAGGGCATCTGACACCTTCTTCTGGCCTCCTCTGGCATTGCATGAATGTGGTGTACATACATGCAGACAGAACACTGTATATTTAAAAATACACATGAGAAGAAAAAATAGAATGAAAAAATTGTAATTAAACATTTGTGCCTAGCATGCTTTACAGACACATTTGTTTCCAATTTAATAGTTGATTTTGGCTTAAAGTATACTTTAATCTGCATGTTTATGATGTGCCTGTGTATGATGTACATGTATGTGTGTGTCTATGTGAGTGAAGGCATACACATGTCATGAAAGCCTGTGGAGAAACTTGACCGTCTGTCCTCTCTTTCCCCCTTGTTTTCAGAGACGGCCTGGTTGATCACCACCACCAACGCCACGCTGTCTGGCCTATAAACTTCCAAGGATTCTCCTGCCTCTGTCTCCCGTCTCCCCATAGGCAAACTAGGATTAGAGTACATGCTACCATGCCCACATTTTAACTTGGTTTTGGAGATTTGAACTGAGGTTCTCATGTTTGCCGGGCTTTACCCCCTGGGTTGTCTCTCTAGCCTACTTTTATAAGAGTTTGCTAGACGTTTTACATAATCAATATGTTCAATCTTTATAGTTCTAACTTTTATAAGATTTGTTTGATGGTAGAAATACTTCATACTCTGATATAATCGATATGTGATGCTGTCATGAATTTTCCATGTACTTCCTATAGATCAGCATACATTCAAATTTTATTCTCTTTGGATGAGATAAGAGTCCTGGTTGTCTCCAGTTTTCTCCCAGTTTCTACACAGTATTCCCATTCAAAGTCTACTTACTGAGTATATTTTTTCTGTTTTCTTTTCATTACACAAAGTACCGTAGAGTCCAAACTGACAAGCAGTAAAGGAAATTCTCTTTTTCGTTGCATACTGACTGGTGCCCAGTAGGATTTCTATTGAGACTGTCATCTTGTCTATTGTGTACTAGGCCTGGGGATGGATATTGGGTTGTCCGATGACACAGATATTGAGACAACAGCTCCTTCCCAGGGAGGCCAGGAAGGGCTCCATCTTTTCTCATTTGTATCTGAGGTGATGTGTACTTGACATACATTTGAGTGCAGGCTAATGGTTTGGACTTCCCTCTGCTTCCCTGTACTCATTTTGGAATCTCCAATATTAGAGAACAGCTCAGGTGGTAAAAATATGTGCAAAGAAACTTTGGTGGGAAATTCTTCTTTTTCACTGCAGACTGTTGGGACTTCTATAAGTAGAACTAGTAAATGCATGTATTATGTACATCCTTTTTATACCCAAAAGTGTGCTTCTGTCTTTATTAAGTGAGCCAAATAGCTTGGCACGTGCATTGTTGAACAGCAAGAGATCCTACATCAAACAAGTGAGAAGGTGAGGACTGAAACCTGAGATTGCCCCAAGACCTAAACATGACACATGCATGACTTCTCTCTCTTTCATACATGCACACACATCATACATGCACCATTTTGTGTTATCTGATTGTAAGTTGCTAGGTGACAAGTTCTGGTTGGAAGTTTTCATTTAGAATATCCATAACTATTTTATATATAATTTAATATTCTAATGGATTTGGAAGACTTGCAAATGAAGATAAGCTCTTGTTCCATCATAATTTTGTGGCATAGAATAGTTAGCCACAGAACACTTTCCTTGAAGAGCCAAGAGATACTGATAAAACAAGTCAGGATGTGGTAAGGGTATAACTAACTAATGGCGTAAGGAAAACCTCTAGCATATAAAAGCTAAAAAGCAGTTCTAACTACTTTTGATAAATTGTCTGGAATCTCTGATATTAGATAGATACTTGAGAATCATTGGTACTTTTAATATGCCAGGGTGACATCTGAAGACATTGTGGAGAATGTGACCTTTGACCCAAAATGAGTACATAGAGACCTGTTATGCCATTACTTGAGACTTAGAGGACTTATCATTAATGGTGCAATGAAAATCAAGAACAAAGGCAGAAACATCATAAAAATGTGGGAACAGTGGTTTTGAAAATGGAAATCTTCTCTGAGATTCTGGGATTCATCTTCCTCGTAACATTTAGGGAGGGCTCACAAGTCCTGGACATAGTCCTATGGGGTTTTCATTGACTTGGATAAGAAAAGCCTTCTTGCTCTCTTTGTAAATATTTAGAAGCATGGCAACACAAAGGGGCTACAGTTGAAACAGGAAGTTCTGAAATGGGAGGGTGTGGCAGGTAGTCTGTCAATTTACAACTTGTGAGGATATGCAAAAAGAATCCTGTAAATATTCTGTCAGTTTATTAAATGCCTAAATATTAAAAGAATGGTATTTAATAAAATAGTAAGAGCTATAAATCTTACTTTGGCATCTTTCTTGTTTATTCATCTTACGCTTTCAATCAAGGTACCCTTCGACTTTATATTTGATTCATCAACTGGTCTATGAAATGGCAGTTGTTCCTGTGAGGATCCCACCACATGGTCTTTTTCTTCCTTATAATCAGACCCTTAATTTACGGATTGAGTGGCCCGTACTCAAGTCAAGCAATTTTGACTAAACCAGTTCTTGAATCTCGTTTCACATGGTCTACTTCCTTTGTGGCAGGAGGACATGTAGTCCAGTGTGCTCAGTGTGACATAAGGGAACTCACAAAGAGTCATAATGAGCTGTTAAGTGGTTCTGACCACCTTCCTCTCTTTGCTACTGCCTCTATCTTCATGATCAGTGTCATAAGCAGCAGACAGAAAGAGTTTTTAACATAAAGAAGTAGAAAGACAGAAAGGTGTTGGGGTTTAATGGTTTTCACTGAGTCAATGGAGAAATTCTACACTTTCATTCTATGAGAGTTACAAGATCAAACTCTGCAGAGCATGTGGCCGTTGGTAACTCACACACAGAATGCAACACATGGGTGAGTAGAAAGTAACAGATTTCCCTCTGAGCTGATGAAGTTATAAATATACCTTATATACCTGGAGAATATGTTAGAAAAATGACCTATTTACTTTTCTTTCAATTATTTTATTGATTGATTGATTGGTTATGCGGGGGTAGTAATCATTTGTAGCTCACTAACTCAGACTGGCCTGGAATTCATGAACCTCTGGCATCACCCTCTGGAGTGTTGGAATCGCAGGTGTGTGTCCCCACATCCAATTCTCAGAATTTTTATGTTTTAAAGCATTTATATGTATGAGTGTATTGACTGCATGGATGTAATGTACCTATGTAGTGCAATGCCTGGAGAGGCCATAAGAGGGTGTCTGATCTCCTGAAACTGAAATTACTAGTGGTTGTTAGCTGCCATGTGGAACCTGGGAACCGAACCTGGGTCCTCTGCATGTCTAGCCAGTGTTCTTTACAGCTGAGCCACCTCTCCAGTCCTGTAGCTCTTAAGCTTTTTATTCAAACTGGATAGATTTAAAAAAAATTACCTATAAGTATAACAGGATAGAGGATGCCCTAACGGCTTGACAATTGTTCTTTGTGATAAATTCAAAACAATGGCATTTTTCCATTTATCTCAGTAAATTATTTTTTAAATAGGTAGTGGGGATATAAATTCCTAAAAACAATAACCTAGATTAGATGGTCAAGACTAGGCAGCCTCATCTTCAGTCTATGTCTTTGCTCAGAAACAACCTATGTATGTAATATATAATTAGCAAAGCATAGCCATGGTTAATGGCTGCAGCTGACAGAGGCAATACAGAAAAAGACAGGGTTTAATTCCTGATTAGAAAAGTGGGGCTTTTGGCCATAGAAGTGTTTGGTCAGTCAGTGGTTTAACCTATGAATAGATGGCAATTAGTTTTCAAGTTACTCAGTAGACTCCATGTTTAAGTCTATTTTTATTTTGAACAGAGTTTTAGGGCCCCGTGCTGATATTTTGATTCCCTGATAATTTGTGGTCTTGCTAAAGAGGAAGTCTTTGCCTCCTGGACTTGATTTGTTATTTCAAACTTCCAATTATTTCACACTTCCTCTGAGACGTTTTCTAATTGGGTTGTATTTTCTCAATTGAAATTAGAGCTGATCCAACCCTTACCTTACAATCTGAGCCCTGCTTCTAAAGATTAAAATTCTATAGTTGCTTTCAAATAGATGCTATTGTTTTGATAATCTTAATTTCATTTTCATGGGACAAATTACAACCCCCAAACAGTACGTAAACATTTTCTCATTCAATCCTCACACACATGTTTACCTCAATAAAGTTCACATAAACACTTGGAAATAATTATTTTTTAACGTTTAACAGACCTTGTGATAATTTTATCTATGAACCAACTAATGACTTTTAAGATTCTTGACTGTTTCCAAATTCATCCTTTCCATAGGTTAAAAAAAAAAAAAAATCCTGTTACTGTAAAGCATGACCAAATAGCTACTCAAAACCAAATTAGTCTAAAGCCAGGAACTTTCTTATCAGAACGTTAAGGAGGAAAAGCTTTACTCTTTTCTCAAGAGCAGAGCAGAGTGTGATCCCAAGTGTTCTAGCGCCTTGTAGACTGAAAAGGAACATTTTCAGTTTCTGCAATTTGATGGGAGTGATTTTCCATTATTTTCCACTTCCTGGAAAAATCTTAAGAAAAATAAAATCACAGCTCATATGTTCCATTGCCTTTGCCTAAATTGTTAGGTGTTCAAGCTGCCTTCTAAAAACACCTTAATTTTCACGTATGTATCTGTCCAGTCATGTATTTGAAAGCATGACTGGTTCTGTGTGTTTCTGCTCAATGAATCATGCTTCCAGGAATGTTTCTTGGGATAATTAGAGAGTTCATAACAGTTTATCAGACCCCAGTTGAGAAACTATCAGCTTAAAAAACATCTAACAAGTTCATCTCTTAAAAGGAGGAATGTCATGAGAAACAAAACAGCCATACTGTGCTTTCTTCCTTAAGCACTGCCCCACAGTGGTAATCCCTGGTCTAGTCCTTAATAAGACCTGTGCTCGTCCACTCCGAACAGGAAATACATTAGGGATCATGGCCTACCAATATGGCAATATGTTGTTTCAGGAAACCAATGCCAAAATCACCTTTAAAATAAACATTCTTTAGAATATAAATGTCACTTTTCTATTAGTGGAGCTCCGTTACTACTTAGTGCCTGATGATTCTCCCTGAGCTACATGCACAGAGACTTTAAAGTTAGCTAACATGGGGAAGATGAATAGGAACCATGCTAAGACAGGTTTCCATTGAGAAAAACAAGCCAATAACCTAAAACAGTCAAAAGGCACAGAAACTGCTTACTGACAAATCAAATCATTACACATGAACACTGAAGTTTAGCTCTACTTCCAGGAAGAAAAATAAGCAATTATACTCAACTAGTTGCTATTTCTTTTTTATAACAGTTCAGAAACTTGGATGGACAGAAAACCCCAGCCTTATTCTAGTTTGCTGCAGTGTTACTATATTTTTATGCAGGCAACAGTCTAAAAGAATGGCTGTTTGTTGGTTAGAGTTTACCACAGATCAGTGTTGTTCAAGAGAAACCGAAGTAGTCCACAAATCTGAGTGATATATACGATTTGAAATTTTCAAAAGCACCAGAAAAGGAAAAACAGATGAACATAGTTTAATATATATAGTTATATAACTCAAATGACTATAATTTTAGCACAATTAGTGCAGACATTATTAATGTGATATTGATATTAATTTTATCACAATTTTCTGGAGACCTGTTGTGATTCTTACATTTACATATATATTGGGACTAGTGACATTTTAAGGGCTTGATAGCCACCATGGCTGCTAGCTAATGAACAGGGTAGTTCTAGATTCTGGGAATAAATCAAGTTGCAGAAGGTAAGGAAAGAGAACATAGCAATGGGAGTTGACTTTTAATCTTAATAAATCTTCCTATAGTTTCTATTTGTTTCATTATTTTTATTTTACGTATGTGAGTATATTGCCTGCACTTGTGTAAGTGCACCCCTGTCGTGCAGTGCCTAAGGAGGTCAGAAGAGGGTGTCAGATATCCTGGAACTGGAGTTATGGATGGTTGCCAGCCACTATGTGGGTGCTGAAAATCGAACTCTGGTCCTCTGTAAGAATAGTCAGTGCTCTTAACCACTGAGTCATCTCTCCAGCCGTGGTTTCCATTTTTAATTATGTTTTTAAGCTTGAAATTTGTAAATGACCCAGAATATGAAGAGAAGCGCCAAATAAATAGTTTGGCTAAAACAAAAAAGATCACAAAACCATAGTACAAAAGAAACAAGTCGAAATGTACCTTGTCTCTCTAATTGTAAATGCAGAGTCTGAAATCATTAAAGGGAGCTTGCTCCATTTGTTGACTTATGAAGTACTTTTTGTAAGAAAAACACCACACCTGAAGTTCAAAGACTCTGACCAATGAGAAAATAGCCGAGCCAGGTGTCCGATGGAAATACATGCAGTAATTAAAATCATATTTCACAAGCATATTTAATGACATGGAAAACACTCATAATTTGTATTTACATTTTCTAAAAGTTTATTGCCATTCCCTCTCAATGAATGTGGAGGAACGAGGACTGGATTTACCCTCTCAGGAGAAGTAATATGAAAATCTCACAAAATACCTGAACCAAGATATTACACAATGTGCTTCGCAGCAACACCAACCTGTAAAGAGCTGAAATAAGCATGGGGAGGCTGGAATGAACCCAGTTTGCTGCACTAAGCAGATCCAGACTGCGTGGCAGGTAGAGGATCCCCTGGGAACCCATTGATCACACTGAGTAGAGGTAGCAGAGGATAGAAGTTGAAATGGCCAAAGAGGGAAGAAAGGTCTGCTCAGAGGGGAATACTGTATAAATGTGGTCATAAAGGAGTTTCCTCAAGGCCCTGGCTGATAGGAATTTGTGCACACATGGGAGAAAGCCTCCAGAGCAGGGAGAGACACTGAAGTGGGCAGAACAGTCTCAGGGTACAGGGTACAGACTGATCTACAGTCTCATAAGCAAGCCAGAGTAGAGACTTTCTAATATATAAGCTAAAATTATTGCTCTAAACATAGTACAGCGCTTTGGGGTGGGGAGAAGCTAGCCAAGAGTAAAGTGCTTAATTCAGTCATGAGGACGTGCGTTCATGTAGAAATCCAGATGTTGCAACGCATGCCTGTAATCCCTGTACTAGGGAAGCAGAGACAGAAGAATCCATGGGGCTACTGGTTACTCAGCATAGCCCAATTGGAGAGTCTTGGTTTGGGGACAGATTCTGCCTCAAACAATATAAGGTGAAGAATGATAGAGGACCAGCACCAACAAACTCAGGCTTCTGCATGGATATACAGGTGTGCACACACACACACACACACACACACAACACATTTAAGAGTACAGAAAAAATGTTACATCACAATGAAATACATTAACTATAAAACAAAAACAAAGCAAAGGGAACTCAGAGATAAGAAATGCAATCTTTAACATTTTAATTAAGTGAGACATCCACAAGTCCCTTGGATGTAAACATTCCTAGACCCCACAGGCTGTTTCTAGCATCCTTTCACACAGAGAAATAAACAGTCCTTTGAGAAATGGTTATCAAAAAGTCCTTTGATAATGAAGAGGAAATACACAAAAGGACCCTGGAGCACCTTACAAGGCCAGGGATTGAGGAAAGTGAAAATAATTGAATACACGGATGGCAGTATAGAATGTAGAACAGGAGAAAACAGAGGGAGCAGCCGGCAGCCAATGACGGAATCACTTAAAATAATGCAAAGTGTAACTGGCCATTTACTAGTCACTGATACACGGGGGGCGGGGGGGAGTATACATAGGAGATACGCTAATCTCCCAAACGCAAACTCTTCAAGGGATGTTTGTAGATCCCCCACCTAGCCCCACCTGGCTCCCTGCTGCTTCTGGGTGAGCAGTCATGGTTACTTCATTCAAAGAAACACAGAATAGGAAATGTAACGTCACACTGGATGACCTAAGTGACCACTACTGCCTCTGTAAGGTGTTCTAATTCAGCATCGGCAAGACTGAATCTTGTTAATATGGTGATAAAGACATTGTATCTCTGAGGATTTCTCCAAAGCCGTATCCCCAATATGATCATATAACATAAGACAGGTTCCAGGAGGAGGATTTCTAGTTGAATACACAAGCAGTGCTCCTCCAAACATTTTAGGTCCTCAAGAACAATAAGGCCAGTGACATCATCAAAGCCTGGAGAAGCCTAAGAATACATGGCAACTAACCAGATTATGGGGGCTTATCTTGACTCCCGGAACAGAAAAGGACATTGTGATAGGTTTAATTGTCAATTTTCCACAATCTGGAATCCTCTTGGAAGACGGTCTCAAGGAGGAATTGTCCAGATCAGACTGGCCCATGACCATGTCTGGTGGAAATATCTTGCTTGAGCGATTCAGGTAGAAAGATCCATCCTGAATGTGGACGGAGGCATTTCCCAGGCTGGATCCTGGTCTGTGTAGTAGCTGAGCACCAGCACATACACATGCAGTCTCTCTGCCCTTGACTGTGGATGTGACCAGCTGCTTCAGGTTCCAGAGGCCTGTGAATCCCTGACCTGATGGGAATATAACCTGGAAGTATTAAGTAAAATAAACCCTTTCTCTCCTAAGTTTGTTTCGTCAGGGTATTTTATCACAGCAATAGAAATGAAACTAAAACACTAATTAAAAACCAAAATCTAGAATAGAGTATGGTTAACACTGCTCATGCAAAAGGATCTGAGTTTAGTTCCTAGCTTTCCCATTGGGTGGATCACAACTCTCTTTAACCCCAGCTCCAAGGGGATCTGATACCTCTAACCTCCATAGACATACATACACACACACACACACACACACACACACAAACACACACACACACCATTTTTAAAAAGATTGTATAGGTACTGGTTCATTAATTGCAAGGATTGTATTACATGACTGGAAGATGTTCAAAATTGGGAAAACAGGATTTGGGGTGTTAGGGATCTCCATATTATCTGTACACACTTCCAGCATATCTATATCTGTTCTAAAAACATTTATTTGAAACATACATTGAGTAGGACCAATAGCATAGAACACTAATGTGAAGCCAAACCAAATCATCATGAGAGTGAATTATAGAGTCTAATGATGGACAAGAAAGACGTGTATCCACAGTAAATATCTTGTCCAGTAAGAACAAAATACCTTCACTCTCTAGATGGAAGTGATTCAAAGTAACCAACATGTCAAGAGACAGCTGGATGATCACACCCAAAACCATGCATTTTGTGGGACTGAGTCTCTGCTGCTGGAAGATTTGGTCTTCAGCAGAGGTCACAGCCAAGTGAGTCATCCTTGGTAGGGAAGTCTGTGCTATCAAGCCCAACCTTAATCTCCAAGGCTGTCACCCTGGACACTTTGCTCATCAGCCCACTGGAGAATAGTACATGTGTCTAGGGTACAAAGCTAACTGAAATCCATGAACAATTACTTTTGTGTTGTTGAAATTCTCCCCTGTAAAGTCACCCTGTACTGAGACTTCGTGTGGGATAAAAGAGCCTCACTCGTCCATGTAGACAGGTCTATTGATATACCTCGTGCTCAAATACTCATGACAAAAAAAGGTAAAACAATTCAAAAAATAGGAATAAAAGAGAATTCAACAGTGTGATGAAGGCCACTTATGACAAACCCACAGATGATATCTCTCGGAGAGAAATGACTGAACACGTTCCTCTAATATCAGCAGGAACACTAGGCTGCCAGCATTCACTTCTTGCTACGCAGACATGTGCTGTAAAGTCTAGTCAGAGCAACTGGACAGGAAAAAACGAAATAATAAGAATCCAAACTAGAAGCAAGTAAACTATTCACAGATGGCATGATTCCATACAGAGGAAATCCCAGAAATCCACAGAATTTAAATACATGTATACATACACATGCTAATAAATTCAGCAAAGTCGCAGAGCACAAGATCAATCCACAAAATCAGATACATGTCTATACGCTAGCGATGAAGACTCTAATGTTAGAGAGATGACAGCAGTTGCCAGGGGTCAGGGTCAGGAGTGAGGAAGAGATTTAAGGAATGATTTGGGCTGATGGAGGTTTGCATCAAGAGTGTGGTGTGGACACAGGAGCATGCATTTGCTGACTCTATGAATTATACATTTTAAAATGGGTTTGAAAATAAAGTCCATACTTAAGGAGCTGGAGAGATGGCTCAGCAGTTTCGAGCACTGACTGGCTGCTCTTGCAGACAGCCCAGGCTTGATTCCCAGCACTCAAATGGCAGCTAACAACCATCCTTCACACCATACTAGGGGATCTCACACCCGCTTCTGACTTCTGTGGGCATGGCACGTGTGGTGCATTTGAATACATGCAGGCAACGCACTCATACACATAAAATCAAAATATATAAATCCATAAAATTTCAGGCATAAAGTGCATATTTAAGAACATCCTTTTTAAATATCTGAAAGTACAGTGAAAGATATGAAGCAATGGGCCCCAAAGCGAGACACATAAAAGGTGGTTGTGAGTGACTGACACTTTTATGTATTTCTTTTTACTTTACATTGTTTATAGGGTGTCTCCATTACTTTTATAATCAGAAAAATGCTGTTTTAAAACTACATATATATATGATCTACTTTAGATTTATTTCCATATAAGATTTAGAATTTTAAAGTGCTGGCACACATCCTGTACAGCAGACTAGCCCTTGACCATGAAAGACAAAGAGAGGTACTACGATAGGTTGAACTCACATCAAGTGCTTAATGTGCATTTCACATGAAATCTAATAAAACTTTGTGTATCGGAGTTCTGTTTTTATATGTATACCACTGAAAAGGGTCCAGATATCTAAATCGCAACTAAAAATTCAAAAACCATGTCTAATAAAATTGTCTGATGTGTTTACCTAGAAATTTGGAAAGCGTTTTGACTATCAAAGCCATATGAAACATTAACAAGACAGTTTTAAAGAACTTTGTAAACAAACTACGTAGAGAGCCATAAATTGGGCCCAAATGATAACAGCCTGGCCCAGTCTTATCCTCCTTGTCCCAAAGAAAGATATACTGATAGAAGAGGAAGAGATGGGGCTGGTAGAGAGGGCTCATTCCGCAAACGTGTTTGCTGCGCAAGCACGAGGATCTGAGTTTGGTGTCTCAGCTCACACCTAGAAAGCTAGGTGTCACAGAGTGAGCCTGTGAAAGCCTGGGAGGCAGAGAAAGTGTCTCACTGAATGGTGGATTCTAAGTTCTGTGAACATCCTTGTCTCACACAATAAGGCCAAAAACAAGTAAAGGAAGATACCCAAGATAACCTCTGGACCTCACCCATGGCTGTGCACACACATGTACATGGTCATAGATAAATAAGAAGAAAAGGTGCCTGAACACAGACTAATGCTTATCCACCAGGAAAGAAAAGTTGGAAAGATAGTCACAAAACAGAAAAATCCCAAAGGTGGATCTTGTCTTCAACTCTGAAATTCTGGAAGCTGTAGTTTAGTTTCAGAAAGGCACCAGGCATCCTATCTCACACAACTGGTCAAAACACCAGAAACTTGTCCCTGGACATGCTGGTACTATGGGAAGGTAATTGAGTCAAGACATCTCCGGGGCCCAGGCACATGCTCTCAATATGACAGCAAAGGGTCAAAGCAGATGCACTCCAGTTCTACCACAGTGGACAGTACAGTCCCTCAGAAAGCTTCCTAAGGTACAGAGACATTATGAAACAAGCCCAACTTACGTGGGTGCAGCGTTAACATAATAACAGGCATAAAAACACATGTGCATTATCTGTACTCTAAAGGTTCAAGTGTACCCATGAGTTGGTGATGGAATGATTGGCAAAAATCTTTACAACAAGGGAACAGAGTAATTCTCAAACGTCAGAACGGGCCCACTGAAAACCCTGGTCTGCCTCTAGCTTTACTTGTCTTCTCCCACACTTAGCTGAACAAACATGAGTCTGTCTGTGATTAGCAAGAACAGTCAGGAGTGACCAGAGAGCATCTGCTCTGTCCCCTGAATAGACCACAGAAAGCACCCTGGCTGCTGCGTGTGCTTTAGAATCACTCCATCTTCTTTTCCATCCATGCATGCTGAGATCTAAGTTCACATTCAAACAAGATTTTCCTTCCACAACTTTACTATGTGGAACTGCTTTCTTCCTTTATCCCAGAGCTGGTAAAGGATGAAGATGAGTTCTTCTTCTTCTAAACCTATTTCAGTGATATTAAGTTTCAAGGAAAAAGCAAGTCCTCTTGCTCCATTAGGATCAGTCTAACAATGAAACAGGCATGAATTTGGCTCCATGGGTTTTGAGAACTCAGCTACCCAGGACTTTTAAAATTTGTAGCATGAGGTCAGCATGCAGACTACAATGACTACTATTATTGTGTCTGTGTGAGTTCAGAGGGTCTTGTGCATGCATGCGTGTATACGTATGGGAAATTCAGAGGTCACACCACTTGGGTGTAGTTCTTCAGGATGCTGTGAACGTTGTTACTTGGTTTCATTTTTTGTTGTTGTTGTTTTGTGGGGTTTTTTTGTGGGGGGGGGGTTGAGCTAGTGTTTGTCACAGACCTGAAACTTGCCAATTTTCCTAGACTGTTGATCCAGCAGATCCCAGGTGTCCTGTCTTTGCCTCCCCAGCATTGAGATTAGAAGTATATGCCATCACACCCAACATTTTTTGTGATTTTTCAATATGTATTCTGTGGCTTGAACTCAGGTCCTATGCCTTCACAGGAAGCCCTTTAACAACTAAGCTGTCACCCCATCCTCTGGGTGGCTGTTGCTGAAACAACTTTCATCTTAGTGTAAGGCACCAGTTCTTTGGGGAATCTTCATAGAAGAAACCACCAGAGTCACAATGAGAAAGACCCAGCACAGGGACCTGGAGCCCTCTACTGTCTTCTTCCTCTGAGTTATTTATACTTCAGGGGTATGTGACTCTTCAGAGTGACTTCCCAAGCTGTTGGCTCCCAAGTGGACCTTCAAATCCAGCTCTGCAGGCTGCTGAGCATTTGCAGGCTTTCATACTCTGCACTATAAATACCTCCCCAAACAGGTCCTCCTTTGTGTATGGGGAAGAAAATCAGCAAAATGGCTCAGGCATGATGTACTCATGTAGTTTTTTCAAAAACAGGGTCTTATTCTGTAGCTTTGCATGGTCCAGAACTCAAAGTATAGAGCATGTTGTCTTCAAACTCTTGACAACCTTCCTGCCTCAGCCTCCCAAGTGCTGGGATTACATACTAGAGAAACCACACACAAATTAATTTTTCATATGCACTTTGAAAGGAGAAGATGGAGCAGAGAGACATCCATGTCTGCCCTGACTCTCTGTGCTCAGAACATTCATAAGCAAGTTCAATGTGAAATACATGAAATACACTGTGTGTGTGCATGTGTGTGAGTGTGTGTTTGTGTGTGTGTATGTGTGAGGAGAGAGAGAGAGAGAGAAAGAGAGAGAGAGAGAGAGAGAGAGAGAGAGAGAGAGAGAGAGAGAGACCGAGACAAAGAAATGAGTACTTTTTACCCCAAATACAGGTTTTGAAACCCAGCCTGGGATACATTAGACCTTTCACTCTGGGTTTTTACTGGCAGTGATACTAAAACAACCTTCTGAAGAGTTACTAGTGCTGAATGCTAAAATCTTCCTAGCTGTACCCTGGGCCTCACTTTAAAGACACATCAACTCAAGCTTGGTTCAGCTAATTTTCCTTCTTCAATATACTTTCCTTCTACTGATACAAAACAGTGTATACAAGAACCACCATAAGCAGGTAAGATTTACAGAGACCTATGCCCATAGGAGAAAGAAATGGGCATAGAAAAGGGGAGGTTTCAGAAAAAAGGCTCTGTGAGTCAAGCCAAGGGCTACGCTATTCCTTTCCTCTTCGGGGACTCACACTCCTAAACGAAACGAAGGAAATGAACTTCTCAAGGCTTTGCAAAGTCATCGCAGTAAATGAATCAGTGTGTGTCTATTGAAATTCCGCAGATGCTGCTAGGATTTTAATCAAGATTTTTCATATATTTATTTATTGTGTATACATGTGTGCAAGTGTGTGGGGGGTGAGGAAGAGAGAGAAAAAGTGTGCGTGCACATCACAGCATGTTTGTGGAGGTCAGAGGACGACCTGAGGAGTTGGTTCTCTCTTTCCACCATGTGGGACTCTGGGATCGAAATCAGGCTGTCAGATTTTGTGGCAAGCACTTTTACTTACTGAGCCATCTCCCCAGCCCTGGGTCCATTTTGGCTTTTTGTTTGCTTTTTTTTCCCCCTGATATATCTAGTCTGCTGCTCTTGCCTCTTGTAAAATAAGTTGATTTCTTACTCTCTGAAAGCACACATGCCTTTCACTTACCATTGAGATCTCAGCTTAGAATGTTTCACATAAAATCATTTCCCTGGGCTCATCAACTGGCACTTGGGAATCACACATTCCAGAGAAGAAGGCCATATTTATTTTCACAAGCCCCATCACGGCCAGCTACCAGGGACTTTGTTATTCTCAGGAGCTGCCAACAGGTGACTGGATACTCCAGTGGGCTTGCCTGCTCCTCTGAGGTCCTTAATGGTTGGATAACTTGGAAGCAGGATTCAGAGGGGAAAAGCTTTGGCCCAGAATCAATAACAGTTTCCAGGGCTTCTTCGGACATTCACACCAGGGGTTGGTGCTCCAAGGTGTTCTTGGCATCTCTGTATCCACAGAAGAGAAACTCAGAGAGCATCGGGTATTGTCCACCAGGCAAGCCAAAGCTGCCAGGCAGCGTCACCTAAGGTTGCTGGATCCTTTGAGATTTAAACAAAATTGGCTCCAGTCCTCCTGCCACATCCTGTGGGACATTCCTAGCTTTCCCCCAAACTTCTGCAAAATACCAGAATCTCATGTTCCCTTGGGCATATCTTGCTGCAAATTCTTCTTTTTGCTGAACTTTCGATCTTAGCCCCTTTTGCATGTGTCCTCCCTTCTGTGGACATTTGCTCTCCTCTGACCCAGGCATGGAACCTAACTGTGTCTTTGGTTAGTCGGTTGTTTGGTTTTGACCATGGCCTCTATGGGAAGTGATTTTTTTGTGAAGGATTTGAATGTGAGGGAATTTATGCCACAGAAATGTTGATTAAACACAACAGTGGATTTTAATGGTCTTGTTCTTTTTTCAATTAGGAAAACATTTTTTTATCCATTCTTGATAGACTCCAAGCTTGTCATAATTTTAAAGCCAGTTATGACTGATGAAGCCCTTGCCATGTCAACTTTATAGAAAAACCTTGTCAAACTATCTAGTATAATCTAAGGTGCTTTTATCACTTTATTATTTTATTTTTGATTTTTACATTTAAAATATTTTTATTGTTTTTTAGAGAATTTCATAAGGGGGCAGACAGATTGTAAGAGCCAGAAGTATTAAATACAAGCAATCGGGTGGTCTGAACACCACAGGAGAGATGCACATATGAACCTCAGTGCTTTTGACACCATGCCCAAGCCAGACAAAAACCCAAGATGGCTGGGGGAGTCTCAGGAAGAAGCCCCAGTCTTAGCTTAGGAACTATTAGCACTTCATATCTGCTAGGAAAAGGAGAGTGGGTTTCTTTAAAGGTACAACACCTAGTAGGCTGACCAGACTCCAAAAGACTGGCCAATACCCAAGAGCAATTGGTGAGTTCAAATTAGACTTGACAGGCCTTTAAAAGGAAAAATTGAGGACATTAGGTTGAAGGGTGACGAAGTAGGATAGAGTTCAAGATGGGGAGGTGGGGGTCCTCAATATGATCAAAATACATTGTATGAAATTCTCAAAGAATCAATAGTCTTGTCAGAACCATCCCTCAGGCACTCTGACCTTCAGCAGTCCTCTTTGGTTCCTGCCCTGTCCACGAGTTCTGTTGGTCTCTGCTCTCTCCTGCATCTATGCATTTAGCAGCTGAAGGTGTCTTTGTTTCGTTGTCTGAGCACACTCTTTTCTGGGGTCCTCTCTTCCCAGAGTCACTTTCCTTTGGGAAGTTCTTTGCTTACATAAAAGCTATTGGTTTCCAACTATTAAAATCCTGATACTTTAAAAGTTCTGTTATATAATAATAAACCAAGACCTCGCCAACCCTTGCGGACCGTTCAACAATGGCATATGGAGTGTTTAACTTGAGGTTGTTCACACTATAACTATTTCTCTTGGGGGCGCTCTTTAGTTCCAGCTCTGTTATTCCCATCCATCCCGCTCAAACTCTGAAACCTAGAAATTTTAGTGTCCTAAAAGCATGTTTTCAATAAGTTCTATCTTCTGAGCAGCATAAAATTCACTTTTCATTTAAATGGCTTTACTGAGAGCACTCCAGTTTTTCCCAGCCTACCCCTCCCCCACCATGGTCAGGCAACTGGCATGATCCAGCCATGAATCCTGTGTAGACTCTAGTTAGTGTAAGACTCTGACTTTCTAACTTGATCTGATTTTGGGGAACACTTTCACTTTTCAGCTTGTGCCTCCACTGCAGATGTCAGAGTTTTTCTCTGTTCTCTGTTTCTGTCACTTGTTCCATTTCATTGTACTGTTTTGTATTACAAGGCAGTGCCTTGCTGTGTAGCCCATGCGGGCCTCAAACTTACGATCCTCCCATCCGAATCTCTCCAGTGCAAGATCACAGGCCACTACCACAACCCTTGCGGCTCTCTGCTCTTGACAGTAAAACTACCTATAGATAAAAAGAAACTCGGGATTTTTTTTTTCCTGAATTCTGGAAGATGGGAGCAGATGAGAAGACATGGAAGAGCACAAAGATAAAGCTTTTACCTGAGCAGAATATTTAATCCGGGTTTCCTTTATTCTGTTTTCACTATGCTGTTCCCATTTTGCTTTCAAATTTGATTTTTTAAGTTTTATGATGGACAAGGTAATGCTGAAGTACCAGCTCTTAACTGACAACCGATCTCTCCAGCTCTCAACTCTATTAATTCAATCAGGACCAGCTTTTGTTACTTACAATAAAGAAACACTACCTATCACAGCTTCCTTTGCGTCAAAGTTGGTGCACTTGGAATTAGACGTTATACAAACAAATATGTTCCCAGCTAGATTATGAGTTTCATGAGAGCAGGTAACATTTTGCCTTAATCAGTCTTAACACTGGGATTTGGGCCAATGTGTGACGCATGGTAAATCCTCAGCACAGAGTGATGTATTAGGTCATATAAAATGTAGTGAGCTCAGCTGAAACACAAATGGAATTTGAAATTACTCCCCTACTCTGGCCCTAATTCTGTTTCTCTACAGCTCTCAATAAAGTTGGGCATCTCCTTCCAGCTTGCTGAACTTCAGATACCTAGTTCACATGTCCTTCAGTTCACTTTTACTAGGTACAGCCAGAAATGGCTGATAATTATGCCCTAACCCTACCCATGCCTTGGCAAACTATGGAAGGCCAGTGTACCTGAATACAGGCCAGTCCAAACAGGAGCCTGAGATTAGCACCCAGCACACAGAAAAGAGGAGTCTTGTCCCATCTGATAAATAGATCTAAGCCAGCGGATGCGGAGATGTCCGTGAGTCAGACTAAGGGAAAGAGAATCCAAAGCTTTGCTATGACACTTGTCCCTGAAAGAGCAGTGATTCCTGTCTCTCTACCCAGGAGGGAGGAAGGAGACGAGGGTGACAGTACCAATGATCTACCTTCACTTCACTAACTGGTGGTCACCAACAGACAGTCTGTCTACCTGGGTGTGATCATCGCTGTGGGACAGGACATGAGCATCCTATCTGAAAAATATAACTCCCACCCTACTACAGCATCTTTATGGTCACATCCTGTATGGCCCCGGGACTACAAATAAAGAGGATGAAGGTGTGACATTTGAAGAACTGAAGCCTAGCTAATACAAACAAGTTGAAATATCCTTGCCTAAAACTCATTACCTGTTCTATTTCCCAGATCAAATTGACCTCAGAGCTTTCTACTAGAGAATGCTGTACAATGAACACCATAAAGCGCACCACATGAAAGCAGGCTGCAGGCATGTACCAGTGTCCAACTATAAACTGCCTATATTATATAGTCTGGCAAAAGGAATTAAAACTCCCAAGGAGATCTTCAATTTGTAGATCATAAATAAAATTCAATTCCAACATGTTATTCTGCTTCATAAACATTCCTCTCAGATGTGACCTGAGTGCTCCCCAAATGGCTCTCTGAACGATCCCTGTCTCCGTTGGTCATCTGCCTGCATCAGTCTTCATAGTGTAAATCACTCTGGCCCCAAGATCACTGTGGTTCACTTTTCTACAGACTCACATTTGTCCACAAAGTTTAGAAGACACAGACAAATTATTAGCTTTTAGCCTGTATAAAAATTATTCCAGAGCCCAGTACATGACGAACTAGTCCAATTTTCTGGCCTCCAGCCAAATCGCATAAATTTCTTTTGATATCAGGAGGAAAACAAGCTAAGCATTTTTAAAAGGGAGAGAATATTGGTTTCTACCCTACTTGGTCTCTGCCAACTCAGATTCTATGACCTAGAAAGCTAAACTCAAGTGGGAGAAGTCTCTGTTCGGAAGGCAGTCTTTCCATGGAATATTCCAGACAGCCACTGCTTTGCTTTGTAGACTATTTGTTTAGATGTCTGCTCCTCTTGCACCATCACACACCAGGTCACCATTTCTTGCATATGGTATAAATTCTGATTTTTGAAACCCCCTGACTCTCTAAATGTCCTCTGAGCCTTTTATCCCAGGCTGTTTGAAACTGAACTGAGGGTGTTCACATTACCGATTTCTGAGACAACGAACTTGCGTTCCAACCACCTTCCGTTCTTCTCCTCATGTCTCATTTTCAGAGAAACCTCAAGACTTAAGCTTGCCCCACGCTGTTCTGAGCACCTTATCCCCCCTGGAGGAATGTTCAGTCCATTCCCACGTGGCTGTAGATATGCAGGCATCCTCACTAGAGCCAGAACTGGATTCTTCTGGTCTCTTCTTTTGGCTACCACCTTACTTCTTTGAAGAAAATGTGATTGGCCTTAGAAATTATAATTATAATTTGGACCTCTTCCTTCCCTCTTGTATCTAAGCCTAACAACATTCCTTTCCTACATCTCAAGACCTGTTTTTTTTCTCTTTTTTTTCCATTCTGTTTCTCTTTACTTTGGGGTCCTGAAACTCCTTTGTTCTAAATATACATTTCTGCATTTTGTTTGTTGAAAAATATAATCCCTCTATGAAGAGACTATTCACTGGGTCTTCAAAGTAATCTCTTGGTCACCTTTATCGCAACACCTTTGACCCTGGCTGCAGGGGTTAACTTCACCCCAGGGTACCCCTCCCATCAGTCCAGGATCTAGCCCAGGTCTGGCTGATGATGTAATTACACCTCTGTTTATTACATCTTAATTGGACTATATTTTCTTTTATCATTGGCTACCATAATCTCATATGCCCTCAGGGACAAAATGGTGACCGATATAAGGAAAATGGAGACATGGATTCACTGTTAACTGAAAAGAGCAAGCTCACCCAGGGTGACTTTGCTTGCCCAGTTTTGGCTAACTGATGTCCAGTGGATTCACTGATACCAAAGTTCCCATTGCTGGGATGTGTTCATTGAAGTGTCTAGTTGCTTAATTTTCACATGAATGCTTTTTAAAATACATATCAGATCTGATCACGTAAGCCAGAATCAATACAGAAATGCCAGCTCAGATGATAATATCAGCTCTTGTAACACATGGGGAAAAGTGGACAGACACCCAGGTGTCCCTAAGACATGTTCTTCTAAGTGTCACTTGGAATTGCTTCCACAACTCTTCCTGTGTCATGCCTCATATACGGGATATTTGAATAAATGTAAGGCTCTTCTTAGAGCTTATCTGACACAGAAAGTAGATGTAATACTTCCTAAGCCCAGTGAGATGAAAGGTTCAGATAGAGATAGGGAAAGGGACTGGATCACCAGGGAAGACCTTGATGCCAAGAAAAGTAAGGGCCCTGGCATGCAAATCATTCTGGAGAAGGCAGCAGAAGACATTGGAGGAAATGGCCTCTTTTTCAGAGCTAAGGACTATCTCATGTGCCACGTTTTCATTCCCTGTGGTACTCAATCCAGCATTAATCACAATATAACCTAAAAAATATATTTTAGTGCAATTTGAGACAATGAGACAATATAACATATTATAATTCTTTTGTGTCTGTGTAGTAAGTTCAAAAACCTGTATGTTTTTGGTGTTCTGTCCTTTGAGCTTCACTGTGATGTTATGAACAGGGTGTGTTATCTATTTGAGAGCCACGATCCTTCTTAAAACTGAAGATGAGGCCAAGTTCATAAGTGCAGGTCCAAGACTAAAACTTCTTCATGGTGTTTGTTTTCTTAAAATCTGAATGGTTAATTATATTCAAAACTAAATTGCATGTCTTTTCTCCACATGAGCACTATCACAATTTATTTTATTTTACATCAAAGTGCACTTTCGTAAACTGTGTCAGGCATGAACTACATCTCTGACTCCTTAAGAGAGAAGCTATTAGAAATATCACTTGTATTGCCTCGGGTAGTAAACCACAGTCATTTCAACTCAGTATCACCCTGAAACAGACTTTCTGCTCCCCTCAGATGCATCTTCACTCAGGAGAAGATGGAAGTGTGTTATAGATTTGTGGAGCTGAAATCTAAACCTGGCCTTCAGCTGTGCTGGTCTTGACTCTCCCAGCATGTTTAGAGATTCCTATGACAGTCTTCCTTTCTCCAGTATCATGCCTGCAGTCCCCAGATCAGACTAGAAGTTAGAAGTGTATCAAAGCAAGATGATTTTAAAGTAACAAATCAAATAGAAAACAGGCATCCTTTCTTAAATGTTTGGAGGTCCCCAGTACTTTCGTTTTGACGAAAGAGTCTGTAAAGAAATGAAAGCTTGGGTTTTGTCCAGTATGCCACCTTGAGGAAGGCAATTTTCCTCTTTGAATGTTGGATGTCTCATCTATAAAATGGGCCCTTTGGGTTAAATAGTAAATAAAGAGCCCTCCCAATCAAAACTTAGGGAAAAGCAAATGCAAATCAATTCTCTGTATCTAGAGAAACACTCCAGATAGGCACATTAAAGAAAATTTCCTACAAAAGCCCGAGATGTAGTGACTATAACACACTCTCCCAATAGGAAGGCTTTACAGTGTAGGCAAGCTCAGACAATGTTGAGGAAAGGACATAACAGATTTTACACTGCGCTGGAATGACAAAAAAAAAAAAAAAAGATGAATGTTGGGCTGTGACCAAAAAAAATTTACAGAAGTCCTTCTTTTATAGAATACAGAAATATAATTTTTCTTTAAACATTTTATTTTATTTTAAATTATGTGTATGTGTATAGAGTTATGTACACATGAGTGTAGGTATCCCCCAAGGACCAAAAAGGGGCATCAGGTCCTCTTGAGCTAGAGTTAAAGGCAGTTGTAAACCACCCAATGTGGGTCCCAGGAACTTAATTCTGGTCATTTGTAAGAGGAGTAAGCACTCTTAACAACTGAGCCATCTCTCTCCACTGCTCTGAAATTTTCTTTTGAAACAAGTAAGCTCAAGTTATTTTATCACCATTTTCTTGAGACATAATGAATACACCATACCCACAGCTCACCCATTTGAATTATATAATTCAGTGGGTTTTAGCACACTAAGAGACATGTACAACCATTACTGGTCTACTTTATGTCATATTTATAACTCAAAAAAATTCCCTAAACATATTTGTTGTCATCTCCAGTCTACCAACTCTTCCCCCAGACTCAGGCAACTACCAATGTTCTGTTTCTATGAATTTGGTAATTCTAGACATTTTATAAAAAATAAAATTAAATAACATGGGTTGTGACTGGATTCTTCTACTTAATACCATATTTTAAAAGTTCAACTATGCTTTCTGGTAACTATTCCCTTTGCTGTTGTTTGATAAATGTACAATGTATGAATACACCATATTTTGCTTCTCTGCTTTGCAGTGGGTAGATCGAGGTGGAGTTTAGTAGTGTTAAGCATTCATGTTCAAGTTTCTGTGTGGGCTTGCTTTCCTTTTTTTTGGTCATGTACCAGGGTGGAATTGCTGAGTCAGGGGCAATTTTATGTTTAACCCTTTGAGAGGCTGCCAGCTTGCCTTCCAGTGTGGCTGAACTACTGAGCGCTCCCACCAGCAGTACCTGGGGGTTTCGGGTCTCAGAATCTTTATCCATACTTACTAGAGCCTACCTTTCAATTACAGCAGTCCTATGACTACCTCCCTGTGTTTGGGGTTCATATTGCTTGGTGACAAATGGTATGAGCGGAAGTTTCATGTGCTGGTTGAGCATTTGTTTGTTTGTTTGTTTGTTTTCAGAAATATCCAGGGGTTTTCCCCATTCTTAATTGGATTGTTTGTCTTTTTATAAGTGTATTGTAAGAATTTATTATATAGTCTATGCATAAGTACTTTATTACATATATGATTGACAAACCTTTTCCTTTATTCAGGAAGAAAGTTCAGATTATTAACATCACAGAACAGAAATGTCTTCCAATGTAGACTACAGCTTCTGTACTCTTTTCTGTAGAAATTAGTTTTCAACTAATATTTTAAAACTTAGGTTTTAAACTATGATTAAAGCCTCACCCAACATTGATTAAAGCGAGACTAAGTGCCCCAAAGCACGTATGCATAGATAGCACTACAGAAGGGAACGTTTTCTTACCCCAATGAGACAATAGCCACTTTGATAAATCATGTTTTACCGATTCACATACTGGAATTGTATCCCATAATAAACCTCGGAAGGCATCGGGTCACAGACTGTAACCATTAAAGTGATATTGTCTGACGTAGAGACTACGTTAGATATATCCTAAACATGAAATATGTCTAGATAGTTCAGAATCTCTCGTGATTGATCAATTAACTACATCCAAAGACAAACCTCCAGGAGCCCAGAAGACATGCAAATACTAGGTCATTAAGGCCAGCCACTTTAATGCTTGTTCTGTGTTTTGCACAGAGGAGTAAAGTGCCATTCGCTAGCACGGCCATGAACACCGAACTATTTAGTTTCTGAGAATATAGGCAGGCAGAAAAAGATGTCATTAGACCATGGAGCTGAGAAAGCATAGTTATTTTTGCCAAGGAGAGTCCAAAGTTGAGCGGAGTCTCCTCACTGCCCATTTCTGCTCTGGCAATCCCTGCTGGGGTGCCTTGTCCCAATCTTACCTTAAAAATCCAGTTTGTTCCTGGTGCCCTGGATGCTGGCACCCTTGGGAACAGCTGAGTACTCCTCCACTGGGCTGCAGCACAGGCCCTGCGTGGAAAGACCTGGGAAACATTAGCTTGCTCCTGGTCTGGCCATAATGAAAATAAATGAGGGTTTCCATTTAAAGTCGTTACTAAAAATTTGTTCTTTCCTCCGTTCTAATTCCGAGACCCACTTGCAGCTAATTAGAACGGTTCCCAGCGTGGTCTCCCAGCACACTGCTAGTGTAAACACCAACCATCTGAGTTTCATTACAATAAAGAAATCAAATAAACAGTGGACCAGAAAACAGTAGTTTGGGCATGGCTCATTACAGCACAATGCAGCTAACATTCCTCATTCGGGAAGGAAAAGAAAGCATCAGGAGACTGAGGCCGAGATCCAAAGCTTTCGATCCCTATTAATGATGGAAGTGGGGGATTATTTTTTACCATTAAAATTTTCTGGAGAATGAAGAGGGATTTTTTTTAAGTGAGAAGGAAAAACGAAGTGCTCACTGATCCTTGTTGTAAACGAAGAGAGAAGGTAATTATTTGTTTTGGACTGTTCATTCTTTCTCCAGTCCCTTATAGGCTATGCTGTTTACAATTTAAATAAGGAAAAAGAAAAAGAAGAATATAGTGTCTATTAATCAGCTTAGGGCTTTTATTATTGACTTCAGATACAAATAAATCCTTGCCAGCATAGGCTGGGTAGAACAGTGTGATTGCTACTATTCAAAAAATATTTTAAAAGAAACACACATATGTCACTCTTATTAAGGTATGCTAGTCAACCTATTCTCATTTATATTTGGAAATAGTCATATACATAATAATGTTTAAGGTTTATCTTCATTCTTTGGTATAACCTTGGATCCATCAAAAGGAAGAACATAAAAGATTTCTCTATCTAAAATTTAACTCTGACTTAAGTAGCTATAAAAGTTCAAAAACATTTTCTGCACTTGACTCACAAATTTAGTAAAAGTACAGACTCTCCAAAGTGATAACTATTCTACAAAGAACATGTCAACGAATTCCTGGGTCTTCTGTCATAGGATGCATATCCACATGACTGTGGCTCAAACTCTGGAGTGGAAAGGTGGTTCAACTGTGGCCTATCTTACCTGATAGAAGTCATTCACTTCTCAACTGAGAATGGGCTTTGGTGACAATGGTTCCTGCAGAAACATTTTCTGTTCCCACTCTAAATCAGTCCATCTGTGCAGGGAGCATATCAGGGCTCCTTAGGGTTATAATTCTTATGAGAAGACTACGACAGCTATGGAAACACACTCAGAAGGTTCCAGGTTTGGGTTAAAGATAAAGTATTCCTCAAAGAGCCCATTCTTGTTCTCATCGTAGCCACTCTAAAAAACTATTTCATAAAATGGCCCAAACCAAGATCTCAAATGACATGAAGCCAAAACTGAAGGCAAAAATCACCAAAATGAAAATAGTACAGAGGTGGATCATCACAGAAAGCAAACAGAATTGAGTAAACGGAGCCAAAATGCAGGCTCTGACACTGAGCCCTGTTGGAATTTGTGGAAGGAAACAATCACTCATCCCTGAGCCCAAGAAAAAAAGAGAGAGAGGAAAGAAGGAATGGAAAAGAAGTCCTGTGTGAGCAGCAGCTGTCTTAGGGGAAAGTTTCAAAGAGTCAGCTTCTGCATAGCAATTTCAAGGGTTATTTCGGAATTACTTGTCAATCTATCATTTACATGTTGAAAGAAAGCCCAGGTTCAAGAAAGTAATGCGAATATGGAGAGAAATTAAAACTGAAGAGAGCCATTTTTGATATCTGCAAATGCTATGGTTTCATGGTTCTCTTACACATTTTACTAGCAGGCTAAATTCAAAATCATATACCTATGCCCAAAAGATATATACACTGTTTAAGGAGATAAACAGTGAGCACTTCTCTGGTAAGTGCCAGATTCATTCACTGAGTTAGTAGGTGAAATCTGTAGCCTGTGTCCTCATATGTAGCCATGAGGGAGATTCTGAAGAGTTGGTTGTGGGGGACGGTGGTCATCCAGCTTAGAGCAGTCCCCTCACTGTGAGGCCACACACTTGTTTTAAGCTCTGCAGTGTAAACACTGTCCTCACCTGGTCAAGTTGCTCCAAGACAGAGAACGAAAGACAAAGTCATCCCTAGGGAGGACTAAGTCTGCTTCAAATCATGAAGTCAAGAAGGCTCATAGTATAACATTGAATGGACAGGCTGTACGATCTTTTCCAAAGTTTCCTGTGCCTGCATCCATATTTTCTCAATGAGAAAATCAGTCACTTCACGAATAACCCTCGGCATCCCCTTGCCCTTGTCAGTGCATCAAGTACAGTAGATAATGATTGTCTTTTCAAACCAACTGCTACTGTGAATTTCCCAGAATAGCATGGTGAGGCAGGTAGATTAGCCAGTTCTGTTGCAGTTCATAGGGAGAGGGGTGGCCAAACAGAGAACAAACGCGAAAAGCTGCTGAAATTATTTGATCATTCCTCTTCTCAACTGCCTATAGCATATGGGGGGTGGTAACCATATTTAAAGATCTATTCTATGATGTATGCATTTATGTGTGGTGCATACATACATATTGCTATCCTCAGAGGCCAGGAAAAGGCATCTATCAGGTCTCCTGCAGCTGGAGCCACCTGATATGTGTGCTGCGAACTGAACTTTACTCCTCTGTAAGAGCAGCAAGTACTCTTAGCCACTGAGCCATCTTTCCAGACCCTATACAAGCTAATTTACTTTGTCTCTATAGCCCTGCTGTGAGAGCCGTACTGTACAAATGATGCTGTCCAGAAAACAGAGACATTCAGAGGCATAGGAATGGGTACTTCAAATCAGAATTACCTCTGTTTCAAAGGTCATGCTGTTTCTACTACCCTACATGCATTTGTTTTATTTTGCGTATAATATAAAGTATCTACTTCGCCCTGAACTAGTTTTCAGAAAATAAATACACTTAAAGAAATCATTTAATGGAAAGAACATGAAGTCCTGAGGTCTGGTGACCTTCAGAACACACTGGAAAGCCTCATGCTCTAAGAAGTAAAACAGAAAAGCAATTGATAGCTGAGAGGCAGCTTCAGTTTGTAAAATGCCAGCTTGATTTCCCTCAGCTTCATGGTTCCACAGAGCTCCAAGCAGAATGGGTTTCCCAGAAACTGAAATCATCCAAAGAAAGTAGAAGATGATATATAACACTTACACAGGAAACAAAGAGGATGGGAGTTTCTGACCATTCTGCTTGGTGTTATTCATTCTAACCTTCAGACTGTCACTGAGAAACACTGAAAACTGGACAGGGCATATTGTGATACAGGGGAACGTAATCAGGAAATGTATTTTCTGGCCTGTGCTTTGCCAGCAGCTGGCTCCTTTGGAGGTGTGATAACCCACTTCCACACTCCTCTACTTTATAGCTACAAAACTGAGCATCTAATCTCAGCTCTTCCTTCCAACTAGGATAGTCCCTTCGTCTTTGAACCACACAAGAAAGACACTCAGTATTTCCTACCTTGATTTTGATGTACAATTACTCTTCCTCTGGAGGAAGAAAATCCTGGTCTTTTAAAATCCCATGGCTATCCTGAAACTGGATATACAGACTCAATTACCCAAGTTGACACAGGAAGGCAATGAATGCTATCAGAAGCCAACAACATCAAGTTTAAAAGCATGAAGGTGGGTGTGTTCGCATGCTCAGTATGTGCATGTGGGTAATCCAGAAAAGGTCACAAGTTTGACCTTCTGGAATCTGAGAAGGTTCCATCCACAGAACCTGCTGTGATCACATCTGGTAGTTCCTGACCTGGGTCAGTGGGAGGAGGACATTCTCTGTTTACTAAGTCTTTGGTTTAAACCATGTGCGGTTTGGACTATCAACAATCTACTTCAATCTCATCACAAAACCCTTTAATGATTTACTTTTGCACTGTCCCAGGTCCATCGAGCCACAGGAAACCCAGATCCTTTTGTTCCATGCTGAAAGAATGACAGACAAAATACAGATGGGTGAGAAGCCACCCTGAGGAAGCCTGTGCTGCTCCTGCTAAGCGTGCACGGTAGCCAGAGCTGTGCTTTCAATGTCTGAAGAGATCAGGAGCCAGGCTGCTTGCCTCCTATGATGATGTTCTCTTTAAGTAACACATGTTAACATATGTGGAGCTTTTACCTGACTGGCAACATGGCAGGAAAAATTGTTGTGAAAATAAACATGGTGATAATTGGGTCTGGAATGTCGTGTGTGTGTGTGTGTGTGTGTGTGTGTGTGTGTGGTTTCATTTGCAGTTCTGTGTGCGTGCATGTCTGTGAGTGTATGTGGAGGCCAGAGGACATTAGCTGCCATTTCTTAAACACTGTCTATCTTGGGTTTTTCTTTTGGTGTTTGTTTGTTTGTTTGTTTGTTTGAGACAGGTCTCAACCTGGCCTAGAGCTCACCAATACGGAAGGCTGACTGGCCAGTGAGGCCCAGGTACCCACCTGTCTCCACTTCCCCAGTGCTAAGATCAGAGGCCCATTCCACCACATCCGGCTTTCTTATGGACTGTGAGGCAGTGAACTCAGGCCTTATGCTTGAAAACTGTACTTACTGAATGATCACCCCAGCCCTGGTTTTGATATCACACAGAATGGTAACTCGAGTTCCACCTCATAGTAAGAAATCCTTCAGATCCAGACAGACTGTGTTTCTGTCCTGCTCAGGGATATGATTATTCAATGAGTCATGGAGATAGGTTTCAGCCAATGACATGATCCATCCCTCCAAGCACCCAAGTCAAAGCTCAGAGTATTATCCTCCCCTTGACCTTCTAACTTACCTACTAGTTCTGCCCAAGTCTCCTCTCCATCTCCCCTTCATGGACTCATTTCGTGCTTCCTCACTGCCACTGCTTCCCCAGGGATGCGATCCCCAGTGGTCTAGATTCCTACATATTCTTTCAGTCTTACAGAAGACATGGTAACTATAGCTAAATGGGAGTGTGATTACATTCATCCACACTAAAACCTTTCAGCGTTTCCCTGTGTTCATGGATGCTCAGTTGATGTACAGTCTTGGTGACATTAATTGAATACCCGATGTTCCTGCAAAGCTGGCTGTGCACAGAGCAGAACACTGAAAAGTTCTGCATATACAACTGAAAGTCAATAAGAGAAGCAAAACTGAGCAAAGAAACAAAGGCTGGAAGCATTGAATAGCATTTATTATGGACCTGCTGATTGGAATCCTTCATTTTATTGGTGATCTCCCTTTTAACCTGTCATGGGAACCTCTCAGGAAGGATTAAGTGCTCTCAGGCTACAGACAGAGAGGTGGAGTGCAGAGACCAAATGGCTTATTTATAGACAGTTACATAAGTACCAGGTGCCAGGCCCAAGCTGCATGCCTAGTTCCGGTATCTCTACTTTGTCCTCACCTCCACGTAGCAGATAAACGAGTCTTTGGTGCCTTTCCCTATGTTCTGTGAACTTCCTCTCCACTATGGCTCATGTCCTTGTTGCAGTCTAAATTTACCACCTGTAGTGGTTAATACTGATGGTCAACTTGACAAGATCTCTAATCACCCAGATCAACTTCTGAGAATGTTTATGAGGTTGGTATTATGGTTTGTAGAGTTCACAGTAGTAACATCATGATGCCTAACATCTCTTCCCTCCCTTCTAATGGCATCTCTGGTACCATGAGAGCCATCCAGCAGTGAGAAAGAGTCCAGCAAATTTCCAGTTTGTCTTCAACAACAAGGTCTTATCACCTACTTGGTGGGCAGCCAAGACCAGTGGGAGCAGCCTTTCTATTGTTTGAGTGACCATGCAAATATAATTAAACTAGATAGAGGACTACATATGAATAGATCTTTTATTCCTTTTTTATCAAGTCAGGATCCCACTATGAAGCTCTGAATGGACTTGAGCCCAGTAGGAAGACCATGCTGGTCTCTAACTTGGAGCAATCATCCTGGTTCTGTTTCTGAAGCATTCAAACTACAAGAGTGCACCACAGCATCGAGTGTGGACAAGTGGTCTTGATAGAAGCAATATTTAGACCTATCGAACCAGGAATAAGAGAATGCGTCTGTCTTCCTGTATACCATGAGAGTACAGAACAGAGACATTCTATAAAAGAAAATATTTAGCTGATACCCTAATGAATAGATTTTTTGCAAACATATACATATATTCACACACACACATATAATATGTATATACGCATGTTTCCAAATAACATATATTCTTTAACTGTCCTAAAAACAACAGAACCTCTTTTCTTAATTTCACACATATAGGTTTTCTTTAGATTTCACAAAAAGTAAGGGAATTAGGGGGCTTTAATGTGAGATGTATCATTTCTATGTAAAATTCCCCACACAACCTGTCTTTGGAATCAATTGTTCTCAGGAAAGTCTGCATCATGGAACTATAAGTGACTTTGTTCTGATCTTCCACACCAAACAAGAAAAGGCAATTGTTGATCCTTTCCTCCATACTCAGTAAGTACTAGTCTTAACGCTACACTCCAAACTATCCGTACAACAGAAAAAAAATATGTAGGTATAAAGCAAACTGGGAAAAGAGAAGCAAAGAAACAAACTGTATAAAATGACCAAGTAGGGGCGGAAGCTCTGGAGTCTGCACAGGCAGCCTGTCTGCAGAGCTGTGCACCACACTAATGTATTCACCAATATTCCAGGGAAGGTGCCCAGAAAGCTGAATGTTTGAAAAAGCCTGAGAAGAGCCTCATGTTCACCTTGGTCTGAGAAGCACTGCTCTGGCAGTTTTCTGTTGGAAAGTGTACTGACAAATAGACTGTGGTTCCTCTCACATCTGTGCTAACATTGCATTAAGTGTTTAGCAGTTAGGGAATAGGTTGCTCTTACTTTTCTTTAATTTGTCCTAGCAAGCTTTTCACTGCTTAATCAGCATGTTACTATGAACAGTATAAATGGTATCAGTGTGCCAAAACACATCTGACTTCAGTAACAGTAAGTACCAGGGCTACGAAGGTAGCTCAGTGGGAAAGGTCTTGCTCCACAAACATAAATACTTGATTTCAGATTTTCAGCACCTATGCATAAAGTTGGATATGGTTGTGCATGCAGTGGTAACCCCAGCATTGTGAGTGGGAGAGAGGAGGAATGGTAGAACTTCCTGACCACCAGCCTAACTCCAAGTTTGGAAGAATCCCTCTATAAGCTGGGGAGGTGGCTCAGAGGTTAGGAGCACTGGCTGCTCTTGCAGGGGACCTGGGTTCAATTCCCAGCACCCACATGGTGACAAGCAACCATTGGTAACTCCGGTTTCAAGGGATCTGTCACCTTCTTCTGGCCTCCAGGGGCACAGCAAACACATGCTGCACTTACATCCATGCAGGCAAAACACACACACACACACACACCATGAAAATAAATAAATAAACAAACGCTTAAATATAGAGACCTGTCTCAAGAAAGACAGGGAAAAACCAGGGCAGCCAACGCCCCACAACCACCCTTGCACACACACAGTCATAGTCACCCACACAAACGTGTGTGGATACCACATACATACTAACATAGACAGACACGCACGCACACACACACACACAAGTGCTAATGCCAATGATACTAACGATCATAGCTTACTAAGTCTCACTGAGTAAGGTTTTGTATTTTATTTATCTTTCTTGCAAAATTTTCTCCATTATAAGAAGATATAAATTGAGTCTATTCAAAGGTTCCAAATGAAGCCTGGTTTTGAACACAGCTGTATTGACCTAAGAGTCCTTCACTTTTCCAATCATTCCAATAGCTCCACGCATAGTGTGCCTGTTTTAAATCCTGCCTTGTCTGTATTTTATGGATCAAGAAAGTCAAAGTCCTATTTAGTGAGGTTCCTCTTCAGAGACCCTGACATTTCCAGAAAAGGTAGATAAAAGTGATTATGTACCTTGTAAGGTCTCTGAAGTCACAGAGAATGGATTAACACAACTGACCTCTGAGAGAAAACCAAGGTGAGGGCATCAGGGTGCTGAATGGAGGAGCTGTAGGGCAGGGAAGCGGTGCTGGAAAGAAGGTGCTGGTGGCTGATATCTATAAACTATCAGCCAGTGAGAATAAAGAAGGACGCTTCCCTGGTGTTGGGGTAAATTTACAGAGTTTCTCTCTGCCTTGAGGAACGTGCCTCCATGAATGTGATCGACACAGACGAAGCCAATAGAGTCAACTACTTTGCAACCAACCAGTGACAGGCAAGAGGGTCCAGTGGGAAAGTAGAAAACACTGGGTAGGAGACACGGGTGGGGCGCCATGGATCCCCATCTTGGGTGTGTGTGCTGGAGGTCCACCAGACTTCTGATCAGAAAGCTGGCTACCCCATATGAAACTTCTGTCTCTCCATGGGGATGAATCCTTTGTAAGTAACCTAGATTAAACTAGTTTCTCCAATTGGAGAGCATTCTCAGGTAGCTTAATTGGTTCAGACCTGGGGGTGGGATGGGTCTGAAAACCTGGCCTCACTGTGAGAGGAGATTCTTAAGACACCTGGTTATCCTGCACCCCCAGAGGGCCAGCTATGAGAGCTCTCGGGTAACAGCAGTACAAGCACACTGAAGTGGACTTGCCCAGGCTCAGTCACTGATAAATACTCGCTGAGCCTAGACCACCCATTTAGCCTGCCTAAATGTAACCCCTTGTTACACATTATTAACACACTATTATATTGTATGGCTCTTCTTTCTAAATCCACATAATGACAAATCATCTGCATTCAAACTTAAGGTCACAAGGAAGAAGGTCACAATATGTCACATTTCCATGAACCTTATATTTCTGGAAATCAGATACATGAAGGGGAATTTATCTAAGTTTTCAGAAGCCCAGAAAGAACAGCTGTGTGTATATTCCAGAAGGCAACATAGTGAGCCCCAACATTTACTACTTTAGGGGAGACAAGCTAACTGAAAATATTCCTTCTGTCTTACAATTCTTTTAGTCACCAGAGAAATTTTAAGCGACTATTTTCTTTGGTTATTCTTTTCATAGACAGTAATATGTTTCTCAGATATCAACAAGGAAAGAATAAAACACTAGTTACAAGACTACTCTTTTGAATTTTTTACATTTATTTATTTCATGGAAGGGTCACACTGTATATGGAGGTCAGAGAAAAACTTGTGGGACTTGGTCTTCTCTTTCCGTTATGTGGAATCTGGGAATCAAACTCAAGTCATCAGGCATGGCAGCAAGTGCCTTTTACCCACTGAGTCATCTTGCAGGCCCCGAGATTCCTCTTTTCAATATTGCACAACAATTAGTCTTGTAGCATAATATGGGCATGAAATAGCAGCTACTTCTGAACTCCAGTTCCTAATACTAGTGAGGCTAAGCACAAAACATGGGGCCCACAGATGTGTCCTGCAATGTTATATGCCTTGATCTGAACAACTTTTTACATGGCTGAGGCTTGAACAATTTTCTGAACTTCATACAGAATTTGTATAAAACACTACAAGCTCCAAGTTGATGACTAAGAGCATTATCAGATAATGACAGTTAAATAGACATCACTTCATATGCTTATGATAGTCACTTTATGCTACGGGTTGAGTTATAAATCCACACAGATGTGGTGATGTCCTAACCTCTAGTATCTGAGTAGGATCTTAATTGGACATAATCAAGTTAAGAGTTCAAGGTGGATTAGAATAGGTTCTATCCCTATGACCTGTGTCCATTTGTGAAAGCAGAAAGGTGGACAGAGGGGGTCTGTAATAACAGAAGCAAGGACTGGTGTGCTGATGCATCTACCACCCAGGAAATATGAAGGACCACTGGCAAACCAGAAAATAAAGAAAAGAACTGAACAAGGTCTTTCCTAAACCTTCACGGGAGAGGGTGAGTTCAGCTGTGCTGAACACCTCATTTCTGAATCTCTAAGTTCTAAAACTGTAGGTGAAGTTCACATTGTCTTAAGCTACTTGACAATTTGTTAGAGCAGCTCAAGGAAGCTCATTCACCTTCACAAGATAAGCACTGTTGTTCCTAGGCTATAACTGGACCAACTAAGGATCAGTAGGTCAAGCAACTAATATCTAGAAAATGTTCTATCTCCCACGCAATAGCAGACCTGTATGTCTTCAAAGAAGGACTTAGTAAATACATTACAGAGATACATGCCAGCAAGTTCCATATGAGGACCATGCCCCTGTGCTGTTTTTGCTGAGCCCTTAATCTGTTAACTAGCTTTGAAATGAGTGAAGTAACAAAATATTTAATGATGTCTAAGTTCACTTAGACAGTGATTTCGTTTTTGCCACTCCCTGCAGAAGGAACTCTATTTCGGCGCTGGAAGATAGCTGAATTGGTAAAGTGCTTGCCTTGTAAGCATGAAGACCTCAGTGCAATATCCAGAGCCCACATAGAAAAGCCAGGCTCGATGGTCCATGCTTGCAATGTCAGAACTAGGGAGGTAGAGACAGGTGGATCCATGGTGCTCATTAATCAGTCAGTCTAGTCTAGTCCAAAAGACTAGTCTCAAAAGACTAGTCTCAAAAACAAAGTGAATAGCTCTTAAGGAACAATACTCAAGGTTGTCCTCTGACCTCCACATATATGAACTCATGCAAGCACACACACACACACACACACACACACACACACACACACGGGACTCTAGTCTTAATAGCACTCAAAGTACTTCTTCCAGATGCTACTGATGAAGCCAAGTCAGCTCCTTACTTTTGTGACATTGACCAAGGTAATAGTCCAGGCCTCTCCTGGGTCTCCTGACTCTGGTGGATGGGCTCATCAATAGGCACCATCACCCAAGATAATTCAGTCAGGAGCAGCCCATTTTTCATAGTTGTTCATTAACCTTTCTTCATTAGCTTCTTTTTGCCCCCTTCAAACATTCAGGAAGAAAGGTAAAGTAAAAAGATATGACAAAGATAGGAGGTAAAGATTCTGTCAACCCCACAGTCACAGAATCCCTGAAATTAGTCATGGGTGAAACTGGATGTAGCAGATCTCGCTATTTACAAAAGACATGAAACCACCTTCTCTTGATTCCAGAGTTTCCAGCATGCATTTTCTGTCTGTTCTGAGTCTGAGGTCACAGGTTTTATCAACTATCTCCACGCAAGTGGAGTCTATATCAGAAGTAGATCTTGACAGTCACTCCCAGCTACATTGTTAGAAAAATCTGCAAGATCTGCGGCAAAAAGTGGGGTTCCCTGGAGTGTTTCCCCTGATGCTCTCTTTAACAGTAAAGAAGAAAGGTGGTGAAAACTCGGCTTGCTGAGAACATGTCACAGTGTTATGTTGTCCTTGGGGTGGGGGGTAGCTTCTCCAACAAAAGTCCTCCTTTCCCCCTCCAGAGACTTTGTCAGAAAATAGCACAGAATCGCAGCCGTGTAGGGAGGCTCTTTACCTGACAGATGGCGTGGCCCAAGTTCAATGGTGTGATGGCGGGCTGTGGGGTTGGGCATTGGTGAAAGAGAGGAAAGCATGTAAAACAAAGGAAGCATAGAAACACGTGCTTCAGAGAGGAAGAAGACCTTTACAGAACCCCAGCTGCGGACCCACACACTAAACATCTCAGAGTTCAGAAGAAACCCCAGCCCCCATAAGTTTATACATTTGGAAACTGCATCATGGGCAGGGGTGGGTAAATTAATTTTCCGAGATGGCAGCATTAAGGAGCTAAGAGACCCCCAGTTTTGTTTATTTTTTTCCTTTCTTTTTGTTATGAAGATAATAAAGGCACACATTTTAAAACCAATTTACCCTCTAATAATGTTGAATCATTTTTAAACCACTGTTTACTTTTCCAGTTTCTTTAATTTGGGTAATTGCTTAGTCAACTCTCAAAAATATATATTCTGTCTTAAAAAAACAGCCAAATATGACGGATTACCTTCATTTTCATCTAAGATTTGGCATGCAAGACCCAGATTGGGTATTCTTCCCAAGGCGCCACACCAGCCTTGGATACTTAATTAATTTCCTTTAGCTGGTACAGGCTTGTACTTAAAGAGACAGTGTCCCATTTTGATGGCTTGCTTTTGGCTGAAGTTCAAAAATATCACTTCTTAAATCTTTTTTTTTTTCCCCTTCAAAACTTCCCAGAGTGCTATATAGAAAAAAATAATATAAAAGCACCCTGGCATTTTTCTCCATCCTTGGTAATCTCCACATTGCTATTTCTCTGAGGCGTCTTTGTTCTTTAAGTGGATCTTTTCTTTCAAAGACAGAAAAGGAGAAAGAGAAGAGAGAGAGAGAAACTTGGACTCCTAGCTAGTTGCCTGAACTTGAATTCAATAGTGGTGGGGAGGTTGTGGTTGACTGTAAATTTGCTGGTTTGTCAATGACAATGATTGTGGACATCAAGACAGCATCACCTCCTGGCAAAAAAACTACAGCCTCCTCACCGTGTAGACAAATAAAATGTTCTTAAGGACAAATGGCATTTGGGTGTCTTGGGAATGGGTGTGAGGCAGAAGAAAGTGAAGGAGCTTCCACTAAGCCACAGAAGAAGGAACGGAAAACACCAGAAAATCAGATTTCTTTAGGCAAACTTTTTCCCTAGGATGAGTCCTTTGTCCTTCAGCATTCTGATCTGTTCTAGAACAGAAGTTCCTATGTGTCTGTCCATGCACCACTGTTCAACACTGCTTTAGAACCAAAGTGTTCATGTGCTTCTGTCTAGAAGAATGTATTTAGCAAGATAGATAGATTAATTGACTGATAGATTTCTGTTTTCCTATCAGAACCTAGAACCCTGGTCAGAGAAGAGAATACAATATTTAATACATATCTTGCAGAGATGGGATTTTCTAATGGAAAATGTGATTGGTCTGGTTCTGATTCTTATGTCTCTGCCATTTCCTGTGACTCAATATGCTCTCTCTCTCTTTTTCTTTCTCTCTCTCCTCTCCTTTCTTTTCTTTCATTTAAAAATTTTTCAAAAGATGGTCAAATTATATGTAACAGTATATGTAACATTACATGTACATGTGCAACATGTAAATATACCACCTTGAGTATTTTCCAGTACACACTACAATAAATGTTGTATATATTTATGCCTATTTCCTCAGCCCCTTCCAGGCATCATTGTAATTTCTCTGTGAATTTGACCATTCTAGAAGCTTCTTACAAGTAAGGTCATGTTTTTTTTATTCTAGTTACTTTTGCCCTGAATCATGTCTTGTTGCTTCTTTTAGGTCTGAATAATATTCCATTACATAAACAACAACAATGTCTTTTTCCATCTACCCACTAATGCTAGGCAAGCACTCTACCACTAAGCCAAATCCCCACCCCTACTTCATGGTGTATAGTATCTGAGCATCTTTTCTCAATGCAAATTATCTCAACCCTAAATATATTGTCTTCATTGAATTTTATCTATGTTTTATAATATTCATGTGTATAAATAAGCATATAAATACAATTTAGTCCATTTTCTTGCATTTTATTTATGTGTGAATGTATATATATATGGATGTGTGTATGTGTGTGTGTCATAGTATAGAGGTGAACAAGGTCGGAGGACAACTTGCAGGGTCCTTTCTCTCCTTCTACAATGGGGTTTCTGGAGATGAAACTCAAGTAATCAGGCTTGGGGCAAGCATTGTACCCACTGAGCTACCTCATTCGCCCCCTAGTTCACTTCTAAATACTTTTTTATGTTCTGTTAGAAACATATATTCTAAAGTTATTTAGAGAGATATATAGAACCATAGCTCTTTTTTAGAGTGTCCCACATGGAGAAGTGAGTGTCAAAAATGATGCTGTGATTCAAACTGAGGTTCTGGCGTCTCTGAGAGCTTCAGATGGCTGACTTCCTGATCTACATCTGGGTTCCTATAAAGTTCTGCTTTCTGTGGTCCTCTTATGACATGCTATGCAATCAGATCCACCTGTAGGGACAATAATTTTCTGCTGAAAATCCAGGATATCATTCCCCAAGATGAAGCATCCTCACCTCTCTAAAACTATGTCAACAATGAACTGATGTACGCTGGCAAAAGACTTGGGAGAGAGAATACAGAACCTCGTGGTAGAAATGGCCCTCCAATCTAACTCTTCACAATTTCACGATGACTAATGGCAAGAAAGTGCTCAGAAGTCCTTCTGGTTGGTAGTAAGAAATTCACAGGATTTGTTACTAAAGATTTGACTGCCTCACAAACTGGCTGGTAACATTAGGGGGTCTTCCCAGACAACATGGTTGTCAATCAAGAATGACAAAGTTAAAACAGTCTTAGAAGGGAAGGTCAGCTTTTAATGCAAGTTCCTTGGAAAAGTCACGGAAAGACAGAGATTCACAACAGGGGTACTTTTTCTCGGTCACTTGAGGCATTATCACAACAAGAACAAACCCATAACAGCAAAATTCAGCATGATCCTTAGTTACTTCTCAGTCCTTGGTGGGGGTTAATTTCCAACAGCAAAATGTTTTGTCCAAAGAGAGGGGAAGAGTGGCAGGTGCTATGTTAACAATAAACATCAATAGATTAAGTGATTATTATGGACAGACACTGTGTCGCCTTGTTTCACAGACATCTCATAATTACATTTTCAAACCACCTACCTAAGGCCAGTATCATCTTATTTCATTTCATCTGTTACCTTGCTTGTTTGTTTTTGAGGCAGGCTCTCATGTAGCCCAGGCTAGCCTCAATTTTGCTATGTAGCAGAAAATGACCTGGAACTCTTGGATCTCCTGCCTCCACCTCTGAATATTGGAATTATAGACTTATACCACCATGTCTGATGCATGATGTGTTGGGATCAAACCCAAGCATGATGAGCAAGCACTCTATCAACTAAGCCACATTCCTAGAATTCCACTTTGCTCCTATTACAGAAAAAGAAACTGAATAAGAAAGGTTACTAAACAGCCCAAGAAAATGGAAAATGGGGGGATTCTTAAACACATTTAAATATTCAGATGTGCAAACAGTGGTCTAACATGCAGCAGACAGTCATCATACTAACCTATCAAAAGCAAATGTGTGATCCATCAGCACTCTGGATAACAGAATATTTTAGCATGAAGGCTGGCAAACTGTAACTCGCTGGACAAACCTAGTTCACCCCCTGCTTTATGACTCACAACTGAGAGACACTTTTACGTGGTTAACAGATTAATCAAAAGGCATACTTTGTAATCATACGAAAGGTCATAAAACCCAGACTTTAGTATTTGTTAAGAATTTCTGATTGACAAGCAGGGAAATTAATTAATCTAGATCTGTTTGTGAACTGCAGTGATGAGTCTATACCTGCAATGGAGACCTTGTGGCCTGTGAAGCTTGAACCATTTGCTGCTTGCTTACTTAGCATCTGCTAGTAAATTCTAGGCAACGGACTCCTATTCTGGGAAACACCTCATGCACTGAAGCCTGGTCATTGTATTGTTTAGTATGTAATCCAGAAGTTCGTGGATCTCCATCACAAGTACAGAAGGTACGACAGTTGGGGAGATGGCTCACTTGGTGAAGTGCCTGTTGCACAAACATGAGGACTTGAGATTGGACTTGTAGAAGCCATGGAAGATCCAGGGGTGACAGCATGCATCTGTAACCTCAGCAATGCACAAGACAGAGACAAGTAGCTCTCTGAAAACTCAATGGCCAGTCAGCATAGCCAAATCAATGAGTGGCATGTTCAGTAAGAGACCCTGTCTCAAAAAATAACATGCTGAGAGACTGAGGACGATACTTGATGGCAACCAGTGGCCTCCACATGTACATGTGCACACACGTGCAAATATAAAACACACATATACATATGCATAACACAAAAATAGTGTATCATATACAGACATACTCCAGATATGCAAATCTCCGTATGGGCAAAGGCAAACATGCTGTAATTACCCAGTTTCCAATCAGATTCACGGCAGGTAGGGCACCACCTAATTGCTTTGTTCAAGCATCTCAGAGAGTTATTTAACCTGGTTTTTATTTTCCTTTTCCCTATATGCTAGGTAGAATGAGTTTTGCCAAATTCCATGAATACAAATCTGTCTTGAATCCTATCCAAGGGACGTTATTTTTCAAAAGGCCAGAGGGACCTCATTAGAGCCTGTCTCTACCCCTGATGCCCCCCAGCCTGGATTCCCATAAGCACCTTCCTAACCAGGTCCCAAGATACCCAGGCAGATTCAAGCTAACAAATCAGGATTTGGCTTTAGCCGGCTCTCAGGCTCTGGGGAAAAATCATTTTCAGGGGAAATAAAATTGCCTATGTGCCATTTTTTTTAAAGCAATGAAAGGATACAAAATGGGTGTGACAGTACACAGGTTGAAATTTTAACATACTCCAAGTATTCCCCTAAAAGTCACAGGAGACACAAAACCACCACAGAGTTCGTGCCAGACTCCATCTATCTGCAGCGTGGCAGCGTGATGATAGGTATTCATTCTGGAACACCAAGCAAAGAAAGGCTTAGCTATTAACTAATAGTGACACAAAATAAGCTTGACTCACGGGCCAAAATTTGGGTATAAATTCAGGCCCTGGAGTGTCCTTTACAAAGAATAAGTTCCACTGGGAGTGTAACAAAGCATTTGCTTTTCATATGGGTTCCTGGTTTAGTTTAGTTATTATGACTCTGGAGACCCCACTGATATCTTTTGGTGTGTGTTGGGGTTTCCCTGACCACCACAGTTATAACTGCATTCTCTCCCCAGGGCCTCTTCCCTACGTTCAGCTATTTTCCTCCACAGCATTTTCGTCCACATCTCACACACTATCTGCTATGTATGGTTCTTTCATTTGGCCCTTGTCTTGCACTTCTAGACAAGGTGAGCTCTGTAAAGGTCAAGGGTTTTGTCTGTTTTTGTTTGTTCTGGCCCATAGTGTATGCCTAGGAAGTCCTCCCAAATGCATAAAGCAATTTAAGAGTAAGTTATTATCCAAAGGTTAGGGAACAAAATCTCCCCATGTGTTGATTACAAGCAAGAAAGCACATTCTGTAAATCTAAGTACTGAGTTTCCTTGGTGTGGCTCTCTCCAGCTGACACCCCGGACTCTGTCCAGACTTCCCACTCTGTATCTGCTTGAAACTTGCCTTTCTCCTTTCCCTTCCCTTTAAATGCAGGTAGACTCAGGCTAGTATTGCAAATGTGATTCTATATAAAGAAACACTTGGAGAATGACAATGTTTGCAGCGCTCAGGAAGCAAAGAGGAAAGATAAAGCTACATGGAGCCTCAAGTCCTGAGGTTCTGCTAGCTACAGCTATTCTCTGTTATTCTGGAAGGCCTAGCATCAGCCATAGAGTGAAATGACCAGGTATGTGCTAGTCACCCATCCAACAAAACAGCCGGTATGTCACACAACAGCGAGGAAGCACTGCCTCTACTTTCTCGTTTACAATCTCTAGTCCATGCTGTGGATTCATGCTTCCTGTGAGCACCAGGCGACAGAAGCCCATCTAGTCACACTGCATCTTCAAATATCCATCGCCTTCTCAGCAACTAGGATTCAGCACCATAGGCACCAACACTAACTTGAATGATTCATGGAGATGCGCCACATCTGACTAGAACAGGCTGCATTAAAAGTAGGCGTTTCACGACTTCCCTCCCTCCTAGTAGGTTATGAAGCCTGTGATTCAAGGTGAAACTCTGGAAGCCATCTTTGTTTGTTCTTGTCCTTTACTTATAATCGTACAGAGCAGCGAAGTCATCAGTAGCTCAAGACCAGTTTATTTTTTATCCTGCCCCTAATGTGTTTCGGTTCTTCCAGTCTACTCCCTCCAACGCCGGGTGTGGTGGCTTACACCTTTAACCTTGGCCATCAGGAGGCAGTGGCAGGGGGATCTCTGTGAGATCTAACCCACCCTGGTTCACACCCTGACTTCCAGGAGGGCTATGTCTAGGGAGAATCTGACAACAATCAACAAATAACAACAACAACAACAAAACCATTTTCAATCTCCCTCCAACCCAGTGGTGGGCTAGAGCACACCTGCAGTATCTCACGAGAACCGCTTCTGTCTTTCTCCTCCAAACTCTGGGTCTTGATGGGCACTATCATCAAGACTTTTTGTTTTCAGACAGGCAGGATTAAATAGATTACATATTTACCTGCATATCACTGCTCAAATCTATGGTCTAGAGAGAATAATTTTTTGGAAAAAAACAATACAACCATGTCACACATTTGTTCAAACCACTGTATGGCTCATAGTTAGACATGGGATAAATCCATGCTCTTCACAATGCCACAAAATTGTCCTGTGAGACAGGCTCTGCCTACTCCTAAAGACTTATCTGCCAGCATCCCCTCCCTTCCTGTACAGATGCCTTTTTGGCAACTGTTGAGCCTCTTGTAATCTCTCATATCAGGCTACTTTTGACTCCTTGAGTTTCCATAAATTGAGAAAGCTTGGGCTCTCTTTCCTTTTTCTGGGACTAACCCTTTATTTAGTTGGGACCATCAGTTTTGCATGAATTCTCTTCTGATCGCTCTCAGACTGTGCTGGACACAGATTCTCTTCTGGGCAATGAGAGTCCCCTTCCGTTATTTGCTAGCCCCGCACTGACTCCATTCTATTGTAATTAGGAAACCATATCTCCTCACTTGTATTCTCCAGAAAGAAATGAGGGGAACTTGAGATCAGAAAGCATGTATATTCATCTCTGCTGGTCTGTATTTTTTTTCTGGTTTGGGAGAGTAATGGGTATGATGAAAAATATCACAATTTGTAACACTTTAGAAGGCACTGAAACTTGGACCCGCGCTTGCAATGTTACGTGGCTGAAGGATAACTTACATCTCAGTCACACTTACGCTGAAAGCTCTTGTTGGAGGTTATGCTAATATGGCCTATAAAATAGCACTCTCTTTTCTGTATTCCTGCCTTCTCTTCATGTACTCTGACCTGTAAAACTGTGATCACTTATCTACAATATTTATGAATAGAGATATATGTTAGTGCACATATGAATGGGGTGTGTGTGTGAGTGTGTGCGTGTATGCATGTGTGTGTGTGTGTGTCTGTGTGTGTCGTGGTGATGGTGACACAGCTAGGTGTTAGTCAACTGCTTGCTACCAAGGTCAACAACATTTGATTTCTTTCTTCCTGAGAGAGAGCCAAACTGCCCAGAGAACCATGTTTTAAAATGCATTACACAAGGTTGCCCTGAGCAACTTTGTAGAATGGGTTTTTCTCTTCTGTTATTTTTACATTAAAATGCAGCTAGACTCCTGTACATTGAGTACTCCTGTGAGTTCTGAAATGGAGCGCTGTGGTTGGCGGAGGAGGCACAGAGCTCACTTCTAAATGTGAAGAAATTTGTCAGCAAGGAGAGACGGAGCTTCCTGCCCATTAGTTCAGCCAGCCATAGCTGAGACACTTCGCAATACCCTTGCTTTTCCCGAAAATAATAATAATGATCAAGTTCTTGGGAGAGTTTGGAATAACAAAAACGACTTATAGTGCCATATATTTGTTTCCTTAAAAGACCCCAAGTTCTGAGAGCAGAATTTCTGTGCATAGATATTAAAAATACTTCTTTTATCAATGTGGAATTGAAATATTGGAAAGAACAAAAGTCTATAAGCCTAAGCTCAAGACCATTCAGAGCAGTTACTGATCACATCTGGGTGGATAGACTTTTGCTAGTGTCAAAGAATAGCTAATAGAAACTACTCTGCAAAAGTTTGATGGGGGATTTTTCTGCATGCCTCCTCCATCACCACTACCAATAGTACTGCTGACCATCTGTCCACCCACAGCACCACCAAAAAGGTGACATTTATTGCAAGCTTGGCATTTTCTGACTCTGTCTTGGACCACAAAAATTATGCTGAATTCCCCAAAAGAAACGAACTTGTTTTTACTTTTTCTCCATCACTCCTTTTTTTTTTTTTTTCTGCCTGACTAGTAACAGGAAGTTCTTGGAAATCTCCCCAAGAATGGCTGGTCTTGTAAGAGTCCCAAACCAGTCTTTTAGGCGCCAGAGTCTTGGCACTTTTGAGGTAAGGGTTATAGAAGCACCTGCATTGCTCCCTTTCAACCAATCTTTCCATCACTAAGCCCCAAAAGCTCATATAGTTGCTTTTTAACTATGAGCCTACTCAGAAGTCCTATGAAAGACAAGACAGTGTACCCATGAAGGAAATGCACACTAATTGCACAAGACAATACTTAAGAGGTATCTTGAAATGCAGAGTCACATGTGAAGCCCTGTGTGAGCCCTGAGGTCAAGTGAACTGTCCCTTGCTTAGACGATGTGTGGGGTAAGGGAGAAAGTCTTGGCATGATACCACATTGGCTGGAAGGACTCTATCAGTTCTTCACCTCAGAGCTCCTCTAGAATGATTTGTGAGGCACCTTGCTTCCGTCCCTGCTTCGACCTGCACCAAGCAATCTAAACCTTTAGGGGTAGTCCTTCTCTTTCTCTACACTGTGGTTAGGCTTCTGGAGGAGTTAGAGAATGCAAGACTAGTTGGGTGAACACCTATCTCCTCTAGTGTCTGGAGCCACATGGGAGCTGCCTTGCCCTGGACTGGGTACTTGTTGCAGCAAAGTCAGGAGAGGTAGGTGTCTTAGTTACTTTTCTGTCGCTGTGATAAAACACCATGCCCAAGAGAACTTATAAAAGGAAGTGTTTATTTGAGCTTATGGTTCCTGAAGAGTCAGAGACCATCATGGCTGGGGAGGTGTGGGGACAGGAGGTGGCAGAGGAGATAGTGGTTCACTCACAGCTTCAAGCCAGCACAGGAAGCAGAGTAGCAGGCAATCCAGCAAGGCTTAAGAGTTTTCTATGTCTGCCCCCAGTGATGGGCTTCCTACAAGCCTAGGCCTTCTAAGGCCACCCAAAACAGTGCCACTGACTGGGAACAAGATGTCTAAATACTTGGTGCCACTGGGGGACATTCTTATTCAAACCACCACAGTGGGAAAGCAGGAGAGCCACTGGAGAGGAATATCCCCAAGCCCCTTGACAGGTCATGGTATCCACAGATAAGGTAATCTGCTAGACTCTAAGAGTGAAGGGGCAAGACCATGTCGTGCTGGGGAAATTCCATTCTGCATTACCTTTTCTTTTCTCCTGTGTATTTCATTATCTTTCCATCTCAACAACAATAGACATTCTGAAAATGTAACTCCGCCATTGAATGGCTTCATACTTTTCTACATAAACATCTCCCAGCCCTCAGAATAGATCCTTCCTTCAACTCATGGATGTTCAAAAATTCACTGATGATTTACTGGAACAAAACAAGTCAGGAAAAGTATATCAAGTAGTAGATTTCATTTTCATACAAGCGTAAATTAGTAAATTTGGCAGGAGTTAATAATAATTAATCTAAAAGAACTGATTTGCTGATGGGGTAGCTTGAAGTGTCTGATAGGCAGAATGTCATTTAATAAAATCCTATGTGTTGTGACTCAGTATGGTGCCTGCTGACACTTATTTTGAATGACTATCTTATGATAATCACTATAATTTTCAGTGTTGGTTACAGCACGGACTTATGATCCAATCATGACCGAAAAGATATGACTATGTTGGAGAGTCTAGTGAGGGATTTTTAGGAACCTGGTACTAGCTTCTAAGAAGGAGCTATAAGAAAAGACACTTGGCTGACACTGCACTCAGTTCTCAAGCATGATAACGGGAGTTGATGCCACCCCGCTGCCACCAAGAGAGAAACATGTCAAAGAAAATCTGAGCCCTGAGTGCCACTACTTAGATCCTAGCCACACTGTGCCTGGAAACAAACTGTCTTTCTAACTATGAAAAGGGGAGAACAACTGTCATTACCAAGTGAGTGAGTTCACTTCCATCAGAAGTCATCCCAGTTGAAACACAATGTGATGGGTCCCATGAATACTTTAAGGAACGTGGGGAGGTCAAGGGGAAGAACCCTAAACAATAGTTTCAATAATTGCACTCAAGCATCAATCACTGAGCCCTTTAGATAGTCCTCTGCTTGTTGCAAATCAAACAGATCTGCAGACAATGGACTGTAAACCACACAAGATGGGACAGTGGCTACATGGATGCTTTGCCTTAAAGTCATAAACCAAAAGGAAACAGCTCCAACAGGCAATGAGTCCCTTTAGCCCCTTCCATACTGTCAACAAATCTAGAACCTAGCTCCATTTCCCCAGTATAAGTACAGTGATGTCTCCTTCCACTAAAAGAATGGGTTCTTTCAGTGTTGGATTTTATGTCTACCTAAGCTCAAAGCCATAAGCTAATCTTTATCCATTAATCATTTACCCTCTAATTCCATATGTATGCAAGTATCATTCAAATTCAACTTTTAGCCCTTCCCAGTAAAGCCTGTGGATTTAAACCACTGACTCTGGGGGATGACGAGATGGCTCAGTGGTTAAACACAGTTGCTGCCTTATCAAAGGATCCAAGTTAGGTCTCCAGTATGCATGTCAGGTGGTTCACAACTGCCAGTATCTCTGACTACAGAGGACCTGACTCCTTCTTTCGGCCTCTGTGGGCATTACACTCACTTGTCATACATACACACATACATATGAACAAAAATAAATCTTAAATTATTGTCCTTGTTTTAAAGAAATGCACATTACATGAGAACCGTAAGCCATGTATTTATATATGCACCTGGTAAAATATGCTAAACCATTCACTTACTGACCATGCTGCAGACATTTCTGAAATGAAGCAAGAAGCATTAATAAATGAAAAATTTCTTCATAAAATGATAATTATGTGAGTGAAAGCCAGAGGTTCATAACTAATGAGAGGTAGAGACTATAAAAGTGAGCGAGATGATTGCCCAGGAAAGGAGGTAGCTCTCATGTACACTATTTGACATTTTTATTTCACTTTTCATAAACTATTATATATTTATGAACTTGATACTGAATTTTTATCTAAAAATGCCATATGTTTATCAGGGTCCAGTTGTCCTAAGTAAACAGACTACATACAGCTACAAGTCAATAGAGACCTAGTGGGAACTTGGTGATGGCAACTACTCCTAGAAGAATGATTGTGACCACAGCACGGGTTTAAAATATAACAGAGAACTCATCATACTTTTATGGATCCATGTAGATACGATCTATATGATAAAAATCTCTCACCCGATATATGAAATTTTTTTACCCCTTCTCCTCATACTAAAGAATCATTCCACTTACTTGAAATTTTACACAGAAGGAAAAATAGAGCATGGTTTTTGATTTGGGGGTACAAAGAAAGATTTTCCTCAAATCACTTACTCTCAGTTTAGATGTATGTATCTAATGAGCCACCCCATTTCAGGCCTAGGGCTTAAGTCTGTAAGTTGCTCTCAGAAATAACCCCTGAAAAGCATTTCTTCTGTAGTCAATCTCAAAGAACTTTTCAAAAACTGACTCCAAGCGAGAACATTTAGAAAAGCCATCAACACTTTTGCGGAGCCATATGCCTGCCCTCCAGGGACCCAAAACTATTCCATTATACCAGAAGGCCTGTGGAATGTAAATCCAGGGACCTGAAATGCTGTATATTTTTCAAGTACAACGTGGAAGTCATTGCTTCATTGGATTCACCATGTGAATGGATTGTTTCATCTGCACAAATGGACTGTCAGAAACAATGGCTGTGTAACACTTTTGCTCTAGTTCCCCAAAGAGGAAAAAAAGCCATTTTCCCAGCAAACGACATCTTTTCATAAAAACCTAAGCAAAATGCATCAGGTACAGCGATTGGATTTACACATTAAGCCTGGATTCATAGGGCCTGTGCTGGAAATGGGCTACTTAATTCTTCTGCATGCACAGAAATGTTAGCTCTCTGCTTTCAGAATACCAACGAATGAGCCTGCATTCTGCATTCGAGGCTATTTAATCAAATTGGCAAAAGCACTCTGTGTTGGGTCCAGACCTACTTCCTTCTTACTTCATTGTAAATAACCCCCGCCTCGGCCCCCGTATTTTAATGCCTAAGACTTTGGGGCCAGTTTTTCTCCACTGTCGCTCTCCTGTCCCTGTTTGTGGATATGGCCTTTCATTATGAAATATTTAAAACACTCAGAAAGTTAGGATGAAACACCTAGGAAGCCCAGTGCCAAAAGAGGAGTCATCTGGACGCATGCACTAGTATAGCAGATGAGAGCTGCAACCCAATAGAGTGCAGAAGACAGCCGTCTTCCCAGAATCAAGTGGCACACTGGATGGTAATGAGTTAAGACATAATGTTAGTAGATTTTTATAGAACTGCAGCAGGGGTCATCCTCAGGCACTCTCCTATGAAGCCACCTCTCCAGAAGATATTACACTAAAGTTGAGCTTCTGTTTAATGTAAATTTGTTTGAGAATTTCTTACAGGAGCATACTGTATTACATCATCCCCACCCTTTTCAACTCCCTACAAATAATATGGGTGCATGCATCTCCTACTGAGTCCATGTAGTGTTACTCATATGTACATGTACAAGATTGGATAACTTCTCAGGGAACACATCCCTGGAGAAATCTGATTCCTTCTCCCTCAGAAGCTGTTGCATGCCCAGAGCTCTGCCTCTAGGGTTTGGGCCTTGTGAACTTTGGCCATCCTGATTGGCATGTCACATGGACATGCCATGTGAGTTGAGATTTTCAAGGTGCATCACCCCTGTTATTTGTATAAGACATGATCTTGCAGTATGCATCCTGGAAATGGCTTTCTAGCTGAAGTCATATCTGTTAAAGCAGATCAGAGCATATTTAAGTAGTGCAATAGGATGGAAGCTGTATGTGCATAGGTGCCCACATACAAGTGTAAGGACATAGGTATATGCATGTGGATTTCACGAGGTTTGTGATTTATGGGAATAGAACTACATATAGGCTATATCATACTAACATAGGTACATGTTATGATGTACAACTTATCCTGAAAGCAATATGGAATTACAGGGACATTTAAATAGGAAGCTAGAAAGTTCCAGTTTGAATTGATGTGTCTCAAGGAAATAGAAGACTACAGCATTTTGTGTGAGTATTGCAGTTATATGCGTAGTTTGTTACATGGCTTGAACCCAGCCAGCAGGGATGCTGGGTAGGTCAGAAATACACTAAAGAATCAAAGTGGATATTATGAATTGGGGATGGGGATGGCAGATAGTAGTAAAAGGAAAACAAGTTCCTCCAAAGATGCCCTGGGTTCCCTGGGTGAATCCTGACCTATTCTACAACGAAAAAGAGACATTGCCAATGGATTCAGCCCATTGTGGTTAGTTCTCCTAATATTCTTTGCATACCCTTTGGAGAGATGGAAGATGTCCATCTTACTGAGGTGGGCCCACACAGTTCTCTGACTCTTGCACACAAGCTTCCTTGTCTCCTGGAGGAGTCTTGGTCTGGTTCTGGTCCATGCTCCCTGGGTGATCTGGCCGTCTTCCTTCCTGCAGCCATTTCACCATTTCTCTTGAAGTAAGCAAGTCGCACGCCATCTTCCTTTCATTGCTGCTGGGGCCTCATGCATCATTCTCTTCATTCTCCCACCTACGCTGCTGGACTTTATAAGAATATTCCCACAAATATTTCATGCATGGTGGTCAGTATTGCCGACACTGTTTATCCTTCCCTTTCTGCAAACCAATATGCCCTTTTTCATAAACTTGAACATATTTCTCAGCCAAGAACTTATTTAAAGATCTGAAGGTTTCTTATGAAATTCAGAATTGAACTCAATTGCTCGTGAACTGTTCCACTCCTAAGGAATTGAATGACACTTCTTCCCTTTGATCCAATGGGTTTTATTTCTAAATCTTCAGTTCTTCCTAAACTGTACCAGTTTATATAATCTCTCTTCTGTCAATTTTTAAGAGAAACATATCCTCTGTGGATAATTTTCAAATGTAAATAAATATAAATGATAAATTTATAACACAGAGTTGGTGAGATCAGCGGGTAAGTCGGACGACCTGAGTTCAACTCCCAGGACCCACATGATCTTTTTGACCTCCATCTGTGTGCCTCGATACACTGTGTGTCCATACACAGAACACCTAAATAATTCATTGTAATTTTAAAAATTATTTTTAGAAAACACAATTTAACCCTGTTTAATGGGATGGGTGGGAAATCTGTAGTAATCCAGAGGTGACCATGTAGGCAAGAAAGCAGTGTTCCCTTGGACTTTACCCTTTTAAATCCACTTCAAACACTTTTCTAATCCACACATAGCCCTTCTTGAAATTGCAGGAGAATTCCTGCTTTTTGTCTGGTCTCGCTTTCATGTGAATGACAGTCTTAAATTTCCTTCTAATCATGATATGCTGAATAGCTAGCATCCCAAACTGCCATGTGGTCTCTAAAAGTGTTTTACTTTTATCCCATTAAATGTCCAGATTGGGTGCTATTGGTAGTTGATGGTGGCTGGGGGAGGGATCACCATTTTTCTTTGGTTTTGTGGACACTGATCGGTTGCCCCATGCTCCAGTGGCTCTCCCCACACCCATGTGCACAACTAGCGCTAACTGGGTATATAGGATATAAAAACAAAGAAGTGAATTTGATGTATTTGAGAATATCTGGGAATTAGAGGGAGGAAATTATCACACTACATTGTATACATGTATGAAATTCTCAAATAATAATCTTAAAATTTAAAACATGCACATCCCATTATGTTGAATATTTCAAAACATTTGCATGGTTTTATTCTGTCAATTCAGTATTCTCTTTTGTCATTGTATATTTCTGACCTATAAAACCTATTTACATAGCTAATATTCCCAACTCGATAAAGATGAGAGCTGGCATACATTCCGGAAACCACCATCCAGTCCACGAACTCGGCCGTCCTCCTAAAAGTGCTCTCTTGCTCTCCATTTGTAATAATGATTTCTTTGATAAGAATATTTAGCGTAAGATCTTTCCCCTTGGGAAATGTGATTTATTCAATGTAGTATTGTTATCCAGGGCACTATGCTAGGGAAGCTCAGGAGGACGTATCTATCTTGACCTCTGGACATTTTCTCATCGCCCTCATAGTCCTTGGCAACCACCACTGTACTCTCCTTCTGTAAGTTTGACTATTTTATTTAGCACGTAGATGCTGTCGTGTAGAATTTGTGTATTGGAGGGTGGCTTTTTTCACAGGACCCTCCAGCTTCATCAAGGCTGTTGCAAATGGAAGGGCTTTACTTTTTTTTTTACAACAAATAATATCCATATATGCATGTGTATGTCTCTCTCAATACATGCATATATATATATATATATGTGTGTGTGTGTATCTATATATATATATATATATATATATATATATATATATATATATGTATAGACACACTAAAACACACAGGTAAGGAGTAACAGGGCATCATGTAATCTTGGCTGGCCTCAAACTCATGATGCAGCTAAGGATGACTTCGAACTCCTGATTCTCCTGCTTCTAACTCATAGGTGCTGGAATTACAGGTGTGCATCACCACACCCAGTTTATGTGGTTTTGAAAATCAAACATATGGCTTTGTACATGTTAGGCCAGCACTCTAACAATTGATCAATGTCCACAGCTTGTATATAACGTATTTTCTTTGTTCATAAAATTGTCAATGAATATTTAGGTTTTTCTTGTGTCTTGCTTATCGTGAATAATGACACATTGAACATGGTAATATACAAATCTCTGAGATCCTGTTTCAATTCTTTTTATATACATACATATACACACATATATATGCACACATATATGCACATGTACCTAGGTGTATATACTCATCAGTGAAATTGTTCAGATTCACACATATCTTACTGACATATTTCCTTCTCTTATTTCTTCACTATTTGGCATCTTATGATTTAGAACATCAGGTTGAACTGGTAGATATACTTTGCCAAAACCTCTTTTATTCAGAAACAAATCTCTCAGCTACTTCTGAACAGTGGATCAAGCTGTCTCCCTAGGAGTTCTTTTTCAATGTACTGCTTCCAGACTATGAGCAGTTTATCATCACTGAGACGCAGCCCACATCCTTACTTTCCTTACATCTCACTGTGACACCCACTATCTGCACATCTTTCAGTCAATCTTTTCCACTCTCTGGCCTCAGCCTCTGACCTTCTAAGTGGGAAGCTGGAGAGAGGAACATCTCTGATCCTTCTTACCAGAGAGGTAAAATCCCATGGGTTCTTTGCCATTTCTTTGACTTAATTTTGTGTGACACATTCTGTAGTCCTTGCTCTCCATCACCTTCTATGCACTCCATTAAACTCCCCTTCCAGCATCCGTGGAGGGCTTCCGTGAAAGCAAGCAAGAGTTATTTTAGTAGCTGTGTTATGTTTGCTCTTTCTTTCTCTATATCCCACTTGTTTCATGAAAAAGAGAGAGAGAGAGAGAGAGAGGATTTAAGTTAAACTCTATGTCAAATAGGGGCCAGCTTGCTGCTCCTGGTACCTCACTATTAAGCTCTGTGTCTTGGGAGCAAAGCTAGGATTGCTCATGTAATCACAGAGACTAACTCAGATGCCAGCCAAGCTCGGGGAATTTAAAGACTTCAGAACCATCAAAATCAGAAGGAACTTCAATAATGCGCATGCTTATTAGTCCTGTCATGAAATTGCCTTCAGTGCATTAAAATATACAAATGTTCATCAAAAGATAGTATTGATAGAAAAACCTCAAGAAGCTCTGTCAGACAGGAGCAGGACAACCGACTCCACAAACTGTGAGAAGGAGCTAAGCAGAAAACTAAAGCATCAGGTATTTTTCCAGAAAGACTACCCTTTCCTAGAGAAGAATATAACTGGGAGGGAGACTTGGAAGAAGTGGCTAATACTGGTGGGCTTGGCTAGGGGGGTGGAAGGGAATTTGGAGAGAAATATTTAAGAACTCCAAAAAGGAAGACTTGGAAGGGCCTAGTGATGAATTGGATGTAGACGTTGGGACCAAGTTCTCACTAGTTAAACATTAATCATCATGTGCTAAGGTCTTTCTATGCCTCTCTCTCTTCAACTTCTAACATAGCCTTGGAAATATCACAGAGATCTGTCTCCAGTCTCAACATCTCCCTTTTCAGGATTCTAGTTTCCCATTCTTTCACTCTCTCCATTTCCTTTAAATTCAGATACCAATGTACTCTGGCCATGGTGAAGCCAGAGCAGTTGGTGTAGGGAGAGAATCAGACCCAGTTCTAATTAATTTCTACCGTTTTAAAATAATGATCTTGAACAAGTGATTTAACATTCATAAGCCCCAGTTTGCATTTATGGAAATGAAGATAATGAAGTGTATTTCACAGGATTCATACTGTGTTTGTGTTGTATAGATAACCATCTAGTGCTGTGGCTGGTCTAGAATAAATTCTCAAGTTATAATTGCTATTAGCACCATCGCATTCAGGAAACAACTCATAACTTTATCTTTTCACCTTGCTTAAATACAGGTGGCTTCCTTTCCCAAGAATATTTGCTTTTTACTCCTGTCTCTCCTGATGAAATGACAGATGTCAGCCCTGCTTCTGGGATAAATCTATTATTACAACCTTACAAAGAAGCTTCTTTCCCTTTCCTGTTTCAGGCTGCACTTGCTATTTTCCAATCAGTACAACTCCACCGAATGCTTCCTTCAGTTTTGCAGACATGCTGTATCATTATAACCACACAAACAAGAGAAAAACGCCCCTCCCTGCACGGTTCCCAGTCTGTGCTCTGGTCTAGCTGCGGTGAAAACAATGAATCACGGTCTTTCTGGCTATGGGTGCATGAGTAAGACTTTGGAATTTTTGATGCCTCTGTTCTTTACACTGTATTCTGACATGATAATAGGACCCACCAAAGTTAAATGGCATGATAGATATTCGGATGCTGCACACATTGATAACTGGCTCCAGGGACTCTACACTCTTTTTTTTTTTCCTGAAGCCTATTGTCTTTTTCTGAAAATATGTATGTATTCTCATTATGACAAAACATTCTCAGACAGAATGGACTTTCTCTCACTCTGCCTTTACCACCTCCCTCTTCAGGACACAGATTCAACCTCTTTGGAGACCATGTACAGACTAAGCTAGGTTAATTAGTTAACTAATTAACTGGTTAATTAATTCTTTGAGGAAAGGTTTTACATAGCCCACGGTGGCCTTGAACTTGCTGGATAAGTCAAGACTGGCCTTGAACTCCTGCTTCCTTCCACTGGCTCCCATGAACTAGGGTCAGAGGCGTACACCATCAAACCTAGCACAAAAAGTTCTTTTTCTTCATGGATATACTTTGGCATTGGAGACTGAACCCAGGACCTTTTATATGGTGGGCAAGTACTCTACCACACCTTAATGTAATTGTTTTAATAACCCAACACAAATTTCTAGCCCTGAATTTCAAGTTCATTTTTTTTTCAAGTTTTAGCCAAGCTCTGAATTCTATGGTTTTATATATGTAAGCTTTAACTACCTACAACGTCTTTTGAATGTGTGATTCAGGACTCAGTAGTGACTTGGGATGAGCCTGACTGCAGAATATAAGAATTCCTGCTACTGAAAATTCCCCTTACACTCTCCAGTTATTGTGATCACCCTGGAATGGTCTTCCTTTGACTTTTCAGGCCAATTAGAATAGGTGGTTGAGAGCTGGCATTTTTACGGCTCTCACACTGCATGCAGAAGGCTGCCCTCAGGCTCAGCAGAAATGGGGATGGGGGACTGCTGCGGCCTTGCCAACACCAGCTCCTCCCTCTGGGCACTCGCCTGCCTTTGTCACTCCCCCTTCCCTCATCCAGGTATGCTTCGTGCACTCCACAAATCATAACTGTTCCCTACAAGGGGGCTATAGTTTATCTTCCATGCAGAATAAAATTCTCTAATGAAGAATGCTAAAAGAATTAAAAATCATTCAAATTTCATCACATTTCTCCTCTGGTTCTCTTCACGTCTTATCCATGAACACAATTTAATTAGTTCATAAAATTCCTATATAAAAGTCCTATTGAATTGGCCCAAATCTGTCATGTGGGACTTCTATGATCTACGATTTCAATCACTGATTATCATGAACACTTTCCTCCTGTTTTACAAACAAGGAAGCACAGGTCTGTGGAGCATGAAGAAGATCTTCAAGACTGAATAACAAATAAGTAATTAGAATGCAAGAGATTCTCATCTTATACTGCCTATTTTAACAGAATTTCAACACACACACACACACAGACACACACACACACACACACACACACACACACACACACACCACCACCACCACCAATACCTCCACACTCAAAATTCTTTCCTGACTTTTCTAAAGCAGATGAAAATTCTGTGTGGTTATTTCATTCCAAAATTTATGGCCATGTTTGTGGGCTTCTAGAAGCATGAAGGTAAGAGAAACCAAATAAGAAAGGCAGACTCTGAGTCTATGTACTTGAAATTCAGGGTTTTTTGTTTTTTTTTTAAACCTTTCCCAAACATTCACAAAGCAACTTCTTTTCAAAAGTTACCTTGGCTGGTGTTGCCTTACCTGTCCATTTCTGGTATTAAGTTTCCAAGAACTAATAGACTTCATGCCTCCTACACACTAGCAAATTCCAGACAGAGTACTCAGTGCCCACACGTAGGAGATGGATTCCCAGCAGGGTGGATGTGTCTTGGATTGGTGCTTTTTTTAATGTGTGGGGTTTGGAAAAAGAATACTGAAAACGTCTATTCCCCATTACAGTTTAGGATTTGAAGTCATGTAGAACTGAGACAGCTATTTGCCATGCAATATAAACACTAGCTTCATGGTCGCTCCTGCCCTTTACCAGCCTCAACAGGTCTTGAAAATCTCCTGTGTTTGGAGATGCTGGTTCAAGGCTTGATTGTTTCTAGAGCTGTTCCTACAGAGAAACGCACCTTCAGTTTTCCTAGCTGGATCTGAAGACATTTCTGTCAGGGGGATTTAAACTGTGTGAAACCAGTTGCAACAAAATGAGAGGCAGTTCCTAATTTTCATCTTATATTCAATGTACCTTAGACTGTCTTATATTTTCATAAGTATGAAGTTGTACTAACATACACATATATACATCTATACAAATATAAATGTGTGTATGCATTCACATTAATATATGCATATGTGTGTGTAAAAGCACATTTTGCTGTAAGATTGTGAGATACTGAGAACACTGGCCCACCCTCACTTCCTCTATCTCTTGGGCTTTCTACAATGTTCTATATACAATAAATATTCCATACCTGTCTCTTCAGCTTAGTGAAGCCACAAAATCTGGAAACAATTAAATATGGACTCATCACCCAATAGAAGACCACAGAAAGTCCTTTATTTCCAACTGAAGCATCATTTATCTATCTATTTATTTATTTATCATTTAATTTATAGACAGTGTCTCATGTAGTACAGGTTATCCTCAAAATCACAAGCCCACCAAATTCTGGTTTTAGAAATATGTGCCACAAAACCTGACACCAAACAAGAATACACAGAGGCTAATAAATTATACTGAAAGGCATGTGCTCAGCTGTTGTTATTCAATACAATAACTTATGAAAAAGGACTTATGCTGAAGTATTTATTTATTGATTTTGATTTTTAAGAGGGTCCCCCTATACAGCCCAGCCTAACCTACAACACACTGGATGTATCAGGTTGGCCTCAAATTTGCTTCAACACCCATACATCTCTCTCAAGAGTTGACATTACAATCATGAGCCACCACTCTAAGCTCTAAAGTTGATTTCTATGGATAGCCTTACTAATGCATCTTGATATTTTCAGAACAAACTTGACATGAAGAAGCCTGCTTTAAAAGAAAAACTTGGGTTTGATGCCTCATTCATTGTCCAATGGGAGAGAGAGGAAATGTCACCAAATACTATTCATATGTTAAAAGATAACTTGGCTTGGCACAGGGTAGGCCTTAATACAAATGACAGACTGTATGAATTCCAGTGGGTGGAGGGGCAATGGGAGACTTCCAGTGAGGAAGGAGACATAAAGATGATTAAGACTGATTACTATGTTCTGTATTAAATACAGAAAAATTCAACAGAAAAAATTACCAAGAAAGATCTTTAAAATGATTGTATGCTACAGACACTTGCAAAGGAAAGATACTTTGAACAGGAAGAACAAGCTATGGTCCCTGAACAGTGACTCTGCTGGGGAAGGATACTTCATTCAGTGTGTTCCAGACAGCACGATTCCTGAAATGTGCTTCAAGAAAAAACATACCAGTAGCCAGATTCTTTTAGGAAACTGTGTACGATATATTCTTCATGTAATATCAAGCTGCTGGCTTGGCGAGATCCCACGTATTTAGCCCTGGTTTACGGAGGGATTTTATTTGGCAAGGCAGTTTAAAAAGAGAAAATAAAATCTGAATTCAACAGAAAGACTTGTAACCTGGGCTCAGTTACTTATCTGTCTAAACTGTATCAAGTGGCTTATTTGTTTTTTGAGTCCTTTATTCAGATCAGCTGTTAAATGGGGAAGAAATCTTTACTTCATTAGAGGTCTTTTGCGTTCAAAGATGCTTTTGTCTTATAAGGTACTGGATGGGAAAGGCTAGTAGCATGTGCCTAATGATCTCAATTATAGGGAGGGACTCAGGCAGGAGCACTGTGAGTTGGAAATCAGCTTGGGCCATAGAAAGAGAAGCTCTTTCAGTAATAATAATAATAACAAGAACAACAGTAATAAATTCATAATCATATAAAGTAAAATCCTTGGCATGCGTTTGGTGCTTGGTAAATTGTGTCTTCTAATGTTTACTAATTGTTACCTCCTCCCTCCTTCCTCTTCCCCCTCCTTCTCCTCCTGTTTCTTCCTCTTCCTCCTGTTATTGTTTTCTGAATAATAAATAAATAAATAAATAACACAAATAAGTAAGTAACTGAGCCCAGGTTACAAACCTGTCTGTCCAATTCAGATTTTGTTCAGAGGAACAAAACTTGTTTTGATCAACTTTTTACCTGCCAAAGGGTACACGTGAATCTGAACTCTTGCTTATCTGTCCGTGAGGGTCAGAAAGTGGCAAATTTAGAAGCCCATCCTCAGCCATTCCTGTTAAGCTCACCGTAGATAAGAGCAAATGTGAAAGAACAACTGGACTGTTTCAGCTGCTCTGGCACTAAGCAGGCACCCTCTGTTGATCAAATACATTTCATTGATACAGCCCATTATAAGCCAATGTCTATAAACTCTTACATTCAGAATTATGTGTTCCTTCGGGTAGGGGGCATTCATTTATTCTATTCATGTATACCAATTACATGGCAGACTGCAGACAATACACAGAGACTTGCTAACATTCAAAGACACAGGGCAGAGGACTAAGCAAAACACTGTGAACGCAACCAAAATTCCTACTTACTGGACATTGGCCATTTAGTCAGTCATGCAATAAGGGTGACCTTAAGGCTCCCTTAGGATCTCCTGGGGTGGTTGAGACAGGAGAAATGAAGAGTTTTTGACCATTTAACAACCAGTAAGTGAAAATCCAACAGTTTAGATTCAAGACCGTCTAATCAAAAAGCCAATGCATAGGCTGAAAGTGTAACTCAGCAATAGAATCAGTCTTGAATACGGAAGGCCTTCAGTTCATTTCCCAGCATTAAATAATCATAATCATCATAAATAACCATCTCTCTCTTGCACTGCCTCCCTGTCACTGAAGACAAACTGTCATGATTAATATGGATTCTCATCTGGATAGAATTTAGAATCACCTAGGAGACAAACCTTGGAGTGTGTCTGTGAAGGTATTTCTAGAAAAGTTTAACTGAAGAAGGAATATGGGGAATATCATCCATGGGCTGGGGTCTGGGACAGAATAAACAGAGACAGGGAGCTGGACACCACGCTCCCTGCCACCTCACGCTCCTGCCACCATGCTTTCTCCCATGATGGACCATACCCACAAACCATGGGTCAAAATAAACCCTTCCTCTCTTGGGTTGCTTTTGTCATGGATTTATCACTGTAATGACCAGGGTAAGAGGGCCTCCCGTCCACAAGTGCTCTCATTTAGGCCAGTGATGTCAATGCCTATTGCTTTCCCTCTTTCTCAGTTTCAAGGACACATAAGGCACAGCAGCTGGGCAGCAATAAATGCAGGTGGAATTATCCGAACAGTAGGGCGTGCCGAGGCAGAAAGTGGAAACAGCTCTAGTAATTCAGACTGGGAAAAGGAAGTGTGCTTTCTAAGTCATTTTCCCAAGCTGAAAACAAACACAAGAACAATCCTTTGTTCACAAGGGGGTGGAAGCAGGCACTCATATAAAAGGAAGAGGAACTTTCAGTGGGACAAAATGGGAGATACAGGCACATTTGGCAATGTCTGGAGACATTTTGGGTAACACATCTGGGAGCGTTTTTAATGGTAACCACTAAGTCGAGACTGGGGATGCTACTGCCTTTTTCTACAATTCACACTCAGCAGCTCCTCCTGCCCATCCCTAGCTGTCAATGGTGCTTTGGTTGAGAAAGCTTAGATTAAACCTTTGGGTAGAAATAAAGATCATAATAAATAGAGCCAGGAATTCTCCCCATAAGCAACTGCTCAGACATATATACAAAGTTATACAGGCAAAGATTCTCACTATCACATTCATTCAATAGAAAAATAAACTACAACGGGGATCAGTTGAAAATTCCTGGTACATTTATTCGATGGGTTCCAAAATAATAATCTGAAGTTTCTGAAATGGAAACATATCCACACTGCATTAAGCAAACAAGCACATTCAAAAACCCTGAGAAGTGTGCAATCCCATCTGGCTTACAATTGCCATTGAAAATCACACGTGTGGAAAGGTCAGCTGTGGACTTACCACTGCTTAAGGAACAGCTATCAGAAGGTCAAGGGTCACTTGCTCTTGATGGCATGATTCTGAGAACTTTTCCATTTCTCATTTTTTTCTTTATTGACTGAATTGGGTATTGAATGGTTGAATGGGCAGGAACACATTTTCAAATAAATGAAAGCTATGGGGATATTTTCACTTAACTATTGCAAAATTTCGAATTATTTGGTAATAGCTGTTGGATTGATATCTCTCTCTCTCTCTCTCAATGTCACTGATAAACCTACATTAATTCTTCTGCCTTTTGGGCAGTGGAAGCTGTGAGCATCTACTACGTGATTATGGGCTTCAGAATTTTATGACAGTGCGTACGAAAGATGAAGCAGCTTCTAGAACACATCACAGACTGCCATCAATACACATCTATATGAAGGTTTGTTCTCAATAACCAAGCTCCTTCTCCTATGATCTGAGAAGTGAGAAGATTCTGATATAATTTTTAAATACAGAATATGTCCTGTGAAGTCAACTGGTGGTCAAAAAGCAGGTAAGTGTACAAGCAAACCTTGACATCAACCTTTCTGGATCATTAGCTGCTGGTAACAACAGGGAAAGGAAGTTCTACTTGGACTCAGTATCTCAGTGGATTCCATCCTTTCATGAAGAGAAACCATTCATTTTGTTTCCCCCATAAAGATGAACAGTGGAGATGAAGACTGATCACACAGCACATACAGAACCATTTTTCCTGTTCCTTTAGAAATCAAAAATATGTGGCTGGGAAGGGGAGTCAGTGGTGAAGAGCATGTACTGATCTCGTAGAGGACCTGGGCTTGGGTACCAGCACCCATATGAGGTGGCTAACAGACTCTGTAACTCCAGTTCTAGGGGATCTGACACCATCCTCTAGCATCTGTGAGCACTGTACTCACATGCACAGACACACACACATAAGTAAAAGAAACTAAATCTTTAAAAAAGAGAAAGAAATCTGGTATCTTATAAGCAAGGGGAGCTTTTTATGTCCTCAGCTAAGATGCGAGATTGAAATTAGGTGATACAATTCCAAATGAGGAGTTTGGATTCATTGGGTTAAGATCAGAGGGGGTCTGGGAACAGAGCCCAGGCTAATTCTCAGAATGAAATGAAATACCAAAGCCCCCCAAAGGAGGGCTCAGCTTGATAATTTTTCACCTCAGATTTGCTCTCTCTCGTGCATGCTCTCTCTCACTCTCTCTCTCACTGAGTTGGGCTAGAATAAGCTAAATAGACCAGGCTAGCCTCAATCTCACATAGCTCTAACTGCCTCTGCCTTCCCAAGTCCTGGCATTAAAAGAGTGCTCCACCATGCCCAGCATGAATAACTTCTCTTAATACTAGAGGATTTTCTATTTCTCAAGTCAATTCTACAATAATCAAAGCCATGCAAACCAGCTGAACAAAATTCATAACTACAGGCATATCATCTATTGAGAAGTATACAAGTTTTTACTTATTTCATGTTATAACGTGAAAAATGACTACATATGATGATTATTTGAGATAAATGTTTGATACATATTGCTGAATCATTATTATTGACTATAGCCTCTACTAAATGTCATTAATATGTTACTATGGTGTCACTGTGTGGATGACTCAACTATACTTAGGATATGTACTAATCCACAGGAAGCCCTACTCAACCACAAAAGCTAGGACACTACACAGAAAGCATTATAATATACTGGAATAAAAACATCTAAGATAAACCCATACAAATTGAATATTCCTAATAGAGAATTCCAAAATGGTCACCTTTCAAAATCTTAGCCTTTTGGATTTGGAATTTTTTGGATTAGAAATTTTACCTGCTAATGTTAATAAAGGATAAAATCTGAAACCCTTGAGATACCAAGCACTTTATATAAAAGGTATTCAGCCTCTCCCTATCACAAGCAGATGAGGCCTGAAGGAGGAAATTGCATTTTTCTTGATGGGAAAAATTTGGATATGCAAGAATGTAAGTATTAGAAGGGTTGTTCTGTGCTGAACTGTGTCTCCCCGAAATTTATATATTGAGGACCCAAGCCCCTGCACCTCACAAGCATCTTTACAGAAAAGGTATGGTTACATTACAGTAAGCTTCTTAGGTTGGTCATGAATATGAGTGGTATTATGGTTTGGTTCTTAAATGTTTCCCCCAAAGCTGGTGTGTGGAACACTTAGTCCTCAAAGCAGCAACATTCCAAGAGGACTCAGTCATAAAACTGCCGGCTCATGAATGATTTAACCCACAGATAGATCCATTTCCCAATGGGCTACTGGGAGGAAGATGGGAAATTTTAAAGGTGAGTCCAATTTAGAGGAAGTGCATCACTGGAGATGCCATTAAAGCGAAGGCGTTCTCTGTCTCTCTCTCTCTCTCTGTCTCTCTCTCTCTCTCTCTCTCTCTCTCTCTCTCTCATCCTGCCATGAGGTGAGCAATTTTGTTCATCACTCACTCTCCATCCTCACCAGGCTGCCCCATCTCTACAGGCCCAGAGATAGCAGAGCCAACTGACTGTGCACTGAAACCCTTGAAACTGTGAGCCACAATCAACTTTCCTCCTTTAATTCAATGTTCCCAGCTGTAGCCGTGACTGAAGGCTAACTTACAAAGCTAGTGTCCACACAAGGACAGCAGGACATTGTGGGTTGTCTGCACACAGTGGTAAGATCACAGGAGGACATAGGGAGAAGGCAATCATCTGTCAGCTAAGGAGAGAGATGAAAATGACAAACCAAAACTGATGACAGATTGATGTTGGACGTCTAGCCACCAGGTCTGGTGTTTAAGACACATAGCCTGTGGTATTTTGCTATGGCAACCTATCTTAGTCCATTTTATGTTGCTATAACAGAATACCACAGAATGAGTGATTTATAATGAAAAGAAAGTTATTTGGCTTCATGGTTCTAGAGGCTTCAAAGTCCAAGAACATGGTGCCAGCATTTGGCAAACGCCTTTGTGCTATGTCCCGCACTGGGAGAAGGAGTCAAGATGGGAGAGAGGAGGAGGAAGAGACCAAGTGTGGGGGAGGCAGCTCAGATTTCCAACAGATCCACTCTTAATACAGCTAACCAGTGCTCCCAATAACAACAGTAATGCGTTCTCTGACCTCTACCCTCTTTACACTTACTAGAGTATATCTTTCAGCATCTTCCCATTGAATTGAGTATTCAGGATGCGACCTCCAGGGGACACATTAGGACCACACAGAACTCCATCAGATTAACAAAGGTACTGTGTCAGGTAAGGTAACAACCATGACCTAAAGCGTACTGAAAGAAAAACCAAAATTTTACACCAAACCCAAACTATGAAAGGTGTCGTGCAGACAACACTCATCTTTAGAGAAAGTATCGAGGCAAGCGATTCTGAATGACAAAGGACTTAAGTTCAAGGCCAAAGTGTGTGGACTTGATCCAGTAGATAATACAGAGATAGCTATTAGAAGTCTTCTCCTCTATGTGTTTGCAGGCATGTGCATATGTGTGTATGCATGCACATCCATATACACATGTCCTTTTGCATATACATGTGTGTGGGCGGGTGTTCATATGTACGAAGGACAGAAGACAACATCAGGGGCACCTTTCTGAATTACTCTCCACCTTCCTTTTTGAAGCAAGGTCTCTCGCTGAGCACAGGGCTCATCGGTATGGCAGGGTGCCTGGTCAGTGAGCCCCGAGTCTCCTCTTTCTCGCTGAGCACAGGGCTCATCGGTACGGCAGGGTGCCTGGTCAGTGAGCCCCGAGTCTCCTCTCGTCTCTGTCCCTACAGCACTGGGTTATACACAGTGCTACCATCCCAAGGCTTTACACGTGGCTACCGATCAAGTCCTCGTGCTCGTACAACAAGCATTTTACTGACTAGGCTCTTATACCAACCCAAGAAAGTTTTTGAATAAAATAGCATGAACATTAATTAATAGCAAATCATAAGATAATTCACATAAGAAAGATGAATGGGGGAAGGAATTTTAAATGCTGCAAGAAAAATAAGAAGAAAGAAAGAAAAGAAAGAGAATTTGTGTGACAAAGAATTAACATGAAGGACAGAGAGAAAGAGGACTGAAACAGCACTAATAGAACTTGACATGAAAACATTCCTGAAACTGGCCAATTGGCTGAATTTAACTTTAAACTATATTACCTCTTTTTTTTTTCTTTTAAAATTACACAAATCCTTAAAGTGTGGGATTGGTTTCAACCTGTTGCAGTTAAGTCCTCGTGCAGGGTCATTACTTGGGTGTAATTTTCCCTTCTTGGTTTGTTTTTGAGACAGAACAAAAAGAGGGTGTATGTGTCCCCCATGGCACACTTCAGGAAAGTTCTCCCCACACAAGCAAACATCTGCTTTCCATCAATCGCAGCTGCAGTGGGTCCTGTGGCGTGGCCCAAGACCGAGACACAGCAGCTGCGGTCGAGTGCCTTGTACATCAGAAGCTTTCTGACGACTTCCAGCCATGGATGAAGGAGCTCCAGAACCACCTCCATCTTCCCCCGCCACCTGGCGAGTGTCTGGGTTCTGAGACACGGGTCATGCATGCCACTCACTTTCTGTTGGTCTCTTGGAGATGACCTCCAGGTCTCCCCTTCAACATGGGAGAGTCAGTGTTAAGGCCGAGGCAGAAAAGGAATGCATGGCAGCATGATCTGCGAGCATCTCTCCTGTGCCTTCCACATTAAGACTGATTAATGCCAAGTCATTACACAATATAAAGTGTGGAGATGGGAAGTGTTTGCAGTACAAGCCTGACAATCTCAGTTCAGCTCCCCAGAAGCCACATAAAAGCAGAATGAACCAGCAACCATGTGCAATCGCAGAATCCCCCTATGGGGAGATGGGATGCAGAGACAGGAGACTGCTTTATGCTGCAGCGAAGAGACAGAAAGAGGAGGGTTGACAGACACCTTAAAGTTGTCCTCTGACCCGCACAGATGTGTGGTGGCATGTGCTTGCCCACACCTCCTCACATAAACAAATACATACACACACAAAATAAATAAACAAATTCAAGTTTCAATGTAAAATACAGTACCTCATTCAGGGAAGTGAAACTTCATTTACTTTCTCCACAGCAAAGAGCGGTCACAGAGTTGGAAGGCCATTAAGACCCATCATCCACATCAAGATCCTTCAGAGGTGAGCCCCAGCCATTAACACAGAACCATTGGAAGTAGACACCATTTCTACTTCTCACAGCTGTCTCCATGTCTGCTTTCTACTCAGAGACTCTTTGAGATCACAGTACACCTTGGAACTTCGGGCTGTCCAAAAGGCATTCAATTAATTAAATCTGAAAGCCTTCATTGACTGTCTACACTGAGGTATTTTATGTACTAAGGACACAGAAGGAACAAAACATAGATACCCCAATTATCTTGTTACTATAGAACAGTCAGGGATACAAACAAAAATAAATAAATCATAAGAGAAATGATATGTTAGAGTTGGAGCTAGGGGTGGTTCAGTTGGTAGAATATTTGTCTAGCATGCACAAAGCCCTGCAGTCCATCCAGAAGACTGTATAGACCAGAACAAGGGGACCCATGCCTGTGAGTCCAGCACTCAGGAAGTAGAGGCAGGAGTGTCAGAAGTTTAAGGTCATCCTCTGCGTTTTCTCTGTCTCTCTCTCTCTCTCTCTCTCTCTCTCTCTATATATATATATATATATATATATATATATATATGTGTGTGTGTGTGTGTGTGTGTGTGTGTGTGTATAACAAGTTTAAAGTTAGCCTAGATTACAAGAGAGAGAGAGAAAGAGAGATAGAGTCAGATGATCATGAATTATATGTTGGAAATAAAAAAGACCCCTGGATCAGGGAGTTTTGGGAGAAGAGACTGCCTTTCTATAAGAGGCATTCCCCATCACCATTGCCAAAAAGATAAAGGGAGAAAGGACTAAGCAACCCAAGAGTGCCTTAGAAATGTGCAGTCCAGGAGGAAGCAAGGATGACTATGGTGAGCATGCCTAGCCTTGTGGGCTCATTAGTTGGTTACCAAACTGCAGGGAGGGAACTTGGAAACGTAACTCAGTTGGTAGAGTGCTGGCATAGTGTGCACAAAGCCCTGGGTTGGATTCTCAGCACCAAATAAATCAGGCATGGTGATGCGTGCCTATGCCATGCCTATAATACTAGCCGGTGGGAGGTGGAGGCCAAAGGATAGAGGTCTGGAGTTCGTGACTATCTCGCACTGTGTAGTGAATTCAAGCCCAGCCTGGGATATAAGCTACTGGATCATAAAAATGAATAAATAATAAATAAATAAATATGCAGGGAGAGTAAAGAGAGGATGGTGATGAAATTAGGTGTACCTCCCTCCAACAGTGGGAGTCCTGACCACAAGAATATTGTCACTTACTAAGCTTTACACTGACAGAGGTCTCAAAAGGCTGGAACACACCAGTGGTGTGGCATCCCTGGGGTTTCCACATAGCTGTACTGACAGCTATATCTACTTATGACTGTTATCTCAGAGCTGCGGATGGGCTCGTGCAGGGAAGTATACAGAAGATGGATTTAGCATAGGAAGAAAGTCCACCTGCAATGAAAACAAAACTCACTAGGCAGTCTCAGGGAGCACCGCATGATGAGGCTCTGCCTGTACGAAGCTGACACCAGGGTCCTTCTTATGTCTTAAATTTGGGGGGCCATATTCTGCCATTCCCCCTTTTAATTTGTAAATATCCTGTTTACCTCAACTCTTTGTTCAACTCTTAGAACTCTCCATTAAAACAACCATCATCATTAGTAGTTTTGATTTTATGGAACACGCTAGCAGCATTCTGAAGATCTGGACGGCCCCAGCTGTCCTCTGCCTACACATTCCATAGGCTTGCCGGGCTTACAGCAGTGACAGGAAGCATAGTACTTTCCTAGCACATGAGGGATATCTGATTTTAAAGGAGAAAAAAGAATTATGCCATCATGTAGAACACATGGTAGAATTCAGTATGAAGTTATAAACGGTTTGGAAGGGCTGCTATTGGATGGATGATGTCGCCTTGACATCCAGCTGTGGTGTCACAATCTGGTAAAATTTTACTGGTGGCTCTTAAAGTGTTTTATCACAGGGTCCTTAATGTGCATTGTGTTTATGTTGAGCTGAAAGGGCAAAGGGCAGTTTGCAGTTTGAGTGAAAAGTAAGTCTAAGTCCAGAAGTAATAAAAGCTGAGTTCCTTCCAGTGTCTCTGTTCACTTCCATCAAGAGAATGGCCTGGATCATATTTGAAACCTAGTATGTGATCAATACTAATGATTCCTATGGAAACAGCAATCATGCATTCCTCAGATACTAGTTACCTCACTTAACAAAGAGTAAACACAGGTTTAGAAAGCTTGAAAGAACTTTCTAGAAACTGCAGAAGCTTATCTGCAGACCACAATGAAATTCAAACTAAGGCATCCTGCCCCATGGCTGTGATCTTTAAGCCCTGTCCTGTCACACTAACTTGAATTTTGCCACAATGTCCTCTTCTCTACATACCACAGATAGGAAACTTTGAACTTTCTTATCTGCAACTGTACTTTTCCATTGGATTTCTTGGATTTGGGGGGCATGGTTTGGTAAAAAAAAACTTGGGCGAACATATGCTCTGACCTCCAGGGACTTATGGTTCAAAGATATCTTCCTGACACCAACTTGGCCTTTACCTGTCAAATTTACTTTTACATAAAGAATTTTAAGTGGCAACTCACCTAGCCTCTTTGAGTAAGAAACATTTGAATAGAAAACATTGAAATAAGCATACTTATCTTGAATTTCTTTGTAGTACTGATTCTTGGCTTCAGAAAGGCCTAATTAGATTGCAGGCAAAATGCATGAATGATATTTCCCCTACACAATGACTTTTGCAGATATGGACCCAGGGGTATAATTTCTCGAATATTAATGATTTGCAAAATGTGTCAATTCCCGTTACTAATATGGTTATAAATATTATTATACATTTCAGACAATATTTATCAAAGCAAGCATACAAGAAGCGTTTTCCTTTGGTATCTTGGATATTTACAGAGGAGTAGGGTGACATGCACTTATAATTCAAGATTTTTTGGAGGCAGGTGTAGAGAGGCAGAAGTTCCAGGCCAGCCTGTGCTACATACATGAAATCCTGTCTCAAAACAACAAAATTAATGAAACCACATGTGTGTATGTGTGTGTGTATGTGTGTGTGTGTGTGTGTGTGTGTGGAATGCATGTACATGTGTATGCAAGCTCATGGAAACATAAGACACCTGAGTGTAACTCCTCAAGAAACATTCTACCTTGTTTTTTGAGACCAGGTGTCTCATGAAATTTATTCTTCACGCCTTAGTGGGCTGGGTCTGGTTAATCCAGCTGGATAAAATAGAAACTGATCTTCCATTTAGAGAGATTGATTTATTTAGGGTAATTTACAAAGTTACTGGTACCCACAAGGTCCGAGAGAGCTGGGCGCAGGGCTCTTAGTCCATTCCCGGCCAGAATTTCGCTTCCACTCACATGATTCTTAGGACTGCGGGGACTTGGAATGCTGCCTTCTGAGTCTTGGCCTTCCACATGGGCCTGGGGCTGGGGCATTTTTCTTCCCACAGTGGATTCAATCTGTGCCCCTCCCCAGGACTCATTGACATGTTGTCTCTCTCTTCTCCCCACCTCCCTGCCCCCTTATTGGTCAGAGGGCGGGACTTGCCACAGAATGAACCAATAGAAAAAAAACCTCAGAGAGAACCCCATATTTGCCATACACCAGGAATGTGATTTGCTTCCACTTCCACTATGCTTGCTAGCCAACAAGTCCCAGGGATTCCCCAGCTCAAGGGTTACAAGAATGCAACACCATGCCTATCTTCTTACCTGAGTTCTAAGGATCAAACTCAGGTCTTCACTCGTCATCAGCAAGCACTTTACAGAATGAGCTATCTGTCCAGCCAAAACCTTTAACATTGTAATCTTGGACTTCAAAAACATTATACTACATCAGTCCTGAGTCAGAAGCCAGCTAAGAGCCTGAATATTTCAAAAAATCTCCACACAAAAATACACCTTTACAAAGGTACAGGATGGTTCCTTTGCAAGGAACACAATTACTTCTGATGAGAATGTGAGAGTACTTTGCAAGTTGAGCACACAGCAGGGTCTGGTTTTTATTTTAATTTACGCCTAGCCCCTGTTGCAGGACTATTGCAAGATGGGACTTTTACAGCTGGTCAGTAGTCTTCATAACAGATTTCAGCACCCAGGGTCTTGGATAAACACGTTTTAGATGGAGTTTCCACAAAGCGAAGCACTGCTCAGCAATAATCTTTACCAAACAGAAAGCGCATTTAAGAATGTTTCCTCCTTGTCCCACACCAACACCAGCACTTACTGTCCTCTGGAATTGATAATGAGGGGGAACAGCTATGGTCACCTGGACTGGACCTGCACAAGGCTGGCCTTACCCATTCCTGCTGACCAACTGGCTAGGGGAAGAGTCTGGAAAATGGACAGTTATTGTCACCATTTGTGAATGTATGGGTGAACCCAAAGACTCCAGAGAATAGTTTCAAACCCAGGCTCACTGAGATGCCCCTGGAAAAGCTTAGGAGTTTTACATAAAAGACATAAACATGTGCACGAAATTAGTAGGAGGAGGGGTTGACAAAATGTGTTTTATATCTGTGAAAAACTGTCAAAGAACAAATTTGATTGAAGAAAATTTGGCCACCTCCATTTCTATTAACATACACTTTCTGGGTTAATTAAATGTCCCTTTCTTATGACTTTTATGTTATTATTATAAATTATTCTTTGCAAGTATGTCTGCTAAGTATTTTGTCCATTTTGTAAGCATGCAAAACTAAAGAATAAATCAGAAGCATCATGAAATAATAACACATGAAACATTTAAGAACCCACAACTGAAAAGTTCAAAGTAAATAAAGTTGAAGTAACTCATTTATAGAACACAATTTACATATACTTCCCATGTATATCCCAGATACAAAGTCACAGGAATATTTCTTTAATGTAATTTAAGGCAAAAAAATATATATATACCCTCAACATACCCCTAAAAAGAAATAGAAATTCTTTTCAATATCACATAAGAACCAAAATTTCTCTTTTCAAGTAATATTTATAATATGTGTAGTGTTATACTGTATATAGTTCTTCATTCATTTGTTCATATCTAATTTTCTGTTCTGCCCACTTTTTAAATGCCTTTCTGAGTCAGGAGAACACAGAATTGCCACTGGGTGTGCTAACACATGCCTGTACATCCAGTTTTTGGGAGGTAGAGGCAGGAGGCTCAAGAATTCAAGACATGTTCATCTATGTAGTGAGTTTGAAGCCAGCCTTGGATACATGAGTCCCACACACAGAAAAAGAGAGTGAGAGAAAACAAAGAGAATGCAGAACTTCTGTCGGTGTGGTCTTTGCAGTAAATGCAACTCAAAAGATCAAGTAAGTACAATCAGTGTAACAAGATGAGCATATGCAGAAGGGCCAACCTCGGAGAGACCATCACGGTCTTCTCTTTAGAGAAGCCGGCTGCAGTCGTGAGGACCTCCACCGCTTGTGCATTTTGACAAGACTGTTACCATGGACCAGGAGTGGGAAACAATTATAACTCCAGTTGGTGTTAAATCCAATCATTTTCATATTCCATGTTAGCAATCAATTATCTTCTTCAATTAAATAATGACCAATTTTATATGCTACTTCTAGAGCTAATAGCCTCTTTCCTCCCTCCAAAAAGTCATTTGTCCAAAGTAAAAAGCAAAGAACCTAGGAGATTAATGGTTACTGGAAAATATCGATGAGCAAGTAGGGCCAGGCGTGTTGAGTCACCTCACCTTGAACCCCAGCTCTTCCTAATCATCACTAAGACCATTTTTGACAACTTGATGGACGTTTTCATGGAAGCCATGATGCAATTTATCACTGTCCTTTGAATGGTATTGGCGGGAAATGGAGGTCACCTCACTGAGAAATAATTTGATGAGTCACAGGTTCACAAATACCTTTCTCACTGATGCCTGGACTTTGAGTCACTTGTACAGATAGGAACACACTTCAAGAGGATACAAGCAAGGGATGTTAAAACCAAGCTGTTTTGTTTTTCCAAAAATTCCATAATTGTTCCATGTTCAATCAGCATGCTGAGTAGCAACCACTCCTTTGCCTACAGATGACAAGAAATCAAGAACTCAGGCGGCTTTCACATAGAAGCTCTGACACACTACCTGAGAGAAACTTGAGGGAGGATTTACTGTGGTTCACAGTTTCAGAGACTACGGCCCATCTTCATTGGCTCCCTTGATTCTGGGCCTGTGCTGAGACAGAGCATCATGGGTGCTATGGTGTTTCAAGAATGAGACTGCAGTCAGGAAGCATTGAGAGCAAGAAGACCACTGAGGATGAGGTACAACCTTCAAAGAAGCCCCCAGAGACCTACTCCTCCAGTGAGGCTCCACCCCCTAAAGTTTCCAGAGCCTCCCAAAGCAGAGTCACCAGAGGAGAAACTGAAGCTTCAGCACAGTGCGGGGAAGACACAGCGTTCAAATATGAACAGCCCCTGACTCTGGAGAGGGGTCTCTCTTGTTTCCACCCTGAATGAAGAAGCTGCACACAATGCTGTGGGTTCTTTTAGGGCTCTGCGGGTTACCACAGGGAATTCAAAGTGACAGTATCACAGCCATTTGTAGCAGATTTGGTCTTAGAGTAAGATTCTGTTGCTCAGTTAAAATTTCAAGAAGAGTCCCGTTGATTATAAAACATCCAATGATAAACACACCCCACAGTGTACAACATGTTGAGTGTAAAGGGTGCAGAGAACTGAACCTGGGTCTTTGGCCAGAACAGCCATTGCTCTTAACCATGGAGTCATCCCTACATCCCCAACATGACAGTTTTTGAGAGTTAAGTCAACTCTCATATTTCTCACAGAGTCTTTCCGAGACTCTAGCATGTCAGTCAGGATGCAGGGGGATTTGGGTATAGCATGAAAGGATAACACTGAGAAAGAAAAAGTAATAGGCTGACCTCTACACACACACACACACACACACACACACACACACACACACAAAGGATGATGAGCATGATGTAAAACCATTTTTCAGGCAGATTGATTCAGAGCCACCCTTCTGTTTAAAAAACAATAGCGAGCTCTTGAAAATAGAAATACTTCAAATTTGGAACAAAATGGTGCTGAAGTTTAAAGGAAATTTCGTGAGATACAGATAAATAGAACTGAACTGAGCAGCAAAGGAAGGGCTGCTTTTCTATAAAACTGGAGATCTGGACTAAATAAAAGAAGGGATGGGTATGGCATATTCCCCCAGGTTCTGTCTTTTCCCTGCAGAAAATAAAACTTTAAAAATAAGACATCATTATCTCATGGGCCTCTACTTTATGAAATAAAAAGAAATCATGTTTTCTTTCTTCTCCTTCCCCCTTCATCCTAAAAATAAGAGAATTGTGTCCATTTGGATCTGTAATTCCCAATATAGAAGCTTGCAGAGAGGGTGATCACTGTATGGAGCAGTGATCATTTTATTCATGCTACCCTACAAAGAGTGTTTGTAATTAGGAGTGGACTTGTGTATCAGAGGGTAGAGCACTAGTCTAAAAGCACAAACAAGGTCCCGGGTTCTATCTCCAGCTCTGCACAAATCAGCCATTGTGGCACATGCCTGTAGTTCCAGCACTTGGAAAATGGAGGCAGGAGGATCACCAGTTCAAGGCTCTCCTTGGCTATATACAGTGGGTTCAGGGTCATGAGAGTCTGTCTCAAAACAATAAAAATCTACTTCTAAGATATTCAAATTAGATATGTGTTCTACAGAGTTGGGCAGCAGGAACGTGCCTTATGTTAGTGTGATATAACAACAGACAGTGTTTACAGGTACATCACCTTGGAGTATTTTCCTCACTATCTGGGACAGGAGAACCAAAATCATGGACCCTGTCTGTTGTGTGTCCCTCTTAATTTAAGGATAAGTGAAAATTAAAAGGAAACAATAAGCCCAGTTAGAGGAACTTCAAACTCCAAAAGAAAAAAAAAAATCTCATGAAAATCCAGAAGAATGCATTTCTGCAAAAGATATAGTCTAGGAACAAGAAGATGATCTACTAATAAAGTGTATGATGAAATGAACAAAAATAAGCAACAAAGGAAACAATATTAAATCAAGAAAAACAAAATTTTTAAAATACATACAAAATAGTCCACAAGAGACAGACAGAAAAGGACTGCACAACAGCTCAAACTAGAGTGACAAAGTCAGAGTCTACTCTGCAGAGTTTTAGAAAAGGCTTACAAAAACGCTAAGGCAGCAATTTCAAAACAAATGCAATGAGCTCTTCCACATTAAAGAGAAAAGCAGCCAAGGACCAAAGCTAAGAGGATGATAAAGTTGGATGCAGGATCTAGGAACTGTGACTGTAAACAAGGCAAAGAAATGAACAAATGAAATCTGAGCACATGGGACAGGAATGGAACTCCAAACCAATCCTCTTAGCATGGCGATTCGAAAGTTTAAACCTACTTTTAATAAAATTCATGGAAAGGATTACAGATACAGATTAATTTGACAAACCCTAGAATCTTGAGGAAAAATGCTACTCCACGCCGATCCCTATGACATTAACCAGAATCTCCAGTCAGGTTCCCAGAGAGACGAAACTGAACAAATTATGTGTAGTCCAACCTTCTTCTTAGAAGCCATCAAGTGTCACAAAGGACCAACGTTACCACTTGCTCTTGGATTATACAGATCGGTTATTACATTTCAGCAAATGTCCCACTTTCTGTTTCCTTTAATACAATAGAGTTGACTTAGGGTCCATGACAAATCTGTTTTGAACAATTTTGAGCAGATAAAGAGTTTAGACTAGCTGATAGCTAGGCTCCAGATAACAGATCTTCCCTTATTTTATTTTATTTTATTTGGATTTGGTTTTCGTACTTCAAAACATCATGGATCCAAAGTTTCCCTCATGGGTCATAGGTCATAAGATCCAGGATGCAACAGTGGGATTTTCCTCAGACTGTTACTAATTATCTGGAAACCACATGTTTCAGGGAAATAAAAACCAGAAAGGACAGGAATTTATACTTAGCTTCAGGCAGAGAGGCACTGGATACTTTATATAGTATCCTCGACAACAGATACAGTTTGAAATAGAGCCCAGCATGAATAAAGACTGTAAACTTTCCCTCTATCTTAAAGAAATAGAATTCAGGGAACTTCCAGTGGGTTTAGGAAAAGAAGGAAATCATTAAATCATTCCAAAATTGTAAATAGAATTGCACATTAAATCAGAAGTAGTGGCAGACACACTCAATGTGACAAAAGCTAAAGGAGAGAGAAATACAGACTGATCAGATATACGCTTTGCTGAGTTCAAATTACAGCAAGAATGAAGAAACGTCACTGGACATGGTGGGAGGTCACCTCTATGCATGTTCACAGGGCAGACAATAGAGGCTGAAAATAAGCATTAACTGTAAGTATTAAGTACAAATTTCTCTGTCACTAAGTTTGACATTGAAAAATAGATGTGTGATCAGAGTCCTAAACGGACAACAGAGTGAAAGGAAAATAAAGGGCAAGCAAATGTGCATACAGCTAGATAATTCTTTTCTATTTATTTTTTTAATGTGTATGAGCATTTTGCCTGCATGTATTTAAGTGCACCTGTGTCATGCAATGCTGAAGAGGCCAGAAGGGAATATCTTATACCCTGGAACTACAGTTTATGGGGATTTTTAGCAACTATGTGGGTTCTGGAAACTGAACCCGGGTCCTCTGCAAGAGCAGCCACTGTTCTTAACCTCTGAATCATCTCTCCAGCCCCCAATTGGAAAATACTACACACAGAGAAATTTTAGGGAGTGGAGACATGGCTCAATTAGGAAAATGTTGGTCTCATAAGCAGAAAGTCCTGAGTTTGGAGCCCCAACATCCACATAGAAAGTCAAACATCAGGGCATAGATAGATAACCTCAGTGCTGAGAATGGGTCAGAGACAGACAGATCTTGGAGCTTGCGACTAGCCAAATCTGATAGCTTCAGGTCCAGTGAAGACACTATCCACGAAAGTACAGTGTGACTGAGAAAGAAACTCAGCATCAATTTCTGACCTCCACACGCATGTGAATGTACAGCCTTACACATGCACACACACACACACACACACACACACACACACACACACATGAACAAATGACCCAATGTTCACCTATGGCTTCACACATATGCACTCACATGTGTCTATGTCCATGCACACACATGTCCATGTATACAAACACATATACAGACATATGCTTACACAAAATTAAATTAAATTAAAACATAAAAAACAAGAAGCTTCAAATATTAAAAAAAAATGTGTATTCACAGAATTAGACAACCTGACCTGCAAAGATGTGAAACTAAGAAGAGACAACATGGCAGATTTAATGGAGGATAAGAAGATCACTTCTTAAAAGATGGACACAAAAAGAAAGAAGGATGGATGGCAGAAAACATGAAGGATAGAAGAGTTGACATTATCATCAAATTAGCCACAGGCCTCTTAGCCTTTTACTAAAGCGTAACACAGGTAGGTGTATGTACTGAAATTGGGAGATAGGGACAGACTGTAGAGACATTGAAAATCTCTATATTGTCACATAATGACAAATCCATCAGAGATAAATGACGAACAATAGTGGTCTACATGAAGAATGATGCTCATGGACCTTCCTCCGTGATTTCATGATATTTGCAGACTTACAAATCCATGAGGAAGAAGGGAGGCTGAGTGAGGGTGACAGAAGTGGGATTAATGGAGTAGAGAACTTCCTGAGCAGTTTCTTTTACAGTATGACGGAAGTGCCTGGAGACATAGCTCAGTCAGTAAGGGGCTTGCCTTGAAAGCATGAAGCCCTGGGTTAGATCCCTAGAATCCATATTGTTTTTAAAACTGGGATGTGGTTACAGGTGCTTGTAATCTCAGGGCTGGGGAAACAAAGGTAGGCAGAGCCCCGGGACTCACTGGCCAGGCAGCCTCGTCTAACAGGCCAACCCCAAGTCCCAGCAAGAGATCCTGTCTCAGCAAACAAGTAGACAGCTCCTAAATATCCCCTTCCTAAAGTTGACCTCTAGCCTCCACAGGTAAACAAGTAAACACAAATACACACACACACACACACACACTAAAAAATTTTTTTAAGGAAAGAAAGAGACAGGAAGACAAGGAGGGAGGAAGGGAAGAAAAGAGTGAATCTCCTGAATGCTGGAATTCCAGGGCACACCACCACACCCAGTGTACATGGTGCCAGGGATGGAACCCACAGCCTCACACGGGCTAGACAAGTACTCTGACAACTGAATAACCAACTGAGGTACAGGAGTCCAAATATATTTTTTAAACTGCACAGATTTTAACTCTAAAATATATCCTTCACTATCATTATTATTAATATCATTATTATTAATGACTTATTATTATTCCTGAAATGGTTTCTGCCCAGGCTGCTCACTGGATGAGCCCAAGAGCCATTAGGAACTCTGGAACTTGAATCTCACCTCCTAGGGTTCAGACTCAGTTGGTTGGTCTTCAGTGCATTCTTATGATATTTGGGTTCCAAAGGGCAGAGGAAACTTCTGTGCTAGCAGAAGAGGCTAAGAACTTCTGTCACTGGTGTTTGTGAAATGGTTGTTTGTAACTCAGAGATAAATTCAGCTTTATCTCCATGAGTCTACTAAATTACAAAGTGAAGAAAGCTGTGATGATGCCTCTTGCATACTGAGATTCTCTTTCTCTAGCTACACCATCCTCTATCTATCCATCCTCTATCCACCTCTTTATACACAAGCAGGAAGACTTGTCAGAATCCTACTTGAAATTGTGATGCTAAATTTGAAAAAGTTGGTTTTCCTCTGTTCTGAATTCTTTCATGTGGGATTTTCATAAAGGAGCATGAGTCACAGATTTCAATCAGAAAATCAATAGAATAATTGCTTATAAAGTTTTTAAATAAAACAAAAAAGTGAACAGCACTTAGACAAATACAGAGTGAGACTGGGGATGGCATGCATGTCTCTTTCTCCACAGACAGTTGATTTAATTACTGGACAGAGAACAAATGAAAATTTTGGCCAGTCAGAACTTATTTATGGCCAGAGACTAGTCTGTTCCCACTATCTTTTCACTGGAAATGTGGGTGACAACACAAGCTTTTAGTTTACTCTTTTGGAAAATAAATGATAACTGTCATATGTGTAGACAGAAAACCCAAGAATGGTCATTAAAGTACCACCACCAATCAAGACAGGGTTGTATAATTACTAAAAAGAAATCCAGAGCAGCTGTGAGATCTGGCTTTAAATCTGGTGTACTTCTCTGGAAAGAAAAATAAACCCATCTCCCAGCACTGACTAAGATACAGTTAAAGCCAAATATACACACATACACATGCACTCACATATTCACATATTCCATGTATTTACACATATGTCTATATCTATTTACATTATGCCTGGGCAATTCTGTGCTGTTATGAATAAGGACAATACCTGAAGAGACTTATCAGTAAAGGAGGTCATTGCATGGGAAGATGATCTGAGGGCTGAATAGCAGACATTCTTTTACCATCAGCACTAATTGCATTGAGGCCACATAATCCTTGGCTGTGGAGGACTGTTCATATATCATGGGATGCTTAGCAGTATTCCTGGTCTAAATGCCAACCTTAACCTCCTCCCCCCACAACTGACAATCCAAAGAGTCACAAACATTGCTATATGTTTCCTAGAGAGAAAAGGTTCTTCAGTTCAAACCAATAAGCTAAATTATAATAGGGAGAAATCGTAAAAGACCAAGGGTGACTGAGCGAGCATTAGAAAGAATGGGAAAAAGCAAGGAGTGAATTTCTAGATCAAAGTATAGCTTGTGGGAAATGTAAGATGTAAACACCAAAGAAAATACTGTTTAAAATTGTTGTAATGGAGGGGGAGGGGTCTTTATGATAAGGTCACAACTCTGTAGCTCAGGCTACCCTAGAACTCACTGTGTAGACTAGGCTGCCATCGAACCCCTGGCAATCCTCTTATCTCAGCCTCACAAGTGCTGGGATGACAGCCACCATCACCCCACCCAGCCTCACCTTTTTGTTATGGTTATTCTTCATGTTTTGTTTCTTGTGACAAACTATGAAGTCCCTGTGGACAAGTATCATTGTACTTTTTAAATATCTTCCACATCACAGGTGATGAATAGGCATTATTGATTAAGCAGATATTTTGGTCAAAGCTCACATCCAGAAAATTTTCTGAGGAACCGTGTTGTACACGGCTCTTGCCTGCCCCCGTTTCCTGTAAGAGAAGATGATGCACTATGGCTTCCATTCCAAAGCATCAATTAAGCCTAAAATTCCAGTTTTCTACTTTTCACCATGTAAATGCTCTCACTAGCATCTGGGCATCCTTGCCCGAAGACTGTCCTGTGCCCTTCAGACCACTGGCCTAGGCAAGCTGTCTGCATGTCTCAATACTTGCCACTGTTCTCCTGGCACTGGTATAGTCCACCTTGTCTTCTGAACACTGTGCTTGCTACAAAATGGGGTTCTAAATTCAAGTTTAACAAGACAGAAAATAGCCCTTGGACCAGATTTTTTAAATTTATATTGCATAGTTCCATGAACTGGAGTTCTGATAAGCTTGATCAATAGGGATGTTGCCTTGTTCCAGTTGCTTGGGTTCATGCTTATGTACCCAGGCATCAGAAGCAAGAGCAATGGTGATTAGTGGCTGTGGGCTAAGATTGAGTTTGCCTCCACCCAAGACGCCTTGCCAAACGTTAATACTATTGTCAGAATCCCAAAGCCTTCCTTTAACCCCTATCTCATGGCAAAGGTGAGCAACCACATTCTGGACAATAGATTGAGATCACCATGACATAGCCATTAAAAACTGTACCATATGCTGAGTGTGGGAACATCTACTCACATCTTAAATAAAAGATTCTTTTAGTAGGAAGACTACATCGTCAATCTTTGGGAAAAAGGAGGCCACGAGGTTCAAGATGGTGTTATATATTAGGTGCCTGTCTGTGTGATGAGCTGTTGGAGTCAAAGAGTTTCTGAAGGCAGAAATGACCAGGATTGACTCTGATAACTCAAAGCAGTTAGATTAAAATCTAAGCTTTGGGGCTGGATAGATGGCTGTTTAGGTAAAGGGCTTGCTTTGAAAGTGGGAGGAGCTAAGATAGATCCTGGGACCCATGCACAAAAACAACTCAAGCAGAGTGGCATGTACTTGATTTGTTTTTATTTTATTTACTATTTTTATTTTATGTGTAGGAGTATATTGCCTGCATGTGTGTAAGTACTCCCATGTCATGCAATGCCTACAGAATCAGAAGAAAGTTTCGAATTCCCCTGGAACTGAGGTTGCGGACAGTTGTTAGCTACCACGTGGGTGCTAGGAATTGAACCCAGGTCTTCTGCAAGAACACCCTGTGTTCTTAATCACTGAGCCATCTCTCCAGCCCCAGTGGTATGGTACTTGTAATGGAGCACCAGAAAGTCAGAGACAGGCAGGTCCCAGGGATTCTCTGACCAACTAGATTAATCGAGCCTACTTGCTGACTTCTGAATCATTGAGAGACCTTCTCTAAAACAAAAAGTAAGGTAGCTGTTTTCTGAGTAATGGCACTAAAGATTGACCTCTGGCCTCCACATGCACATAACTGTACAGCCATACCTACACACGTGTGTGCATGCATATCCACATACTTACATATACATATAAAGAACTTAATGTTGTAGTCGGTCTTCGTCAATGATAACTTGAGCAGTGATTGGATCAGGTGCCCAGCACTTCTCCCACTGCTATGAAGATACTGGGGCATACCCACCTGTGGGTGCTGGTGTCCCTCTGCCTCTATGCTAGCCGTGAACAGGAACAGCATCCAGATCAAAGGGGAAGTCTGTCCTTTCTTCCCAAGCTTCTTTGTGCCTTGACCCTTAGCCTGTGCCTGCCTTTCGTTCTAGTGCACAAGAGAGAGGAAAGGTCCAGGTTGGGACAACTTCTCACCTTGGTTTTCTCAGTCTTTTATTGCATAAAGGCTCTGGTCAAATGCTTTCTCTTGTCAAAGTGAAACAACAGAGAGGTACATTCACTAGTCCTTGTCACCTCAGTCAGCTAAAACCAAAACATGGAATGATTTCTGTCAGGTGCCATAGTGTGAATGCTCCGTCTCAAACTCAAAGTGAAACTTAATACCTAAATGCATATGTGGATGGTGTTTAAAAATGGGGCCTTCAAGAGGTAAGTGGCATTCAATAAAGTCACCAGGGTGGGACCCCCATGAAAATACCCCTTTCATAGGAAGAGGAGGAAAGACCTGAACTGATGTATGCTCTGTCTCCCCTTCAGCCAGTCAGACAGTAAAGAGACTCACCCCAGATGAAGAACAGATGCTGTGTCTTCCAAACCATGACCCGGATAAACCTCTGTTCTGCCTTTTTACTGTGTGCATGAGTGGTCACAGGTATGTGGCCATATGTGGTGGGTATGCAAGCATGTGAAGGCAGATGTTGGTATCACGTGTTTTTCTGTGCTGATCTTTACCTTATGTATCAATAAAAGGTCTCTCCATTGAGCCCAAAGCTCATCTATGCTGCTAGTGTCCCAGTGTACCTAACAGCCTCGCCACCCCACTCCATCCCATCTCCAGCTCTCAAGTACTAGGATTATTGGCAGGCTTCACTGGCCGTCTATTTGCTAGGCATCTGAACTCCAGTCCTCATGATTGTCTAGTAAGCACTTTAATCACTGAGCCATCTCCTCAGTCCCTCAACCTCTGTTCTTTGCAAATCACTCAGACTGCTATATTCATGGATAGCAACCGAAAGTAAATTTAACACCAGATTTCAAAAGTACTTTCCAATTAGTTTATTGCATTTTTTTTTTAGCTTTAGTTTATCGTTACCAATTTCGGGGTGTGATTCTTCTTTTGTTTCTTCCTTTTGCTCTGACTGCCCTGAATCAGATAAGGGAAAGGCCACGCTGACGGATTGTGAAACATTCTGTCCTGTTAAAACAATCAGACTCACCTTCCAGAGTTACTTTCAAGCTCCCTCTTGCATAAATAAATTGAAAGGCAAGCAGTGCTTTTAGTAACCCACGTTGGCTCTTTTGAAACCTCTTATTAATTAAAAGATGTAAACCAAGATATAATTGAGGCCAAGAAATCCTATCTTGCCAAGAAGATTCATTTGTGCTGCTTAACTTGGGGGAATTTAAAACGAAGATTCTTTCCAAACCCAGGACTGAAGCTAAGGTCAGAAGCAAAAGGAATGCTAGGAGCCAAGCCAAACTGGCAGCTGAGCACGTAAGCAAGAAAAGCCGAGAATTTGCAAACTCACTTCTGGAGGCTTCTGTCTTTGCAAGTGGGAGCCATCATATACTCCCATTAAGGGTACCGTGACTTTTCCAATTTCAGTGGAATTAAATATAAATTTACACCATCTTTGGTGGCAGAGTACCAAAGGGTGTTTGGGGATAGAATTGTTAATATTTAGGGTTTTCTCTAACCCTTGAAAATAAAATGTTTTCTGCAGAGATTTTAGATGAAAAACCACGTTTTCATCAATAGATTATTTTTTTTCTCTAAGAAAAAAGGTTCAATAAGAGGAAAAACATTGTGGTTTTTCCTCCATGATGTAGAGCTCTATGGGATGACTGTGGCTCGGACATACAGCTCTATGGGATGACTGTGGCTCAGAGAGTTTATAGTGACTCGTACGGAAAGCAGAGACTTTCCGATTTCTTTGGAATTTATGGCAGCTCGTGCATTTTGCTTCCTTGCTTTTGTACATCTTTTCTCTTTCCAGACTCATTGTAGAGATTTGGCCCCAGTATAGAAGACATTTAAAATGTTATGGGGAAGAAGACCGTAACATTGTAAACCAGTGATTGGAGGGGAGGGAGAGGAGAATGGCCGACATACGTAATCACTTCCAGGAGGAGGGAAGGAGGATCCTCTGTGCTGTGAAGGGGCGAGTCAGTCTCCTCACAGAAAACTCAGCAGTTCTGTGTATGCGTTTATCTACAAGATGAGAGTCAGGGATGGGAAGATGGCTCATTGTGTAAGAACATGTGCTGTGCACACTTGAGGGCCTGAATTCAGATCCCACCACACACAAGAGAAAGCCAGGTGTGGCCTGGAACACACCTGTAAATGCCAAGCTGTGGGCAGTGGAGGCTGGAGGATCAACAGAGCCTTGCTGCTTGCCACCTAATTCAAGGCTTCGTGAGAGATAGTATCGCCAATGAATAAGGCAGAGATAGCACAGGACACTAGACATCTTCTGTCTTCTGTATGTACATGCACAGGTATACACACACCTGACTAAGACAGGTCTATGCCACACATAGACATATACACCACTCACCGAGACACACACAGACACACACACAGACACTCATAGATACATACACATACATATATAGACACACTCATACACACACACACACATACACACACACACACACACACAGAGCTGAGCATCTTAACACAATGCCATATATGCCACCAGCTTTATATTACATGTTTCTCCCAATGCAGTTCACACTCTATACATGAACAAAGAAATGTCATAGGACTCTGTGTTAGTAAATAGGTGCTAGTAAATAGAGAAATTAACTTGAACACCCCTCATCAGCTCCCATGGGTGAAAGGGATAGTGGAAAACTGAGTATTTGTTTCTTGTTCTCTTAGTTTTAGTCTCAGTCTATCTTGCTGATAACACTTGGAAAAAAGAGTGACTACTCATCTGTGTGGAGAAAACGAAGAGGAAGAGCAGGTTTGGCACACGGCTGGCAATGCGTGCAATCCCACATCAGAAGGCTAACTTCAGTGGGCTTTGACTTACGTTGTTTCCCTTTCCTAACTGTTCTCAGAACAACATGCACTACAGCTCTGAGTCTTGGCCTTTTAACAGGGTAGCGGCCCATAAAAAGAAGACATCTCTGGCTGTCAAAGCCATTGTTTGGACAGCAGGGTACCTCCATGGCTCAGGACACTGAGCAATACCCTTGAGTTGAGGCCTGATAAAGATGATTTATCTGTGACAAGAAACTGCTTTTACATTCTCATCAGAGCCTAAGAAGCAATACCTGTAAGACCAGTGTATCAGAATCTACTGTGAGAGCTTAGAACGGAGCAGGTAGCTGGCTAGTTTAAATTTGGAAGATCACGTTCTTGCAGAACCCACAGCATGAACTAGGATCTCAAAACTTGGACCAGGTCAGCCTTACTGCCTCTGAGATCATTCTATAGAAGCCAGAACCTGTCTTTATCCAGCCAAACAGCCGGTCCTGGTCTGGGCACTTAAAGGAGAACCTGGGGAAGGTAGACTTCGTGCAGCTCCAGCTGCTGCATTGGCAAGCAGAGAAATCAGCAAGACTGAACGTGATTCACAGTGCAGCATTTTTGCTTCCTAGTGAAACACGAGTCTCAGAGCAACAACAAAATTTTCAATACAGTGTTCCAATCATTGCATAGGACATACTTAAACTCTAAAAGTATCTATTTTCTTACAAAATTCAAATTTAACTGGGTGCCCAATCTTATTTGCTGAATTGGAATACATTTTTGGAATTCGAAAAAAAAAAAAAACCAAACTGATCTATTGCAAGCTCCTCACAGCAGAAACCAGTAGATTCCTATACTGTGATTATACAGCCAGAGGTTCCTGCAATTCTGGATTCTTAAGCTCTGTGCAAGTTATAAGGAGAATATCGTGACCCATGTCTTCCTGCCTTCCTAAGCCTTGCCCACTTAAAAGGTGCCATTGGTATGGAAGGCACACTTCATAGGACATACGGGTACAAGGTCACAGTAAACATGAGCCACATGCCCAGTAAAGGTTTGCTTATTTCAGAATCGACACTTTAAAAAAACTTTTATTATCCAAGAAATACATTGGCACTCCCAAACTTTTCCAAATGTGTACATCCTTGGGTATCACTTTAAGACAAATTTGAAGAAACATTCAGAGTGAGAATAAAGTCTTATATTTTCCATCAAAATCAATAAGGCAATAGCAATGTTGGCTAGGCATCTACTCTTTAACTGAGAGCCCTTGCTAGGGGACCAGGTAGGTGGCTACCAGACCCATTGCCAAGCAAGCATGAGACCTGAGTTTGATCCCCAAAACACACATAAAAAAGTCAGGAATAGTGGCATGTTCTTGTAATCCCAGCACTGGGGAATCAGAGCCAAATAGATCCCTGGGCCTCCACGGCCAGCCATATTAGCTTAGTCAGGGAGCTTCAGGTCAGCAAGAGACACTGTCTCAAAAAACAAGGTAGTCGGTTCCTGAGAAAGAACACCAAGATTGACCTACACAAGTAGGTATCTGCTCATGCACACAAATATAGTGCACTCACACAGTCAGACAGACAGACAGACAGACACACACACACACACACACACACTTAAAACTGCTTTCAGATTCAGAAAATAATATTTATTAAGTGTTTATGATAAATATGTCAGGCTCTGGTGGTGATTTCTGTATTACTCACCTGTGAAGGTCAGTGTTGACTGTCAACTTGACAGAACCAAGAATCCCCTGAGCAGTGGGCCTCTGCGTTTGCCTGGAGGAGGTTGTCTTGACTGCGATCCTTAAGATGGGAAGATCCATCACTGTGCGTGATGTCATTCCCTGGCTAAGAGTCTGGGCTAGGTAAGTGGATCATTCTCTGCCTTTTGACTCTGGACACAATGTGACCAGCTTCTTAAGCTCCTGCAGCTCTGACTTCCTGCCATAATAGACTAGAACCTGGAACTGTGAGCGCACATACACCCTTCCTTCAGTTGCTTTTGCCTGGGAATTTCATCATAGCAATAGGAAAAGAAACTAATACATCTCCTAATCATCAAAACATGTTTAAATAAAGTTGCATTAGGTCCCTGAGCATTTCATGTAATGTAAACAGATTCTATTTATCCCTCCTCCGTGTCCTCCCAGATCCATCCTATCTCCCTAACCCATCCAACTTCCTTGATGTTTTCTTTAAGTTCAGGGAGTCTAATTTGTGTTACCCAAATCCTCTTTGGCGTGGGTCCACCCCTTTGGAGCATGGGTGACCTATCAAAGATCACACACTTAAAGAAGACTAACTCTCCCTCTTGGTCAATGAGAATTGCTATTCCTTCATGGGTTATGACTTGGTCACACATGGTTTAAAAAGAGCAGAATTCAAACAGTCACTTGAAAGGAGGGACCAACATCATCCCTTAAGAATCTGGGATTGGAGTGATGGCTCAGTTGGTAGACAGCTTATAAATATGAGGCTTGAGTCTGATCCTCGGAAGCCATGAACCCAGGCAAGAAAAAATTGGGCATGGTGAGGAAGTGTAGACAGAGAGAGGCAAGCAGAGCCATGGGACTCATTGGCTGGGCAGCCTAGCCTACTTGTTGAGTTCCAGGCCAATGAGAGACCCTGTGTCAATAAAGCAAGATGAATGGTGCCTGATAACAACATACATATGAACACATGTATGCATACACAGGCATGCACACATCCATGCATACCCAAAATGTCAATGAGTTCTCCACTTTCTCTTTTTAAAAGATTTTATTTTTTTATTTCATTGAGTGTTTTCCTACATGTATTCAGGTACATCACATGTATGCAGTGACCATGGAGGCCAGAAGAGAATATCAGATCCCCTGGAACTGAAATCTCAGATACTTGGGCGAGCCACCAGGTGGGTGCTAAAAACTGAACTGGAGTCCTCTAAAAAGTAGGAAATACTCTTGAAATGTTTTTAATTTTGATTTTATGAATGTTTTGCCTACATATACATAAGTGTATGCAACACCCACAGAGGCCAGAAGAGGGCGTTGGAGCCCCTGTAACTCGAGTTACAACTGTTAACAGCTTATATGGGTGCTGGGAACCGAACCCCCAAAGCAGTCAGTGCTCTTAACAGCTAAATCGTCTCTCCAGCCTCACCTCTTTCTCTTTGAAATCATGATTTGTTATTTTATTATTTTTGTTACTCCTCAGTTTAGAACCCCTGGTCTTAGACCTAAATCTGCAACCCCTCCGGTAGTGAACCTAAACAGCAATGGTCCAGAGAAGTACTGGATCAGAAAGAGAGCCCAAGTGACAAGCAATGAGGAGTCTTCCTTGGGAAGCCCAACACGGTGGCTCTGGCCTGGCACACACAGAGAACCTCATGATTTAGGGACTTCAATCCATCCCAGATCATTCTAGAAATCAAGAAGCTGTGCCTTTGACTTTCTCTAATTGTTGCTTCCTCCCTTTCTATACAAACCAGTGGCCACACAAAGATAACGTCAGACTGCTAAGGAGAAAGCACAGACATAAAACAAGCAGTGAGATGGGACAGAGACAGGCTATCCGAGGGAGAAAGAGGAGGCAGTGACTCCCTGCCATAAACAAATTAGAGAGCACTAAACAAACACATGCCTTGCTAAGCATTTATTATCCAGGTTGGAAAACAGAGCCCTTAAATTATAAGATAACCAAGATGGGATAGGACTTTCCCCTCTAATAATTCTCTTCCTATCTGTCCATCTTAGGTCAACAAACATGCTGTGATTGACAGGTTAAAATGTTTAAGTTAGCCTGTACTCCACATAAACTGTTCTAAGTTTTTTAGAAGAGAACATTATAAAACAAGCTAATGATCCTCTTTCCATCTCCCTTCTTTCCTCTCTCTTCCCATGTGCCCGGAAATTCTTTTCTAGAAGGAACTATACTCAGTGATTTTCCCTATTACGAAGGTTGCTAAGCTGATGAACACAAGCCATGTGAAACTTCACAGATAACTGTTTGATTCTCATCAGGAAACTGGGGAAATATTCAGAGAATTCTAATAGATGTCAGGATTTATGACAGGAGAAAACAAAAAGCAAGCTAGATCTGGTAATTATCACTGTTACTTCAAAGCATCCATCAGCAAATACAACATCTCCCGTGAGTCTCCAATAGAGAATAGGATCATGAATGCAGAGGTAATTGAGAGATGCCCAGTCCTGGCAAGGAGAATTCACAGTGGGACCAGAACATTCACCATCTGGACCCTCAGAGGAAGAGAACCAAGAAGAACTTAAGGAGAAGTCTTCTAGGTTTGAGAGGATGCTTAGTGATGGGCATTGGATTCATGTAAGTCAAAGCAGACAGTTCTAGCAACACGTAGACTGTGAGATAAGTGTAATAAAATATAATATTTTGGGATGCCATGGTGATTACTCAGACAGTAAAGGTACTTGACACCTACGACCGGCCAAGATGGATGACTTCAGTTTTATCCCTGGGACCCACACGACAGAAGGAAAGAATCAACTCCAGCAAGTTGTATCTGACCTCCACAAGTCCATGGCATACTCATACACAGACACAAACATTCATACACATGAAGAAATAAGGAGATGTAAAAATATATAGTGGTCTTGGTAGTAAGGATAAAGATGATTCGTGACTGTCAGTCCTGGATTGGTGCATCTGAACACAACACTCAAATGGAAAGTGTCAGCCTCTGTGTAGTGATCTGTGTTGACTGAGTGCTTAGTTTACCTTTTATACATACCCAACTTTCATAGTTATATGATGTGGCTAGACACTAGAGTTCCTGCTTTGACTTCCGCTCAATGATAGACTGCAACCTGGAATTGACTAATTGTGCTTAGGCCCACACAATGGGATGTAACTCATGTGTGGTACTGTAAACATAGCTGAGTACACTTTTCTGGAGATGTCATAGACCCTAGAGAAAAAAATTACCTCTTTCATTCCTCTAGGCCAACTGAATTTCTTACGATACTCTAAGTACATATCCTTCTATTTACAGACAGATGTACCTCTTACCACTCATCAGAGAAGTTTGTTTCTTCAATAGATGAACACTATTAGGAAGTCCCACAACTGGTTAAACATAGAGATAGTGTTTGAGAGATGCCCACCCTAACTGGCAACCCTGCAATGCAACATCTATGCCTAAGGCTCAGACAGCATCATGGGAGAGGGGTCAGAATGTATGTAAGAGCTAGCTGGACAATTCACCTGCTGACACTTGAGGCATTCTAGACCTGGTAAGGAAGCTGCGCCAATGAAACCTCCCAGTGTGGTAGTCTAATGAGATCTGTGTAATGACAAAACCAGTTAGAATGCCAAGATGGGTGGGGGAAGTTTCACAGAGTCCCACCTCAAGGTGAAGAGCTATAGGCATCCAATGGATGCTGAGAGAGGGAGAGTCAGGGACTAACTTCCTGAGAAGTTAGCTGACTCCAAGTGGGCAGCTCTAGACACAGGTACACAGAGCACCAACTAAAGGGACTCAGGAATCGAGAGGGAGAGACTAGAAAGATGGCTCAGCAGTTAGAAGCACTGACTGCTCTTGCAGAGAACCTGAGTTTGGTTCCCAGCACTAATATGGTGGCTGACAATCAGCTGTAACTGCAGTTCCAGGGGATCTAACACCTTCTTCTGACTTCCACAGGCATTGCACAATATGGTGCACTTATATACATGCAGACAATACGCTCATACACATAAAAATCAAATAAAAATGTATTCAATAAGAAATTGGGAGGGAGTGGGTGTACGTGAAAGGAGCTGGTCCGGGTGTTTACCACAACAGCCAGAACAGAACTAGAACAGATAGCATCCTTTTGTCAGCTGCAAAAAGAAGCAGGTTTTCTCTGGCCTCTCTTTGCCTTGCTCTTTTCCATGTAACATGATCCTAGCAGTAAATAAGAAAAGACTGAATTCCTTTGTTCTCGGTGCATTTTACTGGGGCTATATCATCTATAAATAATGTGTATGTTACATTGGATGTCACGCAGGAGAAAAGTCCTATGAAAACAGAGCAAGGAAAGAATTTAATGACTGGCAGGAATAAGGACAATCAATGCTCATAATTTAAACAGGACAGTGTTACAGCTGCACACGCATCACTCACAAATGCCTGGGTTTGGTCCCAGCGTGGCACTACTGAGAAGCTGCAGAGACTTTAAAAAATGGCATTGTGGGAACTCTTTCCCTACTGAGACTTAAGCAAGAATCTAGTCCCTGCCCACACCTCCTTAGAGATCACCAATGATCCTGTGGGATTGCTGGGCTTATTACATAGAGAACATGGATGGGTTATGTACCAGAGCACACATGCCCCTAAAGAAGCCACATCACCAGAGTATCACCCAAGCATGGATGATGGCCTCCCCATATTTGCATAGACGGAGTCTCCCTGTCCTGGTTAGCTTTAATTCTCAACTTGGCACAGCCTGGAGCCATCTGAGAAGAGAAACCTCAGTTGAGGGATTTCTTAGATCGGGTTGGTCTACAGATATGTCTGTAGAAGATTGTCTATATTACTGATTGCTTCAGGAGGGCTCAGCCCACTCTGCATAGCACTATTCCCTAGGCAGGTGGTCCTGAGCTATATATATATATAAAAAAAATCTAGCCAAGCCAGAGAGTGGGCCACAGGCAGTGTTCCTCCATGGCTTCTGCTGCAAGCTTCTGCTTGAGTTGCTGCCCTGGAGTCCCTCAGTGGCCGACTGTGACCTGGAAGTGTAAACCAAATAAACACTTTCCTCCCCAAAGTTGCTTTTGGTCAGAGTGTTTGAATCCCAGCAACAGATGTGGAACTTGAAAATCCCTCCCACTCCTCCTCATCTTGAGTCAACCGTACACGGTCCACATGTTCTAACATCTCCTGAGACCAGGAGGCCATGGGCAGCTGGAGAAAAACAGCATAAGGCTGGCTGAGGGTTAGGAAGCAGCAGCCGGAGCCTCAGATGAAGGAACAACCACCCTCCCTATCCTCCTTCTATGAGGGAGTGTCAACAGTCAACGAGCCCGATGGTGGAGGTCTCTAGCACGTCATCACAGTTGGTCTAATAAAAATAACGTCTGTTCTGCTCAGAGGATAGCACTCTATGGTACGTGTGTCTGCTGGGTTGTGTTTAAGTCACCACAGAGGCTATGCCCTTGAAGAGAATAGCGTTGTCCTGGCCCCTTCTTCTCTCTTATTTCCTGGCTCTGGACTGAGAAGTTTAGCTCTATCGTATTTCTACCATGATGTGCTTCTCCCACACCGCCAGACCTAAGGCAATAGGGCCAGTTACTCATGGTCTGACATCTCTGAAACTCTGAGTTGAAATAAGTCTATTCCCCTTACAAGTCAATGTCCACTTGTATGTGTTACAGTAACAGAAAGCTAAAACAGTCAAAGAAGGCTTCATTCAATGGGAGAACTGAGAGTCTCAGCCTTGCCAGGGTTGGGAGAGAAAACACTCCAGGCAGCAAGTGCCAAGGCCTGGAGTGACATCCTCCAGGAACCTACAAGTCATGGAGATTCATAGATGTCCAAGTTTGACTTCTCCAGGCATTCTGAAATGAGATGAGAGAGTAAGCATCATGGACCTGCTGTGAAATGATTTGAAATAGGGTGCAAAAACTGTTGGGGATTTAGTACCGACCTACTAAGAGTAAATGGATGGCCTTCTCCAGACCAGGGCATTGATTTTTCAGTAGACGGGCACTGCGCTGGGAACTCACATCAGTGGAGAATGAAAAACCATTATTTTTTTCCCCCAAGGCTAGCAGCAATGATGAGTGCAGATTCCACCTATCATTCCGTTACTTGCACTGTGTATGACATTGAGTAAGTGACTCTAGTAAGCCTCTGCTCTGTGATCTGTAAAGTAAGCTCACGGTGTCCCCCTTCAGAGTTGATGGGAGGACAAAGTAAAACACTGAGTTAGAAACAGCTAGATGAACCGGGCAGTGGTGGAACACACCTTTAATTCCAGCACTCCAGAGGCAGAGGCAGAGGGATCTCTGTGAATTCAAGGCCAGCCTGATCTACATAGTGAGTTCCAGGCCAGGTGGAAACTGGCTTAAAAAAAGAGAAAGAGAGAGAGAGAAAGAAATAGCAAGATGGATGATGTCCATGGTGGATAGGCACAGCACAAACACCACTTTTCCTTATCGTTTCATCACTGTCCTAAGACAAGGAGCTGGGGCTAAAGAGATACTTAGCTGGTAAAGTGCACGTTGTGCAAACATGAGGACCTGAGTGTGCTCTCCAACCCCATGTAAAAAGTCAGGCACATGTAATCCCTGTCCTAAAAATGCAAGGACCAGCCAGTCCAGACCAAGAATGAGCTCTAGATTCAGTGAGAGGCCCTGTCATAACAAAAAGGTGAAGAAGAAATTGTGGAGGACACTCGATATCAATCTCTGGCCTTTGCAAACACACAGGTGCGTGCACACACACACACACACACACACAATTGTTTAAGGAATAATGAGGTAATATTGCTATACCCATTTTATAGATGAGGAGACTGAGGTCTACATAATCGGCCCTTGGGTCTCATAACTAGTAAATTCTGGAAGTGAAATTGGAATCCAGCCATGTGACAGTCTGAGTTGCTGACTGCTGAATTCCGAACCCCCTTGCACAGCACCTGGTACATATTTGAAGCTCAATAAATGGCAGCAGATGTTGATGCTTTCAATGTTATTACTACACCATTGAGAAGAAGGAAAGACTCTTTTGGAAGTAAAACACCCGTCTGACAAAGCACCAATTTAAATAATAAAGCTGGCGGAGTTAGAGACAGACACACTCATCACCAGGGTTGAGCCATGAGGAGACCTGCCAGCCAGACCCTCCCCTCTGCTTTCAGGAGCTGACAGGATGAGCTAGGCACGTGAGTCACAGGATGAAACCCAGGAAGGCTCTCTCCAGTGGGGAGCTCCCAGAAGACACACTGCAGGTTTTCTTTCAGCATCTAACCCTTCGCAATGTCCCCACAAGACACCTAAGCAGAGGAATGCCAGTGGCTGACCTCCCCAAAGAGCAGAGGATTGGCCCAGTCCCTCGGATCCCTTCCCAGCTCATCCGTCTCCTCCAAAACCCAGCCCATGCCTCCGTGGCCTGTCTCTCTTTTCACCACTCAAGTAAGTTTGTACAGATGGTTTTCTGAATTGACTTATTTTTAAATAACATTACAAAGTTAGTTCTCCCCTCCTGCCAGCCTTAACTGGGACTGCTTCTGTATGCTTTCTTAGTAGCTCTAACCCATGCCCATCTCCCCAGCAGTACCCCCCCAACACACACACACAGGGACACACACAGGAATATTCTGGGGTGGCACTATTTCAAAAACTACCATATTTTGATTTATAGTCAGAAAAATCTCCTAGGCACTTACAAAATCTTTAGTTTGCTTTTTAAAATGTATTCTTTGACAATTTCATACATGTATATGAGGGATCTTGCCATGGTCCCCGACAGCCCCCTCCTCGCTCTCCCTAGACACATTCCCAGTATGTCCCCTTTCCTGCCCCCACTTCATCTCTCCGTATTTATAGAACTCACTGGGTCCAATTAGTCTGTCTGCTGAAATAGCGACTGATTTGGATCTGGAGTTGTGCAGTATCCACAGCCGCAGTGAGCTCCCGAGTACCAAGGCCATGTCATGATCAGAACACGGACTTGCACAGTAATCCTCCCCACCCTCCCGCTCCTCTTCTTCAACACTGTTTGATTAGAAGGAAGCAAATAAGACTGCATTCCTTACCAAGAAATCGCCTAATCATAGAGCATTTCTCTAACATAGCCAAGAACAAGACTTCTAGGCTGTGCAGATGGCTGAGTCAGTAACATATGTGTCCTACAAAAATGAGGACATGAGATCAATCCCAAAACCCAGGTAAAAATAGTTGGTATGATGGCTTAAATTTACAACCCCAACATTGACAGAACAGAGACAAACAGATCCCTGTATTTGTGGGCCACCCAATCTAGGCTACTTGGTACGCTCCAGGTAAGTGAGAGACCCTGTCTCAAAACAACAAGATGGGGACTTGGAGAGATGACTCAGTAGTTAAGAGCACTGGCTGCTCTTGCAGAGAACACAGGTTTGGTTTCTAGGTCCTACACGATGGCTTACAACCATCTGTAACTCCAGTCAGGGCGCCAACACCCTCTTCTGACTTCTATGGGATTTGCACACACATATGCCCTTACAAATATCTGCAGGCAATACATTCACACACATAAAATAAATGAAAATATAAGTAGCGGCTAAGGAGATGAATCAGTGAATAAATGCTTTTTGCCCAAGCCTGAGCACCTGGTTTCTGATCCCTAGCATCCTTACAAAGAAAGGTTGAGCACAGTGGTGTATGTCTGTAACTGTAGAGCATAATGCAAGGTGGACCTTACCCAGGTCACCTGCTATAAGGAATAGAGGAATGGCTCCCGTGGGCATGGTACTTTGCTCTGGCCAGTCGTGAGACCAGCTTCTGTCCAGCATCTGGAAAGAACCTGCCTATCAGGGGACAGACTACTATTGGCTGCAGTCAGCACCCCATAAGGCCATTGGCTAATCAGACCTATAAGACCCTTTGCACTTTGAATAAAGGGTGTTGGCAGCAGCTTGCCGCTGCCTGCTTCCCACTCAGCCCCCGGAGTCTGTGTGCTGATTCCACACCTACTCACCATCCCCATGGTGGAGACCCTTCATCCCCTCAGGCTGGCCCAAGCACAGGGACCCTCAACAAGTAACCCCAGTGTTAGGAGTCAGAGACAGGTAGATCCTAGGAGCTCGCTCAACATCTAGTCTTGCTGAGTCAATATGCTCCAAGTTCAGTGAGAGACCTAGTCCTAAAAATGAAGTACAAAGTGATATATTGAAGAAGTTACCCCATCAAACTCTTGTCTCCACATGTGCCAGTAAGTACACGCACACACACACACACACACACACACACACACGAAAGAGGGAAGTGTAGAAAGGGGCAAAAATAAAGGTGGATGGTTTCTGAGGAATGACACCCAAGACTGTCCTCTGGCCTCCACTTATGTATATGGGCGCCCACATACACAAATGCAAGTATGCACACACATGCAGAGAGAAACATACATCTTCCAGAATGGCAAAGTTTATTTTGTGGTAATATTTTACAGTATATCAGTGAATTTTGTGTGCTGTAATCAGCTTCCTAATAAGAAGAATCTCAGGGCTGTAAAGATTGCTCGGAGGTTAAGAGCATTTTCTTCTCTTCCAGAAGACTCAAGCACCCATATCCGGCAGCTATAATCACCTGCTACATCCTCTGGCCTCTGTCAGTACCACAGGCACCTTGGGCACACAAACTCACACAAGCCCCGTGCGCGCACACACACACACAACTACAAATAAATCATAAAAGACAAAAGAATTTCCATGGAAGGCAGTTAGGAGAGGACTCTGCACAGAGAAAGGAAGCTGTGAGTAGCTGTGAATGGCTTTGGTAGTTTTCTGCTGCACAGAAAGATCCCCAGACTTGTTATACTGGCTTTTCCAGTCTCACTGGTTGAGCTGATCAATACAGATTGGATTTACCTTAGCTAGCTAGACAGAGCACATCCTCCTTACACACTGCCCCTCCCTCAGTTCAGCACCAGGCTTGTTGCCTGAGAAGACACACTCAACTCCCAACCAGAAGTGCGGTTCAAATTTTCCATTCCCTAGCTTCTCTTTTATTCTCTTCCTCGGACAATCAATCAATCAATCAATCAATGCGTAACTCTCTTATAACTAGGAAGTCAGTTTTTATTTTCCCCTTGACTTCAATTTACCTTTACACTTTGGTGATTTTACCTAAGGGGAGTCAAGATAGAGGGCACTGGAGTCCACTGAAAACCCAAGACATCTCATGAGGAAACAGACCTCCAGAGATCTGTACAGACGCTGGCTGTACAGACTTGATGCTGTAGGAACGGTTAGGAGCCGGGCTCAGAACCTCTGACCCCTACAGCTGATGAACATTTGCACTGTTTCCCCCACACCCACACCTTCCCCTTTTACATTCACCTCTCAAACTAAGCACATCCAGTCCTTCTTCCCACCCAGCCTCAGCCAGTTTCTATAGGTCAATTAATAAAGTTTTAACCAGTTTGCCAGCAAATGCAGAGAGACTCCTCAGTATGGTACCTTTATTCTTATATGATTTTCTTTCTCCAAAGGTAGATTTCCTGCCAAACTTCCTCACCGCCTCCCCCTCCCCCCCAGTCATTTCCCTTCCTGTTTGAGTAAAGTGAGAAAGGAAGCGAAAAGTAGCCAAGTGCTAGTTAATGGTGTCAGAAGTCGGGACACATGGCTCCTCACTGTTCCCAGCTTTTCTAAATGAGGGCTGGGCTGCCTGCAGTGTTTTCTCTCACCCAGTCTCCTTTCGTCTTCTTGCTGAGTGTGTTGAGGAAGGCAGTGAGCTGTGGTTTCCTTGCCCAGGCCAAAGCAAGCAAGCCGAATGCAACTTGGAGTGCTGAAAGGCCCCGGTCACTTCATAGTATGCAATGAATCAGAAACTTGCCAGGGTGTCAATTCACATTCAGGACATATTCAGATGCACAAACCATCCCTGTTGTGACTTCCAGTTCCACGTTTTTATAGAAACTGTCTATGCCCAAGTCTCACATGTGGTCAGGACATTTAGTTAAATGTTAATATATTACAAAGAACTTAAATAATTGTTTAAGTGTAATTTTGTAATATCTTGTCTCTTTCAGGATACAGTCACCCAAAATATATTATCTGTGCCTCCAAAGAGGTGGCTCACTTGGTAAAGTTCTGTCCACATACACATGAGGACCTGCATTGGGAACTGTAGCATCCACATAAAAAGCAAGGCATGTGGCACATGGTTGTGATCCCACTGCTCAGGAGACAGTAAGAGGAGAGTCCCTACAGCTCTCTGGCCAGCCAGCATAGATGGAGTGGTGAGTTGCAGGTACAGTGGGAGGCCCTGTCTCAAAAGATAAGGTGGACAGTATCCCATGGATACTCAAGAAGCTCACATGAAGTTCTGTATTTGCATATAACCTACACACAGCTTGCCATCTCGAGGTTACTTAGAACACCTCCTATAATATGAAGGCTGTGAAAAAACAGTTCTGCTGGATATTCAGGGAAGAAGTGACTAGACAAAGTCTGCACACGTTCAGTACAGATAATCTTCTGCATATGCAGAAGCTGTGGACACAGATCCAGAAGGCTCCTAGATAGAGTAAGAGCACCCTTGCCCAGTGCATTGATCAGAAAAGCAATATCAGCTTGTCGTTTGGCTGCATCTTGATTTTAACTAAACACTGAATTTAATCAAAGGCAGAAGCTCCTGCTGGAAACGTTTTCTACCTGGGAATCTCCACAATTGCTCTTTATCAAATCTTCCATTCACTTAACATCCTCTGATAACTTCTCACTCAATTCAGAGCAAAACCCAGAGCCCGGACTTGGAGTGGCACTCTAGGTTAGAGTGCTTGCTGTACATACATGAAGACTTCAGTTGGAATCCCCGGCACACATAAAAGCTGGATATGTACACGTACATGTAACCGCAGCATTTAGAGCCTAAGCCAGGTGGATCCCAGAAGCTTAATAGCCAGCCAGCCCAGTCATAAAGGCAAACTGGGAAATGGAAACCTAGCCAGAAAGGCAGACTTTATGTTCTGTGAGAGACCCTGTCTCAAGAGAATAAGGCAGAGAGTAATAGAGGAAGGTGTCTGATGTCCTCCTCCTGCTTCTCTGTGTGTGTGCATAGATGCCTGCACCTGCACATGCATGTGTACACCATATGCACCGCTCAGGCAAAAATACAAATTAAAAAAATAAATAACTGTGATACCTGAGAGATACTATCTCCCTCTCCAGTCTCCTGGGCCTCTCTTCCTTTTTACCACTGTTCTCTCATTCTCTCTCTTTCTCTCTCTCTCTCCCTTTCATACACACACACACACACACACACACACACACACACACACACACCTGGTCTGTCCTTTTCATTGGTCTCCAGTGGCCTTTGCAATACTTATTCTGTCCCAAATGATTGCCCTCTCCCTTCACTTCTCTGGTTCAAACACTCTCTTAGTGGAAGGACACCTGTGACAGTGCCCTGCAGTCCCTCTCCCTGACAGTGCCCTGCTCCGCCTGGGCACTTTCCCACCTCCGTGCTCCAAGCTCTTTTTCTGGCTACACCACCACTTTCACCCTCAGGGCCTGCAGCCCTGGAAGCTGGGACAGCAGGCAATCTATTGCTATTGTCTACCAAACTCCAGAGTGGCTGGTGCATAATTAGTAGTCAAAGGTATTGTTGAATATGCAAATGAAGAGGGAGAAAGCAGGAAGTGGGTAGAGAAAGAAAGGGGAGAGAAGGAAGTTAGTTTTTTGAAAAAATAAATAAATAAATAACAAGGAACTCGTAAATTAATTCTGGGGTTAGCATGCTAAGTAATATTTCATCCTGGCACCTTCACACATACCTGTCATTATGCCTTCTAATTCCTCTCCCCGCTGCCCTTCTCTGTGCCCTCAGTCCCCCCTCCAGGGCACTTTCCTCGTTCTACTTTCTTATCACATGGATCCAGTTACTCTCTCTCTAATCTGCTTTCTGTAAAATCTCTTCCTTCCTTCTCTCTCATGATCTCCTTTCTGGTTTCATGATCTACATATACACATGCGCACATACGTATATACATATAGTTTTAAATCTAGGTGCTGGCTGGAAAGATGACTCAGTGGTTGGGAACACTTGTTCTACTTGTAGAGAACTTTGGTTCAGTTCCCAGGATTCACATGGGATGGTGGTTCACAACTGTCTATAATACCAGTTCACGGGGCACTTGTGGGCACTAAGTGGGCACTTATTTGGTACACACATACAAACATGGACTCAAGCATTTATATACACAATAGAAAACATAAAATAAATCTAAAAGTTTTCTATGTTCTGAATACAAGAGAAACATGTTCTTTGCCTTTCTGCGGCTGGCTTGTTTTGCTTAACATAGTGACGAGTGTTTAAGCAAATTCCATGAGCATGCAGGCTCAGTCTTCTTTGGACAGACAACTCTGAGCTCTCTAGCAGGTGCTCCTAAGACTGCTGCCAACAGCTTAGAGACTTAGGTCAATAGGATTTATCCACTTTCACAAATGATATTAAACAGAGCCACACTGGGGAAAGACGCTGTTAGATTCCAAGTACCAGGCCATTCCAAAACCTCTGCCCTACCTCACTTTCCAGCCTTCGGGTGCTAGACCTGAAACTCTTGCACAGACTTTCATGATGGCAGGAAGAAAGAACTGCTCCTGAGATGCCATGAATATACCAACGAAACTGTCACTCACTTGCTTTACCATAAATGTGAGTGACAGAAATGACAGAGTTGTCAGGAACATTTTCTTTTCGCCATTATTGCAACCCAAAATTGTTAATTTTACAGTACTTTAAAGTTGTAATCAACTTTGATTGCCTGGTTCGTTGCTATGGAACAATAAGATCACAAATGAAATAAAAAGGAAACAAACCTGCCAGGATCCGTTGACAGCAGAACCTGGTGTGACTCAGAGATGTTCTCTGTGGAATGAGAGACAGAAGAGTGGGAGAGGGGATTGTCTGTCACTTTAAGAGATGTCTACTGGCCACAAAGAGGATCCCTACAGCTCACTGGATCATATGTTCCAGTCAAAAGCCACGGTGTACACCTCCCAACATTTCATCATTTCTAATTACATACTTTAATAAACTGGGTTGGGGAGAAGGTTCAGCAGGTAAAGTACCTGCCCAGCAAGTATGAGGACTCGAGTTCAGGTCCCTAAAATCCACATGAAGCATGGTTTGGTAGCATGCATCTGAAAACACAGAACTCCTATGATGAAATGGAAGGGACAGCAAACTCCTTAGAAGCTTGTGGATCAGAAAACAACAAAGAGATCCTGTCTTAAACAAGGTGACATTCAAGGTTGTCCCCTGACCACACAAATGGGTTGTACACTGGCTCTTACACACACACACACACACACACACACACACAAGCAGTAATTTATTCTAAATGGTGGCTATATTTAAACGCATATATGTATATTCACCTGTGTGTAGACATGTATGTATGTATATAGTCTTAACCCCTTTTCTTGGTTTTTGAAGTTCATTCTGTCTATAAGATAGGAGTCTAACCTTCATTGATAGTGATTCCTGAGAATGACTAATTATCATGAAATAGATTACATAGAGACCTGTAAGTTACCTGGTCCTAAAAATCATATGAGAAGTGGCAAAGGAGTGGGGATACGGAATCTGCATTTCCTTATAAAGTGAAATAACTCTTCCCAAACATACAGTCATAGTAGACCCTGCGGTGGAAGATCGCATATGCATTATATCATTTGATTGTCACAAGGTATTCTGAAAAAGATATTATCATGACCACTTACTGTTGAAGAAACTGAGGCTCAGAGGAATTAAATGATTTATCTGGAGGTCACACAGCCGTTTAAGTGGCAGGATGTTTGGGCCAGATGCATGCCTTTTCCGGACACTTCCTGTTGTCTTAAATGGATATAGCACATGTTACTTGTTAACAGAGTTAACAAGGAGCATCAGGCATCCAGAAGCAAACTGAAGGTTCCCAAACCCTTGGATTCTATAAGGGGCAAAATGTAAGAGTCAGCTTTTCTACTTGGGAGCATCCTTTCAAGAAACAATCCACCTGACCAACAAGCCAATGTGTCAATCAGCTGCTGTGAGGATTCTCTGTATTTTAGGGCAAGATTGGACCCTTCAAATTGGCCACTTCCTCTCTGCCCACCAGAGAGTTCCAAATTGGATTAGTATCTTATCTGATCTGAAAGAGCTGTTTTGTCTTTGTCAGCAAAACTATGAAGCTCTAGGAGAAGTCAAAGTCACAGCTTTCTTAGGCTGTGACTTGCTCCACAGGGTTAATGAAGACTTAAAAAATATTATCACCTTGTTTTTAAATAAGTCTGATTTCACAGGAGCTCTTGTTCTGCCCCTTTTGGAACCTCTGTCCTCCGGGGTCAGGAAACACAGTAGCTATGTGGAAGTAACAGATTACAAGAGAAAAATGAGATTCCCCCTCCTCTTCCTCCTCATTAATATCTCCAAAGATCTCTGGGTCTGTGCCAAAAATGTAAGTGCGGCTCCACAGGAACTTGAGGGCAGGTTAGATGTTTGCTTAAGTTATATGGTTACCCTATCAGTTTGACTTTGTCTATCCAGTGCTGTTCAGTTTGATCTGGGGTTTCTGAAGTTTTCTTGGTAATTTCTAATAGATGTCAACTATTACAAAGGCTCAGATGTGAAGCCAAACATATTTGGGCTGGAAGTTTTTGGAAAACTGGAACACACTCTCCTGAGAGATTTCCAGCAGCAATGGGTTCCAGGGATGGGTTTGTGCCAAGTTTAGAACCCATTCCAAATCTACAAGAGCTAGAACTCAGGCCTGGCTTGAATCTGCTAGAAGTTCGGAGGAGGAGGGGAGAATTCTGCTTTATTTTCCTCTAATTTAGCAAAAACTCTCAGTGTTCAGAACTATGCCCCTAAGGGAACTGTGTAGAGATATTCTGTGGCTCTGAGGGGAAAAAAAAAGAAAAAAAAAAAAAAAACTCCCTTAAATAAACTTCATGTGATTTTTTAAAAGTTTCTGTGTTTTCTACCCTACCCAGTCAAATGCACTCGCATTTTTACACTTTTTGTTGCTTTGCCATGATGAAGGAGATCCATCAAAGATATCTTATCTGTAAAAGTAGGCTGGGAGAAAATGTCTATCCTCCGCTGAGTCAGGGGAAAATCCTTTCTCTAAAACAAACGGTTTAGGCCCATTGTTTCATCCATTCAAGAAAAGCTACTGGTGCGGCTGGCCCCCAGTTCGAATGGTACTAATGTGATTTTTTTATTAAGCTCTGCTCCACCGTTTATGGAGGCCACGTCATATTCAGAAAATGGTATCTGTGGAAGAAAACAGGGAGTGGCCTGTGAGGTCTGATTAGGATCTGGCTAGAAAATAGGTAGAGCCAGGCAGCTGGAAGTAAGAGACCCTGGTCACAGTCCCAAATTTACCACCCTCTCATGGGGACCTTCCATTGGCAAGATCTTTCATGGCTGATCTTGTCTATAAAAGAGGTAAAACAATATCTGCTTTATTTATCTGAAGGGAAGATAACACATTTAAAGTAAATACACAAAGTTCTAGGAACTGTATAAAAGAACTTCTCCTGAGTTTTGTTATCTGCATCCATTTTAAAGGTATGAAATAGGATCTGTTTGGATAATCCAATGTCATTAAAGTCTTAAAACATGAGGCCATTTTTTTTTTAAGGAACAAAATAATAAATGGCTGCAGAAAGCTTAAGAAAAATCTCATTCCCAAGTCAGACTCTTGACTTCCCCCACTTAAAAAGAGCTGTTTTAAAATAAAGAGCATGGAAAAGGGCTAGAGGTAATGACTGCCCCAGACTGCCAATGAGCAAAGCTTCACCCTTCTTATTTGCAACCAATTAATATTCATGCAGTCCCAACCGTGAAGGATTTAGCTCTGGCATTTCATAAAACTGAAGCAATCCATCATCCACAAGAGCAAAGAGGCAACCTTTCTGAGCACTTTTCCTCAGACTCCATCAGAGAACGTAAGCTCACATTACTTACCCTCCCCAATCCTCCCCTTCTTTATGAAGTGAGACTCTTGTGGATAACTGTGGTCTTATAATGTGTTTTTGGCTGGCCAAGGCAAAACTGTAGCTTCAGAAACTCTCTGTAGTAAAATTGGCCAGGGTTCTATTGTTTGCTGCTGGGCCGTGGCCAGGGAGGGCTCCAACATCTGCCCATTGTGTGAGTTCCTTGGGCGCCAGTGGGCTGAGGCTCACCATTCCACTGGGAATTTGGGCTTCTCTTCCCTGAAAAGCACAGTGAGTCACCAGCAGCCCCCTATCACCTCTGACTCTAAGATGAAATCCTTTTCGAGTTCAGAGTTTAATTTCATAGGTGAATTTCTTACTCTGATCCAGGTGATCTGTAGAAGCATTAATTGGAGTTGTTTTTGGTAGAAAATCGGGGAATCCCATTTTGAACTACAAATGGGATTTCTCCAATCAGAATTGCCTTCTGTTTATGCTAATAAACCCAAAAGACAGAAACAAAGGAAAGGCACACACAAGCCTGTCCAGGAAGTTGGAAATTTTTCATAGCAATTTTGTATTTCTTCTGACTCTCGCTTCATTCCTATTGAAACTAATTCCTAATAATTTGAGCTTCTTTTTTTTAAGATTTTATTTTTAATCATGTGCGCATGTGTGTTTGTACATGTCCATGTACGTGCATGTACAAGCATGCACATGCTTGCAGAAACCTGTAGAGGTCAGAGGCATCAACCTCTCCTGAAGCTGGAGTTGCAGACTGTTGGGAGCTGCTGGATCAGGGTGCTAGAAACTAAACTTGAGTCCACTGAGCCATCTCCTCAGTCCTGGGATTCTTGATATGCCCAGTTTAATCACTTTTGTCATTAGGTAGTATGGGTACCTTGGAAAAGTTCATTAATTGAAGGTTCTGTTTCTGGAAATGGAGACTATATTAACATTTGCCTCACAGGCACTACAGTGCCTCACAGTGACTACAGCACTCACCACCAGGGACTGGCACATAATATGTGCTCAAGAGCCTGGAGTGTTAGACAAAGTTGTTGAGGATGGAAGTGTTTACAAATAGACACACACAATCGTTAGCTTGGAATGATGGCTTCACAAGCCATGAGAATCTATTGTTAAAATTAATGATACTATAATTTGTTCTATGTAAAAATCACAGAAGTCTAGTTAGTGCTTTTATGGAAGGTCTGTTTATCCACTATTTCTGAATAAGTTGGATGGATGGAGCTATCCAAATCTGCCCAGAGCCTTTACCTCGAAATGCCATCACCTCTGTTTTTTGCTGACCTTGCTCCCAGCACCTACTGACCAGCTTTTAGTTCTTGAAGAGGTTCCAACCTAACTTTCATGACTCACAATAACCAATAACTTCCAGAAAAAGCAAAGAGCAGGATATTGGGGTCTTTAGGCCTCTGCCTCAAAGAACAGCTGGAGCCAATTCAGAACCTTAACTGAAGAAAGAAAGAAAAATGGATGCCCTTCCAGTGGCCGTGCATCAGGCCTTCCTGGCTGGGGCTCTACCACATGTACAACCAGATGCAAAGTGATTTTTTATTAAGGTGAATTTCCCAGAAGAGCATAGATAATGCTATCCCGTCTGTAGAACTGACTGACAGTTCCTTCTTGGTTGCTTCATCAGGGTGTGATCCCAGGAGTAGAAGAGATCTGTGCTCAGAGATGATGCATTCAACCCTTTTCACTGGGCAGTTTTATTTACTTTTTTCTGAATTTTAAGTTTCTCTTTTTATCATAAAATAAGGGAGAAAATTAGAGCACTCAGAGTGCTGCTCTGAGATTTCAGTGATATCTCATTTGCTAAAGAGTACAACTGCACAGGCTACTGGATTTTGTAAGTATTCAACAAAAGTCAAACGTTTTGGTCGTCTTCTCTCTCAAAGTTATTCTGAGAAGCAAGCGTGATTAAATGAAATGGTATCAAATATACAGTAAGTGCTCAATAGATAACACTGCCTGAAATGCAGTGCTTTAAGTCACAGCCAGGTACAGTCAGAACCAGGTAAGGCAAGCTCTCGGTTAGGGCTTCCAGTTAAAACCCCTTGCTCCTTGCCTATCTGGAACAAAACAGCCAGGACCTTCTTAACTCCTCCTGGCTCCCCACAGTTCCAGAGCTCACCTGTCTGCCTATGAGAATCTCAGAAGAGTCCTTCCTTGGCTCTCTAGGGAGTCTGCAGTACAGGCCAGATGCTCTCAAAGATTAGGAAGGCTTTCAAGTCTAGTCTACAAACAAAAGCCCTGTCCTGTTCTTTGTCTCAGGCCATTATTTCTTCTCTTATTTTGCAGAGTGTAATTTCCCATTCTTACTTATGCTATTTTGCTGAGGGTATTTGTAGATCGTCAGCCTATCTGTCAAGACTTCTGCTTCGAGTACACTTTATATATCCAACTCTGTTTACAAGCTGAAACAACTGCCATGAGGGCAGAAACCAAACAGAATTCTAGGTTGGGAGACACACAGGCCTTATTTTTTTCTAACTTAGTATTTACTCAGAGGAATCAATATTGAAAATGTATAAACTGGTATTTTCATGCCACAGGCATGAAAGAAGGAACTTCTATGATTAGTTATTTTCTTGCTAATGTCAGAGTCAGGGCTTGCTAGCAGGTGTCCTGCTTCCTCCGTGGGTGATTTGTATTTTCGTCTAATGTTAGCTGACCTGGAAAGGTCACTCAAAATTTAAAATCCTGTGCATCATGGGTTAGCTCTTTGGTGTTATGGTTTGGATATGGAATATTCCCTGCAGATTCTTGCTTCAAACTCTTAGTCCCTAGCTTATGATCCCCAAGTGTGAAGTCTTTAGGAGGTAGAGCTTGTCTGGTAGAGACAGGTCAATATGACCAGACTTTGGAAGGCTACACCAATCCTTCTTCTCATGTTATACATCCTGGTTTACACCATGTGAACAAGTGTCACCTCACATTTCTGCGGCCACAGATACAGCTTTTCTTGTAACCACACCTTTCCTGTCATGAAGGACTAAAAAATCCTTGCTAACTACATTAATAAACAAGTATTTCTTCCCTACTCTGTTCTGACAGGTACTTGGACTGTGACAAGAAAGTCACTAATATACTTGAATAACATTCAAAAACTGCTTGTTTCTTCATTTGTACTCAAGTAATGAGTAACCAATGGACAGGTGCCTATCAGCCTTCCTCCCCATTCGAGGGAGCTTTTCCACTCCTTGGATAGACCTGTTTCAATTGTCCACCTGGGGCATTAGCTCATCCCCTAAAGTCCAACTCAAACCTCACTTTTTTGTCTTTAACTCTCCCCAATTCATCAAAGTTCCATCACTTCTCCACCCATGTCCTTATAGAATATTGTGGGTGTCTCATAGAACACACTGCATTGAATCATAGCTATTGGTGTATCTTTGTCTCTCTCCCAGACCATGAATTGTTACAGGAGAGTATGTTAGCCAGGCTTTGTTAAAGGAACAGAACCAATAAGATGACTATAACTCAAAAGGGGATTTATTAGATTGGCTTACACAGTGCAACCTGGGTAGTTCAACGGTGGCTAACTTAACACTAGAAAGGATAGGAATCCAGTGGCTGCTCAGAGGAAGAGACTATGTACCTCAGCAACCCCAATATGGTACATGAAGGCCTAGAGGATTCCCAAAGAGCTACTTAGTTCAGTCCACATTGGAAGGTCAGAAACCTGGGTTCTGATGTCAGTGTGGATGGCAGCAGGAATGGCAGCAGTAGAGTGGATGCACTCACCAGCAACGAGGGAAGGTAGGTAGGCAACAAGCAATAGCTTATCCCCTTGAACTCTTTACATCTGAGCCTATTCCAGAAGGTGCTGCCCAGTCTGGAGGAGGGTCTTCCCCCCTTGGCTAATCCTTATGGGAAAATTCCCCACATCCCTCAACATGTTTATCTCTCAGTTGACTCCAGATCCAATCAAGAGAACAGGCAAGATTAACCATCACAGATAGGAACTATGTTTTATTCATTTTTGTATCTGGAACTCTTTAAAGAGTTCCTGTCACATGGTGTATGTTAATTACTCCTTTGCTGTTTGTTTCTATTGCATTTCTGTTTCTGCAAATAACTTTGCTGTTGGCTGCATAAAAGAATGATAATGCACTTAAATGGATTTAAATGTTGATTTTGATCAATATTTCAAAATGTCTGCACTACTCTAGATATCTTGAATTTTTAGGAACTAGAAACATTGAAGATATTTTTTTGGCAAATGTGATGTGAACAGTTATGCAACTTTGTGAGAAACTACTAAGAGAACATCTGTGGCACTGGAGTACCAAACAAGAACTAAAGAAGCTCCCTTTCATTTTTTTAAGGTAGCTTAATCAGATCCTCTTAAAAATTCCAGAATTATCTACCCTGGACCAAAAACTAATATTAAAAAAAATGCCACGTCTGAAACATGATTCAATGTCTGGCTATCAAAAAAGATGAAAATTAAACTGTAACATAATGAAGGTTTTTTTTGCAAAATAGAAAATTAATTCTATTACATAGGCCCTTATAGTTTAAAACTGAGTTTTTGATTTCCTGGTGTTATGTCACCAACTGTAATTAAAATAGCTTTTAGAATAGGATTCTTTAAAACCAGTCTATGCAAACTCAATCAGACAAAACCAGGCATAGAGCTGGAGAAATGGGCAGGAGGTCCCAACCTTAGCTGAGGAATTATTTGCAGCCAATCACTGCTGGGTGGGAGAATTGATCTCCCTTAAGGGCATGATGCGAAAGAGGCTGACCAAGCTCCAAAGGATGAATTTACACTGAGGGACATCTGGGCACACAAACTTGACTTGATAGGCCTTCACATGCATGACATGCATGAAATCCTATGGGGGGGATGGGAGTTGCAAATAGGGGAAGGAATCTCAATATGATTAAGGTGCACACAAAAATTCAAAAAAATATACATTGAAAAAAGGGTGGTAGTCTGAACTCTAAACTAGGTTCCCATGCATGCGATGTATCAGTTTCACAGTTCTGTCCTTTGTGTTTTACCTCCATAAGAAGGCCCACTCCATCTTTACTCAGCAGAAACTGATGAGTTTATACACACACTCTGCAAGAGTCTTGAGAGTTATGAAGCACTAATATTCAACGATCAGAATCGCCCACTGACCTTTCCTTTGTCCCTCTTTGGACTGAAATGACAATGATTTCAGTTGAATTTTTTTTTTCTTTTCTACCTTAACTTGCACCGGACACTAACAGGCCAATCATTTAAGCCATGTTAGCTGTTCTTGGCATCGGACAATCATGGTTTCTACCAACGAGCTTATTTCATACTACGGTGCAAAGAAATGATGTATCCAGAGAGTTGGAAACCAAAAGCATGTACTCATGTGCATGATAGAGGAAGTGAGAGATGATTCAAGTGTGCATTTTGTCTGGCTATCAGAGTACACAGACTGTCCATCACCAGCTGGAAAGGGAGAGCAGTGTGGACGGGTCCCTATGCTTTAAAAGCAGCTGGAATTAACAGAGGTGCTGTGGCTGAGTCTCCTTAAGGGAAGCCCTGTCTTACCTTGGAGAAGAGAAGGGAAAGAAATATCAGCCCTGTGTGGACTTGTCTCACGAATCACCGCCACAGCTCTCCCAACTAGGAGTGAAATGAAAGATCTCAGGGATGAAGCAGAGTGTTCAACGCTCCAAGTGTATTTGTTCAAAATACATGAAAAATTTTAAAAGGCTTGGTCCTGGTGCCAAACCCTGGCCAGAAAGATTCGTTTCTTCTCCTCTCCTCCACCTCTCTGTCAACATTACCCAAATGAGGAATTTGGACTTGTTTTTGTTTGTGACTTTGCTCAGATTTCTCTTTATTTGGAATAATTACAACTCACATAAATAATGATGTGTGTTGGCCACTGGAGCCATGACAAGTTCAAAGGACAAATCAAAAGGAAATAAATGTTAAGATGATTCCTGGAAGCTGTGAGGAGTCTGGGAAAAGTAGAACAGCATGTCTGAAGCTCATTGAGTTAGTCAGGCCCTAGCAAAGAAACAGAACAATTATCTATTATTTATCTATCAATTTATCCATCCATCCGTGCAACTATTCATCTATCTATATATCCATCTATCATCTATCAATCTGTCCATTCATTCATCCATCCACCCATTCACACAGCATATATTATCTATATCTAGCCACCCATCTGTCATCTATATATCTATGCATACATGTACCCATCCATCAATCCGTCTATCTACCATGTATCTATTCATCCATCTATCTATTCAACTATCGATCCACTCATGTAGCATTATTATATAGTATCTATCTGTATCCAGGCATACATTCACCTGCCAGCTATGTACCTATGTATCTGTGTATGTGTCTATCCATCCACACATCAATCTATTTTCTATGCATTTGTCTATCCATCCATCTAACCAATCATCCACCCACTTACACAACATGTATATATTACCTATAATGCATATTTATTCTACCTACATATTACCATGTATATATGATCCATCCATCCATCATCACCTATGTATGTTTTTATGTATCTATGTGTGTATCTATCTGTCTATTCATCTATCCATTTACTCATGCATGTATGTTTTATCACTATTTACTCAGCCAGGAACCTATATATTCACCTATTTATTCACATGAATATATGTGTATATATATATACATATATATATATATATATATATATATATATAACCTATCCATCTGTCATCTATCTTTAGTTATTTCTACATAGTGAGATGTATTATAAGGATCCAGCTTACTTGATTGTAAAAACTGAGAAGTCCCAAGATCTACAACCTGTAGATGCATGACAGCTGATGCTGTGGTTTGAAAGCCAGAGTACAATGAGCTGATGGTAAAGATTCCAATGGTATAATAAGAGTTGAGAACTGGAGCCAAGAAAACAGGAGAAGATGGGTGACTTTATTCGTGCAAGCAGAGATCAAGTAGTCCCTCTTACCAGTGCCTTACTCTATTTTGGCCCTGAAATGTTCACCCACATAGATCAGAGCCATCCACCTTATTCAGTTCACCATTTCAAAAGCTAATCTCTTCCAGGAACTCTCTCACATATGATCCAGCCACCTTGGTGTACCCTGATCCAGTTCAGTTCAGGTATAAAAATAACCATCATGTTCAAAGATCAGTCATGACTGTCTAGAGACTGAATCTTAGCTCTTCACATAAATGCTCTAGTATCTCAAGAACCCTGCTTATGAGATCTGTAAAAATCAATGCATTCATTTATGTCAACTGACTCACTGCCTTAAAGACTGTATGCATATACATGTATTTTTGTATTTTGCTGTTATATATCTTTACCAGATTTATTATTCATGTGTATGTTTATTTATGCATTTATGTGTTTGTGTATGTATAATTTGTTTTACACAATTATTACTGGGGTTGTGTGTATGTGTTCACGTGTTCAAGTATACAGGTGCATGTGTGTGCTTGTGCATTTGGAAGCCAAAGAACAGCCTTTGGTGTCACTTTTCAAATGCTCTCCACATTTTCTTTTGAGACAGGGTTACTCTCTGGTCACTGGCCTGGAACTCACCAAATAGGCTAAGATGGCTGGCCAGTAAGCACCTGCCAGGCCCATTTCCATCTCCCACTGGAATTACAAACATACCCCACTGTACCCAGATTTTTTTTACATGAGTGCTGAGGATCAAACCCAGGCCCTTCTACTTACAAGGCAAACACTTTACAGACTGAGTTGTCTCTTCTGCCCAGTTGTTACTGTTTCTGAGCTCTAATTATGCATTAGACAATGGAATAAAGTTTGAAAATAAGCTAGGTAACAAGATTAAGCAAATTAGAAAATAAAATCACAAAACTGGACAGGTTCTCCTTTTCTGTAAGTATAGTGCTAGTGTAGACAGAGACAAAAGGATCTGATCAACAGAAAATTCCAGAAAGACTAACAAGGCAGACCAGTTTTCCCTTGATAATCTTGGTTTATGGGTGTGGTACCTGAGCAATTATCAATACTCTACTCCTTTCTGAAGAGTGCCTACATTAAGCAATTAAATGTTCATGACCTGGGTCCAATTCCCAGCACCAACATGTTGGCTAACAATCATCCATGACTCCAGTTCCAAGGGATCCAACAACCTCTACTGGCCCCTGCTTGGTCATTGCACTTACATACACCCAGGCAAAATACTCATACATAAAATAAAAATTGATATTTAAAAACATGTTCATGCTGGTGATTACCACAGTGGACTCAACATGTCAAGAGAGACAATGTGCTCAGTGTCAGCTGATCCATGGAAGGAGTGGGACGGACAAAGGCAGCTCTGGCAACATCATGGAAGAGGGGATGGAAAGAAAGTGTGAGTCAAGGATGGGAAGGAGTGTGTGAAATGTCCTTTGTACATGCCATGCCCATTGCACACGTGAACTCTTAGTAGCTGTGCTTTCCTACACAAGATCAAGCCAGTTAAAAATTCCAGCAAGGAGTGTGGAAGGCTTCCCAAGCCTCCTTCCCTGGCTGAGGAACTATTGGCAGTTGATGGGCACTAGGAGAGGGACAATCACTTTTCTTGGGAGGAGTAGCCACAGGTTGGTTGCCTATACTCCAGTGAACTCACACCCATGCACATATATGTGACACGAATTAGACTCAGTGGATTAAAATAAGAACTTTAAAAAGAGGACAACATGTTAGGACAGCTATATTTTAAGGGGTTCAGGGGGGAATTTGAGGGAGGAGTGGTGGTAGATATGATCAAGATACACTGTACACAGATAGGAAATTTTCAGAGAATACATTTAAAATATTTAAAAAATAAGAGGGGAAAAATCACAGCATGAGGCACAGTACTGGAGCTAAAACCTAATGGGGTGAGGGCTGAGGAGACCCAGAGAGCTTAAAGTTAAAGTAGGATTCTGCGAGTCAAAGGAAGAAGTTGCAAAGGTTGGTTCTACATAGATAGGTAATGGCCAGATCGTGAGGGCTCATACAGTGGAGCCCAATATATGTTAAGGGTAATAAAAAGCCAGGGTGATACCTTAGAATATGCAATTGCAAAGTGTTCTGTGGCCATGAGATGTGTGGACCTAGACAAAGATCATGTTTTGTTTGGAAGTCCCTTGGCAAGCTGTGAATCTTACAACAAACTAATATTTTCTTCATGTGTCCTTCTTCCAGCAGATGCATGGATGGGATGCAGTCAAGAAGCTCAGAGCAGGCAGCATCCACTCTGCTGCTGAGTTTACATTTTGGCACAACAACTCCAGGGAGCCCCATTGCCAACCCAGGTTGCTGGGTATACGCTGTTTACGAACGGTTTTCAAAGCTTCTTTCAGCTTTGTGGCCCAGGCTGAGCTTGCAGAGATTTATAGAGAGATAGCTTACTCTCCTTGAAGGACATCCAACTTTCCCGGGAGTATTTTCTTCGCCCAGAGAGTCTCTTTGCTGTTGTTCCCTAGAAGGCCTGGCTACTTACACGCATATATACTTTTTTTTTTTTTTAAATAAAGGGAGTAGTTGAGAACAGAGATCAGGCCTGATGTGTTCTCAAGGACATATTAGAAGCTGAGGGCAGACCTCTGCCATGAGAAAGTGAGAGAAAGATCAGCCACCCTGTGAGTGCTGTGAGCCAGGGCTTACATATGCCATCCTTAACAGGTCAGCTGTGCCTACTTGCCAGAGTCAGAAGGATGATACCTGCGAACTGTTAACACTCCATCAGAGGAGGGGAGGAGAGGGTCACTGGACATTCCCGACATTCTAGCCACTCCTCCCAGCCAGTTGCATTCAATTCTGCTCTAATTCCATGCAGCTTTTGGGTCTAGGGGAAGAGACAGACTGAGAAAGAGTTAGGGAAGAGAACTCCATCTATGTGGCTATGGTGAAGCCATCATCTAAGCTGGGTAAAGACTTTCCAGGGCCGCTTCCTTGTGGTACCCCATGCTCCTGTCAGCCACCCCTCACTCACTCTGAAAATCAGTCCGATAAACTCATTGGTTCCCCAGGGTGAATTTTGGAGGAATCAAACTTTGTTTTATTCTTGGCACTTTAGAAAGAGAGCAGACACTGTTTACAGAGAAGACATTCGTGAAACACGAGAGGACTGAGTTTCTCAAAATCTCCTAATGACTTCTGTGACTCGACCTGATGTGGAATCAAGTCTGAGGAATGAGTACCTGACTCTAGAGAAGACATGACTAGACCATACGGAGGAAGGAAATCCAAAAAACTGTGGTCAAGGATGTATCCAAAGAGGAAATCGCACCCTGTTCAAAGAGAAAGGAGTTCCTAAGTGAAGGGATATGGAGAAAGAGAAAGTCCTTGTAGAACAGTACAGGCCTTGAGAGCTCTGCTATCTGGGTTTTAATTATAACTTGTGTTCGTGGACAAGAGCTTTAAGTTTTCTGAGCATCAGCTTCTTCGGGTGTAAAATGGAAATAATATTGTTGTTATTAGGATTAGATATATTAATATCTATAGTGTTTAACCCAAGGCCTGATCCAGGGTAAATATGTATTAACTACAACAATCTGAACAAAATTCTATAGATAACTACTATTCATATACAATATCATCTACTCCAAAATTCAGTTTCCATTCCTATGAAATAATGGGGTGTCCTTTCCCCTTTGCATGTACTCTGAGTCTATCTGAAGTAAAATTACTGACTGCTCGAGCAAAGTTTATAGATCTGAAATTTACAGATGAAATAAATTGCAGTGTAAGTCTTCAAGTGATGCTCTTCAAATGCACCACGTCCCTTGGTGATGACAGTTGTCCAGGTGGTGATGGGAAGATGTTATCCTTGTGGGGACAAACACCACTGAGTAGCATCGGAGTTTATTTTATCTTAAGTTTTCTTTCTTTCAATTTATAAAGAAAAAGAATGGTCCCAGATCCCAGACAGCCATGAAAAGAAAATAAGCAGGCATGTAAATGAGATGTGTTCTGGATGTGGGTTTGTGTATACTGGCAGGAAGAGCACTGAAACTTATGATTCTACTTTATTATTCAGCATTTCCCCCTCTCTTTCTTCTGTCCCTTTCAAATGCCAAAGGAGTTATTTTTAAAAACATGAGTATGTGATTTTGATCAAAATGTCAGGGCAGAAGAGAGATGTCCTTGACCTTCACCAGTAGCTGTTGAACAATCAGCAAGCTTCAAATGACAGGATTTCGTGTTTGGGCACCAATAATGTGAATACCATGTAGTTTGTTTTTTCCTCTGACGATCAACCATCACTTACTAAGATGGAGCACATTGAAGCTATTTGTTAATTCATTAGAAGAAACACTCCCTACCAAGTTCTGCTAGAGTCACTTACAAAACCCAGTCTACCACAGAACTGCACAGAGACATCGGTGAGCCAGGCAAATCTTGACCTAAGCATGCAGGTGGTGATCCAGTTCAGTGTACCAGGACTGAGAGAGGACATTACTGTTGGATCCACGTTGCTATGTGAGACATATAAAACAGCACCTTTGGAAGCAGCCTGTAACGTGTAATCCCATGAATCAAGAAGGGCCGCATTTGTAACTCAGGGTTCTCTTAAGAACAGAGTGGACTCCATTAACTCATGCAGTATTCTCCTTCCTCAGAATCAAATCTGAGGATCACTGTGTGGTGGTTATCAGATTCTGGGCCAAGACTCACAGGAAAGAATGATGAATTCCTAGCAAACAGCAACAATATGCTGACAATATGTATTTCCTGTTTTAGTGATTTTTCTTGGGGAAAAGGGAAAATGATATTTCCATGGCCTAATAAATTTTGGGGCCACCTCTGAAAAACCAACAGAAAGCACTGATATGTCATTAAAAATTTAGATAGAAAGCAATTATCTCTCAAATATTATATTTCCTTGTATAAAATTAACTAATTTGGAAAAGAAATCTCCCCATGACAGTCATGAATTTCTCTATTGTATTTGAATATTTAGTGGTAAGTTGTAAAATATATTCATATAGGGGCTGGAGGGATGGTTGAGCATTTAAGAGCACTAGCTGCTCTTGCAGAGGACCCAGGATTGGTTCCCAGCACCCATATGACAGATCACAACTGTCTGTAATTCCATTTCCAGGGGATCCAAGGCCCTCTTTTCTTTTCCATGGGCATTACATACACATGATGCACTTACATACATGCAGGTAACATATTCATACACATAAAACAAATATTTAAGATGTATGCATGTGTGTACATTCATAACACATACATACCACAGAAAAAGAATTTGTACTCATGAAATCTTATTCAGTCTTCTTTACTAATTTTCAATAAAACAAACCAAAACAAACAACTTCTGAGTTCTCTCTTCTTAATACTGTCATTCTTCACTGAGAATTGTGGGATTTTTATAAAGTTTTTCACTAATTATATTTTATATGTATGAGTATGTAGGTGCACCAGTATCTTGCAGTGCCCATGAGGGTCTGAAGATGTCAGATTCCCTGTACCTGGAGTTACAGATGATTGTTAGCTGTCATGTATGTGCTGGGAATCGAATCAGGGTCTTTTGCAAGAACAGTCAGTGCTCTTAATGGCTGAGCCATCTCTCCAGCCCTCTTCATTGAGAATTGTATGAATACAACCAATATTAAATTATCTTGATTTCATCCACAAGATAATGAAATTTCATCACATTCCTACAGGAAGTAAATTTAAATGAAAATTGGTAATGATCGGGGTTTATTTCTTTACTGGCATCAGCAGAGAATGGGAATAATTGGACAAATCCCATCTTGAGCTCAGGAATGCTGCTGGAAGGAAAAACTACTGTGCCTCAGTGGCTTAGCCCATCAGTCTTTGTTCCCACATATGAAGAATGCACTGTTGGAGGGCAGCTTTGCACGGCACAGGGCCTGGATGCCTCTAATCCTGGTGCCCCTGTATTCCAGCTCTCTAAACAGCTAGAGAGACATGGAAAGAGATTGGGGAGGGGAAAGGGACAAGAGACAGAGAGAGACATACAATGAGAAAGAGAAAACAGTCGTCTAGTATGGCCTGGAAGAAACTAACACACTCCTGAGTCAGTTTAAATGTTCGCATGACTGTCCTGAATCTGTGACCTCTGTTCTTTACTGTTTAAATATTTTTATCTTCAAGCAGCCCACCACAGGATTGCTTTATCTGTATAAGTTATATACACTCTTCTAAAAGGTAAATAATTACACAACTAGATAAGACAATAACAAAAAAATACCAGTGCCTAAATTAGTGGTAAAGTCTTCATATAAATCATCTACAGAAAAAGAATCACATTCCCAGCAAATGATAAAATTATCTCCCTTTAAATGTGCAAGCACCTGAAACCAGTGAAGAGAGTTGGTTTTACTAGAAGCTTCTCTCATGTCAGAGGCAGGGCTTTTGTCTTTACCTGTGAGAGCCAAGCTTCTTCTGGGGTGGACCTGACTGATTTTAGAAGGTGACCAGTTTCCACATCTCCCTGGAAACATTGATGCATTTCAAATGAAGCAACACACATTCATGATGTGTTTAAAATATTTAACAACTGGCCAGTGCAGGCCCTGGAGCAGGATGCTGACCCTAGAGCAGGGTGCTGGCTGCCTGATTCAATGGCATCTCATCTTTAGTTTTAGGACTAGAGTTCAGATGAGATCTCCAACAGCAAGGATGGTAGTGGGGAGGGGCCATTGGAAGACATAACCATGAGATCTTACTGGCTCATAAAGATCTTTTCCAATGTTTTATAAATGCTTGTGATGACACTGAGGCCTACCAATGAATCCAGGCCCACTACGAGAGGACTTCAGTTTCAAACATTTTCAACCATCAAGGGATAGACTCCATAATTTGAGAAGATCTCATTTCCATTAGGTATTAGCTGCCGATGAAATCTCTAATATTCTTGTCAAACTTCTTATCATTGTCTTACAAAATTATTGCCTGTCAATCTTGTTCTGAAATTAATTGTTCTGTTCCCTTTTGCGTACACTCCTTAAACCATCTAATCAATGGTTTTATTGTTACCATCTTTAAAGCCCTTTGGGAGTCATTTGTAAAGAATAGGAAGCTGCATTTTTATCTGAGACCTCATTCCATTTATAACACATTTAATTTTATTTTTGTTATGTAGTTTCATGCCTTTTATTTTGAATCTCTTTTAAGACAATTTTATTGGTTTCTCAAGCCTCTGAACACACTTTGAAAAGGAAGAAAAGAGGATTATTTCATGTACCTATACCTTTTGTGCCTATCAATACACTAAAATTCAGCACACACATAAGTAGTCTGTGTCAAAGTCCTCCGGAATCTGACGCCAGGATGGAAGGGGACATGCAGAAGAGAGACAAGAGGCTTGATGAAGCAAGGGAAAGCATTCCAATGAGGCATGACGCACAGGTAAAAATGGAGAGAGAAAGAGGCTCACGCCCCTGAACAGGAGCCACAGAAGCTGTACACCTGAGCAGAGGTGAAAGGGGAAGCTGCAGGCTCTCAGCCAAGCCAGTCACCCAGTGGGGAGCTGTCCAGGGTGAGAATTGCTTCTAGAACTGCTGTCAGATCCAAAAGTCACATGTGCTGAGACGTTTCTAATTTTTAAAAAGTTATTTCATTCACATTTAACATGTATTCAGCAGTTGGAGAGATGGCTCAATGGTTAAGAATACTGATTGTTCTTGCAGAAGACCTGGGTTCAAATCCCAGCACTCACATGGTGGCTAACAACCTTCTGTAACTCCATCACCTGGAGATTTGACACCCTCTTCTGTCCTCCATGGGCACTGCACAACATGGGTGCACTTACCCACATGCAGGCATAACACTCAACATATATAAGCTAAAATATCAAAATAAATAAGTAAATAAAATGTATTCAGTTTGGGTGTTACACACTGTCATACTTAAATATTAAGGCATATGAATTTTATAATTCTATAGAATAAACTATGCATTTGGAAAGAACAGAGAGCATATTTCTATACTGCCATATAAAGAATTTACGGAGTTCTTACTATTATCTGTAGCAGGCAATAAAAACACCTGAACTGAATTTCCATTCCCCACCTAGAAGATATGGTTTTCTATCAATTTCACATGTGTCTGATATTCTTAGAGTAAATTCAAGTAGAGTTGATCCAGGTTTTAAGAAGTAGGTCATATTCCCCTTATTTTCACATTTTTTGTTCGTGATTGACATGACTTATTGTGGAATACCTGAGTCCTGAGTACTGCCCATTCCACTCCAGGGTTATGTCTATTGTGAGTATAACTAGGGTCGGGCTATACACAGGAGACAGCCTAGGTTACTTCTTTATGTATTATCTAAACTTTGTTTGCACATTAAAAGACTATTTCAGACCTGATATGGGAAAAAAAATATTGTATCAGTATATATTATACGTGTGAGCTATATGTATTACAGTTTGTATTTTGAAGTAATTTTACATGAATATTCAGTGGTCTCATTCTTTATCAATTGGAGCCTCTCTTAAAATCAGGATAGTTTCTTACATACCTCCAACAATCCAAAACTCAGTCCTGTCTCACTTCTTTGCTCCCTTCACTTAGGTACGTGAGCATAGGTATGACCACTTTTCATTTGACAAAATACACTGGAAATAAACACATGTCTCCCAGCATCAGTGCCTAGAGGTAAAAAAATTTAAAGGGCAGTATTTCTAGCCATATTGCTAAATCCCACTTCGAAAGATGTATTTTGAAATGTGTCACCCCATCCTTTACTTCCCAACCTGGTCTCCAACACTCATCTGGGAAGCAGAAAGAGGTCTCTCAGTCATCTGTATTTTATTAAGTGTCTCATACACTAGAGGAGAATCCATTTCTCTGTTTCCCCAACATTTCAAGATTTTAGAGCCAAAGAATTATAGCTAACCAATGTCTAACAGAAAAAGAAAATGTCCCTGGAGCTTTATAAGTGTCCTACACAGAGCAAACCTATCCAGAAAACGCTTGACACCAAAAACCAAGCACAATACAACTGATCTCAAGACAGCAGAAAGGGCACATCAGCAGGGATATAACTGCACATTATAGGACCAGGGTGTCTCCCCATTTCTGACTTAAGGCTTAGAACACTAAGCTGTCTCACCTCCTACCCTTGTGGATTTTTATTTAGCCCTCCTAGTTCCTTGTTTTGTTTTGTTTTAAAGTCTGACTCACTCTAAACCAAACACTGGAAAACTCTTCATTTTTTAAGGAGCATTACAACTGGGCAGATTGATTTGATAGAATGGTAGAAATTGTTTTGTTCTAAAAATTATGTAGGGCTGTATTTGGTTCTTGGAATATGGACAGAGGCGGTGTTGATACTGCCCCTTGCACCCTCAACGTAGCAGGCTGAAAGCACTCCCTGTTGCCCTCCTTGACCAAATGGACCTTTTTAAGATGTTTCTAAAAGAGTGTGCATATTAAGATACCCCAAAAGTCTGCACAGCCCCAGCTTTACTTACAGCATAGTTTACCATTACCAAGAACACTGAGAATAGTATTCCCTGCAGTGATGAGGACAACCACAGTTCATTATCTTCATCATTAAACATTTATTGAGTGTCCATCATGCCTACTCAACTATTCCAAATATTCATGATGTGCTGATGAATATGATCTGAGCCTCTGGACATAAGCTATGTATCCTAGATCAAAACAACTGTACAGGGGACTGGAGAGATGGCTCAGTGGTTAAGAACACTTGCAGTTCTTCCAGAGGACATGGGTTTGATTCCCAGCACCCACATGGTGACTAACAACTGTCTGTGACTCCAGTTCCAGGGGAATCAACACCCTCTTCTGGGCTTCTGTGGGTATTGCACACATGCGGTAGACTTACATACACACAGGACATACACTCATACACCCAAAATAAAAATACATAAAATAGTTTTTTAAAAAATAATGGCACAGAAGGAAAAGTCAAGCAGGGGAAAAGAAGTATTTCCCCAATTTACAGATAATGAAACTGTAGCGAAGACAGGTGAAGGAACATACATTAACTCTCACTGTTGGTAATCCAAAGAAGCACACCTGTGAGCCTTTATTGGGTGGGTGAAGAAGCAGGCAACTTGTGGTCTACTGAACCAGTAGAGACTGAACAAGCCATAAGGAACTCATTTATCTCTTGCTTCAGCTGGAGTCCCAGTTGCAGGCAGAACCTATACCATCTCTCCCTTAGACCTACCTGAACAATTCCTTCTTTAAATCTCTCCTCACTACTTCTGAAAGTTTCAGGAATGTTCAGTATAGAATCATGAATAGTTTCTATCCTTGTTCATTGATTCCAGCACACAATCTATTTACTAGAGACCCACGGTGGAGATCACAGAACTTGATCTTCTAAGTGCTGATCTTGGTGAAGAAAAGGACACCACAGTTGTAGCTATTGGAAAGTTCATTCACCCAACATGACTGACACAAAACTCCAGCATGTGAATGGCCTTCTGTTGAGCATTCGTGAACTAGCATTCTGTTTCACAAAAGACACCCAGTCTAGAGAGAAAACGATACTTAATACCAATGTTACATGTAAGCTCAGTGCCCTGAGTCTGACATTCTAGATCACTACACCTTCTAGATCACCAGGGCCAATAGCGCCCTTGCTGTTACTGTCCTACTGTAGGTGATCAGAAACAGTGCTAGTACTGTTTCCCTCTTGAATGAGGCACCAAAATCAACTTGGGGGAGGAAAGGGTTTGGTTGGCTTACCTGTTGCCGTCCATCATCCAGGGAAGCCAAGGCAGGAACTAACTAACGGCAGGAACCTGGAAGCCAACACTAACGTAGAGACCACGGAGGAACGCTGCTTCCTGGCTTCTTTCCTGCGGCTTGCTCAGCTGCCTGACCCAGCTGCCGAGGGAAGGCGCACCCAAGGTCAGTTAAACCTTCCCTTCTGCAATCAAGGAAATGCCCCACAGACGTGCCCACAGGCCAATCTGATAGAGAAAATTCCTCAGGTGACATTCTCTCTTACCAGGTAAGGCTAGGTTTGTGTCAGGGTTAGAGAAAATACCCATGCATGCCTCAGCTCACATCAGCGAAGCTCTCTCATGCAACAGAGGACAAAGAACTCAAGGGCTCAGACACCATTGCAGAAGACGGGGTGGAAAGATTATAAGAGCCACGGGAGGCAGTGCATGACCATGTGGAAACAGAATCCTTCAGGCTCCTGCAACTTTGCTCCTACAACAAATGGTGTCAGCATGCAAAAGACCCATCCATGCAAACTCAAGCAGACAAAATCTAGCATAAACCTGTGGAAATGGGCAGCCAGCCCCAGTCTTAGCTGAAGAAGTATCTGGCAGCTGATCATTGCTGGGTAAGGAAGAGCTGATCTTTAAGAGAGTGACTCTAGATAGACTGACTAGACCCCAGTGGATGAATGTGCACTGAAGGACTTCAGGGAATAGTAACTTGACTCGATAGGCCTTAACAAAAATGACAAAATGTGTGAAATCCAGTCAGGAGCAGGCTATGCAAGGTCCCAATGGGTATGTGGGTATAAAGAGGATTAAGATGTTGTGTATGAAATACACAAAAATTCAATAAAAACATGTACTTTTTAAAGGTCTCAAAAACTAATCAACACAAGTGTAAACCGTCCTTCCAGAGAAGCCAAGTTCAGTTCCCAGCACCCACACCAGGCATCTCACACAGCCTGTAACTGAAGCTCCAGGGGATCCAACACCCTCTCTGGCCTCCTGTACCTTCATATCCACACACAGACAACACTCATCACACAAGATTGAAAATAGAAAATCTTAAAAATATATAAAAAATAAAAAAAGTCAAACTTAGGAATGGAATGGAACTCAAGGCAGAAAGAATGATCACCTGACCACAAGCGCCTGACACCAGCCTGTTCTCTTTCAGAGAAAAGTGTGTGCAGTGTGAACACATGACAGCTGCAATGGCAGTGAGATGATACTAATGTATTATTTGGAGCATTTTAAAATCTGTGTACTTGGTGTGTTGTTAAAGTTTATTTTTGAGCAACTCGATTTTTTTTTTTACTCCAATACATTTTAAATCGAATCCTTTTGCTTAACTATTGCAAAGAAATACTCAGCTGTAATATGTAAGTTCCAGAGTAACTAATTTTTTAAAAAATTTGGGTAAGCTAGGCTTGCAAACCAAACTTTGGGTTGAAAGAAGGAATGCTGACCAGCTACCAAAAACTGAGAGCATGAAGTGAAAGGACTTGGATGCTTCACTGTACTCTAACCTTCAAATGCTGTGAGCTCGGGTTGGGCTGTAAACATCACTGTCTTTCTAAGTAGATATGAGGGTAGATGTTGGCATCCCAAGATTGCCTGTGCTAGAAAGAATAAATATTCACTGTAGGAATAATTTTGTCTCTCTTGTCTTCTCTCTATGAATAAAGTGGAGATGAAACCGAAGGAAACTAAACTTCTAGAAGATCCAGACCATAAAGAAATCAGAGAGAGCAGAGAAGTCTGCTGCTTGAAAGTCGTCTGCTTGGTGTCCCCACCACAACAGGAACAGTATTCATTCATGCTTTATCAAGGCTCACGATAATCCCCCAGAAAGATGATATGATGGCCACTTTATAAATGAGGAATCTAGGCTCTCGGACAGTAACATTAGCCTTAGATTATCCAGTTTATAGAAGACTGAGCTATACCTAGGAGAGAGATTTGTGTGACTTAAAAGTATATGCTTTTTACAATTAAATATTAATAGAAAGATAAGTCCTCATTGATAGAAATAAACAAAGAGAGGGCCAGGAGATGACTTAGTCAGCAGAGTATCTACTGCGTAGGCATGAGGACCTGAGTTCAGATCCCCAGGCCTCATGTCAAAACTGGCACTGTGACATGCATTTGAAGCAGGACTGGTAGGGGATGGAGACAAGCAGATCCTTGAAGCTTAGTGATCAGTAGATGAACTGTAGAGGTTCAGGTTCAGGCAGAGGTCTTATCTCACAAATTTAAATGGAAAGCTATCTAAGACATCAGAAGTCAGCCTCTGGACTCCACATGCATACACACCCAAACACACACACACAGAGATAGATAGATAGATAGATAGATAGATAGATAGATAGATAGATAGAATATACATAGAAATTCTGCACATGTTAAGGATTCATAAAATTATTTTTAAAATTAAAGATCAGAAAAACCTCCACTTTGGCTACGCTAACAGTTTCTGGTAAGGGGAATGGCCCTCTCTTCTTACTCAAACTATAGGGAAATTAGACTTAATTAGGCAAGGTTTAGCCACTAATGTACTTATGTGAGCCCAGCACTTTTAAAGATTTGGTAGAATTACATATCACTGAAAAATAAAATGGGACTGGATGGGTTGGATGGCTCAATGGTTAAAATCACTGGCTGCTCCTACAGAGGACCCAGGTTCAAATCCCAGCACCCACATGGCAGCTAACCACCATCTGAACTCCAGTTCCAGGGGATCCAATGTCCTCTTCTGACCTTCATGGGCACTGTACAGCATGGGCATACTTCCATGCATGCAGGCAATATACTCATAGACATAAAATAAAAATAAATAAAATCTTTAAAAAGTAGAAGTGACTCATTTTACTGAAAATGGTTTTATGTTGTTGTTTGTTAAACCTTTGTTGTTTTAGTTAGGTGTCTTTGGGAATATTCTAGAATTTCTCATATTTAACCATAAACAAGGCAGCTGTTAAGGTCTGAGTGTCCGCTGCCCTCAATTAGCTCATATATTGAACTCTTGATGTCCAGATGGTGGTGCCGTTTGGGGAGGTTGTAGAAACTTCAAGAGCAGGAGCTTTACTGGAAGAAGAGTGACACTGGTGAGGAGAGCAGGACTCTGGGGTTATGGACCGGCTTAGTCTCTGCTTCTCTGTGGAGATGAGACAGGTCACAGTGAGAGTTTCTACCACTAAAGACAGAGCCCCAGCTGCCATGCCTTCCTGCCACGAAACTGGGACAGCTGAAATGAATCCTTCTTCCACTATTTTGCTATTTTATCCCAGAGATCAAATAAGTAACTAACACAGAAGCCTTGCAGCTGAGTGAGGAGGCAGACCCGATAATACCAGATAGCAGGATATCCAGTGGGGTTCTGAATACACACAAAGGGACAAATGGCCCCTTGACACTGGCTTTGCAAAATGATTCCCCCAGAATAACACTAAGTGGGAGAAACACACACATGATGCTAAGAAGAATTTGTTTCCAGGTAAACCATATCCTATTCCAAGACTTAAAGGCATTCTGGAATGTCACCTGAGAGTAAATAGAAGAGAGGAGGGAGGGGAGGATTCCATAGGCTGTGTGGGAACCAGGAGAGGGAGAAAGCTGGAGACCTGCTCAGAGACTGGCAGGCTCCTCCACGTGGCCATCCTGGAGCGAGCAGCTTGCTCATGGGCCCCAGTGGTAATGGAGGACCGCATGCCCTGCTGACTCCCTTCATCACAGCTGTCCACAGAACTCAGACTTCTTAAGGACCATCCATGCAGTACTTTCGGGCATCCAAACCCAACTTACACCACAGTTCCTTGGCTGGGCTCATACCTCACTCGAGCAAGACCGGGTTCCCTCTCCAGTCACCCCCTTCCCTCCAGCAAAAAATAAAAGATAAAAAAATAAAAAATAAACTCAAATTAGCCAGACACATTGTGAAGAGCACTCTTTTGTTTTCTATGTTAATCAGAAAAAAATAAAAGTTCAACTATTAGACATCAAGCTAGTGCCAATGGCTGGATTTTAGGGAGGACTGGGGAAAAAATACCAAAGGCTGAGAAGATGTAGTTAATACTGACTTCCCACCAATCACTTGGTAAATAGACACAGGTATTTTTTTTCTACTAGTTTCAATAGCAGTGGGAACTATTAGATGAAATAAAGGCGATATTGGGAATAATGTGGAACACTCTGCTAAGATTATCGGTGCATGAAAGTCTGTCATCTGGAGCAGTGTGCAGTGGGTGAATTCCCAGGAGTAGGGCAAAGAAATCGTAACAGACACTAGGATTTGTTTCTTTCCCAAGGAACAGGACACCCATGATAGAGAGACATAATATCTTGCTATATTCTATTTTCAAAACAAGACAGAACCATCTCCAGCTCCTTAAGGGGAGCCCTACTTCCCAGCGCTGGGCGGGGGACTGCCTGGGGAGGCCTGGCATCTCCTCCTTAGCGGGGAGAGCAGCCAACACAACAATCAAGCTGTGATTGGGAGCTGAGCGCAGTGGTTAATTAAGGCTGCATCTTTTATTCTCCAGGGCAATTCAGCGCAGCTTGAATGAGCCCCAGAGCCAGTCTGTGGTGGGAATGTCTCTCTGGGCAGTGGGAGAATCCAGTCTCTAGGGCTGGCTCATCAGCAGGACAATAGGCCCCAGGATGCACTTGGACTGATGTAAGAGCCGGTTGGGGAGGGGGTTGAAAGCCCACTAGTAGAAGCCTGGAGCCTTTGCAGCTGACTGGGCCTACTTCAGTGCACGGAATTCCTTCCCTCTTTCTTTTATAAGAGATGTTTGCTAATTGGTAAGAGCTCAGAAAACAATATACCATTAAGAATCCCTTTCCTTCCTCCCATCCACATCTTCCCCCACCCCCACCCCATTTAAAGTCCCACTCTCTTCACTGGCGATCTGTATTTTTTGTTCTGGGGTTTGCATGCAGTCGTAATTTTTTTCTTTCTCTTTAGTATGGAACTTATAAAGAACTTACTAAGAAAGACTGGGACCAGTGGATTCTTCTTTATCAAGTTTCTCAACTGTGTCCTCCCCCTTTAAGAATCTTGGCTATGGTCCTCCTGCAACTCATGCAGTCGCCTTGTCCATGATACATTGATATGAAGCATTTTGGAGAAGTGAGTCATAGAAAATTAGTCTGCTCTGTAAATTAATTTTTCCCCTTTCTTTTCCTTCTTTTTCTTTCGTCTTTAAGAACCAGTTAAAGTTGGAGCAGTCAAATCATTTTGGTTGACAGGGTAATGGTCAAAATGGAGGCCAAGTGAGGAAATTCAGGTTTTGTCAAGGGACAGAGGGTGTCCAGTTTTGCCACCAAATCAGTAAGTGATGGACAAAACCTCGTCCTCTTCACCCCTGCCTGTGTCACAATTTGCTCATCTCTTCAAGGCTGGGGGAACTTGGTGACTTCTAAGACACTCCTCAATGCTACCACTTAGCACTAATTAAGGTGGGTCATTTTTTTTTAACTGACATCAGCCATAAGCTTAAATGCCAGAGTGTTTGTGGCATTGTTATGTCTGTAAAAGCACAAGAGGTCTGTGTTCCATCTTCAGTTTTAAAATTAATCATCTTGACAATGGATGCTGGCTGCTCTTTCTCTGTTCCTGCAGGATCTTAACTACAACATCAAAAGACTGATCACACACATTACATCCCAATAGTCACCAGAGAGGTGCACAGTGGGATCACACTGGAAGAATGATTCTGGGGAGGAGGGTACTGACTTATCTGCCTCAAGGCTCCCTGTAACCTGCTTATTCAGAAAGCCTGGAAAGATGACCCTGAGTCTTGAAATGTTTAATGTGAGCCATTAAAAGAGGTGGCTGCAGCTCAGAGCACATCTGAATTCCACTTCTCACCCCTAGCTTTGCCCTGGGATGTTTTGTCTGTGAATCTTACAACTTGGAAGTTCCTTAGCCCAACCCTATGTAACCAGATACAATGGTTTTGCATCTTATTTTATTGGCTAGAAAACCAAACAGCACGACAAGGAGAAAAAAAAAATTACTACCTGTAGCCGATTAGGCCAGTACTAGGGTTGATCTCAAAGAGGTTCCCTCCCCTAGGAATGGAAGTATGGAGGTATTCTTTCTTATATGTACATACCATATAAGAAAGCTGAAGAAAGGCATATCTTGTAGTTACGTTCAGCTCAATGTCAGAGAGACCATGTTCAAAAAGGTAAATTAGTGATTGGAGAAATGAGTCAGCCGTAAAGCACACATGCTGCTCTATGAGAGTTCCTGAGTTCAGTTCCCAGCATCCAAGTTAGGTGGTTTCCAACTACCTATAACTACAGGTCCAGGATCTGATATCCTCTTCTGGTCTCTGAGAGCACTGCACTCACATGCACATACCTATACATAGACACACAGATATACAAATGAAAAATAAATAAATAAATAAAGGTAAAATGGCAGACAGAAGCATTTCTGGACATGCTCAGTGCAGGATCACAGACCTGTGGACAGAATACTATGGGCCTGCTCAGTTCAGTTTTATAATGAGCCCGTGTTAACTCAAGTCACAGTGGCTTGGCGGCTTTGTCTGAGTCTCTGCGAGTTTCTCTAAAGATGATAAACTGAAACAGAAAGACAACCCTGAAGATGTGCTAATGCAAGAGCTTGCCCCTGAAATGCACCCGCCTGCTTGATGGCTGGCACATAGTCTTTAATTCCACACATGTGACTGTGTGTCCCAAAGGGATATGAATTGGAGCCACTAGTCCCAGCCTCCAAGCATGGGTTTTTATAGACATAATTTATTTTTTTTAATATTTTTTTAACTTTATTGACTTTCACACAATATAATTTGATGATATTGAGATCTGTTCCCTAATCCACAAATCCTCTTAGTGCTCCCCACCCAATTTAATGTACTATATTATATTTAACAAGACTGATAAAGTCTAAGTTGTGTCCCCAAATGTCCTTCAGAGTGGGTCTATCCACTGGAGCCTGGTGACCTGCATCCTGTCCTTGAAAGAATATTATGGGAGTAATCAACCACAATTTTTTATTGAGTGACAAGTTCATTCTTGAAATCACAATCTGTATTGCTCTATCAAATTAAGTAACTTTTGAATCATTTGAAGTACCACACCTTGTTTCCATATTTTTTTCATATCTATAGAGATCAGGGTGGGGGCGTTGGTTCTCCAGGAAGCCCATGAGGCCACTGAAATCCTCTGTGGTGTGCTGTGAGTATATGCATGTGCATACAATCCTGGGCAGAGTTCTAGAAATTTCATTGCAGGTGACAAAGCTGGTAAAAATCTTTGTCTGCAGTTTATGAATGGTAAGTCTGAGAGCAAACTCATACAGCAGGGAAGGGATGGTCTGTGGGCTGTGAACGTAGAAACATTTTTGTGTGTGTGATGTAAGCATGTGGATGTGTGTGACTTATACACACGTGTGTATGCATATACACGTACCCATGAGCAAACAGAGGCTGGGGGAGAATGCCACGTGTCCTCACCATTCCCTTCTTCATCCCCTTGAGACTGGGTCTCTCTCACTGAACTTGAGTTAGGCTGGCCACTAGCCCCAGTGAATCGCCTGTTTCCATCTAATATAGGTCATAGGTCTTTGTGACCATGTACAGCTGTCTTTGTAGGCACCAGAGAGTAGAATGCATATCCTTCTGCTTGTACTACAAGTGCTCTTCCCCAATAAACATCCCTCCAGCCAGGTAGGGATACCTTATACCTATCTATCTAGATATTTATTTGGTAGTTACTTTTTATTTTGAATAAATGCTAGGACAACTCCAGATGTTTCTATAACATTCCTGATCATTGTGGAATGGAAATGTAGCCCTGGAGGTAGAGTACTTGCTTAGCATCCTTGAGGCCTGATCCCCAGCATGGAAAAAATTTTTATTTTTGATAATTATATTTAAAACTGATTTTAAGTCTTCATCTGCTACTTTCTGAGACTTAACAGAAGAACAACAGCCTCTATAAAACCTGTAATCCCCTTCCTAAATTGTAACATTTTAGTTGCAGAAAAGTCAGGACATGGTCTTCACTAAACAATTTTAGTTTTAGGGTGATTCCAGGTGAGTCTGACCTGGCTGTTCCCCTCTTCTCCCAGAGTGACAGCATTCCTGCAGATCCCCGTGTCCCCCCTCAGCAAAGATCCTGCCCCGGCATCCAGATGAAAAGCCGCTTTGAACTCGGTAGGGAATCATTTTATTATCATTATTATAAAACCGTTGAGACAAATTCAACTTGCTTGATATTTTTCTCAGGCTCAAGTCTGAAACGGAGTCATGAGACACAAAACCAGTGTCTTTTTACAGGTGCCAGATTTGTCCTCAAATTTCATCTTGGCAAGAAAACTCACATATAGACACAAGGGCATCCACATGTACACACACACACATTTAGACAGCCAGGGTTGTCTTTGAAAATGTAAAAGAGCTTGCCCCTGTCCTTAGACCGTTTGCAGCTGGGAACACAATATGGTGAAATGAAGACCCACGTCCCCTCCCCCGCAATCAGCCAAAGAAATCTTTGTCCAGCCCAGGTGTTGGCTGTATCCTCTTCACATCCTGTCTTGAATTATTCAGACTCATTCATTATGTATCCCACATAGACACACAATTAAATCCTTAACTTTCCCTTCAAGAGAGCAGCAAAGTCTCTGGGGACAGCAGGGGACAGTGGCTCTCTGCCTGGCCTGGGAGCCTCCTGGTGGAGACAATAGAAAAGGAAACAATTTGTAAAGAGGCACTGGGCTGGGGGTGCTCTGCTCAAAATGTCGGGTACCCACCGCACAAAGGCCAATCATGGTGTTCCTCCGGCTCCTATAGGTGCCGAGGAAATACAGAGAGAGACAGAGGCTATTAGTTTAAGGTCTACAGAGATCCCCCAAGGAATTTCAGAATACCGACAGAGCACTGGGTAGATGGTTTTTTGATCGCTCGTGAATTTGGATATTTCATGCTTATGAAGAATAGACATTTGGATCTATTGAATAGAAGTCGGGAATAAAGATTCCAAATGCATTCTAAAGAGACTCAGGATCAGCAGTCTCGGTCATATATTTTCTTAAGCCCCAACAATAAGAAAACTAAACACCTTCTGTTTAAAACTAACAGCAACCAAAAATAAATCCTGTCTTTGTAGAGTTCAGTTTCTTTCCCCTAATCCTGGAACAGCAGAAACTGGCTTATAGAAAAGGAACCTTTCCAGTCATGGAACGAGAGAATTGGAACACACACGGGAAGGAGAAGATTCTGGAAATGAACATATGAGAGATGGCGGCAAAGAGAGACTGGAAGCGCTAAGCGTCATCATTGACCAAGGGAGCATGCTCAGGGAAAAAAGGAAGTTTTCCTTATAGCCACTTGGGACCCATAAAATATCAAACAGCCCTTCTCACCCTTTCCAGCTTGGAGCCAGGTCACAGGCCAGGTCTGGCCTGCCTCCAAAACCTATGTGTATTTCTCCTTCAGTAAACTATCTGCTTCCTATCATTGTCCGTGTAGCTCTGTACAGTTCATTGTAAAGAGACTGAAGAACCTGGAATCCCCAGCAGGTCCTCTCCAGCCACAAAGCCACTGTTATAGCAGTAGCTTGGGGCAGCTCTAGGCAAATGAAATTTTGCAACCAGGTTAGGTGAGGAGAAATGTTTTCTCTCCTCTTGTCTCTCTCTCTCTCTCTCTTCTCTCATCTAGAACTTCAAGGCAGATAGATGTGACCAGCTCTATATTCCAACTATATCAGCCTCTTTCTCTCCTGAGAATTAGTCAGGAACAATTCACAACAGTTGTCAGGTTCCTTATGGTTCATAACAATGGCCACTGAAAAATTCAAGGTGGGATGATTTTAATTATTTCTCCACAGACTCAGGGACCAATTTGTAATCATATCAAGCATGAAATCAAGTCTGACTACCCCAGAAGGGTCAACAGTACATTAGGAATCAGCTTTAAAATTGTGCAGAGGAACTGTTCTGAGCACCTGAAGGAATCCTCTGCCTTTGGTCCCTTGAGGGGACCTGGCTACCACTTCCTATAACAGTTTATTCAAAGTTGATACAATAACTCATGGTCGGACTTAATTATCCTTATAATTGCTTATAATCCTTATGGTTGCTCACAAGTATCCCAAAATGCTTTAAATTAGTCATTCTCAATTGTACATCCTGGACACCCTCCAAGATGAGTGAAATGAAAGATGTTACTAAATAGCTTACTATGCACAGGCAAGATCCACAGAGGAAAGTCATTTGGCCACAAATGTCAATGGGGCTGTGGTCTAGACTCTGCTCAGAGCAATGACTGGACATAAAGCCTTTTCTATATAAGCCCTGGATTAGGAACTCCAATAGGGAGATGGACCTTCCTGGATTATTTTCCTTCTACCTGCAAGAATAGAGAGGTCTTTAAGGAATTTAGCTGATCCACAGTCCCTGGCTCTAAATCACCATTCTTTCCTAGTATACTTTATGTTGATTTGCAAACTACTCAATTCCAAGATGGTAATTTAGCAAAGCCTGGCACAGAGCAGACATTTGTGTGACCAACATATTTACAGTATACACATGTGGAATTTGGATTATCCAATATACTCCCAGCTGACAATCTCTTCAAAAAGGACCTCTGATTAAACTGACACTGGTACAAACAGTTGGAGCTCAGGAAGCACACAGGACATCAAAATGTACACTGAGGGTTAGGGAGATGACTCGGTAGTTAATAATGCTTGTTGCTCCAGCAGAGGATCCAACTTTGACAGTACTCACAACCACCTGCACCTTCAGCTCTCGGATCCTGACGCCCTGTTCTAGCCTCTGATGGTGCTCCCACTCATGTATAGACTTAAATACATAAAAGACATGCATGTACACACAAATGAATTCTTTATAAACCCTATGCTGAGATATTTTAGAGCATATCACTAACATCTCATAGGAATCCCTCAAATGTCTGTCTGATGGCAAAAGAATGAAGGACCTGAGTTCCTGTAATATTAGTGTCTTACTGATGATTGTACTGCTACTTAGAGGCAAATCAGAGACAAACTCAGGTAGAACTGTGCTGGGAAGAGCTCCTAGGGGCCCCCCTTCATGCACAGGGGTCCTAGCATAGCCCTCAGACCTACTTACCCATGGAATAGAATTTGAGTCTGACTTTATATTTATACTCCAGTAGTCTTAACAAGTTTTGAACATTACGGGTAATGATCAATTTCTGGAATTAATTACTCACAGACAAATGAATTCTCCAGTCTCATTGTATAGAAAAGGCCTCATTCCATACAATTCCAACAGCTCTTCCCTTCAAACTTTAAAAAAAAAAGAAAAAGAAAAAGAAAGAAAGAAAAATCCTTCTAACTGGCTGCACAGAGTTTATGGTCCCTGGCTCTCATTTCCTGCTCCTGAATCTTTAGTATGGGTGCCAACAAATGATGTTACTTTCAGCAAAAGGACACTGAAAGGATACATGTTGATGTTTTTGAAATTGTAAAACTGCATTATTAGTGCATGTACAAAAAAAAGGAGAGAGAGAGAGCACACTGTTGTTCTGTTCCCTGATAAAGAAATGGAAGAGCAAATTGGCTAAGAGGAAATTCCCCATTTCTTTCTTAAGGACATAGTACAAAACAGGAGAACCAGAGCTGGGACCCCTGAGAATTCAAAGGTAAGAATACAATATTCAGGACACTGGGAGACAGGGAAAAGTATCCAAGTTTGCCCTATTAGTTGCCCTTATCAAAACTGGATACTTGTGAAAGTGAAAGGATGCTATTCGTAACTAACTGGACAACAATATATCACCACACTGAGACCTGTGGTCAGCCCCATTCTAAATGCACAGACCCTAAAGGGATCTGAGTGAGGGGAGTTCATTGAAAGTAGGTGTAGATGCCCTAAAGAAAAGGCAGAAGTTGAGCCAAAAGGAAGCACTAGACAGAAAGGAAATTATAAGGACAGAATGTAGGATGAGGTTGTGAATGCTCCTTGGACATGTTTCAGTGCATGATTATGAGGCAAAGAGCATCCCTGAAGCCCAGTAATGAAAAATGCCTCTGATTTTAGCCGCATGACCCCTCCTTTCCTGCTCCCGCTTTAAATTATTTGCTTTCGTTCTTTCCCTTTGATGACTATAGTAATTAGGAAAGAAAGGAAATGTTGGTTGTAAAGAGAAAAGGGAGGAGATAAATTGATGACTAGAAAAATAATTCTTTCCACTGAGTTTTACCAGAGCTCAAATAAATTGGATGTCATCCAACCAGAACCTCGTGGAATCAGATGACTGAAGCCCAAAGAAAGAACCACGCTGGAGCCACACACAGACACCATGTTACTTCTGTTACATCATAGTATGAGATCATCTGAGCAGACACAGACACACTCTGAGGGGCATTACCCTAAATGGTCTTACATGCTATCTCTGGCAACAGGAGATCTGGTTCAAAGCCTGGCTCCACATCTGCGCCAGCTCTGTGACTTCAACATGAACATCTGAACTCCAAGAGCTGAGGGCTGTTTATGTTGTCTACAGAGGCATCCTCTGTGCCTAAACCAGTAGCTGGCAAGGCACAGGTGTGCAATTTAAAATTCTGTCCCATGAGTAATGGGGCAGCGTACCTCTGGACTTCACTTTACATACCAATCTAACAGGTTATTCAGAGGAAGAAACAGAATAGCATAGGAAAAGCTTTTATATCTATGCCCAAAGTATTCACTAACAAGCCAGCTACCATTGTTATCTATACAGTAGACAAAAAGAAGAAAGCTGGGAAGATTTCTGCATCTCTCTCTAACTGATCATTTTGATTCCATATATAATGCTCTTTTCTCATCATAAATGGCCAAGTTTGGGGCTGGAGAGATGGTTCAGTGGTTAAGAAGATTGGCTGCTCTTAAAGAGGACTGGGATTCAATTCCCAGCATGCACATGGTGACTAACAACCACCCATAACTCCAGTTCCAGGGAAATCTGATGCCCTCTTCTGTCCACAACGGGCATATCACGACATGGGTACAAACATGCAGGCAATTCACTCAAACATAAAATAAAAATGACCAATTTCAGGTCCAGAGAATTAATTTCCCTCAGAAGCAGTAGCTAAAATAAAGAGCTCTTAGATTTAGAGCCCTTATTAGGGACATGAAAGTTTATTTGTAATTCCTACGTAGAGTGAAATCATGAGATGGATTTTGGAGGGAGATTGTCAAAACATCTAAACTGAAAGAATTATGGTGTTCTTTCAGGCCAAGGCTGGGACCCTATAGAACATGAGTGATTTAAAATATTGTTTTGACCTCTGAGTCTTGATGGACTCTTTCTTAAAAGAAAGTTTTCGGTATACGTGAAAACACACAAAGTGAGCGAGAGACCTCCCCTGGCTGTGATTAGAGCACTTAAAGTAACGGGAATAACATCTCCCTTTTGCTGTGCATTTGGGGTTGGGAAAAATCAAACATTTGGCTTGTACTTTTGCATGGCGTACCATCACACATACACCTCTCAACACATGTCCATTAGCCATAAATGGTCCCAAATGTGGCTCATTCTGAAGTGATAACAGCAGAGCCATTAAAACAGTGACAGATTCTGAAAATACTTGCCACTCCATCCCCAGCCGTCATACCTGCCCCCACGCCGCAGCCTACCATCCTGGATAACTCAGCGACTCTGTTTGCTGGTAGATTAAGATCCCTTTGTCATTGAGAGTGGACAAGGAGTACAGGCAGGAGATAAAAAATAACAAACAATCAGCCCTCAGGAGGTGGAGACGGGAAAAATCAGGAGTTCAAGGTCATCCTTGATCACACAGTAAGTTTGAGGCCAGTCTGCATTATATGAGATAATGCCACAGCAATAATAAATAATGACAACAGCTTTTGAGCCTACGTCTTTTCCCAGATCACTGACCCATTCCAAATTTGAGAATGTCTTTCTCTTTCTTTTATTTATTTATTTTTAATGTCTTTATTATTTTTCATAAAAATATTTTTATAGGGGCTGGGGAGATGGTTCAGTAAGAGCACTGGTTGCACTTACAGAGGACATGGGTTCCATTCCCAGAACCCACATGGTGGCTTATGACCTTCTGAAACTCCAGTTCCAACAGATGCAAAACATTCTTATAGCCTCTGTGGGCACTGAATGCATGTGATGCACTTATATACATGCAGGCAAAACATGCATACACATAAATATTTTTTATTTATAAAAATATTTTTGCATAAATATATTTTTAGTTCTTTGTGTGTTTGTGTGTGGGTACGTGCACTTATGTTCAGGTACTTGCAGAGGACAAAAAAGGGCACTGGATCCCCTGGAGCTGAGGTACAGGCAGTTAGTTGTGAGCTGCCTGATGTGGTCTGGGAACTGAACTCAGGTCCTCTGCAAGAACTGCTGAGCCATTTTTCTTTCTTAATAAATTATTTCCATTTCTATTACCTTAAGAATAAAAATCAGGAAAAGATAAAATAGTAAGGAGGTACTAATCATATCTTGGAGTGCTTTGTAATTTTTTTAAATTAATTCTTTTTATTTTATGAGTGTTTTGCCTGCATTTGTGTGAGTACACCACAAGTGTGCAATGCCCATGAAGGCCAAAGAGGGCATCAGATCCCTTGAAACTGTAATGGGTGCTGGGAACTGAGCCTGGGTCCTCTGTGAGAGCATCTTAACCACTGAGCCATCTTTCTGACCCCATAATCATATTTGTAACAATCTTTTGTTACAATCTTTTGTAGAAATCCTGGAGATAAGGATCCGAATATAGTCAGCAATGGACAACATTTAGGATTGCTGTCCCATGAAATCATAACAGAGGCCAAAGCTTTCTGTCACCTACAGGCACTATGGCTTGTCCTACCACCATCTTGTAATGCAGTAAATACAGATTTGTCACAGAGCAGCTGTAAACACATTCACAATGTTGCGGGCACACAAAAAGTATAGATGCCCAAACTCTGCATAGTACATAGTACTTGATAATTAGGATAAATGTGTGTGTTAGTGATGTGCAACTTTATCGTTAAGATTGTATTCTCATTATTTTAGAGAGTACTTCTCACCATAAAACTGTCTGCCCCATGATCATGAATGAGAAAGCTTCTAATTCTCCTGTTCACCGTATTGCTGAATTGCATCAGGGCGACTGCATCCAATGACAGACCTGTGTCATCAAGCTTTGCACCTCTAGTCCCAAAAACTTTTTTTATTTGAGTGGCCACTGGTAGGTGCTCACCTACAGCTCTTTGCAGAAATCTCTGTGATTTACTAACTTAGTTTCCTTAAGTCAAATACCCAGGAATGCTGTAGTTGGGTCATCTGGTAGGTCTATCTAGTTAGGTTTTGTTTGTTTATTTTGAGGAATCTCCATGCTGACCAGCCATACACAGTGACTGGGCAAATTTCATTCCCATATGCAGTGTCTAAGGGTTTCCTTCTACATCCTCCTCAGGATTTATTGTTATTTGTCTTCTTAACAATAACCATTCTAACTGGGATGAATTAGAATATCACAGTAGCTTTAAGTTGCATTTCTCTGATGGCTGATGATGTACTTTTTAAAAAATCGTATGTTAAGAAGAGTGTATCTTATCATCTTTTGAATCTGAGCTAGTTTATGTGACTGAAAGATGACCATCTGGAGCTTGGGACTTAAGATCCAATTCTTCAACTGCATGAGGCAGTATTTTCAGCTACCATGTCAACAAAGCCAGGCCAGAGGCTGTAGCAGTCACAGTGGTACAGTCACATCCATCCATGGGCCAACAGCCACCCATCTGTTCAACATCAGATACTGGAGTGGACCATCTAAGAACAGCCTGACCCTGGCTGGCCTTTAAGCCAACAGTAGAATCCTAGACAAACAGCCAGGATCAGTTGAACTGGTCCAATCCACAGAACTGCCCAATTGACCTATGCACAATAGTCGTTGCCTTAAGCAACAACTTGTAGATCGGGACATTTTGTTCTACATCAGTAACTAACTGATGCTGTAGAAAATGTCAGAGCAGAGATTTAAGTTAGCTTCCTCCATTTCCATTCAGTAGAGACCTTAGACAGCACGCTGAATTCTCTTTCTTTGCCTCTCACCCCCCACCAAGATGTTTTAAATTGTGGTGGTCTTGTGTTAATTCTGTGCAACTAAAGATCAAGTTTGACTCATTATACTTAAATTTCCAGCCACTCCAAGATTGTCTACTATCGTTTTGTTTTTGAATAAGCTGTTAATATAATTAAGTTCATAGAATGGGCAATCTCTATATTTTGGTTCACAACCAAAATTAGAATGAGAGGCCAGAGAGATAGCTCATCAGTAAAGAGCATCTACTGCTCTTGCAGAGGGTCCACACTTAGTTCCCAGCACCCACACTGGGCTGCTCACAACTGTCTATAACAAGCTCGAGGAGATCTGACACCTCTGGCTGCTACAGGCAACTGCACTTATGTGCACACACACACACACACACGCACACACACATGCAGGCATGCACACACACCTTAAAAATAGAATAACTCTTGAAAACATTGTAGTTTATTTCATTCCACTTTTGCCTGTTTTATCAAGTTTTATAATTATAAATTTACAGTGTTAAAAATGGGTATAGCCGTGTCTTGTTACACCTGGGGTATTGGGACTAGGACCCCAGCCATGTAGCAAATACAAGGATGCTGAGGACCCTTATATACCGTGCTAACATATTTGCAATTACCTACACACATTCTCCAGCACACTTTAAGCCACGGTAGATTATTTACAATCACTTATAAAATGTGAATGCTGTGTATATATTATTATACTAGGTTGTTTAAGGAAGGATAAGAAGGGGAAAATCTATACAAATGCAATTTCTCATTTTTTATTCCCAAATACTTTCCATCCATGCTTTGGAGAATCCATAGGTGCAGAATCTACCATTATGGAGTCTACAGCACTGTGATACCAGTGTCATAGTTGAGATAAACAAACAGAACAAGAATCCAGACTGAGATAGGGGCAAGACACATATCTGGGATTGAACAGTGAAGCAGGCACCCTGCCTGCAAGCCTAGCTTAACCTCACCACCAGACCATGAAATCTAGATTCTGACCCAGAATTATTTAATCCAGGTGTGTCATAAAAAGCCATTTTGAATTCTGACTTTCCAGTTAAAAAATAAATTCCTATTGCATTTCAAATAGAGCTGGTTTAAGTGAGAGTCTTCCTTGTCTCCAGAAAGAGTAAAGGAAATGTCAGACCCTTAAAGAGTGTAAAGTATGTTATCTTCACAGGACTTTTGTCACTGGATCCTGGTACATACACAAAACATAGGCTGCAGAATAAGCCACTGAGAGTTTGTCACATCTGTGAAATAAACCCTTTAAAATACTCACTTAGGGCTGGCAAGATGTCTCAGTGGGTAAAAGTATTTGCACACAAGCCTAATGACCTGATCTCCAAAACCCCCATCTTTAATTCCAGCACTTATATGGTAAGACAGAAACTAGAGACAAGATAATCAACCGAAGTTTGGGGGCCAACTAGTCTAGAGTATGCAATTCAATGGCAGAAACAAGAAGCTGAGCCTCTGCTTCAGTAAGATGGGAAGTGTGAACCAACAGGAAGCTGTCCTTGGACCTCCACAGCACACTGACACACAGGAGTTGCATTCACACACACACGGAGGGATGCAAAGGATACATTTTTTAAAGTTTTTTTAAAAAATAGTCATTTACCCACCCACACACAATCATATCTTTTAAGTGTTCCGATTTTACAGATGAAATATTGAAATGTAAGAACTTTACATATTTTTCATAAAATAACTCAAAACATAAGGATGGAACACAGCTTTGAACCCAGGATTGTTGAGGAAACTGAGTACACTGCTTCTCACTGTCCTTCTGTCTTCCCAGAGTGACAGATACCTACCAACCATCCAGACAACCTCTAGGATCAGATTTCTACAACCTCAAGCATACCTCCCAATATCATCAGCTAAAACTGAGTAAGTAATCTTCATTTGTTACAGAATCTATAGATGAAACATTGCTTTCAAAGCTACCTTCACATTGTTAAAAGTTTTTAACTAACAGAGTACACTATGAATTCTGATTTACAGCTTGATTCTGCAAGGAAACAATGATGCAAATTGCATAGCCTAACTGATTGCCCTGGGAATCTGTGATCATTTCACATGGTGCCACAGCCTGACTGGAACGAAGGGCCAGACAATTCCCATTTTACCTCCTGATTTGCTCTTCATACGGACTGTTCCTAACATAGCGTGAACACAAAGGTCAATTTCCTGCAGTCGGTTTGAAAAAGGCCAACCCTCAGTTAACTTTGCAAAAGGGGTCAGAGGTCATGAGAAGAAATAAAAAGTAATGCAAAACACCCACTTCAGCTCCGAGCAGCAACAGTCACTGCTTTGCAGTTGAACCAGAGCCCCTGGTCAGTCTTGACTCAGATTTATAATGGTTTGCTCAGAACTACATCATTCTTTCTACCTGCCTTGGAAAACCCAATCAATAAAGAGAAAGGTAGAAATCTAATTGCTGGAAGAAAGGAAACACTAGAAATAGATATCAATGTAATATTCAGTATTATGTTCCATATTATGAAAGTTGTTTTTATTTAGAATTTGTAGATGCTTTCCACCAATCTCCAATACACATATACATCTCCCACTCAGTTTTCCTGGCCCTCCCACTCCTGAAGATTCCTTATGCCAAACAGACCTCTGCTGAAAGGATGCCCACCCTCCCATTCTACAGAGTAGTCCCTTAAGTCCAACCCAGACAGGGCTCTAAAGTGGAGGGGTGCAATGTGGTCTACCAAAATCAAACCCCAAATGTTCACTAAGCCTCAAACTGTTGACACTGGGCAAACCCTTGGACTTTTCAGTAAGCCACACTCTCTAGGAAATGATCCTTTCAAGCTTCCTGGAACTTGCAGCATGGGGCAAAGGGGGAGATGCAAGTTAGTAAAAGGCGCTGTTCCACTTTTGATACAAATCCTTCTAATCAAAACCAGACCCAGCCTTACCTCCAAGCTCCCGGAGAGATGCTATAAACACTGGCAGACAATGCGTATAATTAAGGTGGAATATGTTCTCATAAAATGTTTGTTTCCATCTGCTAGCTGTTTCAGGGATTGGTGGAATTCCTGCAGTCAGTCTCAGGAACTACAGAAGGGATTCCCCAGTCCCGCTGGGAAGCAGCTCAGAAGTGGGACCCGGGAAGGGTGCTGATGGACAGATCTGCGGAGAAGCTCGGACAAGCTCTGTGAAGGTAAGGGTCTGACTGCTAGCCTGCACTGTCCAAAAGGAGCAGAAGGTCAATGGTGGTATGTCCGTGCTTTCACTCCTCTTCCAGCAATTTAAGATTTTTAATTTGTTAAAAATTCAAGCTTATGTTTTCTTTCACAATTTCATATTCATATGTATATATATATATATAATGTTATAATGTTCTCTGATCAAACCTTCCATCATCCATTAAACTCTGGCCCTCTTCTGCCTCCCAAAGAATCTCCTCCTCATCATCATCTCTTCCTCCTCTCTTTCCTCCTCTTCCTCCTCTTCTTCCTCCTCTTTATTTTCCTCCGTCTACTCTTCTTCTTCATCTTCTTCCTCCTCCTCCTTCCTCTTCTTCCCAAGTTTCTTTCCTCTTGTTTTGTCTTTTTTTTTTTGGCTTGCACTGTTTTTAATTAGGGTTTCTACGTGAGTATGGATGGAGGCATATTTACTTGAAAAGGGGCGATATATCAGTGGCTACATCACTGATGAATATCATTCCCCCACACCCAGCAACCATGAACTGCCTACAGCTCCTCAGTGAGGGGTAGAACCTCTGAGTCCCTGCCCTATCCGTGACAGATAATAAGGGGCCCAATCTTACGCAGGTCCTGTCCAGAAGACAGCATTTCACAGCTCTCCTCCCCATCCTCCAACTCTTACATTTTTTCTCTACCTTCTTCCTATGAAGAAACACACAGGGACGCTGGGAGTATTGTTGCCTTTCAGTACCAAAGGGGAAGTAGGCAAAAGAAAGTGAGAGTGTTCTGGCACCAGAATAATTTCTCCATTACCTCAATTAGTTCCAATGATGTGGAAAAGTTCTGTCTGGAGAAATCAAACTGAACGTAAAATCACCGCAGTGGGCAATGCTGCTGGTGTAGGTGTTGATACAGGCATGAGTCAGCAATAGTGACGGCCATGAAGTCATTCAATGGCCCTGTCGCTAGACCTGGGCTGAGAAATAAACTCATGAGATCACCCTCTTTAGTGAAGCATGGGAGTTTCAGTGCGGCACTAGCCCAACCTGGCACCCAGCAAAAGATTTAGCTGTCTGCCTAGGGTGTCTGTTAAAGAGATCCGTGTAAGCGCAATTTTTATTTTCTACAGATATACAACGAAGTCCTTTTTGTTAAGAGTCACCTTCACTATTAGTTCTGAGGTGTTAGATTATTTTTAGGGATTAATGAGTTCTGGGTGGCTGTAGAACACAGGCTGAAGACATTTAAAAGGAAGACCATATCAGATGAATGTGGTAAAGTGTTCTGGTACTTGAAGCCAACCCCAGAGACACTGACTGTACATGACATGGTTATTGGGCTCCCACTGAGGGCTGGGAGATAGATCAATTGATAAAGTGCTTGTTTTGCAAACTCAGAGACCTGAGTTTGTTCCTCGGAACCTCTGTAAAGGCCATGGTGGCGTGCAATCCCAGCACTGGGAAGACAGAGATAATGGGACTACCTGGGATTCACTGATCAGCCAGTCTACCTTAACTGGTGAGCTCCAGGCCAGTGAGGGACTCTTGTCACAAAAGAGGGATGGTATTTTTGAGCTCTGTCCTCCAGCCTCCAAATGAATGTGCACACATATGCAGACACATCTATCCATACACACATATACAGGCACATCGCTCAGCATATTGCTAGTGCAGAAGACCCAAGTTCGTTTTCGGCACTCTTGTCAGGTGTTTCCCAGCTGCCAGGTCCAGGAAATCCTACAGGAAATCACTTCAGGACTCCAGGGCACTGCACGCACATGCACAAACCCACATCCACACAGACACACAAACACAATTCAAAATGAAACTAAGCATTATACATGAAAATTAATTAATTAAAGGTCCCTGTCTACATAGGGACAGACAGGGAAGATATTTTCATTAGATGATCACTCAATAGGCCACAAATCCTTTCCTCAATTTCAAATTCAATTAGGGAAGAAAATATAGATAGAGCTTTCCTTTTCGCCCAGGTTGGTATTCCACATAGTCTCTGTCTTTGTCCCTATGAAAACAGAAAGAAAATTTAAATAAAAAAAAAAAAACGAGCACTTTTGGGATTGAAAAGCTGTTTTCTCCTCTCTATAATTTATCCTCATGACCTTCTTTAAGTCTGGAAGAACCAACAAGGTGAAGACATTCTCTGATAGCCAGAGGATCTTCTTCAGTGGTATATTGTCATTCCCATTTTAACCACATGCTATTCAGGAACTTGCTTCAATACATTATAAAATTTATTTTAATAAATCTGAGCACCAGTTGTAGATGGATGGCTGGATGAAGGATGGCTGGATGGCTGGATGGGTGGATGCATGGGTGGATGCATGGATACATACATACATAGAGAAACAGACAGGATTATCCACTTCCTTTATGGTCTGTGACTTCTCATAGCTCCAGCAAAGTCTCCTTCTGGTGATATACACAAGTTATATAACAGGACAATGGATAATAGAAATTGAGAAACGTATCAAAAGTCATACTGATAAAATACATTAAAAGAAGGAAGGGAGGAAGGAAGGAAGGAGAAAGGGAGGGAAGAAGGAAGGAAGGAAGGAAGGAAGGAAGGAAGGAAGGAAGGAAGGAAGGAAGGGAGGGAGGGAGGGAGGGAGGGAGGGAGGGAGGGAGGGAGGAAGGGAGGAAGGAGAGAAGGAGGGAGGGATGGAGGGAAGAAGGAAGGAAGGAAGGAAGGAAGGAAGGAAGGAAGGAAGGAAGGAAGGAAGGCAGGAAGGCTCAGAATGCACAGCCTCCCAGGTCTATCCACTCACACTGCCCCTATAAATATAAAATAAGTCATACTCATCCTGTATTAGAGGATATTGGGAATATTAGTTCCCAAGTCAAAGAAGGGTAGTGGTTCTGTTTCTTTACTTTCTGTGGTTTAGACATAGCAGCTACAAGTGGCTGCTTGAGAGGAGAGTTTGAAATGCCTCTTAAGAGTGGTTTACCTTTAAACAAGATGCACTGTTGGCCCATCTAACGTTCTGATGAAGCCGGTACCTCTCACTGCAGGAGGACTTTATCCAATTGGCTTCAGTGCAGTTGCCTAAACACTATCAGAGTGGTTCATGATGAGGTGAGCCCGCAGGGCCTGGTGGCAAGCGGGCTGCATTAGAGTCCTTCCTGAGTGCGCTGGGACCCTGTGTCTGGACACAGTCCTCATCCCCTCAGGTCTGAAATGCTGTAACACGGATGAGCTTGATTGAAGTATCAGTCCTCCACACTTGGAGATTTCAACATTCATACACTTTTTCAAAATGTCTTTTGTATTTTCCAGTGCCTACCCAGAGCTAGGATTTACTGCTTAATCCAGAGAAGGTAAGGGTTCAAGAATGGGGCTAAGTTAGAAAAAGCTCCTAGTCCGTGATTTTTCCCTCTGATCCTAAACTTCTTATTAAGGAATGTTTGTGCATCCAACTCATCCTCGCTGTGCCTGTCATCTTTCTCTTACAAGTGTCAAGTCTTTAGGAAGGAGAACGTTGCTTAAGTAGTCATTCTACTGGGAAATACCACACAGAAAGTTCCACCTTGCTCAACAAGAACTATTTCAGTTAATTTCTTCATTAAAATCTTGACAGTGAACATCAATGTTGGAACAATAATTACAGAAACAAACAAACAAACAAAAAAGAGCCCAGATAAACTAAAGAGGCCACACTAGACTTTGATTTCTGGGTTTCCCTCTGCTAACTCCCGCCCTGTAATCATTTGAATACATTGCAACAATTTTTATTATAGAGCCTTCCGTATATGTGATCTTATCATGATGGGGTCCTCCTCCCCTAAAGTTGCAAGATATAAAAGTGATTATTTGAAACTTGAAGGGAAGATGATGGTCAACAAATTAGAGTACATTGAAGGGTAAATTCTGGGAGTCTAAAAGCATTATTTTATTTTTTGGGTAAAGTGTCCATATCATTACTCAATTACTTCTCTGCTTCTCTTATTCTGCTATTTTATACTTTGCCCAAGGCATCATTTAGTGTTCCAAAATATTAGCCTATTATAGGTCTTCAGAAGCCCCAGGAGAAATTGAATACATTTACAGACCCATAAACATCTAAATTAGTACTATAAATGGGAAATATAGTCTAGAGTTGGAGAGTACCCAATACATAATATGTTGTGGCGTTGAAGAGACTTCCTTTCTAGTGGCTGGAAAATCTATTTGCTCTAAGTATTCAATTTTAAAATGGATAATAAAAATAAATAATAGGCTTGCTTACGCTTCAGTTGCACTTTTCACAGAGATCTCAAAGACTTTCTCAACTGTTAATTTATGATCCCAGGGGAAAGATAGGTGGCAAGTAATATCTTTCTTCTGTAAATGGAGAGACACAGAGAGGCCCAAGTGACTTGTCCAGTGACAAAGACAAGCTCCCATTCTGCAAATCAGAAAGAAAATGGGGAGATACATCAGGTACTGAAAATCTGTTATTTGCCTACAAAACCCAAGATGTGTGCTAATGTGGGTCATCTGACTACCACGCGTCGATTGCTACTTGCACAACTATATTACTTGTTCATTCCTGTGAAGCCTTTGTGACATGTGGCTGTAAATATAGATTCTTGTTCCTGCATCTGAATATGGGCTAGGAGTTGACTACGTCAAGTCCAAGATCACACTTTAGCTGGGTTTCCTAAGATCAGGGGGGAGTCTGGGTCTCAGTCTTTATGTGGAGGGAACTATCCTGGGCACCTCATGGGAATGGTAGAGGACCCAAAACACTGGCCTCAGCTGTGTCAGTGGCTCATGCCACTCTTTCCAATCCTCTTGGTCAAGGTAAGGCAGCAACTGAGTCCCAAAAGACATGCAAGAAGTGAGTTTCATGTGCCAAGAAACCAAAGTTACATATGACCATATCGATAATCACTCTCTTCATGCAGGTGAGAAAGGAAGGGGGCATTTTCATGTGTGTGTGTGTTTGTGTGTGTGTGTGGCTGTTTACATGTCATGAGTCTGTGCTTTTTCTTGTATGAATGTGTGGGAATGCATATGTTATGTTAGGTGTTTTTATAGAAGCTAGAGGTGTATTAGTTACTTTGCTGTTGCTGTGATAGAAACACTGACACTGACCAAGGGAACTTATAAAAGGAAGAGTTTATTTAGCTTACAGTTCATGGCGGGGAGGCATGGAGGCAGAGGTGGCTGGAGTAGGAGCAGAAGCTAAGTGCTCACGTCTTCAAGCAGGCACAGGAAGCAGAGAGGGACTCAAGATCCGGCACGGCTTAAGAACTCTCTAAGCCCACCCCCAGGGATGTGCTTCCTCCAGTAAGTCCATACCTGCTAAGACCTCCCAAAGTAGCAGCTATCAACTTGGGACAAAATGTCCAAATAATTGGAGCCTATGGGGAGCATTCCCATTCAAACAACCACAGAGGACAACGTAGGCACTGTTTCCAGCTTGTTTTTTGAGACAGAGTCTCACCAATTTGAACTCACCAATTAGGCTAGGCCTGGTGGACAGTAAGTCTCAGTAAGACGTGTGACTCCACTTCCCCAGTGGTAGAACTACAGGGCCATGCCATCTCACCCAACTTTTAAAATACGGGTCCTGCAGATCAAACTCAGGTCTTCATGCTTACAAGGCAAGGATCTTAGTGACTGAGCGATCTCTTTGGTCACTGGAAGTTGACACTTTTAAATAACAGTCTATGTGATTAGAATCAGAATTTTATTATTACCATTTCTGTATATATTCATCTTTTATAGTGGCTATCACATGTGCTTTTGTAACTTAGACTCAGCAACCAATATGGTCTTATTAGTAGCTTAGAAGGCAATTTCTAGACATTAGTGACTGCTTGACTATTAACTAATCCATGATTCAGGCCTCACCTTCATTTCGTATAAGTCAGTCTTTTAGCTGATCTCTCTCTGGAGAATAGAAATCAGACTTATGCAGTGATAATATAATCAATGTAGAAGATTTTAATTACTGGTCACAAAACAGTAATTAGTTCTTGACAGATTTCATCTACCTTGGCTTCACAATGGAGGAGGGAATGTGCAACCTCCACTTACAGAGTGATGGTTATAGAAGTGATTTGTTCATGGTTACGCTTATTAAAATGACTAGGATTCTGACCTAGTATCCTTGCACACATCATAATGGAAGGCATTGCAAGGCACTGAGATGAGGTTTAAGACTGATGAATTTCAGTGACAACCAAGAGAGAGATCACCTGCGTGCAGGAGTTGGAGACACTGGTCCTTACCTTCAGGCCTACAAGACCTTACTGTGTGATCATAGGCAAGCTACTCAGACTGACTGCGCTTCTGTTTCCCCATGAATCAAAAGAAGCTGGTAGCATCTTCATTTGACCAGCATAGAATTTAAAGATAAAAACACAGGCTTCATTGTCACGTGTGAGTATCTCCTTGATATGAAAGAACTAATCATAGGGATTCAAGAGGAAATGGATTAGATCATAATCGATTAATCAGGTCATAAAAAATTAGGCCATAGTTACCTTGAAATAATATAAACAAACAATTTGCATCAGTCAGTCTCCTCAAAGGCACCCTGTGGCCCTTGAGAGTTTCAAAGACCTAGGAAAGATTGACACCTACAGAAGACTCCATGTCTTTACCAGGTTGGTGTATTCACATGGGGACGCCACCTGCAAAGTCTTAGAAACAGCTCCAGGATGCCACTTGAGGATTCTCTCTGGCTTGAAGCATTCTTGAATAAATCTGTATTTCTCTCAGGTTGCTTTATGAGATCTCTACACCATTCCCAGAATACTCAACTTGAACAGCAAAAGAGAGGGCATAGTTTCTCCCTCCCCGCCCCCTCTCTGCTTCTCCCTGTCATTCCCTTGTATGATGCATAACCAGAGACTATGTCTCTGGTTTAACTTAATTATATGCAGAAATGCACCTTGAGATGTTCCATCGGATATGGTACAAGTTATCTGCATTTTAAGACACAATGATGCAAAGGCAGCTTTACTGCATGACCAGGCTCCATGGGGTAGCCTGCAGCTTTACTACAGAGGCCAAAATTCCAACAGGGTGTCCTTTTGACATTCTGCTTTGAAGTCTGACTTTTTCTCCAAGGCAACTTAAGTCCCTTCCCCATCACTGTCACTCTCTGCCTTCAGGCTCTATCTGAGTCACTCTCTTCTCCATTAAATCTTTGGGCTCCTGTGGGGAGGAGAGCGGCCCCCACTGGCCCAGGCATATTTCTCCAGGTTATATATGTCACAGTTTTCCATGCCTTTAACAAGACTCAATTAAAAATTAATCAGTCCAGCATGGCAATTTGGAGTGGTAATTGTTTCTTTTCCTGACTCTGTGGCCATAGGCTAAAAGCACACCCAGTACCTAAATTAATCATCTAATTGGGATTTTTCCATATTGCAGACATTCGGCCTTCCCTCGGACCCAGCAATGTGCTAGGAGACCTCAGTAATTAGATCACCCTGGTGTCCCCTCTGTGGCTTTCACCCTCCTTTTCCTTCCAGATCCCTCTAGTGAAATGGAAAGTAACTGTCTCCTGGCCTGCCAGTGGCTAAGAGACTTTCTTTTCCAAAGATGGAACAGCAGCATGAGGACGGTCTGGAAATTACGGCACAGTTTGATATATGGGGCATTATTTATAATTAAAAAAAACTAGTTACAGTGGGGCATGGTATCCCAGAGTTTAATCCCAGTCCTGGGGAGGTAGAGGAAGGAGGGCCTCTCTGAGTTGAGGCCAACCTTGTGTATAGCGTGAGTTCCAGGTCAGCCAAAACTACTTAATGATACCCTGTTTCAAAAGCATAAACGAAAAGCAAACAGAACTACCTACAACCTATTGGAAGAAGTTGGTTGATTGAGTATAGTTGTCACATCCATTTAAGGAGCCACAATGCAGCCTTCAAATGCATGAGGTAATGTTACAGGTACTGCCCTCTAGGATATCAAAGTAAGAGCAGTGAAAGCCAGTGATGGAAGAAGATATGAAATTTGTGGTGTTTGCCTAAAAGGTGAAAACAAATATGTGAGTTATATACATGCATGACTAGGTAAAAATGCACATGTATTTAAGTTTATTTTGTTTGAAGTCCTCTCTAGAAGGAGTCACTTAGAAGCTGTCAATATCAGTTAGCACTCAAAAGGCAATCTGAGCACCACCATATCTCATCAGTATGCTTTGTGAATTATTGTTTCTTAACACCTTTCCATCTCTGTAATGACTTAGTGCTATTTGGTTATGGCTGAAAATTCTGGGGCACATACATGCATGCACGCTTGCTTGAACTAGTAAGACACTATTAAATTTAAATATCTTTCATCTGGGTTCATCCATAACATAATAAAGACCACAGATAATAAAATAATAGCAAAAAGAAACCAAAATTTAAAAGCAACAGTATTTATGGGAAGAAAATTTCCAGATCATTGATATTCAAGAGATGAAGTAGTTTTAATTTCTCTTTAAGATAGATCATAAGTTCTCGGTACTTCAGGAGACTGATCATTAACCACATTTATCATCATTGTATATCATTCTTTCTGATTATACTCAAAGCACACATTTATACATTTTTGAAAAGTTTTCCCAGTTTTGAACCTTTATTTCTTGACAGGTAACTGATAAATGAATTTTCAGTGAAGTACATGCTCATTCTGCCAGGGATACCTAATTTTCAGTATCCTCTTGATTGGGTTCAGGGTCACCTAGGAGATCACTGTTAAATATTTCTCCTATCCAGAAAGGAATCCCTGGATAGAACCCAACATGAAATATGGGTAGCACATTCCATAGGCTGCGATCTCAGATGGAATGCAAATGAACAGGAGGAGAAGGCCAGCTATATTCCAACGTTCACCCCTCCCTGCTTCCTGCCTGAAGAAGCGAAGTGACCAGCTTCATGGTGCGCCCATTATCAGGCTTTCCCCACCCTGAGGGACTGCATCTTCTCAAACCATGAGTCAAAATAAACCCTTCCTCCCGTATGTAGTTGTTTCTTGGGTATTTGTTTCTGCAAATAGTAAAATAGTTAATACACAATCCATTTCAAACCAATAACACCTTTAAACTAAGCCAGTGATGTATTTTTTGAACTGGGAACAGTATACAAATATTAGGTATGAATATTGGTTGACAGCAGTGACAAACGATTATCTGAATTTTCTTCTAACAAAGTAGCCAGTCTCTTGACAGTAGTAGATGACTTTCCCTAACTTTAGAGTTGAGTGAACTTTTTGATGTCCATGTTTTTCATTACTCTAGGATCATTTGTTGGTGTTCAAAACATAATACCAGTCTCAGCATACTCACCAAACCCATCAATGAACAGATATGTGAATATGTAGGGATGAACTCAAGGGTTTTTTTTTTTCCGGGGGGAGGGTTTGGTGGTGGTGGTGGTGGTGTGTGTGTCTGTGTGTCTGTGTAGTACATGGAATGTGCAGGAGGATATCAGATATGTTCCTTTGTTACTTTCTTCCCTTTTGCCCTTTGCTTGGTTCAAGGCTCAGAAATATCAGTGACTCTCTAGGAAAAAGATGATGCTGATTCTTTTCCAGGAGATACACATTGTGGAAACAGGCCTTCAACAAGACAAGCACTTATCTCCTAAGACAGAACAGAAGAACATTTCACTTAGTGGAATCATGCCAACAAAAGGATGCTGTGAGAGTTGTCACAGCCTCTGCCCTGCATGCATTCATGAAGTAAGGAAAAGTTCGAATTTTGCTTTATCTCACTTAAAGTATTCTGTAAAATTCAGGACTCCTAGGCCAGCTCAAAGATTCTAGCAGGACATAGCAAAATCTTTCCCACATCTTCATCTTCCTTCTAGTGGCGTATTCTAGACGGCGCTGAAATGATTCCCCCATGCTCAGGTAATGGTAACAGCCCTTAGACTTTTTCCTAAGCTATATCCAGGCAGAGGGGAAAGAATTTGTAACCAGCAGGAAGCTCTGGTCTCTTCATGGTCCCTTATCATGAAAACTCAAGAGGACCCCTGACCTCTGACCTTTCCTCTATGGCCCAGGTTCCCTTAGGGAATATTTCTCTTGGCCAGCCTACTTTTGCATCGCTCTCTCCTCTCTCCCTGGTCAGCTCACCTGTGATCACCCAGGGTGGGAAGGGGAGACAAGCCCTCCCCAGACTCTGATAACAGGGTTCTGTGACTGTAATTACAGGCTTTCGCATCCCAGCTATCCAAATGACAGTCACGATCCAGTCTGAAACTTCTCAGTCAGATGGAATCAATTACTGGGCAAAATTGGGAGGTTAATTTTCTCTCGAATGAGATTTGCCTTTTAGCTCTGCTGTCTCTTTCTCTCCAGCTGGTAGCTTATTGGGGATGCATTGTTCTCTGACCCAAGGAACAAAGTTCCATTCGGAAGGATTTCCAAAAGAGTTGATTTGAAAAGGAAACTCCATCGGCCCCTACACTAAATACGTGCTGAATGGAGAGGCTGTTCTGAACAAAAGAGCGTGGATGCCTAATCACTGGAATTTGCATTTGATGGGCATGGGATTAATCCAGTAGGAACAAATGGAATCTATCAGTGCAGGTCCATCCTTTTCTTTAAATCTTCCAGGTGTTACAGTACCTAACTCATCACTGAATCAGCCCTCTTTCTAGAGAGTACCATGAAAACAAGCCAGTTCCCTCAGTAAGATAATTGTCTAAGTATGACAAGGAAATCTGTGTGCAAACAAGCAAAGACAATATCATGTTAAGCAATGTCTGTTCTAAATGACTTAAAGTATTACAATGCCCTATGAACAGAGGCAATGTTAGTAACTGCATTATAATTAGTTTAGCATGCACCATGTTTCAGGAAATGCTGCGTATTATCCTCTCATTAACAGAGGCACTGGGAATTTGTGTAACTTGATAAGTTCATTCAACTGTTAAGGACCAGAGTCAGAAGACCAACCCAGGTGATCAGAAGCCAGAGCGCATACCTGGAAAGCACTGCCACGTGCTCTCTTTACATGTCCTTCATTTTCACCATCTGCTTGATGGAAACAACTTAAGCACGTATATTAGTTACTTTTCTATTTCTCTGATAAAACACCATGACCAAGAGCAACTTAAGGAAGAATTTGACAGGGCTTACGGTTCCAGAGGGATGGACTTTTCCTGGCAGGAAAGGCATGGCAGCAGGATCAGAAAGCCAGCTGATCGTGTTTCATCTGCACACAGGAAGCAGACAGAGATAAAAGGAAGTGAGGTGAAGTTATAAACCCTCAAAGCCCAGCCCCAGTGATGTACTTCCTCTAGAAAGGTCCATCTCTTAAAGGTTCCATAACGTCCCCCAAAGAGCACCATCACCTGGGTACCTAGTGTTCGAATACAGGAGCCTACGGGGGACATTTCTCACTGAAACCACCACAAGGAGGAAGAAGTTGTTCTAGTTTATGGTTCTGGGGAATACAGGTGACCAAGGTTGGGAAAGCACAGTGTGTGGAGCAAGTCAGGCCACGGGGATGGGAGCTTAAAGCAGGTACTTATGGGATAAGGGCTGAGCAGGAAGCAGAGCAAGCTGTTTCAAAAGCTATAGTGGGTTATCACCCATAAGCCCACCTCTAGAGCCCCATGTCCGAAAAGGTTCTCAACCTCCCCAAACATCCCCATCCACTAGGGCCAACTGCTCAAACACATGACATATGGGAGATAGCTGACATTCATACCTTAAGAGTATGTTGATAGGTTCCAAGGAAGAGGCCCACTTGGCACTTGCAGATGGGGAATCAAAAGTGTGGAGACACTAGCTAACTCATCCAGGGTAGCATAGAATTGTGGATCTCAAAATGGATGAAGCCAGAGTTCCACACTAGATCTATCAGAGTCAACATCCTGACTAGTACAGTCACTAAAATCCATCTGAGGCCAGTGACTCCATGGGTAAGGATGCTCGCCACCAAACCTGATGTCCTGAATTTGAAGCCTGGAACCTATCTAACAGAAGAGAACCGACTCTGACAAGTTGTGCTCTAACCCTCCACACGTTCCCCTTACATGCTGTGTACAACACACACACACACACACACACACACACACACACACACACACACACATACACATACACAAAATAAATGTAAAAGTTAAATTCTTTCCAAGGTTTTGCTGAGAATTATAGTCTCTGGCAATAGCTTCTGAAGTTGTTAGTCGTCATGTTAAATTCTAGCATCATCTAAGATGCTCTAATCTTTTAATAGCTCAGTTTAGAAGTATAGTGAGACCAAACTAGGCATAGTGGCTCATGCTCATAATTCTACCACTTGGGAAGCTGAAACAGGAGGATTGCCTTGAGTTAAAAGTCAACCAGGGCTACACAGTGAATTGAAGGCCAGATTGGGCTGTATAGTAAGATGTTGTCTCAAAAAATCAAACATCCAAATAAAAAATATGACTAGGTCAAAATTTAGTGACCTAGTAGATATATATTAATCGTGAAGTGACTTCATGAAAGGTGTAGGCTCTATCAGAAAACATATTTTTAGGAATTTGAAGAGTCTGGAATAAGATCTTTAGTTTGGTGCCATTTCTGCTTCTGAAATCCAATATCCCCAAGAGGAAAATCAGGGCAGGAACTCAAGCAGGAACCAAAGCAGAGACTACACTGGAAGGCTACTGACTGGGTGGCTTCCCCTGGCTCTGTTTAGTCAGGATGCTTATGAAACCCAAGCCCACCTACCCGTGGATGGGATACAGGTGCAGCATGAGTTCTCCTACATCACTTAACAACTGAGAAAATGCTTCACGGTATTCCCATAGGCCCACAGGCCAATTTGATAGAAGCAATACTTTAATTGAGGTTTCCTCTTCCCAGCTGACTCCAGATTTGTCTCCAGTTGACAGTTGAAGCTATGACAAGTCAGTTTTTATAATCTTTAGAAAGATTATGAATCTATTAGAAGAACTTCCTTAATGAGTTCAGTCAGTCAGAAAACATTTATTGGCACGCCAGCTTGACTGCATTGCAGTGGACCACTACAAATGATCTCAGGACAGTATAAAAAATGTCCTTGTCTTCATAGACCTGATAGCCTATAAGTAAATACAGCAGGAACACTGGCAGGTGATTTTATGCTTCTTAAATGTCCACACGTTATACCATGTTGGAAATTAGATTTAATGGCAAGTAAGTTGCTGGTTTTTTTTGGACAGCTAAAATATGCTAAATTGCTTATGGTTCCCTAAGGAGAATATCAAGATAGTAAAGGCATTTATTAGCATTTGAATATGATCAAGGGGAAATTAGTCTAAATTGAATTAAATAATCAAAAAATTTTTTTCATATTTATGGGAGTGTGGAGTTTGGGTGGTATTTACACTCCAGCAGAGAGCTTTGTAATTCATAGGCATGTGTTATATGTAGATCTTTGACCTCATGAAGATGTGCCACTGTCAAGAAATATGAAGAACATTATTGGACAACTATTGGTAGTTTCAGACTAATTTTCAATGAGATTTAATAATTTCTACAATTAAAAAAGAAAACAGAATCATAAGTTTATAATTATATATTACATATAATACACAGGTGAGTATATTATATAAATTTTATAGAATCTAGATCGATACAGATGATTAATAGATACTAGATATTATATATAGATGATTGATAATAGATTATAGATGAATAAATGAAAGACAAATAGATGATTGATAGATAAACAGAAAATAGAGAGATGAAAAATAGGTTGATCAATAGATAGGTAGTTAGATAATGATGAAGATGATAGTTAGATGATAGATGATTGATAGATAAATGATAGATGATAGATAGAGAGTTGTAATAGAATTCATTATAAGGATATTGCTCACTGGCAAAACATTTGAGATATGCAAACTGAGACTACCCTATATCTATGCTATAATTTCAGTTATTCAGGAGGTAGAGATGGGCCTGCCTGGGCTACATAGCTAGTTTAAGGCCAGCCTGGGAAATTTTGTGAGACCCAGTCTAAAGTCAGTATTGAAGAAGTGGAACATCACTCGGTAACACAGTGTTTGCCCCGCATGCCTAAGGAAGGTCCTCAGTTGTTTTGCTGACACCTTAAAAGAAAAGAAATTTCTGGAGTGACACCATACTGAATTGTCTAAGTAGACAGTGAAACAATGTTTTGTGCAAGCCTAAAGAAACACATACATATGGTTTTCACTCCATAATTTTTCATACTCCTATAATATGATTTCTGAATTCAGAAGGAGCAGAAGACAACTGAGCCTGAGTCTCTACTGACTGGCCTCTGCTCCATTTCTCCCCTTTTACCACTAATCTTGGCTTCTCTCATAGACTCTGCATCCTTCCTAGAGAAACAAGCACCCTGAAAAAAGCTGGGCCACTAACCCAAGACCCCCGAGCCCTGGCCAGCCCTGACCTTAACATCTTTCCTGTAGGTGTAGAAGCAGACCTCGTAAAAAGGCCTTTCTCATTATTATTATTTTGTGGTCAAAAGGTTGCATACACTATTTTTTTTTCTGCTGCTAAAGCTTAGAAAGGGTGGAAAGGAAAATATTTTGATAATTATTCCGGCCATCGGGTTACATAAGAGGTTCCATAGCTCTCTGCATCGAACTTGAACAGTTGAAACCACAACTTCTGTTTTTGCAGTCATAAAACACTCATGGCAAAAGAGAGAGGAGAAAGGAGGGAGGGAGGGAGGGAGGGAGAGAGAGAGAGAGAGAGAGAGAGACTATAATAAAATCCATTTTCCATTCTCTTGAAACTTATAAAATTTAACGTGGTGAAAAATGACAGTGCACTCCCCATAGAAAACTGTTGTGAGCCAGGCTTCACAGGCGTGGAACGAGCCAGCCCTCACAGGCATGGAAGACAGACTCCACAGACTGTTTGCAGCCATCGAATAAGGCAAGAGATTGCATGCTAACAGAGGCTGTCCTGAGGCAAGCCATCAGTGTAGACGGCAAATAAGACTTTGAATAAAAAGGTATATTTCTCCACCCAAATCATTAAGTAGCATTTATTTAATAATCACAATCATTACCACACTCATAGCAAGAGACACAGACATATGCAGACACTCAGTGTGGTTTGTAGTGTGGCACATGCCGCCACTCTGGAGACATTTATAAGGTGAATTTGCCACTAGGTAAATGTGGTTAAAGGCATGGAAAACAGAAGTTTGTTCTTAAAGAGGCAGGGGCCATGGGATGTGTCTCAGTTTGATAGTATGCTTGCAAAGCACATACAAGGCCCTAGGTCTGATTCTTTTGCATTTCATAAACCGGGTGCTGCGATTCAGGTGGCAATCCCAGCATTCAAGAGGTGAAGGCAGGAGGATCAGAAATTGAAGGTGTTTCTGAGTTACATATAAAGTTCAAGGCTGGTCTGGGCTACATGAAATTTTATCTTAAAATGGAGAGATGACTCTGCAGCTAAGAGCACTGACTGCCCTTGCAGAGGACCAGGGTTCAATTTCCAGCACCCACATAGAGACTAACAAACATCCATAACTCCAGTTCCAGGGGATCCAGCATGTTCTTCTGACCTCCTTGGGCATTCATTGCATGACATGGATGCATCTATCTATATGCAAGTAATATACTCATACACGTAAAATAAAAATAATAAATAAAATATTTTTTAAAAAATCAAAACACAAAAGACAGGATGTCACTAGTTAATAGCCTCCACATAGGAGCTATCTGATACACTTTTTTTTCCATTTTTGTATATTTCACTAATCAAGATATCTAGTGCTAAACAACAAGACCATCAGCTGCAGGCACAGGCACAGGAAGTAGGTCTTTCAATTCAACTGACTTTGACCCCTTTCCTACAAATTTAGTGGGAGCGAGCTAATGATTTCCAAGTCTAACTCCAATTAATCTCCTATAGGAATTATAGCAAATGATAGTCCCATGGATATCAAAATCAAGAGAGCACTGAATAGTCACTAGAAATAATTACTGATAATTCTTGGGCCACATGATAAAAGTTAAGAATTAATTTTTATTTTATTTTATTGAATCTTTGTGTATTTCACACAGAACCTCTCAGTCTTAATCATCTTTGTGTCCCCTTCCTCACCGGCAATTCCCACCCCTGTAGCCCCTAACTGAAATCTATACATTCTGTCATCTGTGTTAAGGCCTATTATGTCAAGTTAGTGTCCCCAGATGTTCTGCAGTGCAAGTTCATTCCCTGTGGGCTTGATTGAGAGGCCTTGCCTCAAAAGTGTAAGGGAAGAGAGGCTCTGCCTTACCTTTAGGCTTCCACATGTAGGTACACATATGTGAATGCTCACACTTACAGGCACACAGGTAGAAGAGAAAAAATATTATACTGGAAGCACTTACCTGTAGGACAGAGACCCCCTGGATATGGACAGTCCTGAGTACTTCAAGTCAGTCAATATCAAAACCAGAGTTCTCCCTGCTGTCTGTACACCCTAAAAAATATTTCCAACTGGCAAGGCAGTGGCAAGGAGCATATATATATATATATATATATATATATATATATATATATATATATCTTTATAAGTTTCGTTGTTTTTACAAAGCTGTTTTGGTTGACTCCACACAGGCGCAGAAATAGAAGCTTGAAGCCACTGCTGGAATTGTTCAAAACACAAAGAAAACTCGTGTATTTCATTCATATGGCAATTTGGGGTGAATGTGGTTTGGGGCCAATGTTTCCTAGAAAACTACTTAATCCCTCACGTTTCTTCTAGGTCTTGAGACAACCTAAATCCCAGATGGCTTATCTAATTCAAATGGGATTCCCAGACTCATCTAGGATAGGCATTAACATTTTTTGAACTCTGGAAAATTGAACACTATTGATGAGGAAATAGGAAGTGCTCAGTGTCTCTGGAACTCTAGTAGGACAAGAGTCCATCTGTAGAATGACATTTGCTGAAGGCATCCCTTGACTGTCTCCTATGGCCCTTGTTTTGCTGGGCCAGGCTCTGAGTTCATGTCTAGAATTAATTGCTTATTAATAGTGGGATTAATGAGTCACTTCATCACTGTCATTTAATGCTTGCATGTGTGCTTACATGCATGTATGGGTACATACGCGTGACTGTGTGTGTATATGTGTTCATAACTATGTACTTGTGCATGTAGCCTAGAGGACAACTTTGGGTGTTATCTTCAGAAACACTCTCTTCTGAGATAGGAACTCTCACTGGCCTTGAGCTTATTAACTAGGCAAGACTGGCCAGCCAGTGAGCCCCAAGCACCCTACCATTTCTGCCCCCAACCCAGCACTAGATTTACAAGTACACATGATATGACATGACATTCCTGGCATTTTTACATGGGTTCTGGTGTTTAAGCTCAGGTTCTCTTGCTTGTAAGGCAAACATTTTACTGACAGAACTGTCTATCTCTTAACCATGTTTTATGTCATGTTTCTTACAAATAAAATGAGAGAAATATTGTAATACCTCATGGTATTCTTGTAAGCAAGAATGGGTGTGACAGATATAAAGCTCCTTACCAGCCTGTCTTACATGTGTTGACAACTTGAAAGGGTTAGCTACACAGACTGTTATTTCATCATCACCAACAATCATTATCACAAATTATATGCAACCAAACATACATAAAGAAGTCTACCTACAAATCCAATGTCAAACTTATTTATCACTTACAAGCTCATTACTAATGAAAGACCATCTCAGAAACACCTCCCTTCCAGTGCTTACCCCTGGAAAATCATTAAAAGAGACAGAGAATCCCATGTTTCTGTTGGATTCATCCTCACTTCTGAAAGCCCGATTCATCCTCGGAATTAACGATCAGTGTTTATGGAACATCATGCCAGACTAAAAGAAGGGAAAAAGTAATGGAGGCCCAGGCTTCATACAAATGCATCCTCCAGGGAGGAGCCAGCCACTGTCTCAGGCAATACCACACGTTCATACATTCATGGATTGCACATACACAATTGTGTGATACAGGATGCCTGACGAGGTGGGAAGATGTTTGATATCAGACGAGGCATTTGGTCCAGTCCTGAAAACTAAAACGGAATCAATCTAATAGATGCAGGGAGGGATAAAAATGAGTGGTTGATGGAGGAAGTCCACAAAAGTCTAATAAACAAGTAGATGGGACTGAAGTGAGTTGTGTTGTACCAATTAAACAGGTAAGTTTAAAGAAGACTCACCATAATACGTCCCGCCTCCACCCTGCATACAACGAAAATAAGAATGAATAAAAGCATACATCATTTAGAGCTCTATGCCATCCTCAACACTGAAAGAAAACATCTCCCCAAATGAGCCCCCCCAACAACATCTTCCGGCTTAGTAGCACCACACTTCACTTGCTGTTGAAAAACAAATCTTGTGAATGCTTTCTTTCCACAATCACAATCTTTCTCTCTCTCTCTCTCTCTCTCTCTCGCTCTCTCTCTGTCTCTCTCTCTTCAATGAACCAAAGGGAAGGAAATAATATTTATTATGACTCTTGCATGTGCTTCTTAGGAACATGGCATTAGCCTCATATGGAAACACTTTGACAGGCCCCCGAAAATAATTCCTTAACCACAAACACGTCCTCTACTTGTCTGATCTCAAATTGCTCCGAATAAGTATCACAATTTCGGGTCAGGTTGGAGACTATGACAGGTACTATCAGTCCATTAAATGTGAATGATCTATGAGGTAGAGGACGGAGGTGTCTGCACAGGAGGGACTGCCAGTGGAAGCCCTGCATCAGGCTCCACAGAGTCCCCGACTCCCTGAGGCCTTTCCAGGCCCACCTGAAGACAGTCGGCAGCACAAACGGAAGGAAGAACAATAGCAAGTCTCTTTGTGCGCATCGGCCAGATACCATCTCAGTATCTCAGTGAAGCACGATTATTTAATGCAAAATAACACAGATAGGGTTTCACATCCAAGCCGTGGATATGAGAATCACAGAGATGCAGAGATACAGACGACCTCCCTTGCGTCACCCCGCCCGGCCTCACCCTAGCATCCACCCCTTGCTACTGCCGCTTCTTCGTCTCCAGCTTCTAATTGGCAGATACCTGATCCCCAAGGCTGTTTCATTTTCAGAGCACACAAGGCCACTTGAGACCCGGTGATATGTGTGGGAAAGTGGCAGCCATGTTGCTTGCACCTGCTGCAGGGAGCTGCCCGCGACCCCTCCCTTCCTGCCCTTCTCTTTGTGAGCCACCTTACTCTGTTTCAGTAGCCGCAGAATAGAAGTCAAAGTAGCAGGCATTCAGCGGGACTAGGGACATAAAAGGGAAGCCAGAGAGCTTCCTTGTAACTCTTTTTCTTCTAAATCCTAGCCAGTGGCCTATTTCAATAGTCAGTGTAGCAATCCTCTTGCTTTTCAGAGTTACAGCATGTAAGAATCAGTATAAGGCAACAACAGAACATTTTATTGAATCTTTGTGATTATCATCTAATCCCCTCCTCTGTCCACAAATCCCCTACTTGTCACCCAATTTAATTTATAGTCATACATATGGCCAATAGAGCCCAATTTGTGTCCACAAATGCCCCTCAATGTGGGTCCTTTCACTGGGTCTGCCAAGAGTTCATCCCAGCATGACACTATCTCTCCACCTCCCAGAAATCCTCAGTTGCCAAAAATTCCTTAGGTTGGGATGGGATTTCTTATCCACTTCCTCTTGTCTATGCCTGGGATTGTGTCTGATTTGAGCTTGCATAGGACTTGTGTATGCTGTCACCATTGCTGTGAGTGCATACGAATAACTAACCAGATGTCTGGAAGACTGTTTGCTCATGGTACTTTTATCTTGGAGGTAATCAACAGCTGTCTAATTGGAATTAAGACCGGCTCAGTGGGAGGTAACCCATGTATGGTATTGTAAGCATAGTCAAATACACATGGCTGAAAAGGTCATAAATCCTAGAGAAAACCTACTTTTGACACATCCCTAGACCAACATAAATCCATATCTTATTCTAAATATGCAATCTCATATTTACTGACAAGTGTACCTTGCACCCCTCATCAAAGAAGCTACTTTTTGCAACAGATGGAGACAATTACAGAATTCCAAAACTGGTCAAACATAGAATAAGTGTTTATGTGACCCTTAACCATAAAAGACACATCTTCAACACAGTCTCTACACTTAGAATGAACGCTGCAGTTAACTCTTATTAGAGAAGTTTCTTTATGTAGCAAATGATGATTAACAGAGAAATGTACAGTTGGCCAGTGTGGGGAGACCAAGAGGCTGCAGAGTGCTTATCCCTGAATAGGACACCTGTGTCAAACCTCTGCCCCCAAGGCTCAGGAAGCGTTACAGAAGAGGAGGTAGAAAGATTGTAAGAGACAAAAGAACTGTCTTTGTGGATGGCCTAAAGCACACCGCTGTTTTAACATACACACACACACACACACACACACCATATCCTAATACAGAACTACTCATATTTGTAATCCTCAAGTCTTATCTATTATCTGTTGCTTTTGTGACTATAGGTAGATTCCAGATCAAATATACCAAGGACTTTGAACCTCTTATAAAAAAAACTGAGATATACATCGAGATTCATGGCAACTTTCTGGGAATGTGAATTGAAGTTGAATCATTCTACCTAAAGACTGTAATGACAATGTTTATAAACACACCCACATCCAAAGGACAAAGGGATAGAAGGACAGCAGTTGCCCTCTCGTGCAGCTGGACAATAATGAAGCACTACAAAATCTCAAAGTTTGATGGCAATACTCTTGGTTGGGAGATATGTAAACATTAGACTATCAGCATTCACTGGTAGTAATAATGCACCATAAGACCTGGAAATGGAAATGATCCATTAAGTCAGGTAATGCCTTTGCCAGCACAGGACAAAGAATAGTCCTTAAAGTCCCCCTTGGGATGAGCACTAGAAGCCAAACTATTGTATCCATACAATAAGTAGAGTGCAATCCATATATCTGTAGTATCTGATTTCTGTTATGAAATTAAACTTTGGCCTTAAAAGCATTGTTCCATACCAAACCAGTCCTTCATACCAGGTTTTCATTAAGGACCAGCCATAGCGCTTAGAGGAGACAGGAAAGGTCATTTTATCCAGCCCGCTACCTCCAGGCAGGCCTGGTGTGTGAAATGATACCAGCCTGGGTCTTATTATAAAATTCCCATAGCAGGAAGTCTGATAGCCCCTGCTGTAATACTCTGTTCCCATGACACATAACCCTCGTGGTTAGAAAATGCTTTCTGCAACCCAGACAAAAGCCTCCTAGCACAGTTGAAAATATTTTCCTACAGTAGCAGAGAGCTGTTTATGACACGCCTCACCTTTTGCAGACCCGAACAGAGAAAAGCAACCTAATATCAGATTCTCTGTACTGACTCCATGTTACAGTCTGAATTTTGGTGGGATTTTTTAAAAAATATTATTTTTATTTTGTTTATTTCAGTGTATTGCCTGCGTGTATATAAGTGGATCTGTGTCGTGCACTGTCTGCAGTGGTCAGAGTCAGTGGAATTTTTATATCAGAGTTTATCAACATGGTCTTCTAGAAGACAAGACTGATTATTTTCCTGCTATTTAGGGGTCATTTGTGAATTTTTTATTATAGATAAGAAAAAAAAACAATACCAAGAAAACTCAAGATCTGTTTAACTAAACATTATTTCATTTTATTATATAGAAAGAATCACAAAGATTACTAAGTCAATTAACTGTGCAAAAATGAAATCCAGATTCTTTCTAGTATCTACTACTACATGATACATAAATTTTACCACGTGGCCATCTTCTATTCTGTTACTTAAAGTAAGAGGACAGGCCCCGTTTCTGTCAATTTCCTGCTATTCTGTTCCCGGTTGTTATAAGTAATTGAAAGTCATGAGGCAACATGTCTTGCAAATTATGTTTTTACTACTTTAACTGTGCCTTTCCCAATGTGTTCAGACTGAAGAACTCACCACCGTCTTCCAGTGAAGATCCAGCAATACACAGCTGAGTTCATGCCTCTGACAGCCACCTCACTCAACTCTCGGTCAACTGGGGAGGAGCTTCTCACTCTCTGAGTGATGTTTTGAGGAAACAAAGCAAACTGGTTTGCTTTCATGATATTTTTACGTTCTTGGTATTTGAAAAAACAAAGTTTTAAGAATAATTCTGCTAAGATAAAAAGTTTTCTTACTAACACAAAAGTCTCTAAAAGGTATCATATTAAGAAGAATGGAACAAAATAAAAGATTATTTATTTATGAACAAAATAAAAAGTTATAACAGTAGCTTAACCATTTAGAGTTCATGTTAATTCAAACTTCAGACAAAACATGAAAACTGGAGAAGGTAAATTGGAGAAGGTAAAAGGGAGAGTTATGACGTTTGTAAAGTGGACAGCACTGCTTCCTTTATTTTTCTTAGCATTCAGATGAAAAGAGAAAGGGGAGAAATTAGATATTTTCTTCTCTGAGTGTGTGGGCAGGTGTGTAGGTGTGTGTAGGTATAAACACAATCACAAAACCCCCTGCATTCCAGCTCATACATCTTTGTATGCCTGTAGAAGCCAGGGGCCATTTCTAGATGTTTTTCTCTATTCCTGTCCATCTTAATTTTTAAGACAAGTCCTCTCACCGAACCTAGGTGTTGCCAAATGAACTGGAGTGGCTGCCAGTGAGCCCCATACCCTGTGTCTTCCCAGCACTGGAATTCCTAGTGTGCTTCAAAATGCCCCCTTTTACACATGTTCTGGGGGATCAAACCAAGCCCCAGGCTTGCTCACTAAGCACTTTAGTGAGCCTCCTCAGTCTCAAAGATATTTTCTTAAAGTTATTGACAACAACAGTATATGTACATCAATGAACAGTCCAGTGTGGATTTCCACGTGAAACTGTCACAGTAAACTACTTTTTAGATAAAACAGAGAAGTTAAGTCTTCTGAAAATTCTGAAGAAATATTTTAACTCAGACTAGGTCTGTAATCTTCAATATTTAATTTTATATCCACAAATGTGATGCCCTGGAGTCTACAATGCTTATTATCCATGCATACCACTGATAAACTCTTATAAGAATCTTTCTGTCTCTAGACACAGTCTCTGATAAGAGACTCATCCTTTTTAGTCAGGAATGTTGGGGAAATACTTATTTACACCAATATACCAGTGAACATTTTATTATGGGCTTACCATGTGCCAAGCATGTCATATGCTTCATATGATTTGATTTCCGTAACCACCTGTGAAGTTGGTCCAGTAGGGATTTCCATTTAAAGGCTGCACTCACCAAGATTAAAGAAGTTTCTCAAGGTCACTCAGCGGGGAAGCTGCATGGTCAGGAGAGAAACCTCATCGCTCTCCTGAGGAGCCTCAGATACTATTCTCGCCACCAACCCTCCCCCCCTCCTCTGTGTATCTCTGAGTATATGCATCTATGTGTTCATGAAGAAGCCAGAGGTTGACATGTTCAGGAGTCTTCAGATGTTCTACACCTTCTCTTTTGAGACAGGGTCTCTCACTGAACCCAGACCTCACCAATTTGACTAGACGTACTGTTCAGCCACCCATAGGCATCTCCACCTCACTGAAACTGAGATGACAAGCATACACTACCAGCCCTGGATTTTGGTTTAATGTGAGTGAGGGGGTCGAACTTCAGTCCTTGTGCTTGCTCTACTAACTGGGTCATTGCCCTAGCCCCTGCATAAACATATCTTTAAGTATTACCTTTGCTTAGTATTCTACTTCTGTGGGACTAACACCTTTGGCAGATTTGAATCACCAGAAAAATAGTAACACACCAAAAAGCAAATCAGATAGATCTGAAATAAAGTCAGCATTTTAAAATACTCCCTTTCGAGTTTACAAAAACAAGGATGATAATAAGAGTGAACTGCTCTCTGAGATGTGTCTCTCTTTGTAGTAAAAGTTGTTCTCATAACTTCTTATTCTTATTAACAAAAGAGAATGAGCAAGAGAGAGATACCTAAACTGCCATAGTGATTCTGAGCCAATCTTCACTTTGACCAGTAGCTATGGAGAAACAGGTTTGAGGCAAGCAAAGTGAACCTAGCCTGCTAGCTTCTAACTTTCTTCTAGAAATAGTAACAGTAGCAGTGTTTAAATCTGCCAAGGACCCTTCTAGGAAAATGTCTAAACCATCTGTCTCTTAAAAGAGGGAACTGAAGTCAAGAATGGGAAAAATAGACAATAAAAATAATTACACATATGCCATTCTCAGTGAAAACAAGTTCTTACTGTACAAGATTTAATCTCTGCAGCCATCCTCCATCATGCAGCATGAACTGTGGTTGGGTTTTAGGGTTCAGCTGAATACTCAAAAGTGAACTTTTGAGATAAGCAGAAAACAATGAAACATATAACCTTCCTTAGATATGATTCTGTGCCCTATGACACAGGAAGCAATTATTTGATACAATTTACAGTGTTCACGAACTTTCTCCTGTTCCTTTGTCTCTGCTAAGAACAAACGGATGAGTTTCAAAGCAATGTTTTGGACCACTGGAAAGAAATAATCAACAGAAGATAGAAAAAAAAAAAAGCATACCCCACTTCCCTGCCTTGCTTTCCTTTCTTTTCTTTTCTTTTTTTTCTTTCCAGATCTTGTCAAAAGATGATTGATAAGTGCAAAGGAATCCTTCAAATGCCAGCCACTGCCTGAGGCACTTCCTATAATCAAAGCACACGCCCACCCAGAGCTAATTAGACATTAGATTAGTGTCAACTGATTGATTTAAAGCAGCCAACCCTCCTCTCTCCTCCCCCATCTCCAGGAACCAAGAAGATGGGGCTTGTCCCTACGATGGTTCTAGGCAACAGACAAATTATTCCTAGACCCGAATTCAGCTTGGCTAGAAATCACCCAGAAGAACAGTAGTACAAGGAAAGTGGGACAGGATGTGTGAGAAGAAAAGAGGAGGAAGGTTAGACAAAAATGACTCATGTTTCTGGGAGTAAGAGAACCCCTTGGTCCAATTTGTTGAGTTAAGTTAGAGTGTTTGTGATGTTTGAAAGAAAATTATTTGCAATTTAACCTAGGAGAGTTCTGAGTACATTTGGCTACAATTTAAATACCATTTTTCAAAGTCTTTTCTCTCTTTCTTGCTTTTTTTTTTTCTTTATAAATATATGAGCCGGGAACATTCAGTGTTGTCTTAATGGATTAAGCAGAGACAAGGCTGCAAGGAGAAAATTAAAAATGAAATAGTTACAGCTGTTGGAACTGGTATTGAGCAGAGAGAGGTAGACAGGATTTCTCTCCTCCCAGGGCAAGGGAGATTTCTGCAAGTCCTTGCAGAGTTCGGCCCTAGGAGTGAGTCTAGCAAACAGTAGACGACGTCTCCCGTTCCCTAGCAACTGCACAGCCCAGTGGAGGAGCCCAATCTGCTGGACTTCAAGGGAAAAATGGACCCTTTCCCAGAAGAGACCACCAGAGTGGGGAGGGGGGGGATGGGGAAGGGGAGCAGCCAGGGGCCAAGTTCAGACTTCTCATTCTCAGATTAAAAGCCTTTTCCATTTGTCAGGCAGTTACTACTGTACTCTGGAGTCAGGACTGTTCCAACACAAACACACCTCTGGAATTAATGTCTCTGAAAATGGCCCCTCAAGAAGTGCTAAAAGCACAAGAGAACCTTAGAAGAAAGATAGTACCAGCCTAAGGTACTCCAGCAGCCTTCTGTGATGGTTTGTATGTGAAGCATTTCCCAATTGTTCATGTGTTGGAACTTTCGGTCTCCAACTTATGGCACTGGTTTGGGGACATTATGGAAGCTTTAGGACATGAGACCTCTCTGTCATACATAGGCCACCAGAGGCAGGCCATGAAGGTGGTGGCCTCAACCATGCTTCTGGTTCTGACTGCATCCTGACCAACCATGATGAGAAGAAGCTACAGGCTCCCACAACCAGAGACAGAACCCCAACAGCATGTTATCCCCCTGCACCATGATGAACTGTAGTCCCTGAAACCAGGAGCTAAAATAAACCTGCCCTCCCTTATGTTTCCCTTGTCAGGTTTTCTCTAATGAGAAAAGCACTAGGTCATCTTCTTATAATGCTATTTTATTCTAGCCCAAGGATTCATGTACATGTGATCTTTAATCTTCATTTTTGACTTGACTGGATTTGAAATCACAGAGGAGAGCTGGAGAGATGGCTCAGCAGCTTAGAGCATTGTCTACTCTTGCAGAGGACCCGGATCCAGTTCACAGCACCCACTTATTGGTCAATAACCCATCCATAACTCCAGTTCCAGGAGATCTGATGCCCTCTTCTGGCCTCCACAGGCATTGCATGACGTGGATATTACTTACATGCAGGCAAAATACTCATACACATAAAATTAAATAAAGAAATAAATCAAGTAGGAGACGTACCTCTGAGCTTGTTTCTGAGGGCATTCCCAATGAGGTTTAACAGAGAAGAGAGGACCCACCTTTGATGTGGGAAACACCATTTCATGAGCTGGAGACATGGGCTGATAAAAAGGAGAGAGTGGGCTAAGTATCGGCATTCATTTTTCTCTGCTTCCTGACTGTAAATGCAATGTGACCATTTGCCACACACTCTTTCTGCCATGATTCCTCTGCATTGAACGGCAATCCTCCCACTGTGAGCTAAAATATACCCTTCCTTTTAAGTTGTTTCTGTCAGGTATTGTGTACAACAATGAAAAAAAATTGATAATGTTGGCCAGACAGATGGAAGAACAGTATATTAACTAACTTTTCAGTTGTTGCAAGAAAATACTATGACCCAAGACAACTTATAGACAAAGTACTTTGCTTTGGCTTACAGTTCCAGGGGGTGAGCGCCTAATGGTGGGGGAGGCGTGGTGGCAGGGAACAGAGGCAAGAAACTGAGTGGTCACACCTCAGCTGCACACAGCAAGCAGAGAAAGTGAGCACTGGAAATGGGATGAGGTTGTGAACCCTTAACGCCCGCCCTCAGTGGCATTCTTCCTACAGCAAAGCTCCGCCTCCTAAAAGTTCCATTATGTCCCCAAACAGTGCCACATACTGGGGACCAAATGTTCAAATACATGGGCCAATAGAGGACATTTCTCATTCAAATCACATCAAAGGGATAGTTAATGGTTTGGGGAGGAGACAGAGGACGAGAAGAGCACTTAGTCAGTGGAACTGGCATTGCCATCATTAGGCATGAGGTCTTGAGAAGTTTTCATAGGGTTCAGGCTGTGTGTTGTCTTACTGAATTCCCAATAGATCCCTGGAAGATGAATAAAGTATCTAATATTTATCCGGTAGAGATGAACGACGGAGGAAGCACCTTTCCTCCCGAGATGGTAGAGCAAGTCGACGAACCCTCTCAGGACTAAAGACTTCTGTTTTCTACTTATGATTCTTCCAGCAAGTTACTTTGACCTCAACCCTCTGACTTAGTGCTATTTCATACACACACACACACACACACACACACACACACACACACTCACACTCACATGCAGAGCTTTTGATTTTTAAACTTAGATCTCAGCCTATCTGCAAGCATTCTAAGTTCAAGAGAGCCATCCCAAGAAGTTTAATGAGTATACCAAGCTGGAAACTGAGGATGTCATTAGGGGAATCTACAGGATCCAGACTAGGAAATGTCAATTTCTGGGTCAAATACACAAGTGGTCACTCTGATTTTCGTTTTATGTAAGAACTAACAACTTACCTTAATGATCCACTGATTCTCAGCCAAACAATAAAGATGTAGGGGTATAGGCATTGAAAACTTGCCACTGTGCTCTAAAATGTGTCCTGAAAATGAGTGGAATTTCCCAGAGGCTAAGATGTATTTGGGTACCAGAGCAGGAGTGCTTTACTTTGGGATGTCTGGGCCTCAGCATCCTAGGGTCATCGTTCAAGGGCAACTCCCAGTCAAATATGAAACCACAAAAGGTAAAGAGCGGGCAAAGGCTGGAGGATCCCATGGCATCACTGTCTTTCCCTGACTTCCTGGTCTCTCTGTGCAGACAGGAATTTGGAGAACAGCTGTGGAGATCCAAGAGGGGTGAGGCGCACACGGGAGAGTCCTTCAAATGCCGACTCGGCAAATTTTTAACTTTTTTTTTCTCTCTCTCTCTCTTTTTTTTTTTAAGCTATAAACCTTTCAATACCTCAAAATAAATCTTTCAATTTTATATGAGAGTTTGGTTTCTGCAGCTGTAGATTTATGCAGTGTGCGGAGTCCAGGCCAAGAATAGTGAGCATAAACGAAGTGACAGAGCATCAGGATGTGACTGAGCCTCCACGACAACATCGATCACTGGAGAATTTTCCAAATGTCATGCATACCCCCTCTTACTAATTAGCTGCTAGACCTGCTGATCTTCTGCCATGGATGTGTCTCCAACTGCCGATGTTTGGCTGGAGAGACACAGCAGAGAGCAGTATGCTTCCTCACTCCTAGCCTGTAGCTCCTTGAGACACAGGCAGGCCAACCAGCCGAGTCCTACTTCTGCAGACTCATCACGGCTTTCCTGGTGCCCTCTGTGTGCCAAGTTATGCACAAGTTGCTTTTGGGAAGCAGAGGACTGAAATGTAATCTGATTTAGGAGTCAACTATACTCTCAATAAGAACTATTTAAAACAGATCAACAGCATAAGCAACCAGTCAGTTTTGACAAGACAGCAAACTAGATCTGTCTTTGTGTTGCCTTTATTGATGTGTTTAAGAATAAATTAACTAAGACTTTATGAAAAAATATTACATATCAGGCTCTGAATCTGTCTTCTCAGAAACATTGCGAGCTTCATCACAGAGCACAGTAGAGTACCCATTTAAGGATCAGAGAAGTTAACCTTCACCAAATCTGTTATCTCTTCCTGTATAACGAATACATAGGATCAAATGATTTATAAGATGGGAAATTTATTTTCTCACTGCTCTGAGAAAGGAGAGCCAAAGACCAAGGCTTCAATAGACTTGGCTATTTAGTGATAGTCATATCCTTCAGAGACAGGGCAAAGCATCCTCACATGGCCAAAGACAGAAGAAAGAGATTCAAATGTTGTGTGAAGGTTCTTTTATAAGGGCCTTAATCTTATTCAGGATAGAGAAGCATGTGAAGTTAAACAAGTTATGTTTGGAGCCATCTCTCCAGGTCCCCTGTCTGCCATCTTTATGACACAGGCTGAGCATGACCAAAAGTGTTCCTGTGTTTCATTTTAATCATTTGTACAGATGCATCATAACCTCAAGCATGCACAGAAACATGTGTGCCATAGTCCTTGCTTGAAAGAGGACCTCTAATTAAGTATGCTCAGGAATATGTTTACCCATAAAAGGCTTTCCTATGTGCCTATGTATAGGATTCCCAATAAAATCTCCCCTGCTTCCTCTCTTGCAGAAGGGAATAGCTTTGGATGTGGCTCCTGTGCTCCCTTGACCTGCTGTAGGTGTCTGTCTCCACTCTGATTTCGTAGTTTTGTGTCTTTTTGTCTTTATACTCATCAACATGTTAACCCATTGTATTTGGTTACAACTGTGCTGGGCACAGCCAGTTTTGTATAGTTTCATGGGTTCAAGGGGAGTATCTATGTCTTTTTAAAAGACTCTACTTCTTAATACTTTATAGAAAATATAACATATATACACATGCATATATACATATATATATATATGTATATATATATATAGTACACCATCCTCTCATTTACAGAATGCATTCATCCCATCCCAGCAGACCCCAAATTTTCAATTCACTGTAACATCCGCTCTGCAGGGTGGCGGCTCTACCAATCTGAGATCTCCAGGATGGCCCTGTTCTCATAATTCACTAGCCATTATTCTTTGGGCTCACTGAAGAAGCTTTGACTCCAGTTATACTAGAAAGTATCTTAGTGGACAGTACTATTTCGGCTTTCCATCTGGATACAAGGTTCCCTGAGATATCTTTGAAATCTCAAGGAAGGTTCCCAGACCTCCACAGCTCATGTACTTTGCATACTTTCATAATTAGCACCACATGGCCTGTGCTAAGGCTCAGATCTTGCACCTTTCTATGCAGAGGCCTGCAATGTGCTTGAACCCTCTTGAGTCACAGATAGAATAGTCAAAGAGTACTGCACCACAGTATAAGTAGCAGACTGAAGCTTCCTGGACAGAGTCTCCATGTCCCATCAAAACATGTCTGCCCTCAAAGCCTGGTACCCTGTTCTTTGGCAAGCCTCTCAGCCCTAGATCTTTCCCAGTTGCCTCTGGAGACATTCTCCCATTGTCTAGGTGTCTTGTATGTCTTGATTTCCTTCTGTGTACATGAATTCTATAAACCTTTGTGTTCTGCTTCCCTTTTGAATTATAAATTCCATCTTTGGAACCTCACTCTTTGACCATTTTACTGTAAGTGGTATAGAGAAGCCATGTAGCACCCTGAACATTTGGCTCTTTGGAGATCTTCTACCAAACCTACCAGTTCATTGCCATCGAGTTTCAAATCCACAAATGACTAGGACAGGGATAAAACCCAGCCAAGCTCTAAACCACAGAACAGCCCTCTGTCCACTCCCCACTCCCTTGTCCCCCTTTTCCAGCTGAGACCATGTGAGAACCGCCTTCTTCATCCACATTTCTTGCAGCCCTCTGTTCATGATCATATATCTCCTCAAAGAAAGAATGAGGCTCTCCGTCCAGATGCTTTCCTCTGAGCCTTCACCAGGGTTGCTGTTAACATTTCCTCATAGCAGCACATGCTTTTTCTAGCTGTCAGTCAGCCTGCTAATCCCCGGCTCACCACCCAATTCAAAAGCCACCTCTACATTTCTTAGATAGTTGTAAGATCAGCAACTTCCCCCTCCCCACCAGGTCTCTAGTGACAGTTCCTGTCTTAACGCATTTGTTGGTGTTTTAATAGAAACTTTTACCCTAGATTCTTTATGAAGAAGATGATTTGTTGACTCTCCATTCTGGAGGTGAAGATCATGATCAAGGCCACAGGAGGCTCAGACATCTGGTGGAGCTTTCTCCTCTAGAAGAGAGGAAGGCTGTGTGGTAAAAGGAAGACAGGAACTGCAAAGCTTCTTTTATAAGGCCCTTAATCCCATCCAGGGAGCATAAGCCCTGTGGATTTGAATCTGAAATGTTCCTTGGGTGCTCAAGTTTCCAACACAGGGTCCATCTCTAGCGATGCTATTTGGTGAGTGACAGGAAACTTTGGGAGGTGGGGCCTATGTGGATGATGTAGATAACTGGAGGTAGAGCTCCTAAGGGTGTTATCTCTGTTCACTTCCTGCTTCTCTCTCTGCTTCCTTGTTGAAGGGAACAGCCTCTCCACATGCTCCAGCTACCTTGAACTGAGAAGGAAATGTCTTACCTTTTCACCATGGTAGACTTGAAACCTGAAAGTCCATGAGCCCAAATAAAATATTCCTCCTTTATGTAGTTACAGGTACCATGCTTGTAGCAATACAAAAGTACACACACTCGTGGTTTATCTCTTAAAGTTCTCGTTGCCTAATAACTTCCCATTGGAGATGCCTAAGATGTTTAAAGGACACCTTCAAACCTTAACAAATGTCTTACCTGGAAAGCATTCAGGTGAACATTTGAAGACTGACCCTGTCTCCTTCTCCTTGGCATCATGTTATCAATCAGGTGATCATCCTTTCAAGTGTAGCAACCTATAAATGAGAAAGAGAAAATAATTACTTCTTATCAGAAGAGACTCAGTGGTTTCTCTGCCATGAAAACCATGCAGTTTCTGTCAACATGGCTTCATGTTGACATGACAGCGTTGAAGGTTTGTTAACAATGATTACATTGTTGTAATATAATTTAAATTTTATCAAAATTTGACATGTATCACTTCCACATCTGGCCCACATGGAATGAAAAGAATCATCCCCCTCCTGGTAGTCGAAAATGCAAGACTATTTATAGATGGGTATTCCATAATTCTCTTGTTACTATAAGACGAATCTGAGAGTAGAGACCGAAATATCATTGTCACCATAAACAGTAGGTGTCAACACAAAGTTTGGCTTTGAAATTCTAAGGTCATGTGTTCTGCTAAATGATTTGCTATGACAGGGAGCTGTATGTGAGCTTTGCTGCTAATTGCTCTAAGCATTTTCTTTAGCTTAGAATTCTAGTCAAAGAATTAAAAAAAAAAAAAAAAGTCATGAATCATTGACATTTGAATACACCCAGCTTAGATCTGGCAACTTAAAGGAATTTTTCAGAGGAAAGGTGTACAATCCAAGTGATTATCTTAATTATTTGCATCAACCCAATTAATTTGTGGTTATATTTCAAGCTGAAACAAAGGCCCAGGAATGAAGTCTCCTGTTCCAATCCAACCAGCGCATTCTATGGTGCCCTTCCCTCAGTCATCTCAAGAAGGAGAAACAATGGGATGGAACTGAGCCCTCAGGGTCTTGGCAGCCAGAAAACAGAGAGGGGAGGCTCTGCCAGAACTCACATCAGTGTGGAAAATCACATCTCAACTAGCTATAGTGGCAAGTTCTTGAAAATGGAGGCACAGTCTGTAGGCTACCTGATAAAAGCAATTTTAAACTGACCTTGAAGATAAGCTCTAACTCCTGTCTTTGCCCATTTTCTACTGATATAACAACAGGACAGCTTGGACAGGGTATAAAGAATAAAGGTTTATTTAGATCCCAGTTCAGGTTCTAGAAAATTAAAAGCTTTTTATTGCCCCACCCTAATATGACAAATAGCAACACATGCCAAGCAACACAGAGTGAATGTGAGCTCTCTCTTCCTCTTCTTACAAAGCCGCTAGTGCCATCGTGCAGGCTCACACTCCTGATGTCACATAACCCTAATTATCTCCCCAAGGCCCTGCCTCCAAAATACCACTAACATCTGAATTTCAAGATGAAATTTCTAATACCTAAACATTGCAGCCCCATGTGAATCCACTAACCGCCAAAACACAGCAATGCTTGAGAGGTCTAAGAGCTCCCTCCGTCCCCCGCACCCCAGTGTGTGCTCCCTTTTCCTTTGATACATGGCTGCTACTCAGCTAGAAATCCTGGGTTCTAGTGGGAGGAAGCATTGAGCCCCCAAAAGCTTGCTCAGACACAGCTCCCTCTGTGTCTCAGCAGAGTACCCTAGCACTGCTCCACCCTGTTTGGTGTTACAGGTTCCATTCCTAGGTGGTAACCAGCTTAGACCAGCCTGAGCTTCCTCTGCGAGGAAATACTCTCGTTTGGAGGGTTTCTCTTTAATAACTAACTGATCACTGCTGTGGAACATATAAATCAGTGCCCACTGGAACTGACGGGAAATCCACATGACACAGTCAATAAAGATGCTGACAAGTATCACCCTTCTTGTCTCTGACGCCTGCCAGTTCCACACAATGCCATTTCTCATGTCTAAAACTCCAGAATGTAAGATGGCTGCTTCGAGTCAAGGCAGAGAAAAGTTTAAAAGCATATACATGTATAAAAAGTGTTTAAATGAAGTTATCCTATTATAGGAGACAATATCCCAAACAGACACCTCATCCTAGCAAATAAAAATCCGTCTTTTTGAGTTCTTGGCCAGTGGTGTCCTATAGACATTGTAGGTTATTGCCACTGCTCTCGGTTCCCCTCAAGAAGTTGTTGTTAAGAGCCTATTGCTAAAGACAATACATACTTGAGCCAGGATTTGGAAATTCAAGCTGGTACTGACCTGGAAGCTTCCTCTAGAACTGGCTAGATTTTATAGGAACTGTGTCATGAATGCCACTAAAGGAGAAAAATTATCATTTATTGTGCCTAGTTGTGACTCCTGCGAACTACAATAATGACTGACCTGGCAAGATATGCCTACTAGTACAATACCACCCTCCAATTGTATTTAAGGTCTGTTCCACAAAATGCAACCCATACCTGGCACCATTATCAGAACCTGTAACCTGGTGTGGCTAGATAGGTCATAGGCCCTCGGGGAAAATCTACTGCTAATATTTTGCTAAACGGACACAAGATTAAAACAACTCCTAATAATTTATTGCTATACCCATAGATTAGTGAATCCCTCAGCACTCATCAGAGATGATTCTTCTTGAAGTAGAGGGTATCAAAGACAAAAAGCCGCAACTGGTCCACAAAGTCTGGGTTGGGCCAATAGTCAGAAGACTATGAAATATAATGTCATCCATTATAAGACATATCATTCACAGAGTTTTGGAAAAAATAAACAGCCCTTGAAAACAAATAAATAAGGTAGCTGTCTATCTGAATTAGTGTGCCAAATATATTGATAGTTACCAATAAATTCAGTCTGGTGACTGATGGGGAAGCCAAGAACAAGGACCAACACCAAATGGGTACAGTGCTTGTTTGATGAAGACTCAGAAAGCTGAGAGAATCCAAAGGAGTCCCAGATTCACTCCCAGGGAACGTTGTGCTGTGCAGGCTACATCTGAGTTAAGGCTTAGGGCCAGGGATTGAAGTTAAGACAGAGCAGGAGACAGGCAAAAAGCATGAAGGATCCCCAGGGACGGGGCAGACCAGGCTGCTTCAAGTACGGAAGTAGTGAGAGGTGAAAGGGTCAGGGTCCGTCTAGAGAGCCAGGGACCTGCAGTTCCCGCGAAGCATGCATCCCTTGCAGTATCTACAACCCACTGTATTCCAGAAAGGATTTAGAGTGGCTGTTGTCATGGCGTTTGGATTGTATGATGAATGCAATTTAGAGTAATTGGAGGATTTTAAGCAGGGAAAGACAAGCACAGGCATGCATTTAAGGAAGATTATTCAAGCAATGGAGAAAATAGATGGCAGGGGTGCAGGGACAGGGACAAGACTTCAGGTAGTTAAGGCCAAATACAGGCAATTACAGTAATCCAAGAGAAAGCGGTGTTGGTCGAAACTAATGCAGCAGCTCTGGGAGCCAGAAGAGGGACAGACAACCTGAGATGTCTGGGAGGCTGGGCAGAATGGCCCTGAGGTATTTACTCATTCCAGAGTAAAGCAAGTAGACAGTCATCCTGGGGGACTGTGCCTTGGTCAAGAATGTGAATACGGAGTAATCTAGAAAATTTTCATGATAATACAGAACTTTGACAGTTTGGAAATACAGTGTCAAATACCCCAAACTTACTTTGAATTTCCATTCAAACCCACAACCTTGTTGCTTCCAAATGTGGCCTGTTTCTTTCAAAGCACTAACTTCTGTGATTGTCCAGTTGTCAGTGGTACTCTAGAAATGGCACAATGCATTCTTCAAAGGAGTATTGCCAGCAATACCACTGGACATTCAAACACATCTCCCTGCCACATCAAGTTCCTAGTACCCAGAAACTGGAGAAAGGGGTTCTCTCTGCCTATTCCCAGCTCACACTTATACATGTAAATTGAACTAAATATCATGTTCAGAATATCCTGAGGGGCTGGATATAATATCATAACTAAATATCATCAGGGGCTGGAAAGATAGCCCAGCAGTTAAGAGCACTGGCTATTCTTGCACAGGGCCTGGTTTCAGTTCCCAGCATGCACATGGCAGCTAACAACCATCTATAACTCCAGTTCCAGGAAATCTGATGCCCTCATCTGATCTTCGAGGGCTTTGCAAGACACAGGTGCACTTACGTACGTGCAGACAAAGTACTCAAACACATAAAAAGTAGAAATAATAGCAAAATATTTTCTGAAAAAAATAAAAAGCTAAAACTGTTTAGCCTGGATGTTGAGAGAGTAGTTCTCAATAAATATAGGTTGGAACTGAAAATAATTTAGAAGTCTAAATTCATTGAAATGCAAATATAAGATTAGAGAAATCTCAACTTCATCACAACAGAATCTATACTACAGAGAAATTGAGGTGAAGAAGGATGGAAATAATGTGCTTTATGAGTACAGGATGATTCAAAAAATGTCAATGGCAAAAGGCGACCTTCAAGATAAGCTAATACTTTCCTTCTAGAAATTTCAATAGAGACATAGAATCACTGCTCTAGAGAAAAAGTGAAGTTATAAAATTAGGTTCAGATGCCCAGGCAGGGTGGCACAGCCCTTTAATCCCAGCACTTGGGAGGCAGAGGCAGATGGATCTCTGTGAAACTCAGGCCAACCTGGTCTCCATTGCAAATTCCAGGCCAGCTGAGGCTACAGGAGATCCTGTCGGAAGAAGAACCACAGCAACAAAACAAAACATACAGTCAGCCATGGCTCTCACTGAGCAGAAGCAAATAGAGTTTTTCCCTAAAATATGAAGATGGCTTAAGAATGAGTTATTTGTCTAAGCTAATTGGATAGATAGAAAGGTATCTATAAGACACTTGATGGGTTGGGGAAATGGCTCAGGCAGACAAGTGTTTGCCATGCGATCACGAGGACCTGAGTTAAACATGGGGCATGGTGAAACACACTTAAAATAATGAGATAGGTAGGTGCGGATAAACAAATCCTTTAGAACTCACTAGCCAGCCAGTTTAGGCAAATCAGTGATCCCCAAGCCAGTGAGAACCCTTGTGTGAAAAAACAAGGTGGGCATAGCCTGATGAACCACATCAGAGAGAACCTCTGGCTTGTACACACACACACTCCTATACATGCTGTGTACTCCCAGGAACACATACATACATGCTCTGTAACCCTGCACACATGTACTCCCAGGAATACACACATTTGTACTCATGTGTACCCCTACACACATGCGTACACTCACATTCAGCCAAGTTTGTTATCATAAGAATCACCTTTCCCCTTGTTTCCAGTAACGAGTTCCTCCTTTCCGTCTGATAATTCACCCGAGTACCCATTGTTAACCTTGGATTCAAGCTTGAGTGAATTGGGACACATAGAAAATTGGTAAGGCACACTTTAGAGCATGTCTGTGACAGTGTGTTCAGAGATGATTGGTATGAAAGTGATCAAACCAAGGGGGAAAACCCAGCCCCTTAGCTGGGAACCAAAGTAGAGGAGAAAGCCCCCTCGGCCCTGAGGTGGGGAGCAGGATTCTTCAATAGTTGACTTGGGGTTTGCTGCTGCTGCTATTGCCAGTATACATCAGATCTAACTTCTTCAGCCTTGCCCCTGGATGTATGGTGGTGGCTCTATGTGGCGTCTCCGAGTCCTTGGGTTCACACTGGGCTCATATTGTTTCCTGTGAGAGTTTGAATGAGAAAGTCCTCCAAAGCTCCAGCTGGTGGCCCTGTTAAAAGCTTTACTAGATTTCCAGGCGTGCGTGCGCGCTCTCTCTCTCTCTCTCTCTCTCTCTCTCTCTCCCCTGTACCTGCTTAAAGGAAGATGTGAGCCCTCCATTTTCTGCTCCTATGGACTCCAGCCACCATGATGGACATTTATCCCTCTGGCACCTTAAGCCCAGTAAACCCTGCTTTCGTTGAGTTGACTCTGTTTTCGTGTTTTATCGCAGGAGTGGAAAGTCATGGCCACAGTCCTCCTTGCTCTGAGCCCTCCAGCTTAGCCTGAGCAGCTTCTGGGTGCTCCAGTCCACTGGCTTACCAGAAACCATGGTAGAGCCACATAGTCTCTAATTGTGAATCCCCCTCTATGTTTATGTAGACCTTGTACTAGTTCTGTTCCTTCAGAGATCTCTGGCTAACAAGGCATTAGTCTGCCAATATTCCAATTTGAGAGGACACATGTTCATTCTGAGATGACAGGGAATCCTATACAGTTTCTATTTTCTTCCTGAGACATTGGCTTTGGGGGTGTTAGCAAATTCACATTTTCCACCAAATGAAACACCACACAAAAGGGATTTTATTCAAGATCAAGAGCAGGTTATGTTGAAAGCTTACAAACAAGGAAATGCAGGCCTTTTCCCTAGTTGACTTGTCTCTCACCAACCCAAAGAGAAATACTTACAGAATATTGCTAGAGATGATGTTTCCCACGTCCCTACTTTTAGTCTAACCTACAAACCATCCCCTTGATTCTTCCATTAAGGTCCCAGTTCCATTTTAGGATGTCCAGTGCAAAATATCAAGGTTGTACACACAGCTAAGATCCTGTACCCAAAGGAAAATCTTCATGCTAAAAAAAAGGGTTGAGGTACTTAGTTTGAATTCTTAGAGCAGGCAGAGAATCAACAGAAGATGTCATAGGGGTGAGCCATGGGGAGGGCCTAGGCATCAGAGTGGGAGGAGAGAATTAAACTAAGAGCCCACAGATATCGCTCAGAGACTTTGTGTGATTGCCCCGACACCTGGAGCCCAAGTCCTGCTACCCTGTCAGTTAATTGTATTACTTAACCAAGTCACTTAACCTCCCAAGTTTTTATTCCTTCTTCTATAAAAACCAGAATTCAATTTGATGGATTTTAAAGGTTTTTTTTTTCTTTAGTTCTAAAATTCTACAGTTCTGACTATGTTAAGACACACTCTGACTACTAGAAGCCGCACCTTCTTTTAATAAATTCCGTTTGCTTACAGGTGGTTAGACTATTAAGAAAAGCAAATTGTTTAAATAATGTCTGAGTTTTTGACTGGTTTGACTTTCCTAAGGGGATATATATATATATATATATATATATATATATATATATATATATTCTGAGTAGTTATTTTCTAGGTACATCAATCAAACAGCCAGTATTTATTGCATGGAGCTAATTAACTTCCAAGATGACATTTTCATTTGTACCATTGGTGGAGATTTGAACTCAGATCTCATCAATGAAACACAGCTGCACTAATAACCCAGGTCCCAACGAGGCCCCTAATTCTCCCAGCTTACTCTCACCATAAATGTGTGATTAATCCCAGGTTTATGGGAGTTCTCAGTTACTGTAAAAACAAATCATTACCAGAAACTGGCATTCTCGATATATTTTATTTTTATTTTTATAACATATACCCTATTCTCCATATTTTCCTATGTTTGGGGGTCCTCATCCACCCAGGACATTATGAGCTCACAAACCTACCTCCATCTCCTAAGGGGATGCAGCGAGCAGGGGATGCAGAACAGTTGTTCTGTCTTCACTTGTCCGTGTCAGAGGCTTCAGAAACGTGAGTGCCTTGCAGGAAGATGGGAGAGAACAAGGGAGTTGACAGGAAGAGTAAAGACAGACCCTCCTGAGACTGCTCTTTCTGCCTGGTTCACACCTCCTCCCCCTATAAGATCAGTGACATAAGAGAGACCTGGAAATGGGAAGAGGAGCCTGGGACTGGCTTATCTTTACCAAATTCCCATTTAGTTTGTTTCTCTCGTGGGGGGATGATAAAGAAATCTGGATGCTTTCACTCTTTGCCAAAATGAGTCAAGCACCCCAATGGTTATCTTTAAACTGCTTTACCTGGTGAGCAGCAAGGCATCCATCAAGAGTGAGCACTAGGAAGGAGATAAAGAAGACACAGCGCCCTGCTCCAATGTCAGGCCAAGCAAACTCTAAACCATTCAGTCAAAGCACCCTGCAGCCTCTACAACCGATCTTCAATGTTCTATTGAGTGGCCTCTTAAATCTGCAATTCTGTGTAGACCGGCATTTGTTGTTCAGAAAGAATTTCTCTGACAACAATTACTTAAGAAGCTTATAAATATAAAAGGGATCTAGGGAGGGAAATTGGGGGATTAAGGAGATGTAGGCCTTCAACACCAAGGTCTCCTCCGGGATCTTTCAGCTTTGTTACAATACCTCTGACATGAAGATCTACGCAAATTGCCTCCTTCCTCTGTCCTGTGACAGGGGCAATCATCTCTGTCCAAAAACCCCAGATTTCCAAAGAAGCCTGAGTTTCTCTATCTCCAAGTTGCTGCTCCTGAAGAATAATCCAGCTGTACTGCCTCAGGTGAGTGTTTTCTTGCCTCACCCAAACCCTGAAGCACCTGCCCTTACACCTGAATTTCCCCACGTACCACCAACCTGAGAAGAGTCTGTAGATCAGAACATAAAAAGTTTGGAAGCTTAACAAGTTTGAAATTAAACAAACCAGGTGGTTGCATTAGGAGATTCCACAGTATCCAGTGGAGTTGGCATCCCAGAACTGAATTCCATAATCTGATCCCATATACCAAAGTTTTTCACTAGCTATGATTTGTCTTAAGCCTCAGTCCTCTGGCCTCCTCCTCTGGATGCCCTTTTTCATGGCCAGGCCTCTAACTTCCTCCTCCCCATGGCTGACTGTTCCATTAGAATAGAAAACCAGCCAGTTCTGTGACCATTACTTCAAAGATTCTGTCTCTCAGCTTTCTTTCTTTGGAAATATTTTACTTGTGTTTGGGGATTAGGGAGAAGTCTTCAGAGACTAGAAGAAGACCTCCAACCCTCTGGATCTGGAGTTACAGGCTGTTGTGAGCCACCAGAAGTAGGTGCTGGGAACAGAACTCAGGTTTTCTGCAACAGAGGTACATGTTCTTAACCACTGAGACATCTCTCCAGTCCTTTACAATTTCACTGAGGTAACTCCAGGAAGCTAAGATTTGTTTGTTTGTTTTATTTTGAACACTGACCAGCGTCTTAGCTATACCAAACTTTCCCACTTGCCTTTATAAATAGAGATGAATATGAAATTTCAAATTTCTAATATGAATTATTCCATAGCTTTCTTGGACGGAGGACTATCAATGATCAAGTTGAGTTGTTTGCTTGTGCTTTTAGTTTGTTTTGGTGATCTGATCCTGTATTTTGTCTGTGACCTAATTATTCTCTCAGGAGTGTTCCTGCTTTTAGGCTCACTCCTTACACATGCTCGCCCAGAAACCTGCACACTCAGGGTAAGGAGAGGTATAGTCAATGTTGCCAACGCCCAGAACGGCCTGTGACTTCCGCTCCAGGGAGATTCCTTGCCTCTGGCCTCTGAGGAAACCTCTACTCACATGCATATATGCACATACAGATGCACAAGTAAAATAAAAAATCGTATAAAACATCAATAATGGAATTATTAGTAACACAACCTGGCAAAGAAGACACAGGCTATTCAGATGAGGAACACCACAGGCAGATAAAGACTAAGAAGAGCCTGTGTGCCCAGGAGGTGCTCTCCTGAAACATTTCTGGGTTTATAATTCACCCTCCTGAGGTTTCACAAAGTGGCCAGTCTCTGTGAGAGATTATGTCTTCATAACATTAGGGCCAAAGTTAGGGACCACAGAAACTCTAGGAAACCCCCTGCCAGTCCTGTCTCCTGCTCTGCATCAGGACCCTGTGGTAGGCTGTCATCAATTGGTGTGTATGGCAAAGACTCCATACTGGATAGTTTTTATTATCAACTTGACACACCCTACATTTACTCAGGAAGACGGAACCTCAATTGTAGAACTTCCTCAATCAGACAGGCCTGTGACCATGTTTGTGAGAGATAGTCCCAGCTGATGATGGATGTGGGAAGGCCCAGCCCGCTGGGCAGGTGGGCCTGGGCTGCATCAGAAGGCCAGCTGAGCAAGCCAGAGACCAAGCCACTAGGTTTCCTCTTTAGTTCCTGTTTAAGTTCATGTCATGACTCCCCCCAGTGACAGACTGTGACCTGTCTGAAATAAGCTGAAACTCCTTCCTCCTCTAAGTCATTCTTGATCATGGTATTAATCACAGTAACAGACAGCAAATTTGCACAAATACTTTCACATCAGTCCTGTGCATCACATCATCTCCTCCCACCAGATCTAAAACTATCTCTTTCAGGCTTCCCAGTCCACAACATTAGTACAACACAACTTCTTCAATCCATTGCATTGGCTCATCAACCTGTGGGAAAACTGGGACACAAAGGAAGAAACAGAACTATATCAAGAAATCACTTGAGACCATCTTCTAATTGTTCAGCAATATTTCTCTCTAAAAACACTAAAAACAAACATTTTCTTGTATTTGTCTTTGATGATTCCCTAGTGTCTATAATATAAAGTGCAAAATGTTAAGCACATGACATACACACCCATCCTGAGCATTAATATTCCACTGCAGAGGCTGGAGAGATGACTCAGAGGGTGAGAGCACTCATGATCTTATAGAGGACCTAAGTTCAGTTCCCAGCATTCACATCAGAAGGATCAAAAATGCAGGTAACTCCAGCTTCAGGGGATCTGGTGACCTCTTCTGATCCCCATGGGCACCTGCACTTGCATGTACATATGCCCAGATGGACATACACAAACACACACACACACACACATACACACACACACATATAGTAATTTTAAAACAAAAAAAACAATCTTAAAATTTCACTATACATTTCCAGTAAGTTCTTTCATATTCAGTATTGGCAAAATGTTACATTTTTTAAAGGCTAACCTACTTTTTTTCTCTGCAAAGCCAACTGAAATCTTCCAGACATATCCAATTATCCCTTCTTTCAGTTTTAAACTTTTCTGTTACAATTATTTGTGTGTGTGTGTGTGTGTATGTGTGTGTGTGTGTGTGTGTGTGTGTGTGTTGGGGAGGAGTGGGAATGTGGGTGTGCATACCATGGACCAGGAGTGGTGATCAGGGGCCCATTTTCAGGAGCCTCTTCTCTCCTTCTAGTATGTTAGATGCAGGGATCAAACCGAGGTCATAAGACTGGGACCACTGAGCCACCTCACTGACTAAATCTCCATTCTTTTTAAAATTTTATTATTTACTGTATAATATGTGTCCTGTCACAAACTGCTCTTACCTTGGATAAATACTTTGGCTCCTGTAACATACAGTAAGTTATTTGTTTGTTTTTGAGACAAGTTCTCCCTGTAGGCCCAGTTGGCCTTTAACTGGCTATATAAGCCAGGCTGACCTTGATCTCACAATTTACCTGCTTCTGCCTCCCAGGTGCTGGGTTTAAAGTTGTATGCCACCATGCCTGGCCTACAGTAAGTTTTTAAGGTCCTTACCTACTGTGTGGAGAGCTAAGGCCAGGACTCCTTCATTCTCTGCCCTTAGATACTGTCCCTAAAGAAAATCTAACAAGTGTTTAGTTGATGAATACATGACACATGTCATAAGAAAATGAATAAACAAATGAACTCTCATTCAGCAGCACTAATGGAAGTCCTGCTTGGCCTGACTACTGTAAGACTGTGACTAATCCACAGGTAATTATCTGCCTTCACATACATGCCCCACGAAAATAGTGTGTGCAAAACCTAGCACACAGAACACTGAATTCAGTACATTGTGTTTTCTTAAGGCACCTGCACAGAGCTTGATTTTTTAAATTGAAGAATATGTACGTCTGAATAGACTCTTTCCGTATTTGTTTTGTTTTTCTTTTTGATTTTCTAATTACTTCTTTGGATTCCATGGACCTAATGTCAACCTTATACTATTAGTATTATTTTAATTTTATGTGAGTGAGTGTTTTGCTTGCAGGTATGTAAATGCACCCACGTGTGAAATGCCCATAGAGATCAGAAGGAAACGTCAGTCAGACCTCCCAGAACTGGAGTTAACAGACAGGTGCTAGCCACCATGTGGGTTCTAGGAATCGAACCCAGGTCCTCTACAAGAGCAGACAGTGTTAACCCCTGAACCATCTCTTCAGTCCTTACTGTTATAATTTTTACTCAGTTATCCTTGCTGGTGAAAATCTGTCTTCTGCTTTTAAATTTATTCCGCTATTAGGAGCATCCACTGCCATAAAAGCCGTGGACTTCCTGTGCCCTTTTGTACATATGCATCTTTTATCAGGGCTGACAAGCAAAAAGAAAGTGGATAGATCATAAGAAATGCATGTCATTTTCTTAATCTTTGTATTGATTCTTGGAAAATTCTATACCATGTACTTGGATCATATTCAGAGCCCCTCCGCCATCTCTGCCCCACCTTACTACTCTCTACACTTCTTGTCCTTTCTTTTTATTTTTTAGAAGGCCTATTGAATCTAATTTGTGTTCTCAAATACTCTCGGGCACAGGCCTGCCCACTGGAGCACCCGAAACAAACTCAAAGTTTAAAGCCTCTCCCTCTCAGCAGCTGTCCATCTCCTAACAGTCCCTTGGCTAGAATTGGGACATCTTGGCCACCTTTCCTAAACATGTTAGGATTTTGTCCAGCTGAGGCTTGAGCAGGTCTTTTGTGTGCTGCCACAAGAGCTCTGTGTTGTTTCCTGAAGCTGCCGTGTGTCTGGAAAACAGTGCTGTCTTCCTTTCATTCATCCACCTCTCCTGTTCTTACGATCTTTCCTCCCCTCTTCCTCAATGCTGTCTCCTCCTGGCTCAGGGGGCAGAAGGATTGCAATGTACTAAATGTAAAGGAATTCTGCAGTTACCTGATAAATTATGTTGAAGTCACTGTTACATTCACTGGAATACTGAATTTTTCTCTTTTTACTCTTCTGTTTGTATTCCAACTTAGGAAGGAGGAATTGATACCTTCTGGAAACTTAGTTTCATATATATATATATATATATATATATATATATATATATATATAATCCCATAGCCTGCTTATTAACAGTAGCATTGATGTTTTAATGTTATTGCTCAGCTCTGGCTTCTCTAGCCCATGTGTTCCCTTGGGTTCATCCTTCCTGTCCATCACTGGTATATAACATCTTGCACAATGCTTACAGGAGATTAACTGTCCAGTAAAACATAACTTAAGAATCTTTCAAAGTCATGGTTGAAGCTTTTCCCTCGCTCCAGGCCTCGCTTGACCCTAGAAGCCTGATAAGTGTAGCTTTCAGCACTCATCCAAAAAGCTTCTTTAGAATAGACAGAGACCATTATAGAATTCCACAACTTTTCAAAAGGCAGAGAATAACAGTAAGTGACCAAGGGAGACTAGCCCCAACTGATACATCTCTCATGCAACCCCTCCACCTAAATCTCAGAGAACATCATAGAAGAGGGGGCAGGAAGAGCGGAAGGGCCAGAGGGCCAGGACACATGGAGCTACATAGCGCTTCCAGGCATGACAGAGAAATGGCACACGTGAAATCTCAACAATGTGATTGCTTAAACAAGACCTGCATAATTACACCACCAGCTGACAGGTCAATGTGGAGAGGCAATCGATGGCTGCTGAGTCAGAGAGAATGAGTTTTCTCTAGGAACGAGTTCCCTGATAGGTTATCCAATCCCAAGTGTTCAGGCATAAACACAGGTACATACAAGCAACCCTAAATAATAGACTCAGAACTTTGTGTGTGTGTGTGTGTGTGTGTGTGTGTGTGTGTGTATGTGTATGTATGTGTGTAAAACAATAATAATCAAAGAATAGGCACAAAATAGAGGGGATGGAGGGACATGGGAAGAGCTGGAAATCTTCAGGGAAGGGTACTTATATATTATAAATGATTATATGTTAATATTGTTTTTGTACAATATTAATGGATACATGAAATTCTCAACAAGTCATGCTTGAATGACAGTACTGGGCACAGCATGGAACAGGTTGGAATCAGTTTCCCGCTGGCATTTTAAACTTTAAATTTCCTTTAGCTTTTAGAATGCTCACAGTATTTTCATGCCCAGTGATGAAAAGAACCCCATATCAGCAGGATTCTCCTTCTATGACAAGTCATCTTTTGGCTTCTGCTCTGAAAGTTTACAGGGCTAGTCTCTTGACTCTTTTTTAAATATTTTTTAACATTTTATTTTATTTATTCTTTTCATTTTATGTGAATATGTGTATTGCCTGCACATATGTAAGTGCACCCATGTCATGCAATGCCTGTGGATGAGGTCAAAAGAGGACATCAGATCCCCTGGACCTGGATTTATGGATGATTGTTAGCCGCCATGTGGACGTGAGGAATTGAACCCAGGTCTTCTACAAGTGCAGCCAGTGCTCTTAATCACTGAGCCCTCCCTCCAGCTCCTATTCTTCTGATTCCTGAAACTCTATATTTTTACTGTACTACATCTAGATGGGACAGTAAATGCTGATAAATAGCTAGGAAGGTTCTAGTTGTTTGGCTGTTTTATATAGGGTAGATGATCATCTGAATTATCAAATATTTACCAGATGTTACTTAGGGTAGAGTATGGAATGACAGAGAATGCTGGAGTCCTGATCTTAGCCTGCCATTAACGAGCAGAGTCTGTTTTCTAAGTTTAAATTGAGTTCCTCAACTGTGAAATGGCAGGGCCACGGAAAATTCCTGCAAATTCTTTTCCAGTCATAAAATAATATGCTTGAAACTAAGCTGGGGAGATGGCTCAGTGGGAAAAGCACTTGCAGTGCAAGTGTGAAGGCCCAAGTTCAAACCCTCAGAACCCACCTAAAGCAGGATTTGATAGCATCCATGGTCCATCAGTAATCCTAGGCCTCCTACCATGAGACAGGAAGTAGGAAGTGGAGACAGGAAACGTCCGGGAATCCTGCAGGCCAGCAGCACAGGAGACCTTGTCCCAAACAGGGTGTAAGAAGAAGAAACGCCTGAGCTTGTCCTCTGACCTCCACATGCATACTGTGTGCACGGGCATACACACACACACACACACACACACACACCAAAAGATAATACAAGTCTAAACTGCTCCAGCACTATTGCTGCTCCTGAGACTATTTCACTTCAATTATTCCTAGAACGTGTCCCCTTCTCTCAGCAGGCACACCTTCTCATAAGCACAATATTTGAAAGCAAGAATATATGTGTGTGAGATTGTGATTGAATGTTTCTTCCAGTCTCAGAGCTGAAGTGCAGGGAACGTGTATATGTCAGTGAATTAAAGGATTTCATTTGAGATATTTTATATTTTCAATCTTTTGCCAAAAGGACACTTAAAACATTCACAAAGGGAATTCTCGGAAGTCCAAAGGTTCCCCCTCCAAAAAGACCTAGGAGCCCTCTGAATTAAAGCTTCCGACTCCAAACACAGGGCTGCCCCTGATTAAAAACAAATGGAACATGTGTTGCGGCACACAAGCTTGCTTGATTTATGACTTGGAAAATTAAGTTACTATTACTTATGGGGCTTGGAAGCAAAGGCCCAATGCAATAGCTAATTGCAAAGGGGAAAGTGGGGGGGGAGTATATGCTGAAACTGGGGAAACGTATTTTAGAAAATAGCTAAGTGAAGACATCAGGGTATGTAATTAAATGGCTTTTAAAAAAAATAGTCACACTCCCAACAACCTCTTATATCAAATACCTGGAATGTGTTGGTTTATTAGCTGGTCTTCTGCTATAGGCTCTGTCAAGCTAGGCACCTCTTGAGTTAGCCTTCTCTGATGCCTGGCTATATACAGCAAACATGAAATTTGCATTACTGGGTGTCTGGAATAGCAGTGTATTTATTTAAGAGGGAAATAGCCTGCGACAGTTCTACAATAATTAAAGGCAATTTAAAAGCCAAGGGATGACTGGGCTTTGGTGAGCTATCCAGACTTCTTCTTCTGGATTATGTAGCCCCAATATATAGAATTGTGTTTTCTTACTCATCAAACAAACCTCCACTCAATCTGAAGGAAGAATCTTTTTTTGTCAGCAGGGGTCAGAGGCCAGGAAGTTCTGGTTATGAAAGGTCAAATACTGGAGAATGTGGGAGGGAAGAAAATGACCCACAGTTCCCCGTTCTGTGGGCCCTCATTTGAGGGAAAATCTATGCGCGAAGAAGCTCAGAAATTTGCAGGGTAAAGACCTTAGAAATCCACCATTTCACAGGGTTGAGCTACAACTATACAGGTGATAAAAATTGATGGTATATGTAGAGATATTTCATTTTTATTAGACAACCAAATATTGTACCCTGTTGTCATTTGTTAGAGCAAGCACTGAACATTTTTAAGTTGAAGGGTCATGATGCATCACCATAAGAAATGTCATAGGAAAATGATAAAAATAATTAAAAGCAGCCACACGTAGTGGTACATGCCTTTAATCCCAGCACTCAAAAGGGAGAGGCAGGCAGATCTCTGTAAGATTGAGGCCAGCCTGGTCTGCATAGCAAGTTCTAGGCCCTCTGGGGTTACAGGGAGACCCTGTCTCAAAACAATAATAATAATAATAATAATAATAATAATAATAATAAATGCTTCTGTTATCATTAAACTTGGCCTATAAGGAAATATGAATATAAAAGTAGTCAAAATATAATGAGTCATTTTGCTAATGGAGACTTTTGTTCCTAAAGACTCTAAAAGAATATTTCACTTTTTAAATTAAATATACTTTGTTCAATAGTTGTGATTAGCATCTGGGGCTGAGTGTTTCTCCCAGGGGATGTTTGTCAATATTTGGGGGCATTCTAGTTGTCACAACTCACGGGAAGTTGCTACTGGCTGGTGGTGGAGAAAGGGGACTCCTCGTGGGACTCCTCCTGTCACCATCCCTTCTCTGCCACCCAGGAAAGTACTATTCAGTTTTACATGTCAGCAGCACCAAGCTGAGAACCCCCTTGTGCCATCCTCTAACTCATTCCATAGCTCATTAACTTAATAAGTCACAATTCACGGAAAGCAAATTGAAGTCATTCTTACATACTTCTTCAAACGGGCTCTATACACTCAATTTACGTATAACTTTTTCTCTTAATGAAAAGAGGGTCTTTCTTTATTGCCCAGGCTAGTCAGAAACTCATAAGCTCAAGTGATCCTCCTGCCTCAGCCTCTCAAGTAGTTGCTGCTACAGGTATGTTCTTTAATACCTGGCTTATATAAAAAGTCTGTATGAATGCATTTGTCATGGAAGATGAGATGAAACCATGTAGATTTATATTAAATAACAATAGAAATAAAACCTGGTAGTCACAACATCTACAAGAGAAGCGCTTTCTGAACAATGACCTGGTGTTCAGCTTCAATTAGAACTCACTAAATACTTCCTAAATGAGACCTTCCGCTTTTACTGTTGTTTTGGTTGTATCTTATTTTTTGTTTGTTTTAGACAGGATTCTATGTCTGCAATCTCCCTGCCCCTTAAGGCTTATAAGTGATAAAATAACACCAGTGTTGAATGAGATTCTTTTCTTTAAATCTTGTTTTCAAAATGTATACAGATGAGACTCTTTATGAATCTCTTTAACATTTAAAATACATAAAACTAAATCTTTTAAGAGTTTCCATCATTTCTAATAAACTTGTAAAATGCTTAGCAAGTAAAACAATTAATAAACTAGATTTTTGTGATATCCTAATTTTAAGGTAATCATTATATTTATATATATTGTTTTTATTTGCAATGCTATGGCCCTTACTCTACTACTGAGCTCTACCCCAAGTCTAAGATTAATTTTTTTCACAGATAGTTTGCCTGCACGACTATAGACTTGGTTGAAAAGAAAAGTGGGTTGGTGACATTTTCACCCCAGATCTGGCTCTCTTTCGGTGAAATTCTCTCTTTCCAGATACAAAATTATTTATGCGATGTTCAGGGGGTTGTTTAAAAAAGTAGCTTCCTCCCTTTCCCAGGCATACTGGTTCCAAGGACCCTCTTTTCTCAGTCAATCAGAATCAAGAATGAGGTCTCCACTGCAGCTGAGTACCCTGAGATATGGAGGATGGTTCACACCAGCTAATTAGGGCCTTCAGGTAACCCATGTGACCCCTGAATGCAAAGCACATGACTAATGAATCCTGTGGTCACACTTTCTGCCTCTCTGGCTCCAAGATGTTAAATGCTGACTGCCTATCTGCCGGTCTCTAATCTTATGGGTGTTCTGGTCATGACTGTGGAGGGGGTCAGAGATGGGGAAGCCACAGCAACAGAGAGAGAAAGTCATCTAGGAAAACCCCAACCAGGGAGAATCAGAGCTAGAGACAGGTGAACCTAGATAGAAGAGCCCAGCCTTTCCCTGGAGTATCTCACACAGTCAACAGAAAGGTGCGCCCGCCTATGTGTGGAGATGCCGGCAGCCACTTCTTCTTGGTCACCTTTGTTTTCAAGCACTGATTCCAGACTAACATTCCGTTATTGAACCTCCCTCGCTTCCTCCTTTCAGGCTCTTCCTCTTGAGGGTCCACAATTTCTCAAAGCTCCCAAACCTGTGAGCCTAAGAGGGAGGATATTTCACATTCACATGGAGTCTACCTAGTGTGTTTTCATACCATCCCCAATCTGGGGGTTGACATGTTCATGGGAATGGGTGTAATCCACACAGAGTCCAAGGCTGGGGTGTGGCTCAGCTCTAAGATGCTTTGCCTAGCACATGTGAGATCTTAAGTTCAATGTCTAATACCACCAACTAAAATGAAAAGGTGGAGGTTATAGTTTATAACTTGAACATCAAGTCCAGCTATCAGACAGCTACACTCCTAGAACAGACAGGCCAGTTCTGTGACCTGAAACTCTATAGAAAACTCAGAGAAGCAAAATCATTAAGAATGGTGATCAAATATGAAGTAGAAATAACCATGGAAATGAAAGGGACCTTAGGGTGTGGTTCTGGATAGAGACTGGGAACCTTAAAGCCAAAAGGGGCTGGAAGCATGTATGTTAAATGTATACCACTGAATCCCAAGACACTTACGACATGAACTCTTAATGTTCCCATGATCCCACTCAACAGCCTCTGTTTGCATGCCTACTGCAAGAACATGGTGATCTCTGGGGACGGGACTAAGTCTACCAGGGAATGAAACTACGATGTGTGAGGAGGCTAACCTTGACTCCCCATTAGCAATGCTGAGGAGGGGACAGGTCAACAGAGAATCAAGAAGTTGTGAATGAGAGAGAAGGCATAAACAGAGCCCTTGCTTGAGAAATCATGTGGCATTCAATAATCCTGGAGAACAGAGAAAAATGTCCTAGAAAACCAATGAACCTTCAGAGTCATTAGTAAACTAATGATGGTACACCTATGTACATATGCATAATTTTTGTTTCTGTGTGCCTATTGAATAGTAATATCCAGCAAACCTTTACTGTTCCTTTTTCCTTTATAATATGAAATTTGAATCACGGGTCACAAGACAAAACAAAGGACATCCAGTTAAATTCAAATCTTTAAAATTATTTTTTAATTTTAGCATAAATATCTCTTACATGTTGCCAGAGATGTACTTATATATTTTTAAGCTGCTTTTCTGAAATCCTAAATTAACTGGATGTGTTTTTTTATTTGTTTTTGTTTTTAATTTTTTGAGACAGAGTCTCCTTGTAGCCTCAGCTGGCCTGGAACTCACTTTGTAGATCAGGCTGGCTTCCATCTCACAGAGATCAGCCTGCCTCTGCCTCCCAATATTAATGACATGAACCACCTTGCCTGGGTGGGTGTTTTAAATGATTATTTGCTAAATCATCATTCCCAACCTTCACTCCTTAGAGATTGCAAGAGCCCTCTTGAATCTTCATGGGGTTTGTGACTTGAAAAACATCTGTTGCTTCCAGAAAGCTGGAGAAAGTCAGTGAACACACAATGACTTTTTCAGTTTTTTTTTTTTTTTTTTTTTTGGTTAGCCTACATATCTCTTCCCATTCAGTTCCTAATACCTTCTCTGCCCTCTGGCATCAGTCCCTATGAACATCCCACTTTCTGACCTTAGGTCACCCTCTCAGACTTCCTGGGAGCAGGTTAGACAGAGAGTTGGTGGTTGGATAGGTAGCCCTGAGAAACAGGAGGCTGAGTGGGAGAGAGTAGGCAGGAAGGCAGTATGAGCTGTCAACACGACATCAACAGCCTACTAGACGGGACTCAGTGATGAGCAGGCTACTGACAAACAGGGAAACGTGGCCATAGACCACATAAAGGCATCCTGCTCTACCAAGCATTTTCTACAAAAGCGGCTCCTAAGAATCCATTCTTCAAGAAGCAATTCAATTACAACACAGACAAGGTGGCTCCTTGACCCATTTTCCCCAAGAATAATCACACTGCCCCTGAGAAGCATTCTTACCAACCTCAGGACGCAGGTATGGGCAGTGTTCCAAGCAGCTGACACCTTTAAAACAACTGCTTTCCATCTTTAACCTAGCCATTGATCCTTAAGTAAGTATCACAGAGGCCAACTTCGGGGCTGACGGAGGAGGGACTCTCCAATCCCCAGAGGCAGTCTAACTGCAGCCTCCGAAGTGGAATTGAGATTTTAATCTGATTTGACACAATTATTTGGAGAATCTGCAGACTGTCAGGAGGCAGGTGGTAGAAGCGGAACTCAGGGATTTGAGCCTGTCTTTGCAAGGAAGATTAAAACATAGCTGGAAGAATCTGTAAGAAAAATCATTCCATAGATACTTGACAATGTGTTTGGCTCCAGTTAGCAAGTTTGACATGGAGAAATAAAAGAAAGAATCAATGATCCTGTTTCTCCAGGTTGTGAGTTAGTATATGTATCTGATTTCTGCTTACTTTTGTCTTTAGCCAATATGGAAGAAGGAGTTCAGGAAAACCAGGATACAGTCAAACAGTGTTCTCTCCATTACTTTTAATTAAAGAATCCGTATTGACAATAGTCAAGTAAAAGGACAACAGATGGGGCTTTAAGGATAAACCACAGTGTGTCTTCCATGATTAAGTTTGGATTCCAGGCAAACTAATCCAACAGTTACCTTCTCCAGCTGAAGTGTTAGTCCAGCTCCGACTAGCAGGTTTATAAAGTGTCTGATTGACGATGGTTGGGGACTGCAGAACTTCCTAATGTGAATCCCAGAATCTACACCCGTCCGTGTCATTCTGTGTTTGCCTTGTGTGTTTATAGGTGTGTGTTCATGTGTGTTTAAGAGCTCCTGCACATATATGTGCATGTACATGGAGGTCAGAGGACAGTCTCATGTGCTGGTCCTCAGGTACTATCAACCTTTCTTCTTCCTCTTTCGAGATAGGACCCCTCACCGGCCTGCAACTTGCTGAGAAGGCTAAGCTGGCCCCAGGGTTCTACCCATCTGTGCTTCCAAAACACCAAGACTACAAGCACATGCCACCGGACCTGGCTTTTGTTTGTTTGTTTATTTAACTTGAGTTCTGAGAATCAAAATCAGATCCCGATGTTTTCAAGGCAAGCACTTTACCCACCAACCTGTCTCCTCAGCTCTCACTCTAGTTTCCAATGGCTTTTAGCTGTTAACCGCAGGTCATGCAGATTCCATGGTTCTTTGTAGTGCCTTCAGGATGTGTAGATAAGACAAAATAAGTTACTCAAATAATCACAGACTCACCATCCTCGGCAACTGAATGAATGTTTATCCCACGTGGAAGAAAACGCTAAGGGTTAAGCATCTGAGACTACATTCCTCCCACTACCAGCCATCACCACACTGGAAAACTAGAGAGAAATGAGTGCCGTCCTTGAGACACCAGCCGTGACTCGGGGTTCCTAAGTGCAGTGTCTGTAGTTTCGCGAAACTGATGCAGAGGGCAAGGAATGAGGTAGGGGTGGTATTTCCTGACGTCTTGATGTCACGGGAATATTTTTTAATGAGTCCTCCCACTCTTTGTCTAAGAACTTTATTATTATTCTCCCGACTGAAGAGGCCCCATGGTCCAACAGAGAGGTGTTGTTCATCAACTCCAGGACTCTGCACTGTGACCTTGGGCAAGACACATAAGGTCCATTTTGACATCCAGAAACTAGAAAGAACTCTACCTATTCCTCCCAACCTCCCAGAGTTGTTTTAAGAACAAAAATGCTGGGCTCGTCAACTGAAAAGTACTGGTTTCCTCCACTCCTTCAAGATTTTCCCAAATGCCGACTTCAGCTCGGTTTCACCCCTGCTTGGACTTTCCAACTTCACCCACAAGCCATCCGTCCGCCCCAGCATTCCTGTGTGCTGTGCACGGCTGCACACATCTTTCACAGTACTCTTTGCTTCTAACATATTATAAAATTGATTATGCTCGGTAGAATTGTTCATTACCTGGTATAATAAGCATATTACTTATGGAATCTATTGCCCGGTTTGCTTCATAAGGGAAGACATCTATCTGTTTTGCTTATTAGCATACTCCAAGCTTATTCAGGACAGTGTCTAGCAAAAAGTAGACACTGATTGTATATTTACGAAATTAAGCAATTAAGAGTAGACCTGAAGATATCCATCACACCAACCATAAAAGTTCCATGGTCTTTAGCTGAGAGCTCAAGGCAATCAAAAAGCTCCACGACAATCAAGTTTTTCACTGTGATCTTCCTCTCTTCCATTTTTCATTCCTTTCTTTAGTAAAGATATATTCCAGGACTGGAAATGTAACTCAGCACTTAAGAATACAGTCTGCTCTTTCAGAGTACCCAGGTTCAGTCCCCAGCACCCACACGACAGCTAACAACCATCTGTAACTCCAGTTCCAGGGGATCCAACACCCTCTTCTGCCCTCTGCAAGTATTGTGTGACATGGGTTCACTTACAGACATGCAGGCAATATATATTCATACACATACAATAAAAATAATAAATTAAAAAATAAATATATATTCTAACTTATCTGGATGGTTATTGGTTATCTGTAATATTATTTATCTTTTAACTTAAACATTTTTGAGAATTTCATGAAAGTTGTATTTACAACATTCCCACTCCCTCCTCCCCCTCCTCCAGACCCTCTCATGCTACCCCTAATCTCCTCTCAAATTTGTGACCTTTTCTTCAATTATTATTTCACACACACACACACACACACACACACACACACACACACACACACACAAAAAAAAAAAAAACGTTGTTCTCAGTAACATTAACTGTCTTACACATAGCACAAACTTATACTTTCCTGCCTCTTTTTCTTGGAGCCTCCTTTCTGCAAGCATTCTCATTTCAGATCCTTCCAGTACAAAAGGCTGTTCCTCTAGGAAGCCCCTCTTCATTTTCAAGCAAGCACCTAACTTCCCTCCCCCATCCCCAGCATGTAATGTGTGTCTCTAGCATATCTCTTACATTTACATTTACTGCTGTTTGGGGCTGAATTGGTCTGATAAAGACACCACAGCAAATGCCACCTGGCTTAGAAAACAGGAATTCATTTCCTCAGTTAGGAAGGCTTGAAGCCCCAGAAGTGGGAGGCGGCTTGGCTGGTTTATCAGGAGGCCTGCTTTCTTGACTTATGGTTGGCACAAAGCACAACGTAGCCTTCTTGTTTCTGTGACTGATCTCCCTCTGTTCAGGTCTGTGTCTCATCTCCTCTCCTTATAAGGACATAGCCGTACTGAATTAAGACTCTATCGGCCACTTTACACACCTACCTCCAACTGAAGTCATGCTGAGATATTAAAGCTTAGGTAGGACATCAATGCATGAATTTAAGGCAGGGACAGGATTCAGCCCCAGCCCGGTCACAGTTATACTCAACCTAGTCGATTTTATCCTCAATCTCTCTTTGGGAAACTTGCATCCATCTTTCAACAGACATTTAATCCACTCCACTTGATCCCAAACAACCCAACACAGAGCTAGACCTATTTATTTCTAAAACACAGTGGGGTAGAGCGAACCATGTTTCCCACACACTCTCACATTTGGAACCTCCTAGAAAACACGATGCAAATTGTCCAGGTGCCCTCATTTCCTGCTCTTTGCACCACGTCTAGAGTCCGTGGGGTCCCTTGCTTGCCTTGCTTCCTAAACCAAGTTTGCTCTTCTCACAGGACTTTTCTCCTGGAGGACCTAGCCGCGCTTCCATAGTTTTATATAGATAAGAATAACTTAAACCTTCATCATCACGGGTCACAACTGAACACTCATGAAGCTCTCAATGAAGACATTTTATGTAAATGGGCCTATCGTAGATTAAGCAGGATACAGTTTAAAAAATAAAGGAAATTTCTACCGGAACAAAGCTGCAAACCATAATTTTATGAAATGTTACACAACGTTTTGTCTTGAGTATTGTTGATTTGAAATATAGAGTAACTTTGACAGTCTGCACTTCAAATAGTGAGTGAAGGCCTTTCCAAACTACTATAACTGTTTATTTTAGTCAAAATTTGGCACATCACTAACCTACACAGGATTCTGCCTTGACAAACCATTCATCCCAAGCAGGCTAGAAAACTTGTGTCAGGAGTTTTGTGAGCTGCATGGAAGGACAGGGGATTCACAATTTTCTCTAAGATCACTCATCTAATAGTGAAAGCTAAAATCTTATATCTCAATAGTCATTATATCTTATATCTCAATAGTCATTATATTTTATATCTCAGTAGTCATTATAATCTTCAGCTAGAAATTGTGGGCAAAATTGTAACCCTCTTCCCAATTTTATGTTTCCTCAGACAAGGTCAGCCCATCAGTGACTGAAGTCACTGTAATGACTGACTGATTAGTTTTTTAAAAAAAGATTATTTGGAAGCCTATGCTTAAGAAGCAATGTCAGAGCCCAGTGTGGTGGTGCAGGCCTTTAACCCAGCACTCAGAAGCCAGAGGCAGGGGTCCAGGCCACCCTGAACTCACAGTGAGTTCTAGGTCAGCTGGGACTACAAGGAGATCCTATCACAAAATAAGAAAAAGAAAACAGTGTCAGCTAGCTACTACTTCTACAAAACAAGAATATTCAGAGTTTGGGCTCAGTGGGTAAAGCACTTGCTTGAAAGCACAAGAGCCTGAGTTAGGGTCCCAAGAACCCTTGGGGAAATCACAGTGGCAGCAAATGGCTTTCATCCCAGAATTCCTATGACAAGATGGGAGGCAGAGACAGGAGAATCTCCATAAACTTGTGGGTCAACTGTCCTGATATACACAGGAGAGAGAGAGAGAGAGAAAGAGAGAGAGGAGAGAAGAGAGCAAGGAGCAATACTTGAGTCTATCCTCTGACTTCCACACAAATTCTGTGGCACATGCCACACACTCCCCACACACAAACATCCATGTACACACACATGCGTATCACACACACATACACACAAGAATATTCAAAGCTTCGAAATTACACAAAATAAGACTAGGAAGTAGTGTTTTCAGGAAAAAAGAGAGCTAAAGTAAGGCAGGTATTTTATCATAAGCCCTGTTCTTGTAGGGGTTTGTGTGTGTGCATGTGTGTGTGCACGTGTATGTGTTTGGGTAACCAACATAACACTGGAGATCAATAGCCCCAGCTCTAAAAAGAAAATACGGATGAAATTAAAATCATGCTTGAAGCTGAGCAGTAACCTCCGCAGAACTTAAACCTCTGTGTGTGTCCATTCTGTCCCAAAGCCTCCCCTTCACTTCACAGAGACCCCCTGACTACTTCAGCGAATGCTTGAAACAAGCTTTGAACTTGAACTTGAACAAGGATTGAAGAAGGAGCAAAAGTCAGTGTGCCCAGCGCTGTACAAAGACTAAAAGGAAAGTCTAAGATGCACCATTCCTGTGAGGAACTATGACCCTGGTCAAGGTTTCCTGATCCTCTCATTTGACTCCTACCTCTGAGGCAGAGACACTTAGACTATTCATCAAGGGGCCTCTAGTAACAACACCTACACTGCATTGTGACAGTGGAGGCATGCCAGTAAAGCCCCCATAGCCACTTAGATCACACGATGTCATCCCCTTCCTTCATAGAATGAGTAACATATAAGATGGAATGTCCATGAAGGTGTTCGACTCATAGGTCCAGTTCTTAGAAACAATGATAGAACGAAGGAAACTGACTAACCCCCAAATTCCTGTGTTACTTTAAAATTATTGTACCAACCAACATAAGTGACATTTTCCCATGAATTTATCCTAAAGGAAGAGATTCCCAACTACTTCTACAGCAAATGCCAAGAGCTGTTGATGCAGGCATTGCCCAACAGCTCCTGGAAAAACCAGCCTGGCCCCATTCCCCGTGGATTCTGCATCCCCTGTTTATAGACAGTATCACCCAAGCTACCTGTCCCTCAGCCCCAAGCTGGTCATACAATGAAATCTGTTTAGGGACTTGTATAGCAAATGATGTTTCTTCTTCCTATACACTTGGTGAACCTCATTAAATCCTAATTATATAAATTGAATTGTCCTACTGAAGCTCTCAGATGTGGAGACCCCAAGATCTTATTAAGTGGGAGATCTATGAGAAAAGTCCTGTTGGTTGGTGAACTCCAAAAGATCCAAAGATTATCCAAAAAATTATTGAAATCTGAGTCGTTTGCATATGATGCTCCAGTTTGCCATAATATTTCTAAGTTCATCATGTTGTGGCATATACCCGCACTCTGTTCTTGATTAGCACTATCATGATTTGCGTGTGAAATGCCCCCTAAAAATTTCATTTATTAAAAAGTTTCAAATCTAGCTGGTGGTGCTGTTATAGGAATATTCTAGAAACTCTTGTATTTGAAGCCTAGCAAGAAGAAGTATATTATTGGGGGTTTATCCTTGGGGACTTTATATAGTCCTTGTTCCGTGTCTCTTTCGCCTGGCCGCTATGAGGTGAACAGCCTCTGACACATGTTCCTGTTGCTGTGATGTTCACCTGACCTCAGACCCAGAATCAATGGAGCCTCAGACTAGGAATTAAACCCTCTGAAAGCATGTGTGATCTAAAATAATTCCTTCTCCCTTTTTTGCCAAGTTTTGGATCACAATTACAACGAAATTTGATTTGCACAGATACAAGATACATTTCATTGCATGGGCAACTTCACAGCTTATTTACCTAGTCACCAATTCATAGTCGTTTGGATTTTTTTCTATTTCCTGACCATTTGGAACAAAACTACTACATTCACACATAAGCTTCATGTAGATAAATATTTTCATTTCTCGTGGGAAAATACCCAAAGGTGCATTCATTGGACCAGGTAAGAAATTTATGTTTATGTACCAAGAAACAGCCAAGCTGCTTTCCAAAAAGGTTGGATTACTTTGGCCTCCTAGCTGTGATGAGACCCCACATTTTCAACATCTTGCTTAGCTCTTCTTTATCATCTGTCTTTATTATAAGGAAGAGTTTTTAAACTTGGCTTACTTCTGAGGATTTCAATATATATGGTATTCTTCACATGAATAAATACATGGACTGGGAAAAAATGCTATTGATCTTGCAAGATGGCTCAGTAGTGAAGGCTTTTGCCACTGAGCCTGAAGACCGGAGTTCAAGTCCCAGAAAGAACTCACAGGGTACAAAGAAAGAGCTATCTACCACAAGTTGTCTTTTGACTTCTACATATATACATATGTGCAAACACACATACACACACAAATCAATAAATGTTTGGAACTACTTTTGATAAATGACTACGTGTTCAGACTTAAAGATCTCTTAGCATTCGATAATCATTTCTTCTGTCACGTCAAAAGTTCTCAAATTATAACCTGTGTCTTGTTTTACCATTAAAAAGATTTATTCTTATCATTTACGTGTCTGTGTGTGAGCATGTGCACGTGTGTGGCTGCCCACAGAGGCCAGAGGCTGCCAGACATGTCGGATTCCCTAGAGCTAGAGTTATGAGCTACCAAATGTGAATGCTGGGAACCAACTTTGTGTCCTCCCCAAGAACAGCAAGCACTCTTTACCACTGAGCCATCTCTCTAGCCCCTGCTTTGCCCTTTTAAAATAAGATATTGTCCTCCTGTCCTGCCTCTTTAACTGGCTGATTGGCTCCATTGTGCCCTATGAAAAATTTTCAGTTCCAGCAAAGAATAAAAATAACCAAGAAGTAGTGAAAGAAGGTATCACAAAACAGAGCTTTCAACAAACACACCAAAAAAATATGTAGCCTGATGTTTCCAAAAAGGCAAGGGAAACAGCTCAAGACCATGGCAGCAAGGTGTAAGCTGAGAGTCTTGGCCTGCTTGACATTTCAACAGTGACCAGTGTCTCCACCAAAATCAAAAGGTCACTCATTACTCAGTGGAAAATATTGTTGAAGGGAAAAATATATATCATGGAAGCTCTTGTCCAGACCACAAATTATTTTACAAGAGACAATTAATTAGGGCCCACAATACATGCACAAGACATTTCAATACAGAGCCCTGCTGAGTCTGGTTTTTTCCTTGATGTGGGTTTTGCAGGAGCATATTGGGCTATGGAACCTCTACAGAAAAGATAAAGAACTTTTATAATCCATAAAGTGCATTTATGCATGTTGGAAAAACACTTTCATTGAAGCCACATAGAAAATCAACAGAGTAAATCTACTGGAGTTGCCATGCGTTGTCCCAAACTCTTCCTCCTTAGAAAGCATGAGTTAAGAGAGATTCTTTCCACTTCCTTTCTGACATTTGAAAGTATTTTTTCTCACATGTATGACATCCATTTTGACAGACAACAGTAGACTCTTTAGTATGCATTTCAATGTTGTCTGGCCGGCATCTCACTTTCTAAACTGTCTCCAGGTAATGAGGTTTTTCTTATACTGTGACAGCAGTAAGCTTACTGGAAGTTGTTGGCGACAGACTCAGGCACAGGAAGTGGAAGAGCCCCGACATAAAGCAAGGAAGAATACCTCCAGAATCTTTCTTGAAGAAGAGAAAGAGGACAGAGAAATTTTAATTCTCCAGGCTTGTGACGTCTTTAGATTTTTCACTGAGTTCTGTATTGATATTGGGGTGCCTTCTCCTGCCCTCAAGTCCAGAGCTTCTCCAGATTCAATGTCAGAGCCTTTAGGCCAAGTGCTTTTCTCGGTTCCGACAGTTTCCTTGTTTTGATGGTTCAGTCCAGACAGGAAACCACCCAGTCTGGGAGACTCTGCAGGATCCTGAAAGAGCATGAAACACACAGACCCAAGGCCTGCATGGGAACAGGAGACATTCTAGTTAATCCCACACTGCTTCCGGCATGAACAAGCCCTTGTTTCTTCAATGGAAGAATACTATTTAGTGTATACATGTGCATACATAGTGGATATACATACATGTGTATGGGTTTTGATATCTGAATGTGATCAATATTCTGTGTAAACCCTGCTGCTCTTCTCCAGGTGAACCACGTAGTTCCCGCTTGGATATCTGAAGGGAATTTACGGAGACATTAGAAGAAGCCTCATTTTAGGAAAATGTTTCCTCCTGCGTGGAAGTGCCATGGGTTCACTCTTTGTGAGTATGATGGGACTCGCGTGCAGTGGATATCCGTCCCTGTAGTTTTGGTCTAGAATTGTAACTGGAGAACTTTCTCAAGGTGTCCTTGACCTATTCATCCTTTCCTGTCATGAGGATTAGAGTTTATCTGAGATTCCAATTAAGAAAATCTGTCCGGCATTCCCAGTCCTAACAGTGGCATTAGAAATATAAGAAGGAAGAAGAGGCACATTCCTATAATCTTAGCACTTGGGAGGTGGTGGCAGGAAGATCAGGAGTTCAAGGCCACCTTTGCCTAGATAGCAAGTTCTGGGTCAGCCTGTCTCAAAGACCAAACAGTAAATGAAAGGGAAGAGAGTGAATCCATTACATAATCCAAACATATATGTAATATTTAACACGTGGTCGTACTAAAACATGAGGCACTGCTCATCCAAATTTCAAAATATTTAATTTATTATTTTTTATTTTATGTATATGAATGTATTGTCTGCATGTATGGAACTACATCCATGTTCTGCAATGTCCACAGAGATCAGGAAAGGTCCCCTAGAACTGGAGTTATGGATGATTGGCAGTGGCCATCTGGGAACTGAACCCAAGTCCTCTGCAAGAGCAGCCAGTGCTCTTAACTGCTGAGTCATCTCTCCAGCCCCTCATCAAATTTAAATTATCAGGGTTTCCTGGGTTTCGTCTGGCAGCTGTATCATGTCTGGTCACCACCCCTGATCTCCGTCATCAGGGCTTGATTTTTCTGTGAGCATGCTTTGCTGTCTAAATGTGCACTCCAATAAGAAACTGTTCCAGAACTGGAAACAGCATATATCATCTAATGTTCTTTTGAATGAATGGACAGATGGACTCGTAGAACAATTCTTTAATTCTTTCAAGGCTCATATTTTTCATAAAAGCATCAGTTCAGAGTTAATCTTGATAGACTACATGTCAACAAGACCATTCGGTTATGTGAGCTCAGATCAGAATATTTAACACAGTGTAGGGAGATGACTCAGTGGATAAAGCACTTGCCCTGCAAGCTTGACAACCTGAGTTCAGCTTTCCAGAACCCACCTTCAAAGCTGGATGTAGTAGCACCGGCCTCTGTAATCCAGCGTGCCCCTGGGAGAGATGAGCAGCAGAGCCCTGGGGATCTGCAGGAGTTAGCAGGCCAGCTAGCCCGTCTCATGCAGCCACACAGATGAACCCGGTTTCCAACAAGGGGGAAAGACAAAGACTGACACTCCCATGGCATGTGTGTACTTGCACTCACACACATGGAAAAGCATGCACAACCATACACACACACACACACACACTTAAAAATAATCTTTTAAAGAGTACACTTCAACATTTAGTGATTTGAATTGTGGTGATATTAATGTATGTTTGGTTTGGCAATTCCTTCTCACAAAACCTTACAAGAGTTTTATGCTCTTTCAAAGACTATTAAAAAGTAGAGAGGACTTCAGTGATTGACCAAAGAGCACATAGATATTAAGTAGTTACTGAATTGGAAGCCAAGCAATCTAATTCAAATGTTTCCCTTAAGCTAGTCAAGGACGGAACATCTCAAATGGAATGCAGCCACCTGTCCAACCACACTGACTCCATAGCTTCTGCTTTAAGTAGGAGAGAAGTTCTACCTGACAGTTCATCACCCAGTCTTCTTCTACTACTTAATACCACAAGTACGCACACACACGCGCTCGTATGTGCAGATGCATATGTATGCATGTATGTGGAGGCCACAAGTCAGTCTTGCCTGTCATCCCACAGGCACTGTCCACCTTATGTTTTTGAGACAGGGTCTCTCACTGGGACCTGAGCTTTGGATCAGACTAGGCCAGCTGACCAGTGAGTCCCAGGGATCCGCCCATCTCTATCCCACCCCATCCCACCCCCAGCGCTGGGGGCATAAGCACCTGCCATCACACTCAGCTTTTAATAAAGGTGGTAGGAATTTAACTTGGGTTCCCATGCTTACATGATGAGCGCTTTACCAACTGAGTTAATTCCCCAGCCCACCAATAATGTTCCCAAATAAACACTATCAGGCTTCTCTCTGTACACCACTCCCAAAGCACATTTTAGCTGACATGCAAATGGATTTCCAAATTCATGATAACAACATACAAAAGAATTTCTCAGCTGAACTCATACTCCAGATTTAAGAGTATAAGTCAATCCCCCACTCATCAGAAAAGAAGGCAGAGCAGAAAAGTAAAATCAATTAGTATAGTATAGAATAAACTATGCTATATCACAGTCCAAGAAGCTTTCTCTTTGGAAGGTTTTACTTAGTGGAAGGGGATGGTGGGGATCATGATACAAATTTCTCACAGGCTCAAGACTCATATCCAATAGGTATAGAGATCCAAAAATCTAGATGAAATTCACTTTATTAAAGATGACTAGATGATCTTAAGTGATTCGTTACATCTGTTATTTGGGGAAAAGAATATCTTTGGAAAGTTTCTTAAGGTCATTCCATGTAGAGAAGCCTGTACTAAATGCCACGTCATTTCATCAGTCTTTGATGGAGATGTACTGCAACTTTATAATCCAATTTAAAACTAATATTTTAGGTGATGACAAGTTGAGAAGACTGGATTCACAGACCTGGAACTGGAAATTATCAACTGGAAAAATCTAACACAGTCTGACTATGGCTAGGAGAAGAGGGGTTAGACTGAATTAGCATTTTGGAAGGCCACTCCGTCAGCTGTGATCAGCCAATTTCAAGAGGAAAAATAATGCGCTCAAGTGTAAGATCTTTCGGTTAGGAAGTAAAAAATATACTATAAAAGGCCAAGAACCTCATGCTAAGAGACATTTCCAAAGAAGGTTGTTCAAACTGTATTTCAAGGTTCTGTTCATAACTACCTTTAAAGAGAACTGTGTGATTGTCTACCTACAAAGACTTGGGTAAGAGGCTAGAGAGATGGCTCAGAGGTTAAGAACACTGGCTGCTCTTGCAGAGGACCTGGGTTCAGTTCACAGTACTCATACGGCAGATAACAGCCATCTGTAAGTTTCAGAGTATCCACCATCTTCCTCTGGCCTCTGTAGGCACTGCACACATGCATGCACTTCCACACATTCAGGAATAACACTCATATACACAAGATAAAAATATAGGAGCAAATAAGCAAATAAGTAAATAAATAAAAACTGGTAAAATTCTCAGTAGACATAACGGTGATGGTGGGTCTTGTTGCTGTGATAAAATGCCCTGCCAGAAGCAACGTAAAGAATGAAGGGCTTGTTTTGGCTCATAGTTCCTGGGAATGCCATCCATCACAGCAGGGAAGGCTTGGCAGCAGGAGCTGGACACAATGCTGTGAGGGTGGGAGGGGCGGGGGGGGGAATGCATGCTTGTGCTCTGCTTTCTTTCTCCTCCTTATTTACTCCAGGATCTCAGCCCATGGAATGGTTCAGTAATCTAATCTAGGTGATCCTTTAAAGGTACACTCAGAGGCTTCCTCCTCAGTGATTCTCAGCTACCAAGCTGACAATAATCTCCCACAGAAATAGCCAGAACAATGCCTTCTGTCTTCAGATCCCGATTTCATATTAAAGGCGTTTTAGTGCTATGCTTTCTTCCGGCTCCATCTCACTTCTGCACCTCCCCACAGCAGCTCGCTGGACTTTGCTGTTCCCAGGGCTTGGGAAATGTAGCTCAAGGATTTGCCACTTCAGAAACATTGCAAACCATTGGCATCGTTTTTGGCTATTAGCCTCCTAAGTTCCGCCATCATCCTATGGAAGCCTCTATGGGGATCCAGCTCAACCGAGTGACGCCATCTTGAGTTGTAACTGCCATGATCACTCCTGAGTAGCCCCAGTCCTTTTGCCCCAGATAGTCTCCCTGAAGATTATAAATATGCAAAATCATTGAGGTGGTATGTGGAGCTTTACAAAGCCCAAACTTTGCCACAGTGCCAAGAATGTTTGTATCAATTTGTGTATGTGTGTGTGTACGATGTATGCATGTGATATGTGTATATGTGTGTATGATCTTATATCAATGTGTTTGTGTGTAATGCATGTATAAGATATGTGTGAGGTGTGTGGCATGTATGGGTGATATGATGTGTGTATGTGTGGGTGAGATTATATGTGTATTGTATGTGTGATGGGCATGTAATGTGTGGTATGTATGCTTAGTATGTATGAGATGTGTATTGATGTATGTATGGTTATGTGTGTGGTGTGGTGTGTAATATGTATATGATGTATATATGTATGTGTGGTGAGGTGTAAGTGTATGTGTGTGAGTGCAGAAGCACATGTGCCATAGCACGCATGTGGTGGTCAGAGAACAACCTGAGGTTGAGGTATCTGTCTTCACCTTTCACTCTGTTGAGACAGGGGCTCTCGCTTTTCACTGCTGGATGCCAATCTTGCTGGCCCGTAAGTTCTCAGGAGTCTCGGGTCTGGCCTTCCTTCTCACTGTAGGAGTGTTAGGATTGAAAATGTGCATCGCCCTGTCCAGTTTTGTGTGTGATCTTGGGATCTGAATCACGTCCCTCTTGTGTGGCAAGCACTTCACCCTCTGAGCCATCTAACCTGCAGCTCTTAGGATTCTTGATGTTAGCTTCAGATAACTCCAATTTGTCCTGGCTTGAATGAAGTCAGCGTGCCCTGGTCATTACATAAGCCCCATGCTTCCCGACCAAAGCACAGAAAGAAGGTCAGTGATCGTTATCCCACCTAGGACCCACGTCTGTCCGTAAGCTCCCGGTGAACTGTGTTCTGTGCAGTTCTGGGTCTCTGCAGCTTTCTTCAGTATTGATGCTCTACCTGGAATGGTTGGTTTGTTTGTACAGAAGAAAGGTTAAACCTGTGTCACTCTTGAAATTAGAAATCCCAACAACCAGAGTCCTTGCTCTATGTCATCACCACCTGGGCCTTTGGTCTTCCCATGACCTTGCCCAGTAAACTCAAGGAAACCCCTGACACAGCATAGTGTGATGTGTGCACCAGGCCCTTTGACAGCAAGAACCAGCACATCCACCAAGATGCAAAATCTCTTTACTTGAAACAAGGCTCTTAGATAGTTTCCTTTGGAAGAGGCAATGGGAAAGATCGTCAAAATCAAGATCAAATCATGGGATTACGGGAGCTCTGTATAGGCTACCCCTTTAGGGAAGTAGTCATTGCTAGCCTTATCGAAGTAGATTTGACCACAGAAGATAGTTCTTTATACGATGATCTGATAAACTTTCAAGTACATATGACTACTTCTTAAAGAAAAATATCCTTGCAGGAAACACTGATAGAGCAGGGGAGCTGAGGGTCGGGTGCGGAAGATGTGGAAGGTGAACGAGGGCCAGCTCTGACCGAGATGCTGAGCCTGAGCCAGCCCATGCAAAGCTCACTGCAATTTTCTAAGACTCTATTTTACAGAACCCCCGGGCAGGGTTCTCTCCTGACTGTGGGGTCAATATACTTCTTGCTTACTGCTGCCCTTGATAAAGAAACAAAATGCTTGGCATCACAGCTTGGAAAAACTTTATATTTTGTTGTAGAAGAATGGTGTTTATTCAGCTTTACTCAGTATCAATCGGATCTAGACACAACTTTTTCTGTCTTTTTCCCTCGTTGTGGTCGAGGGCTGTGGAAAAGAGAGGCAACCTGGGGAGATAGGAAAGGGACAATTCAGACTTTTGTCGACTCGACAAAAGGTTTCCCATCCTCTGGAGACTTGTGGGTCTCCTACATGTGCACAAAGATCTGTAACTGGGATTAAACTGTGTTATGATCACTTGTGGTTTCAAATGTGGAAATAAAATCATGAGCCAGTATGGTTTAGATTTTTTTCATTTGAAAATCTGTGTATGACTGAATTCAGTACAAACCTTACTTCCAACCAAAGACATAAGCACTTATTTCTAAAATGCTAAAGGAGTCTTCTTTATTTACTCAATTATTTATTTATTTGACATAGGCTCTCATGTACCACAGGCTGGCCTCAAACTCTCCTTGGAGTACGTCCTTGAACTTCTGATCCTTCTGCTCTGCCCCCTAATTCCTGGGATTACAGACATGTACCACCACAGCAGGTTTGTGCATTGCTGGGTATCAGACTCAGAACTTCATGTATGTTAGGTAAAGAGTCTACCGTCTCTAGCTACATAAGGCACAGGACTTGACACAGCTACACCCTCAGTCCTGAACTACATTTGTCCATGAGCTTGTTCAAAGTCTGGATCTTTGAAAAGAGTGTTTACAGAATGTTTCAGGATAAACCAGTTGTAGACACTGTTAGGATCCTGTGATCAAATGATTCATACCAAACTCCACTAAGCATCCATCACTATATTTATGAGGGCACCAACATAGTGACTCCCGCATCAAGCTGTGCACTAAAAAAGAAAGATGGCAAGACAGACAGGAAACACAAGTCACCCCTGGGAACCTGGCTTTAGACTGTAATATTTAACAAAATTAATCTAAATAAATAAGGTAGGACTGCAGAACTTAAGTGGAAACCAGATCCACTTGCTCCAGAGTTTTATCAAGCAAGATCCAACCCCAAGATGGAGGTAAAATGAGTGAAGTAAGTGAGCTATAAAATCAGATCCTCAGAGCACACGAGCCTGCCCTTCTCAGGTTCTTACATTTGGTAAAGGTCTGCTGCACTTAGAAATATTTGACTTAAAACAATCAATGTCTACTGACTTCATTTTCCTTAAAAGTATAGATAGAGATGTATGCACACATAGCTCCATAAACACACATTCCAGATAAACGAGGAAATGATATAATTAGTTTAGTATGGAACTTGCAGTCAGTAGAATTAAACAACAAAAAAGATTTAAACAAAGAAAATTTTACTGCTGGATTTTGGGCTATACAGCCAAGAATTGAAAAGCATGACTAGGTTTGCCCCATTTAGTGTCCTTTGTTTTTGGAAACTATTCTATTCTGATATCAAAAAGGACTAACATTGACTTGGCCAACAGTGCCCTGAGATTTCGCACCCGTCCACAGGATGAAGACATTAGGCATTATCCGTTGTTTTTCTTTGATGTTTTTCATTTGACTGTATGAGAGTTATGAAACTTTCTTTCACTCAGATGTATATCCACAGAGCAATTACAAAATGGGAGTTTGAAGAGTCTTGTACTTTATTAATATCAGGGAGTCCATAAGAGAAGTGTGGTACTGCCAATTGCCACCAAAGAAGTCAATCACACCATCCAAGGATCAGTGCAATGATGTCACCTGAGCTGACACCACTGTGTGGTGGAATAAACAGGAACCAGAGGAGAGGCACAATCACCTGTTTCCTGGGTGCCTCTTGTCCAAGTATTAGACTTGACTCTGGAAAGTGCAAGAGCTTGTCAGGACAGATATGTGTTCGCTACTACAGATTTTACAACTAGAAGAGAAAAAAGCAGATCAGAAAGTAGCCATCCAAATTGTATCAAGACCTCGAAAAAGAAAGTGCTGATGTCTTCAGCAATTGGGTCTTACTCTCGAGTCCTGGTGGGTAGCCAAGCACAATGGCAATAGCCCGTATTGCTTAAAGATCTACGGGATCTCTCTGGACAGCAATTCCAAAAATGGGAGACCAATCCTGGCATTGGGCTACATCCCTGAGTCACAGAACAAACAGAGAGATGCAAGCTGGTACTCATCTTGAAGCTCGTCTCTGCTGGCCAGCTTTCATAGTTCTAGGAGGTGCTGTGGGGGCTACTGGCAGAGAAAAGTAATCATCAGCCTTACCCAGCTGTGAATCTTGTGAGCCACAGTAACAACCGGCTTGGCCAATTTTGCCCACTGTTGCAGGAGTGTCATGAATATTATGGGAGTAACCAATCACCCTCTATTGAACATAAGGTCTACTCCACACTAGGGAGCCCATACCTGACACTGTTGTTAGGGCCATGAATCTGTAACTAGATAGGTTGCAGGATATACAGGAAGCACCTACTAATATCATTCTGCTCAATAGACATAATATTAAATTGACTCATAATGACTTATTGCTATATCCATAGGTTCATATAGCTCTCAACTCTCACCAAAGAAGTCTCACCTTGCATGCAGGAGGTGGCAGTTAACAAAGAGACCCACAAATGGTCAATGTGTGAAGAATAAGAACTTGCAGACAGCTCAGAGACACCTGTATCACGCCCTCTCCTTGCAAGCCTCATGGATCACTGAGGAGAGAGAGAAGAAAGAGTCTAAGAGCCAGAGGCAGTAGATAAACACAAGGAAACCATTGTCTGGGCAGTTGCACATATGAACTCAGGGCACTTATGATAACATGCACAGACCTGTACAAACCAAGCTAGACAGGGACCAGAAGGGCTAAGGAAATGTGGGCGAAGCCCCAGCTCTAGCTGAGGATCTATGAGCAACTGAGAGATGTTGGGAGAGGGAGAATCAGTTTTCTTACTGGTGTGATATCTGGTAGGTTGACAAGACTCCAAAGGATAGACTCACAACCAAGAGCACTTGGAAAACACAGATTATACTGAATAGGCCTCTAAAAAGAAGACATACACTAAGAGGACATGAAGCTGAGGGTAAGTTGTAGGTGGACAGGGCGTTCTAAATATAACCAAAATACATTGCATACAATTATCAGGTCAATAAAAATATTTTTAAAAAGAAAAGTCCAGGTGTCATGAGAGCTTAGAGAAGGGAGTCTTCATTTGGGTAAGGTAGAGAGAACGGAGGGAACAGCACAGGTCTAAATACGTAGTTGCAAACATCCCATTTTCTATTGCACACTATAAATCCAGCCAGACAAACTGACAGAGCAGAGTCGTGGACAATGATAGATTCTTGGAGTTTTAAATTTGGGTACTGTCAAAAGAATTTTCATTCTCTCTGGGTAGACAAGATACAGATTATTTTGCAGAAGACGGGACAGAAAGATGGTAAGAGACAAGGAGGAGGTCCGTGACTATGTGGAAACAGAATCTGACAGACTCCTTGGAGCTTGCTCGTAGGAATCTATACCAATGGTGACAGCATTGTATAAGACCCATGCAAACCGAGGCTGACAAAAACCCAGCACAGAACTGTGTAAATGGGATACAGGGTCCAATCTTAGCCACAGAACTATTGGGCAGCTGATTACTGTTAGGTAAGGAAGAGTTACTCTTCTTTAACAGAGTAACTAGGTAAACTGACTAGACCCCAGTGGATGGACCTGCACTGAGGATCGTCTGGGGATACTAACTTGTCATAATATGACAGAATGCATGAAATCCAGTGAGGGAGGTATGGAAGGGTGCCGATGGGGAGGAGGACATAAAGACGATGAAGATGCCATGTATGCAATACACAAAAATTCAATTAAAATATGCCAAAAACAGGGGGTGGGGAGAAAAAGCAAATCAATAGAAGAGAGGAAAAAGCAGAGATGTGTGAAGCTGGAAGTCAATCCGAGGCATCCATCTACCTTGGAACTTTAGAATAATAGTCACTAAATTTCTACCATTAGGTTAGAAGAATTCTCCCTGCTCATGTCATGGTAAAGAGACATGGGATGAGAAACTCAGAGCCTCACCCAGAAGCCCAAAGCCAGAGGCAAATGCTTTCGGTGTTTATGACAATTCCCAGTAGCTTACATCTTGTTTTCTCCCATACTCTGAACTCCTCTGCAAGGAGGAGTGGGAGTGTTGCCTCTGGTCCTGGGTCTCTGTTGGGTTGAGAAGGATCAGAGCAGGTCCTCGAAACATCACAGGTGTACTTGGAATGTCATTGCACAAGAAGGCCAGCTCTTAAGTCTGTTGTACTAGTCACAGTACTTTGCATTCTGACTTTCCATCTGTGACGGAGAATGTAAAGCCCTCAGTCCATCTCATCTAGCTCATCTGTGAACCAAGTCTAGAAGCCAGACTTCCTGATTCCTTACCGCCAGTCCTTCCCAAAGTCTTTATGTTTATATCTGTTTGTAAAAGATTGCAGTTTCTCTTTTCCAAGTTTGAGATTTGTGAAATATTAGGTGCCTTTGTTGAAACTACAGCGTCACTTGATATGTTTGTGTTATTAAAAACTGACCACATTAAATGACTGGTAAAATGCATGGCAAGGCATCAAACAGTCACCGGGTAGGTTTAAATGCATTTCTAGTATTTGGCATCACAGCATCCCTCCTGAGCATGAGTAAAAATTGGTGAGGTTTGATTTGCCATGGTATGAGCTCTTTGAGTTCATTTAATCCAGTGTAAGCTGTAAATGGAAAATGGGCTGGCTTCATTCAACTGTCTGCAATGCCCAGAGCATTGACAAAGAGTCAAAAATGGGCTAGCTTCACTCAACTGTCTGCAATGCCCAGAGCATGTGACAGAGAATCAAAAATGGCAGACTTGGAACATGTCACTAAATCCAACCCCTGACTAGGTGTTTGTCAGATACAAGAGACCCCCCCATTGTCTCCTGCATGATGTATTAGAGGCTTTAAATTTTAAAATCCGTGATCAGAAAAGCAACAAAAAGAAAGACCAAAGCATTGCCCATTTACAGTCTATTTTAAAAATGGACAATTTACCGAAAGCACAACAGAGTCAAATAAGGAGATTATGCTACTAGGCAGGTCAAAGAAACCATCCCTGAAATAAACAAGGGGAGTAAAGACGAGGCAGAACAAACAAAGCGTCAGGTTAGTGAGGACTACTTAGTACTTGGTAGAGACCTTGTACTGCTATGGGCACCAGGAATAAAGTCACTAATAAAATAACCAAGTTCCAGTAGCTTGTCATAGACCAGGCTACACAAGAATACTTGCACAAGGACTAATGATGACAACAAGTACTTATGTGGAACTCTGCGCCAGGAACTGTGCTGAATGTTTTTATGCATGTTTATATATTTGGTCTTTGTGATTATGCTATATGCGAAGTAACTTCTGTCTCCTTTATGAAAATTGAGGTGTTTCCCACAAAGTCCCACAGCTGGTACGTGATGGTACCCATTGTACATGCAAGGAAACTGGCCCAGTCAGCACACTCCATTGTCCTCTAGATCACAGATGGAGAAAGGCCCTTGTTGGCTCGCAGGAGCAATATCAATGCTGTGAGACTAAGGCCAAATTAAATGTTAGGGGTGAGAGTAATTAAGGTTTTTCTGGAGGAGAGACTTGCTTTATTTTTTCTAAGAATCATTCCCACAGAGATTCAATGATCTCTTAGAATATACATGTAGCTAAGTGGATAGCCTGACTCTCCCCAAGTCTTGTATCTGAACAAACAAACAAGGAACTCTTCCAGCAATGCTTCCATTCACAACACTAAACCCAGTGTCTCTCACTCGCCCTCCCTCAGAGGTGATCAACTTCTGTCTTCAAAGCTTCTTCTGGGACAGAGCCCACCAGAATCTCGGATTATGGCGTGTGGTATATTTATCTAGTGAAATATGAACTGTGGGTACAATGAACAATGCTTTGCCACAGACACCCTATCCATCTGTTCAAAATAATCAATCTCAGAAAATGAAAGTCAGGGAAAAGTTAAAATTGGGTACATGCCGGGGATTAACAAGAGGTTAAAGGCAGAACTGCAGGAATTTTATTGACTTGGAATTGGTGCCGGTGAGGGCTTGGTCATTTGCCACTGGTCTACAAATGCACTTTCACATAAAGGCTGAGACTGCAGTCTGCAAAACGACTAGGCAGGATACACAGAATTGCTCCTTGCATGGGAAATACATACCTATAAACAATGGCTGAGCACTTCTATTCCTGGACAAAATGATCCTCCAGGATAATCAGCTTGTTGGGGGAACACTGTACCATCTTGTGGTTCTGCATGATGCCTTTGACTTTGACTGAAAATAGTAGTAATAACAGTATAGCTATTTCAATATAAGTAGTGATAGATCACATTTATCCAGTACCCACGATATGCCAGGGACTCTCATACCACTATGCTGTCTTCCCAAGAATCCTTTGATGTAGTTATTATGACTCCCAGTTAAAAGACAAGGCTCCGAGATGGTGAAGTCACTAGTGAACTATAGAAGCCAGTCTTGGAATCCAAGCCTCTGAGACCGCCCCCAACCCAAGCATTCTGCATGTGGCAACACACCCTTAGGAAGTCACACAAGTGGGTGTCTGGCCCTAGTACTGTCCAGTACCCCTTACACAGAAGCTATCTCCACCAGCTTGAATTTATGCCTGTCTCAGACTGACAGGAGCACACCTCTGCTTCAGGCCAGACTGTCTTCCCACATTTACCTTTCCATTCTTGCTTTGGAGGAAAAGTAACCGAAAATCTAGATCTCCCAACAATGCCCAATGTAGGTCGAAGCACATCTGCTTAAAAGGAGAGTCGAGTTCAGGAGGAAAATATGCAAGAAAAGACAAAGGAGAACAGAATTTGACTCAAAGGCGAGAAACAATGCTGCTGTACCTGAAAACCTGAAACCCGGAGTCAGGTGGACTTCCGTCAGTCTCTGGCTTCTACAAACTCACTTTGCTCATGGTCTGTACAATTAGGACAAAGATACTTTAAAGATCAGAAGAACTGATCACTGCTGTTTTTACTAAATAAGCATGCTGCAACGAACATGGTGTCAAACTGCCTTCAAAATACTTAATGCTTATATCCATAGACATGCAGATTTGCTGGACCAGGCCAAGGCAGAAGAGAGGTGAGCAGGAGAAAAACCTGTTTCTTGCCCTTGCTTTCCAAAAGCTGTACTAGTCTTACTGCAGTTCAGACTGGGCGCCGACATGTAGCCTCTGCCCTTCATTTTCCTCTCTGAAGTTACTCTCCGTTTCAACTACTTTTCTTCATTAAAGCAGTGAGCAGATCCCCACTTAGTGTGTCAGTCACTCACATTCAGTTACCTGATATTTAGGGGGAAAGGTCATTTCCTTTGAAGATTTCTTTTCTTTATAAAATTTCAAATAGCCATCGTCAACATACGTTAACTGTCATCAGCGTGTCAGAGACATAAATAAGCACATCTGTATTTCCACGATGTGACAATTTATTGAAATGCGAGGTTTTAAAATTTATGTTGCTTTTTAAAGATTTGTTTTTAATTATTTGTGTATTGTGTATTTGGGTGGGAGGGAGTATGTGACATGTGCATACAAGGGTCCGTGGGGGTCAGAAGAGGGTGTCAGATCACCTGGAGTTGGAGTTGCTGGAATTACTGGCAGTTATGAGCCGTCTGATATGGGTGCTGGGAACACAGCTTAGGTCCTCTATAAGAGCAGTGCATGCTTTTAACCACAGAGCCAGCTCTCCAGTCCCTAGTTACGTCACATTGATTTGCTTTGATTTGCAAAGTAAGACCAATTTTACTTGATAGCTGGCCATTAGCAATCATGAGTTCCTATATGTCAATCTTAATTACTAATATTAAATATAAGATTACATATTGCACTCACACAATAATATATATGTACAAGTTATGAAATGACTAAGAAGGGGGAAAGAAGCTTCTGAATTCTGAAGCTATCAGGAAGATGGAGCCAGAGTGCTGATACAGGCAAAGAAAGAGTTTTCAGAGGACCAGATGGGAAGTCTTAGGAACAACAGGTACGCAGTGTTCAGAAACAAAGATTCCAGATGCAGATTTAGGTGAAAGGAGAGTCAAGGGTGAGTTTGACACCCCCTGAGGGTCGTGGGCAGAAGAAAGTAAGCTAGAACTAGAGGTGAGAGATAAGGACAATCCTTTGCTGGGGCAGATTTCATTCCTGAGGTGCTCAGTAGAGGGCGTTCCATCTGGTGTTATTTAAAAGTTCATGTGTCTGTTTCTGATATGACTTGATATGTTATTCTAGTTTCCTTTCTACTTCTATGAGAAAAACCACTCTGACTAAAAGCAACTTGGGGAGAAAATGGTTTATTTGACTTACACTTCCAGGTCGTAATCCATCACCGAGGAAAATCAAGGCAAGAATTACAGAGGAAGAGAATGCTCCTTCCTGGCTCACAGGCTCATGCTTAATTAGCCTTTTGTGTATAGTCCAGTACCAACTGCCTAGGGAATGGTGCCACCCACACTGTGGCTGGGCCCTCCTGTATCAATTAGTAATCAAACTCCATAGGCCAATCCGATCTAGGCAATTCATCCAGCAAGGCTTTCCTCAGATGACTCTAGGCTGTGTCAAGCTGACAAAGTAAGCTCAGACATACATTTTCAGGTGTCATTATTTATTGGCATAAATAAGTTATTTATGAGCTTGTGACTCCTGGTGTACCTGCAGAGGGTGACCGTTTACATGAATCAATGCAATGTCCTGTCATTCTTTCTAATCTTCAAAATGGAATGTCTCAAGTCTAGGCTTTTGCTTTGTAAATGGATTAATTCAAATGTAGGCTGAATTCCATACAATATAGAGTAACCCAGATCAGCAGCCTGCTCTCACTGCCTTCCTGTGCTTTGCCCTTAAACCTATTATCCAAATTGTCGAAAATGAAAGATGTAGACTGAGAAACGGCAGTCCTTGAAAACTAGACCTTAGAGTAGAGATGTTTGGTTTGAAATAACTCTGAGAAACAGAGCAGGGGTGGGTGGAGTGGGGATTGAGGAAGAAGGCTAGAAAGAGAGAGAGAGAGAGAGAGAGAGAGAGAGAGAGAGAAAGAGAGAGAGAGAATATATATTGGGGATCTGATTCCTTGAGCCTGCTTCCAGTTTCTAGATATGAAGTCATCTTGATCAACAAAAGCACCCATTTTCATACAAAATGCAATCACAGTATTATAAATTCATACACACAGCCTTCTGGTTACATTTGCATAACTCAAGAATCACCTTGAAGGTGTGCATATACAAAATAAGTGTCTTTCAAAATGGGCTCCACAGACAGACAGCATAAACCACTGTCCATAAAAATAAAAATAATAAAACCTTTGGATTCGCAGTACTCTTACAGTAGCGTCATCCAAATCAAATAAACCCAGTGGAGGGGTTTCCACTGCTGCCTTTGAATCACAAATTATACTTCTTTTCCCACACACTGAACTGAGATTTTCCCCTGTGCAGTCCTGGAGACAACTCTAAGTGTCAGCTTCAATATTAGAATTTAATTCTACATTTCCTTCAGCGAATCACTAATTCTGAGCTTCAGCATGTCTAAATGCTCTGCGGTCGGGTGGATTTTAGTGGTCTTTGGGAGATTACTTCAAATGCAAAAGTCTCTCCATACACGACCAGAAATATTTTGAAAGGAAAGCGAAACTCCCTGCTGCTTTATAATTTGGCCTTCAAGAACTTAAAATTACTCAAAAACGTATTTTGCTATCAAAATGGTGCCAGGTCCCACGCATGGGAGATAGGTTGCTCTTACTTTTCACACCATGTATCATCAGACAAGTATTTATTGGGTTCTTGAGTCACACATAGCAATGCACAAAGACAGTTGGAGAAAACAGAGAAAAGGAGACAGCTCCTTGCCCTCAGGGGACTTACAGAGTAAATTGGAACTTCTACTCCCCTTCCTCCACCTCCTCCACCTCCTCCTCCTCCTCCTCCTCTTCCTCCTCCTCCTTCTGCTCCTCCTCTTTTTCTTACTTATTATTTTGCTACCCTGGGCATCCAGTTCGCCAAATAATAGAAGAATGTCATAGACCAACTCATGTCAGCTCAGAAGAATGACTTCAGTCACCCTTCCCTGGGATTTACTATGGCTATGCAACTTTTACTGTGAAGCATTTGAGTGCACTGGGCTCACAGGCACTCAGTAGGAATAATACATGTAGGAAGGCTCATGAATGAAGTTGAAATCAGTGGATTAGAGTTAAGGAAAGGGAGATGGCTCAGTAGCAGCAGGTTAGATCTGAAGGGAGGTCATGGGCAGAGAGTGGTGGGTGTGAGAAGGGAGGAAGGAACACTGATTCCAAGAGAGGTAGGTAATAGATGCAAAGCACGAAGACCCAAGAAGCCAGGTGCATGCAATGGCTGCTCTGGCAAGTGGGCTACCACTCTCTTTGCTTTGGCAGAGACAAGCCTGTGCAGAGATGGACTCATACTGAACTCTCAAACGTAGGAAACAGAAAGTGTTTTGTCCCCTTCTGAGAGTGTCCCATTTTCCACTCAGGCCCAATTTGCGTGCCACAGCCCTGACTCTGAGACCTTCCTTCAATGGGCGCTTATGTTCTCGCCAGGAAGGGCAGCCCTTGCTAAATGTTATGGTTTGGAATGGTCCTGCACAAGGATGGAAAACCGAGTTAATTCAATTAAGGCCTGGGGTCCTGGGCTTTGAACCAGCCACAGGCTTGATTTTATGAGAGGATGAAAGTTAATTATTTGCCCAGTTTGAATGAAGTCGACTTTGAAAACCCCTCTCCAAAAGAGTAATTTCCACTTCAGCTTTCCTGTGGAAAATCAAGGAAGGTTGAACCTGGGTCAGAAAAGAACCTCAGGATCTGGGTCAGTTGTGGAGGTCTGGTAGCCGTCTTCATCTGTCTCCCTACCACACGTGAAGGGCTAGGTGTCACCCGGAAGGTGATCAAAGCTGTGTTTATCTGCATGGCTACTTGGAAAAGTGGGAAAGAAAATATAAGATGGATTCCGTGAGTCATGTTTTGGGGTGCCTTTGAGATACTGTCTTCATCATTCATTTGATAGGATTTTCACTTTCCACCAACAGTTTCATTGCTGCTATCATACTATTATGAAAGTTTTATACTATTATATAGTATATATAATAGTGTAGTTCCTCAGGCCTCTGTTTGCTTTTCTGTAGAGTTGAAAGGGAGTGAAGTCGGGGAGGGGAAGCTCTCTCCAAGTGACTCTGAAACTCTGAAACTCGAAGTGTATGTGTACTACATGGTTTGGGAAAAGTCACGGGGAACTCGAGGTTAGGCTTAAAGGAGAGCTCTTCACCCTCGGCTGCACATTCTAGTGAATCAAGGCATATACTATTTCATACTATTTTAAAGTTGTTTAAATTTAATATTTTATCACTAAAATCTATGCACATACATGTGTGTCTGTAAATAGAATTGCAAGAGGAGAATTGTGGGAAGTAGGAAGAACGTAAAGTCATTCCTAAGTCTGTCAGCTGCTAACAGGTTAATGGTTTTAGATAATACACATCCAGGATGGTTTCAAGTATTTGTCCATTGACATAAAGAATATCTGTACACGTAAAAACACACAAGTTCACGTTTAAAGTATTTTTCCTTCTGCCATTGTTCGATTTTCATAGTAATCTATCATAGCCTTGTTTCCTTGCAAATTAGTTGGGGTAGTCTAAGAATGCAGATGCATGGTTTCTGGGAGAAACTTGGATCTTAACAGAGAAAAATTTCCAACACTACTAAGTCCCAGTAAAAATGCAAAGCATGGGGAGCTCTGAGCTTTGTGCCAAGCGTTCGGTACCTAACCACAGCAAGTGCAGGGGAAATGTGAGCTGTTGTTTCAGGGTTTGTGACTCCAGATCTGTGATGTCTTTTTTAAAAAGAGAAAAAGAGTACATAGTATTTATGAATGCAACACAATTTATTTTATCGCTAGAACCTTCCTGATGGACATTAACACATAATTTGGATCTCTCTCTTATAAATGGTTCTACAACACATATTGTATATATACAACTTCTGCAACCTTTGCAGTGAATATAAAGAATCTAGAATGACATATTCTCTGAATGTAAGAAATACCTTATAAAAAGTTATTTTAACCTAAGTCAAATTTTACTTGTGCAATCTCTAAGAATATGTTTAAAATGCTATGATGGGATTGAAATTAAACATTTTGAAACTAATATTCAACTGGGAAGAAGAACTAAGAGCAAGAACTGAGTTCTTGCTCAGTTAGAAGCCAGCCTTAACCTAGAGCAGATGGCAAACTCCTCAGGCATCAGTTTGCTTTTGTGTAGAATTGAAGTCAAAGTCGGGGGGGGTGGGAGGCTCTCCAAGTGACTCTGGAACTCACAGTGTATGTGTAAAAAGTGTATGTGTAGAAAAGTCATGAGGAACATGAGGCTAGGCCTAAAGGAGAGTTCTTCAGCTCTTGGCTACACATTCTAGCGACTCAAGGCAGCATGAAACGTGAAATGCGGCTTGTTTGCGTTTCCTCGTGCCAAACTCAGGATGATTGGAATGAGAACCTATTACAAAACGTCTGAGTGACAGACACTTGCCGACATCCAAAGTGTCCGGAAACAGCGACAGAAGAAATCATTGAATCTTACCATGTACAAGAAAGATTTCAAAGACCTATAGGGGATATCACAAGCTACGATGTGGTTTCTTACTTTAGAATTGCTGAAATGGGATGAGAGGAAAAGCATGTTCAGTAAAAGATCTTTGAAAGTAAAGAGGTGGATTATTTATGAAGTTACAGCATTCCTTGTTTCGAAAGGACTTAATGGCAGCTTAGAAAATTGTATATAGGAACTAGAGAGATGTCTCAATAGTTAAGAGCACTGGCTGTTCTTGCAGAGGACCCAGGTTTGATTTCCAGCATCCACATGGCAGTTCAACTGTCTGTAACTCCAGTTCCAGGGAATCCAACACCCTCTTTTGACCTCCACAGCTACTGCATGATATGGTGCAATTACATACACGCCAGCAATATACTCCTCCACATAAAGAATAAATTAAAAAATATTAAAAGAAAATTGTATATAATACAAGATAACGCATTGAAATAAGTTAGAAAAACAACACTAAGGAGATGGCTGATACAGTTGCAAGCTTAAAGCTAGAATGAGGTTGGTGTATCAAAAGCATGTAATGAAATACTTCACATCCTCACAAATTCCATCAGTCAATGCAAAGAGGAAGGGCAGGATTAAGAGAGACAGACACCCTCACAAAGGGTGGCAGTCAACATTTGAGGGACTTTATGTATGGATTAACTCATTTAACTTCATGATCAACTGTGAAGTAGGTATTATTATTAAATATTAATAATATAAATATTATTATTATTATTAAACCTAAACCCAGCACAGGCACAGAACAGGCACAGCTGACCACTAGTCAAGTAAGTTGCTTACTTAGCTAGAAAGCTATAGAGCTAATGTTCCAGTAAGCAATTTCCCCAGGCTCTAGCGTCTGTCTCCATAATAAGGTCACTAAGCCCTTCTCATTTACCTCCAGGTACTATGACAAAGGGAGCAAGGTTTAAATGAGCTTTAAAATGCTTTATCCTTTTATAAATACTTTCATAAACACCAGTCTCTCTGAAAGCAAATGTTTATACTCAGAAAAATCAATTTGTTCTTTTTAAAAATAAATAAGGCAGGATAAAATTTGAGCCCATTTAGCAAGACCTAGGAGAGGAGGTTAATTGTGATCGAGTTGGTTGAGGGGGTGGGGGATGAGGGGGTGTTCCTGGGGGATCAGCTCTCAAGGAGAATGGACCGGGGAGTATCTCAGCAAATAGAGTGTGCTGAAAACTTTAAACTGAGCCACAGTTGTATGCAAATTCAGCTTGAATTGCACAAGCTTGAAAATGCTGACCATCTTGAATGAGCAGACCCACACATTTTCTTTGCATGTATTTCATATATTTTTGTATGTCTGCAAAGACGGGAATTCCTTTCGGGAAAATGGCAGGCACCGTGCCTTTGTGTTATCTGCTGGTCTTCCCACTGGGCCACATCCATATCTTTAGGTGAGACTGACTGGAGAGAGAGCTAAAGGGAGAGGGAGAGCAACAGAGAGACAGACAGACAGACAGACAGAGACAGAGAGACACACACAGAGAAGCTAGGCTTCAGGGCCTTCATCCTGGTAACTTCTGCCCTGACCACAAACTGCAAAGCCTGTGAACCCCTCTCTCATTAACAGCCTGGTGACAGATAGAAGGAAGGTCACCCATCTGCTAACACTGGAACTTCCTTGTCTCCTGAGAACAGCAGGCAGACAAGAAAGGCCCTGCAAGCAGATATTTTTCAGAACATTCATTCCCTTCAAAATCAGATCAGTGGAAGTTGGAGAACATTCTCTGGGAAATGTGGTCAGCCTTTAAGGAGAGGGCTCTAAATGCAGTCATTGATGCCATGATTAAGGGGAATAATTATCTCTTCCCTTTATTTTGCCACAGAGAATTGCTAGAGGCCAAGAGCCGATTAGTGCAGGCTAACAAATCCTGCCTCCCCTCCCCCAGCCCTGCCCCCAATGGCTCCCGAATGAACAAAATATTTTTCAGCTGAACTAATTCATGAAGCCATAAAACTAGCAGGCCTGCTTGCCATTCACCATTTGGGATTTGAAAACTCAAGAATAGATTAGACGGTGTCTTGGCTTTATATACTGTTACTAAGTTAAATGAGCAACCCCATGAGTGAATTAATCGCCTCGGTGTGGCTAAAATCATGCAAGAAGCGAGGTGAGATTTTGAAAAATGTTTAGGCAGATTTGGACTGACTAGGAATTGCTAATGGTTTTTGTAGCTAATACTTTCAAGTTTCTCCTTCCAAAGTAAATACACATGGACACCATGCGCACACACACACACACACACACACGAATGCACACACCCCTCCCTGAACCACGGCATGAGTGTCAGTTGTATAGGACTGATCTTGCTCAAGAAACACAAAGATTGAAATGGGGATGATGTTTTATTTCTATCAAGCTTGGAGGTGTGCTTTGTGATCATCCATTGTTCAATCTCTCCTAAGGTCTTGGACCAGAGTCTTCAAGAAGTGGCCGAGGAAGCAAGAACCAAGACATCAATGTGATGAAATGACACTAATTTCCATGACGATGGTCAGAACATTTTAGAATCTAGAACACTAAGAAGAGACATTGAGAGCCTGAATTCTAAAGGTTTCTGAAGAGTCTAAGCAAGAGGCGGGAGAGAGAGAACTGAGGCACAGGCGGGGACACATCTAATCATACCGTCTACTCAAAAGACACTTTCCTTCCAGAAATTCATCCCTGTGTATCTGACAAGAGCATACAACTTTGCAGAGTGCTGCACGATTGATTTGTATCTGCATACCTCACGAAGCAAGCATATCAAGCTGACTCCAGCATTTATTACGTCCTGCACATCACTGTGCTACTTTCAAGGTATAGCACAGCTTTACTAACTCCAGCTACCCTGTGTAAGACAGATCTCCACAGCTCATCTGTCTGGTCTAAGTGAATTTTTGTGCCTCAATTCCTCCCCCATCCAATCATAGCCCACCTTTTTCATTGATTTCTCCATTTTTCTTTGAGAATTTCATACATATACCCATATTTCATCATAACCAATCTCACTGTCCCCCTCCAGCTCTTTTTAGGAGCCCAGCACTTCCCCCCCCCCAATTTCATGTCTTTTTTATAATAACCCACCAAGTCTAATTATACACTGTGGCACAGGCAACCTACCAGTGGCTACATCCCAAAGAAAAGTGACTCTTCTGACCTCAGAAGCCATCACAGATTTTATGGGACTGGGGAGATGGTTCATTGGTTAAAAGCACTGATAGTTCTTACAGAGGACCCAGGTTCGAATCCCAGGACCCACAAGGTGGCTGACAACATGGGTACACTTCATACATGCAAGCATAACTCTCATACACTTAAAAATAGAAATAAATTAATCAAAATTTTTTTCAGATTTTATTTATTTTTATTTTATATATATGAGTATCTTACTTGCATGTATACAAGTGCACCATATGCATACCTGGATCCCAAAGAGGCCAGAAGGCATCGTATCCCCTGGAACTGGAGTTATGGCCAGTTGTTAGCCACCATGTGGGTTCTGGGAACCAAACCCAGGCCCACTGCAAGGGCAGCTAGTGCTCTTAACCACAGAGTTATCTCTCCCCTCTCCCATACTGGAACACTTTAAAGATTTGTTTGTCTTTTATTTATGTATCTGTGTGACTATATACCACATGTGTTGGTACTCTCAGAGGCCAGAAGAGAATATCAGATCCCCTAGGGCTGGAGTTAACAGGTGGTTGTGAATTTATGAGCGCCTGGGAACTGAACTCTGGTCCTCTAGATGAGCAGCAAGTACTCTTAACCACTGAGCCATCTCTGCTGCCCCACACCATGATGGAATTTTAACCAGCTTGATGTGGTGTGGGTCTTGTGCAGGTAACAACAGCTTCTGTGAGTTCATGGCTAAACCAGATGTGCAATGGTCTGAGGACAGTATTTCAAAGCACTCCTCCCTGTCCTCAGCTTCCTCATTCTTTCCTCCTCTTCTCCTACAATGGTCCCTACACGGTGAGATAGAGGACACTAATGTGGATGTCCCACTTGCGGCTGAATTCCCACAGTCACTCAATCTCAGCATGATCATTTATGGGGAAAATGCATCAGTTCAGCAAAGGTGGCCTTGTGGTCATAGTGATGGGACCAGCGGCCCTGAATTCAGCTAGCTCCATGCTTTCAGGAAAAGACTGAAATGCCCCGAACTGTGCGGGTCATAGTCCTGGAGGTCACCAGGGCAAAGAAATGAAGAAAGGCAAAAGGGAGCAAGAGCAGTTGACAGGTCTGGGAAATGGAGGGGAACGAGCCACATTAGATGTTGAGAGCCTCAAACACAGCAACAGGTGGAGAAGATGTTGATTTTATTTAGCATTAATTACAGGAAAGGGTCTATAAAATGTGGTCAAAATTATTAAACCTCCAGTGTTAGGCCAACATTATGCCATCTCATGTTCCAAAGCAGGTGTATTATTCCTGGTCCCTGGGATTAAAGTAAATCATTGCTTTTCCATGGATTCCGAATATTGCATTTCATTATTTTTTACTGCCCTGTTTCTGGAGGTTTTGTGGCTTAATAGACACTGCTATGTGTAAACCTTCACAAGCTCCGTGTCAGCAGAGAGAATGCCAGAGCAAGGAAGCCCCCTTCACATCCCCTCTCCACACTTAAATTCCTAGGGGAACTGACTTGACATTCTGTTCTAGAGGAGTCTCTGGAGTTAAATAGGCTTTCAGTGACAACCACAGATAAATCTTTCTCCTTCTACTGATTTGGGGTGCCTGCCTAAGTTCTAAAAGATTCTCCTCTAGCTACCCACTTATCTTAATAGGAAAGCCCACACTTGCTTCTTGGATGTCCAGAACTTTGTTCTAATAGCCATGAAATAATTAAGTCCTTTAACCAAAGAAGAGTTGTGTTCACACAAACAAAGCTAGAGGAATCCAAGCATACTTATTTAAAATCAATTTAAAAATCAAGATTCAGATTAAAAGATCCAGGTAGGCTCTGCAGTTAAGAGGGGGTGCTTCTTTTCCAAAGGACCTGATCAACTTCTAGAACCCATGTCAGGTAGCTCATGACTGCCTGTGACTTCAGCTCCAAAGGATTTGATGATCTCTCTGGTCCTCATGGGTCCCTGCCTGTGCACAGGACTCCAACATATGCATATATGCACATGCCCACATACAGACATATAATTAAAAATAATAAAAATAGCCAGGTGTGGTGGCTATTTCTAGCACTCGGGAGGCAGAGGCAGGCAGATCTCCATGATTTCAAGGCCAGCCTGGTCTACACAGCAAGTTCCAGGCCAGCTAGGGTTATTGGGAGACCCTGTCTCAAATACACCAATAATAATAATAATAATAATAATAATAATTAATTTTTAAATCAAGGTAGCATTTTGCACTAAGCTCACATCAGCACCTACTAAACTGTTCATGAAAACCTAGATGATCCTTGAGATAAGCTGAGGAAAATAAGGGCCTAAAACACTTCTAGTCTTGAGACCGAGCATGTCACTGATCCCAGCCAGCTACCCACCCAGAACATAATCTCATTCCAGCCAGAAGCTGAGCAGTCCTTCCTGATGCGCCTGGATTACGGTGCTGACCCAGATACTCTAGAGTCCTTCCTCACTCTCGCTCTGCTTCTGTACATTCTTGCCTTAAAGTCCACCCCACCCCCCTAAAAAGGTTAGGAAGTCAGGGAGTGAGCCAGAATTGCTTTTTTCATTCCCAGAATGCAAAGTGGAAAGCAGAGAAAAACACAGTTGAGCCCCATTACCCCAATTCTGAGTACCACCTTTGTGGATTTAACTACTGCTCAAAAATATTTGAAAAGAAAATTTGCATCTATATTAAACATGTAGAGTTTTTTCTTTTCGGTATTCCCTAAAATAACACAGAATAACAGCAATTTGCATAGCATTTACATTGAGTTAGCTGTTACACATGAACTGACTTGAATGCTACAGGAGGATGTCCATGGCTTATGTGCAGATAACATACCAGTTGCCATTAGGAACTTGAGTATCCATAGGTTTGAGTGTTTCTGGGCCTGGGGGCGTCCCACAGTTACCAAGGGATGATTTGAAATGAGAGCAACACCCTAGGGACAACCAAGCCTTAACCTAAAGTGACACTGAGACTAGGCGTGTGCAAGATGAAGTTTCGTTTTCTCTGTATGAGAGTTCCCTGGCCTTTATGTAATACTATTGGCATGTGCGACCAGACATTCTTTGTTGTGGGAACTGCCCTGTGACAAGAAGAATGCTGTAGGGGCATTATTCCTGGTCTTCATATGCTAGTAACAGTCCAGTCCCTGTTTCCCATTGTAGCAACCCAAGATGTTCTTAGACTTTGCCAGGTGCCCCCAGGAAGCGAAACAGCCCCCAGCTAAGATGCCCTGTTTCAGGGGTTAGGGATGCCACAGACGATATATGGGCAGAAACGCTAAGCTTTGCTACTTAACAGTTGGTTACTATTAACAGTGCCTATTTTACCTCTAAAAGAAAAGTAAAGTAAGCTAGGCATTTATGCAAGATATTTTCCAAGTCTTTCATTCCATGTCAAATAATTCATGTGCATTTTAAAACTAACCTGGGCTATTTAGAGTGGTGTTTTTGTTTTTTTCCAAAGATTTGAGCCTATATTACCTATAATAATAGTTATGAAAATAGATACAATAAGAATTCAATAAACAAATGTTTTACAAAAGCTTTTTCTGAAAATTAGTTTGCGAGTGACCTGTATGCAAATATTTTCTTGTTATAACTTATAACAGTATTGAGTGATATGAGATCTATAGAAAGCAGAGGAGAGAGGCACACAGGCTAGACACATGGATATCTTGCTTTATGAACAGAAAGCTATCAGCCTAACCTGGTGATGAAGGCCTGTGGTCCCAGCTACTGAAGAGGCCGAGGCAGGAGGCCCACAAGTTCATGATCAGATTGGGTTATCCAGTGAATTCAAGGTCAGTCTGAGGAACTCAAATTAAAAAGGGAAAAAGAGATTTGGAGATGTCTCACAGTTGTCAAGTGCTTGCCTAGGGTGTGGGAGGCCCTAGGTTTAATCTTAGTACTGTAGAAAATAAACAGTCTACACTTAGATATTACATGTAAAATATAATATATAGAGAAATGTATAGATATGTGAAGCTATGAAAGAGCATGAAAGCACCCTGAACCTTGTTAAAGATTTCATAGTATTTTATGTAGCACCTCTCTCCCTCCCTCTGTCATATTAACTGATGTTTTACACTTTAAGATCTAAGACCACATAAAGTGATGAGAACTTTATGACCAGGCCACCGAATACTTTAGCACCACCTAATCTGCACTGAGAAAATCTTATGCTGTTAGAATTTCAGAAAGTATTGGTCCAAGATTAGACCAGCTTAGAAAAGCTGAGTGGTGGAATACAGCCTTCCTATGGACCCTCTTGGCAGATGACAAGGGAGCCCTCCGAGTGGTATGGAAACTTTCCAAGCCATTCTTGCTGATGCCAAGTCCTGTCTGCCCAGTATACTGAAATATTATATTCCTAGACCCAGGGATAACTCAGCATGTCTCTGAATGGAGACTGGACTGAAGCCCATCTTTATACGACTGTATTACTTTGACAATCAAGGAGAGAGAGCTATCTGAATTACTGCATCTATGACTTTGAACAGAGGATGCTGAGTGTGAGAACTGACTTCATGCAATGTCCTCAGGCTGGAACTAAAACTCATTTGTACCCCAGAGGGCTTCTGTGCACCACAGCAGTGAGATATTTTCCATAGCAAAACCACCACCAACAGTCTTGGGGCTGGTGATAACTCAGTCAGCAAAGTACTTACCAGGCAGCTGTGAGGGCCTGAGTTCTATTCAAAGCAACCATGTAAAGAGCCAGGTACAGCAGTGCGTGCGTGCCTGTAATCCCAGCACCGGTAGGGCAGAGACAGGAAGATCTCTGGAGTCCCCTAGCCAACCAGGCTAGCTAAATCAGGGAATCCATGGTCAGGGAGAGACTGTCTAAGTAAGGCAGAAGGAAAATGAAAAAGATACCCAACATCAATCTCTGTCCAGCACATACACAGAGAGAGACACACACAGACACAAACCATGCACACACACACACACCTATTAAACACACATATACCCATTACACACACACCCATTACACACACATACACCCGTTACACACACATACAACCATTACACACACGTACAGCCATGCACACACATATAACCATGTACACACATATAACCATGTACACACACAAACATTACACACACACACAGCTATTACACACACAGAGAGCCATTACACACACATACAAACATAGATACACATGCAGTCTTTGGCACTCATTTGCTTAGGGAAGAAGGAATGCATTAGTGAGAATAAGCACCAGTCTCTCTCTCAACTGATAACCTATGCTTCTTGGGTCACTTCTAAGCCTCAGAGAAAACCAAAGAATTATTTATGAAGGCCATTCTGTCCTCCTCTGTATAGATCAGGTTAGCTTCTCTCCCCTTCTTGCCTCACAATCAAAACAAGCCTGCTTCTAGGGCCAAATCATTTGGCAAGAGAAGGAGTTCGAGTTCTTGGGACTTACAGCTTGATTCCCCATATTGAGCCCGAACCACCATCTAGGAAACTTGCAAATGTTCCCTGAGCTGTTCATAAGTAGAGCTCTCTGGTGTTTGGTCTCATTAAGTGAATCAAAGGACATCCTCAAACTCAAGTTCCAAAAGCCATCAGATCAAACAAAGTGATCCAGGAAAAGGTGTCTTGTGTTGGCAAATTCACAGGTTCTTTACGGCTTGGCTAAGTGACTGCTGTGGTCCCCTGTGGAGAATATTGCCAGAAAATCTAAACAGTTATTATCCTGTTCTGGAATCTTCTCACTCCCTGGCCAAAACAGAATAACTGGCTGAAGACCCAGGAACTTCTTCTACAGAGCTGCACAACGACAAAGCCAAACAGCTCATAAAACCGTGCTTCAGTCTGTAAAACAGTGAAAGAGACACAGCGTTCGGGGTGTTTCCTTGGTTCTCTTTATTTTATGAGCTCTCAATAAGCTTCCTGGAGCTGCTGTAAAAAAAAAAAAAAAAAAGATTTCTTTATGGTGGTTCACCAGTCAATAGCCCACACCTACCCTCTCACATATCCCCTCACTCCTGCCTCCTCCCCTCCCCTCCCTCCCTTTGTTTAGTTTACAGAAGGTTTTCCCTGCCCTGTGCTAGCTCTGTCAACTGAGGGGGTTTGGCTCAAAATATTTCTTTTCCCTCAATAAGGTGCCCTGCTGATTATACTGGCCAGCATTCAAATCAGAAGCTCATCAAGGACCCAAAGTTAGATTTTTCATTTTAAAAGATTAGTGGAGAGCAGCCCTTCATGGTTAGCCTTGCTGAGACGAATGATCTACCCAGCTCCCATTCAGGAATGAATGTAGGGCTGATTTCTCTAGCTGCTGGCCCTACTGAGACAGTCCCCAAATGCCAGCCTCCTTTCAGAATTGCTGCTGTGAGCGATGGCAATAACCTGCAATGTTTGGGAGGATCTGTGAGAAATATGTAGGCAACCCACACCTGTCACTGGGTGTCTGGAGAAGGCACACCCCCCTGTGAGAGGGTAGCCATTTAAAATCCTGTTACATATGTATATGTCTGCATTTTCAGAAGTCTCTACAATAGTAGGTTTCCACACGGCACCTCCAAAGCGCTTTAGTGTTAGCTATCCCGTCCCGTGCTCTCTCCCCTGCCCTCCCACCCCACACCCAGTTACAATGTCCTTCTTCCTCCATTTTTCCCCTTTCCCCTTTCAAAGCACCTGTGTTCTGTCCTCCTTCACCAGAAACCTACCCCTGCCATGGCCTCTTTCTACTTTCTTGTCTTCTGCAGGGACTTCAATGGAAACACATATACCTAAAGATTCAAATCTGTCATTCACATATGAGAAAGAACATGCCATGTTTGTCTTTCTGGGTCTGGGTTGCCTAACTCAGAACGATCACGTCTAGCTTCACTCGTTTCCTCACAAATTTCACAACTTCGTTTTTCTTTACGGCCGAATAATACTCCATTGTGCATACATGTCACATTGTCACTATCCATTCCTCAGGTGATGGACATCTCCATTGTGTACACTTCCTATCCACTGTGAAGATAGCATTTAATGAACATGGATAAGCAAGTATCTCCAGAGTAGGCTATAGAGTCATTTGGAAATATGCCCAGGAGTGGTCTAGCTTCTGACCCTAAAGGAATAATTCCCAGAAGATTTCACCTCAGTGATGTCAGGCACTTGTTACTCACAGCTGATTTTGCAGTCCTAGCTGACCAACATCAGTTATCACAGGAAATCACAAAAGAGTTCACTTTCAAAAATTCTTCAAAATATATCACACAAAGATCCCTGATAGAGTCTCTACACCTTTGAAGCTTCATAAGCCAGACCCCCATCGTCTACACATCTTTCTGCACTACCTTCCAAGATCCTACAGATTGGCTCACAGAAGTCTAAGCACTTTTACAGTCCACAGCTCCAGCACTTCCACAATCCTCCCAAGAACATCACTATATAGTTAAGTAGCCATTGCTAAGCTTGGTAATCTAGCAAAAATAAAAACTGAATGTGACAAATTTGCAAGTTAGGTGGAACTGGTTGTGGTGGTCCTTGAGAACCTAGTACAGAAAGGTCATGAGTTCAAGACCAGTCTGGGATATCTAGTAAGGCCTTGTCTCAAAGAACTGAGGGCTGGAGATAACTTCAATCACTTGTCTAGAATGCTCACGGCCCTGAGTTTAGGCTCCAACACTGTAAGTAAGAATAATAAACTAAGGGAAGAGAGGCTCTGATTTCATCAGGAAAAGGCATAAAAAGCAGAGGACGAGGCCAAGGAAACTGACTTCCCAACCGAGCAAGGATGGCTGTCAGGGTCTTGCTTAGGAAGAATGGGACTTCCACTCACGGGGAGGTACGAAGCCTTGAACGCAGAATACCAGAGTTTGATCAAAATGTTGGCTCTGTAACAAGAGCTGTAGAACGCTGTCTTTCAGATGTGACCTGAACACAGAGTAGCTGTTGTCACCTATAAGACCTGAGCAAGCCCGAGCTGAGGCTGGTAGGGGAGGGGTCACGAGGCCCCACCCCTCATACAGGAGCTGTTGAGAGTTAGTGGCTGCTTAGAGAGGCACAATCATGTTTCATCAGTGCTGTAGCCACTGACAAGTCGCCCATTATCCTGTAAATAATCGCTAATCAAACTCACCCAAGCAACCTTAATCAAACTCAGTGGACTATAAAAAGTAGCAGAATATTGAATCGGTTATAGACTGAGAACTGAGGATGAAGGGAGTTGTATGTATTCCTTCACATCACTTCATATTCCAGACCACCTTGTGAGCGGATCATGATGATCATATATGAGTTATAGATGAGGAATCTTTTTAGTTTCTTCAAGTGACAAGACCACGATCTCCTTTACAAGGCCAGAAAGTAATGAAGATCCCACTGTTTCCAGTGTCCTCACCCTTGGATGTGACTCCCTCCTCTCTTCTAACATGCTCAGGTGTTGATGGGCAGACATGAGGAAATGATCTCTTCAATTTCAGCACGACAGATTCTCAGGAGCTAAAACTGGAGCAGAGTTGATAGGAACTGGCTTACAGGCCCAGGAGACAGTGGTCTCGATTATTTCTACACTTGCTTCTCAGAGCAAGGTGTCTGAAGCAGAAACCATTGCTGAGAGATGCATCTTTCCCTTTAGCCATCAAGTCAATGACTTCCTGTCCCATTCAGACATTTGACAACTTCACTAACTCAATGCATGTTCTAAGTTTCTCTGTTAACATAAGAACCATACCTAGGGTGGTCTTTCCTCTGCTCTGTGTCTTTTAAAGTTTGTCTGTATGAATGGGTATGAGAGAGAAATCTCACATTTTGGACTAAAGAATAACTTAGGCAAGTTGAGAATTGAATTTTGTGTGAAAAAATAAAAGGGGGAATCCCATGTGAGAGTTGTGAAATCTAGACTGAATCAAATTCACTTGACTTAAATATCTGTTGAGATAACAATAACATTGAGAAACAATATTACCTAAAACACAATCTAGTTTGGAATTCAGAAGTCCATGGTCTAGGTACAAAGTTGGCCATCCTTAGCTCTGGGACTTCTGGCAAACAAACTGTGAAGTCTCATTCTTCTTATCAGAAAATGGTCATTTTTTTCTACTGTTAAGTGCTCTAATGTATAGCCTACATCATCCCTTCAAGGTAAGGAAATCAGGTGTATCCAAACTTTGCTTCATACATTCCAGAATAGCCCTGAATGCACCCCAATAAAAATCATACACTTTAAAATATTTCGAGTTCTTGTTGATTATTTTTTATGTTACTCCATTGTGAGGTTCTCTAGCATGAACTTGGTGTATGATGATGCTGTACTACAATGTGGACACGTTTGTGAGAAAATATTACCTGTTCACAGCTCACAGTCTCTTTCTAGGAACTGTCCTCAGTCTTCCTTGGCCCAGGCTATGTTATATACCTTTCTCAAGAACAGTTCATTTCCAAACACTAGTGTAGGCAGTATACAAAAATCAGGCCTCCTCGCCTCGTTTAGGGACATCTCTAATGATGCTGCTGTAACTCCCTTCTGTCCAGTTTTCTCCTTTTGCCCAGTTCAGCTCCTCATACTCCTTCATCCATGGTATCCACCTTCATCTGTTTTCTGGTGCTATGACAAAATACCACAGACTAAGTCATTTCTAAAGTAAGACATTTGGCTCATGGTTTTGAAAGTTGCAAAGTCCAAGAGTGTGGTGACATCTGACATCTGACAGGGGCTTTTGCACTGGATAATAACAGAAGAGAGTCACAAATGAGCATGTACAAAGCAGAGAAGAAAAAGGAACAAGATAATAAGTATTAATCCATCCATGTGGCAGGAGACATCAGAAATAATCATGTCCTAATTGTCCTACCCCTTATTAATGGAATGCAAGTGAACTTCATTGGGAGATTGGGAGGGCACATTCAGACTACAGCAATACCTTCAAGACCCTTCCCCAGCAACTCCCTGCTGTGCAGCAACTTCCACTAGAAATATTCCATCCTGGAGGGAGGCGCAGAAGACTGGGGAACTTCGCAGGTGCAATACAACTGCACACATTTGTGCTCAAAAACGGAGGACAAAACATCAAGACTGGGGCCCTGAAGACTGTCCTGGAAGTAACAGCTGAGACTGAAAAGCAGCTTACCATTTTACCAGCTGTGTGACCTCTGGAATTCAAAGAACCCAAGTCTTAGTTCTTCCTCTACCTAGTATACAATATTATCAACTGATATTAAGCAATGTAGATTATGTAAACAGCTTAGCACAGTAAGTGATCGACTCGGTAGTTCATTTCCTTGAATGGCCATCTACTTAGCCAAAAGCATAACAATAAAGTAAATGCATGTGTTGGTTGCCTGTTACATGTAACAAAACCCATCTGGGTATCGTGTTTAGCAAGCATAAGGTCTTATTAGCTCATATAACTAAAAGGATTAGGAGGGGAGATAACTTCAGGCACAGAGGGTAAACGAAGAGGAAGGGGAGGAGAGGAGAGGAGAGAGAAAAGGAAGGGAGTGGAAGGGGAGGAGAGTACAGGGGAGGAGAGGTGAGAGGAGGAGACAGGCATTACAAGTTGAAAGCAGATTTCCACATCAGGGAGCTCATGTTGGCACTTAAACTTGGAACAGCCTGTCCAGGGGGAGGGAATGGATCTTCTTCTGTGGCTCAGAGTCACTTACCTGGTTCCCAGTCAGGGCTTTGTGGGAGACTCTACAGTCCCACTATATTTTTATGAAAACTAAACCTATGATCTAAATGTTAGGAATAAAAGACAAAGTTGAGGGGCTAGAGAGCTGTCTCAGTGATTAAGAGCACTGACTGCTCTTGCAGAGGACCAGGGTTTGATTCCCAGCATCTACATGGTGGCTAGCAACTGTCCAACTGTCTGTAACTCCAGTTCCTGAGGAACCTGACACCCTCTTCTGACCTCCGTTGGCATTGCAGGACATGGGTGCACTTACATACATGCAGGCAAAATACTCATACACATAAAGTAAAAATAACAAACTACTTTTTAAAAGATGAACTTGAGAAAGTTATTTGCTATAGAAACAAATCAAAGCCAAATTATCATTATCAATTACATTATCAATAACAGAAAATTCAGATTCACTTAGTTTAACACAGAAGAAGAAACGTATTTAGTCTTTCAGCTAGAAATAGAGACAGGACGGGCTTCCTGGTAATAAATAAGGACTCAAATTTTTTAAAAGTTGATTTACTGTTCCACACTCAGCATCTAAGACTAGTGCTCTGAAGATAAATGTGGTAGGCTTTGTGCAGCATCTGGAATGAAAAAAAAAAAAAAAGCCCTTTTCAACTCATAAAATGCAAGTCCTTTCTTTTGGCCTCATGACTTAAGTAAGGCAAGCCATGTGAGGCTTCAACAAAGCCACATACTTCAACAAAATGTTCATTCTTGTTATATGAAAATCCAAAGTTTTAAAAAAATTATTCATTTTTGAATATGTATGAGTATATTTCCTACATATATGTAAATGCTCCCATGTTGAGGTCAAAAGAGGACACTGGATCCCCTAGAACTGGAGTTACAGACAGTTGTTAGCTGCCATGTGGAGGTTGGGAATTGAACCCTGCTCCTCTGCAAAAGCAGACAGTGCTTTTAACCACTGAGCCATCTCTGTAGCCCTGAAAATCCAACTTTAACTGGTCACTCTGTATTCTACCTGTCAACTCTCCTGATTGACTTAGACTGATCTAACTCTTTCTCGAGGGAGATAAGGAAGCCACAGGAACAAAAACTAGAGTGTATGCCCGTCGCCCTTTTAGAAAGGAAGAAGGTGACCTACAGGCACATGTTAGCCATACCTGATGCCAGTTAAAGAATTAGAAGTGGGAATTGAATGATGGCCTGTTTACTCACCAGATGATCTCAAGCCTCGCTTCCTGGACAGGTAAACACATTGTAATCCAATCCACTTGCACAAATATTTGTTTAGTTTTGTTTTTATTTTAATCAACCAGGTATGGTTGAAGATTCTGGAGGATATTTGAGTCTCTGCCTCTGAGGTGCTCCCAACACAATAAGGAACATTAAACAAGTTAGAGCACAGAGACAGCCATGAGATGGACTCACAGAACCAGAGGCTCCAGGATGAGGTTCTCATTTTAGTGACATCTGCTCATTTGTCCAATTATTGACTGTATAGATTACTTTTCTGTTGCTGCCATAAAATACCAAAAGCAACTTCTGGAAAAAAAAGTTTATTTTGGCTTCTGGTTCCAGGAGGAGAGTCTGTAGTAGCAAGGAAAGCATGGCCACAGGTCAGGAAAGCTGACCTCAAGTTTCATCACAGTGCCAACCCCCCATGACGCACTTCCTCCAGCAAGGCGCCATGTCCTAAAATCTCCATAACTTGCCTAATACAGCACCACCGACTAGAGATGAAGTGTTCAGATACATGAGCCTGTGAAGGAGATTTTTCATTCAAACCGGCTTACTGACTTGCCTATGCTCACACATACTGAATCAGCGAGACAGCACTAGACTCGTGTATGTGTGGATACACAAGCCGCAGACCACGGCAAACATGCCCACTGCGTAGCTCTGTGGAGTAGCCAACACAGACATGCCTCCACAACAGCTCTAGTACCAGTTTAGGGTCTCCATTCTTCATCCCATTTTCTACAATAGTAAACAACTCAGGAAATTTTCAAGAACTTCAGAGTAGACCCCTTAATTTGCATGAAAGTGGCATTTCTGAACTAATTGTCGGTCCTTACAACCAAGAGTCACACTCATGCGCAAAGTAGCAGAAGCTTCTAGGCTCAGCTAATCATTAGCAGCTTTCATGTGTTCAATAAAATATTTGTAGGGCAGCATGGGACTCCAGGCATTTTGGTTTCTTTTTACTGTGAAACACTGACCACAACAACATTGTAGAATAAACAGCATCATCCACCCCATGTGCTCCAAGGCCTCTCGGGTTGTAACCACAAGAATGCTCTCAGCCGTTTCCAAGCTGAGTGTCAATAGGTGGTTCTAGCTGAGCTGAAATCCATCAGTCTAGAAGATCTAATAATATCCAGCTATTGAGAGACGAGGGTGGGGCACTGCAGAAACGAAGTATGGGAGCCTTGGCTATTATTAGAATGGAGACTATAAGAAGCAAAAATTAAGGATGAAAAAAGATGTGCCAACTCAGACTAGCATGACCTTTGTAAATACATCAAATCGAAATTCCATAGACACTCTCACTTCACACCGTCCCAAGCTCTACAACACTAAACATATCCACAGTCAGATCAACCCTGTGGTTGTTTCATGAGAAATGTCCCCCACAAGCTCATGTATTTGGAGACTTGGTCCCCAACTGGCGATGCTCTTGTGAGGGGTGAAGGGTGTCTGTGGCCTTGCTGGAGGAACAAAGTCACTGAGGCAGGTTTGGGTTTGATTGTTCATATCCTGGCCCCACCTCCAGGCTGCTCTCCCTGCTTCATGTGTGTGGTTGATATGCGTTCTCGGTTTTCCACCTTGGACCACCATGCCTGCCACTTAGCTACCACGATGGATTCTTATCCTTCTGGATCCTGAGGCCAAAATTAACTCTCTTGTATAAGTTGCCTTGGCCATGGTGTTGTATCACAGCAGCAGGGTTGATTTTTCTAGAGCATTTTTGTTTGAAATGCCATTGAACATAAATATAGACTATGTGTTTTCATTAATGTGTATATTCATTTCAGAGCTATTATCTCTAATTACACATAGTCTACAAAGTTTCGTAATACACAGAAAGGAGGCAGAGACCTAGGAGAAGCAGGCAGTTTTCCAAAGTTCTCATTACAAGCAAATGGTCAGCCAAGAACCAAAATTCAGCTTCTGTAAGTCTTATAACTTCCATAACTCTATTTCCAGCTATTTTCTTTCTCTAGAGGGAGTGTACAAACTGGACTAGCACCTCCTCTGGAGAGTCAAGCATTTCAGCCTGGAATTTTGAACAAAGAGAGCTCTACCGAGAGAGATGATACCCCATTTCTTCAAGTGTTAGAAAGCACTGGCTTGTTATCTCTCCTAGCTTAAGGAACGGTCATTGTTGGTGAATCCTCATGAAGATAGCACTCATGCATATTCTTGGGATGAGCCCATGGGGAAAAAGGAGAGAAATCTGACTTTGGCATGTATTTTTATAATCATTATGATTCATCCAGTCCTAGATTCTCACGACAGAACACTGGTGTTGCTGTTAAATACATACAGATGTGGATGTTATGCATAATTGTATCTGGAAGAAGGTCTTACCAGGTAGCCACCCTGACCAACTCATAAATAATCCATATTAGTAGCCTAAGAGAGGTCATGGACCAGAGGGCTGGTCTGACATTCTGTAAGACTGGCCTGTATGCTTTAAACAGATGCTCTTTAATTAGCCAGTGGATTGTCCCAGCATAGGCAGCTTGGGTAGGAATGGTTATTTGACTACCCACCTTATGCCTGGTTCCTGGAACTTTTGGCTTATTGTCAGATGTGTCACAATGGTACCTGCCGATGGTCTGAACTCACCCCCTTGGGCTACCATCATCACTGAAGGGACGACTGTTTGGGGGCCTCAGCAAAGACACCATGGTTCCCAGAAGATGAAGAACTTTGGGAATGCATGAGGTTTCCAGGAGGGAAAACACACAGTAAATATCGCAGGAAAGAGTTCCCCAACGGAATATTTGGTTTTAAGACCTGCAGTTGCTGTTTATTCCTTTTGAACTCAACACAATCTGAACTCTTTAAACAGTAGGAAGAGACATGAGCTAGAGAGTGAAACGTTAGACTTCTTACTGTGTGAGTTAAATGGCAAAGGAAAATGTCATAGGTCACCATAAAGAGCCACGCTGCTGAAGGATCTCAAGTTCCCTTGCCCAGATGGGAAACATTCAGGTTGCCGTTTCACATATATAAAGAGAAAATTATTTACTGTCTCCAAAAAAGAATTCAGGAGCCAGCAGAAACATACCTTCTATTTCCTTCTGACCTTGAGCTAAGGACCTTTGAGAACTAGACCCATTATGTGTACCCAAAGCTAGGTTAGTGGTAAGGATGGACCACAGCTCAACCCTGCTATCTGCAGTATAATTATGGAATGATTTATGAGTCATTGAATATTTAGCCAATTTTCTGCTGGGTTTTCCCAGTGATGAGCTAGGAGTTGGTGATTCAGTGTTTGATGATCTGGAGATCAGACTCAATCAGTTTGGCATGCTAATTTTCTTTCATGTCCTCGGAACTTCAAGTAGCTGTCTTCCTTCATTATCTGACCCCATCTACACCTTCCTTTCATAGGCTCAGATTAATTCTGATGAACTTTCTAAGAATTAAGAAATGGGGAGAGGAGGCTAGGCTGTTAGCTTAGTTGGTAAAGTGATTGTCATCCAAGAATAAAGTCCAGAGTTCAACCACCAGAACACATGTCAGAAAGTCAGAAGTGTTGACAGATGCTTGTATCCCAACAGAGACAGATGGATTCCTGGGATTCACTGGCCAGTCAACCTGGACTAACCAGCAACTCAAAATCAGTGAAAGACTATCTCAAAAATCAAGGTGGATGGCACTTAACAAGTAACATTTAAAATTAGCCTCTGGCCACATGCATGCATGCACATGGAAACATGCAGGTGTGCATGTGTAAGAAATTGCATGAACTTCTCCTTTGCAAAAAAATAAATCTTAAAAGACCAGAAAATATATTCACACGTAGGACTTAAAGCCTTCTCCATCACCTGTACAGGAAACAAGCCCTTCCTTTCATCTTTAAGCACACTACTATAGACAGATCTCCTAGTTTCTTAAACAAGATGGTCTGGAAGAAGAAGCAAGTGGAAGCTCACAGCTTCCTAATTACTGGGAGATTTATAAAACTCAGGAGACAATTGAAAAGTGATTAAATAAGAAGATGACTCTGGAGGCTGAAGTGATGGCTCAGTGGTTAAGAGTATTAGTTGCTCTTGCAGAAGACCCAGGTTCGAATCCCAGCACCCACATGTGGCTGACAACCATCTGTAACTCCTGTTCCAGGGGATCCAAGGCCTATTCTGTCCTCTGCAGCACCACATGACACAGATGCATTTATATACATTCAGTCATAACACTCATACATACAAAATAAAAATAAACAAATTGTTAAAAGTTGCTTTAAACAGATCAATCTTACCAATAGCGAAAACTACTAAAGTTTTCTAGATACTTTTGTGGACTAACTATGCTAAAGCAAATATATATAATCAGAAACAGTCCAGACCAGTAAAGATGGTAATGATTCAACGATGAATGTCATGTGGTAAAGTTGAGAGCTTAATCAACTCAGAAGTTACAAGAGAAAGAATATTCTTGATTGGTGACATTTTTCTTCCTTGTTGGAATAAATTAGAAAACTATTTAGAGGTTCCAGTGGGAATGCTGCCTCAGTAATTTATTAGGTTCCTAGCTAATAAATTTCACCTATATAGCAGATGAAATCCTTGAGTTTCTGAGTGTTCAAATGTAAAGTGAGAATTACAAACGTTTTGATGGTTCATTTTTTAAAATTTAAATGAGCCATATGTGTTATTTCTTCATTCATTTAACTGATATCACATTTATGTTTGACATATAAAGTCAAGTTGACACAGCCCAGAAACCTGAGAGAGGAGTCTCAACTGGGGAATTACCCAGATCAGATTAGTCTGTGCTCATGTCTTTAGGGGATTGTCTTGACTATTAATTGACATAGGGAGTGCCCAGCCCACTGTAAGTGGCACTACTTCCTAGGCACGTTGCCCTAGACTACGCAAGAAAGCCAGCTAAACATGAGTCTACACCAGCAAGCCAGCACAGCCTTCCTACATAGTTTCTGCTTCTCAAGTTCATGCTTGACTTCTCTTGGTGGTGGATTTTGATCTGGAAGCCTCAACCAGATAAATCCTTTTGTCCCTTCAGTTTCTTTTAGTCATGGCATTTGTCCCGGCAGCAGAGAGGAAAATGGAATACTTATGACTCTGTCAGTGCCGTTTTAGATGTTAGAACTGCAATAATAAACAAGGAAAAATGCAAAATATCTACTTTAAGGGAGATTTACATGCTTGTAAGGGAGCTAAAAATAAACGTATTACTAAGTAAAATCATCACACATGACACTGATAAAAAGGGACAAAGAAAAAGAAGAGAACAGCAATTGAAATGATGAGGTAGTGTCTTAAATTGTTTGGGGAGCAAAATTTCTCACCAATAAATTAAATGTCAGAATAATGTGGTGGGGACTGAAGAAACAACTCAGTCAGTAAAGTCCTTGTCACCCAAGCCTGAGGACTTGAGTTGGATCCTCAGAACCCATGTTGAAAAAGCTAGGTGTGATGGTGAGCACTTTTAGTCCCAGCGCTGAGGAGACAGAAATGGGCAGATTCCTGGGGTTCCTTGGCTATTCAACTTAGCCTAGTTGGCAAGCCTCGGGTTCCAATGAGAGACCTCATTTCAATGGATAAAAAAAGAGTGAGCAGTATGTGAGGAATGACACTAAATATTGTCCTCTGCTCCCCCACTTGCACACATGCATACATGCATACATGCCCACACACACACATGTGCACAGAGAGAGATGGAAAAAGTGAGAAAGGGAGAGAGAGAACAGCGTTATGGAATGAGAAATGGGGATGTTCCAGGCAGAGGACGTAGCAGGTGTGAGGTGTAGGTGCTTGATATGAGCAAGGACCTTCTAGGAGGAACCAGAGAGTCAGGGTCCTCGGGGTCAGATGAAGACTACAGAGCACAGGAAGGCCCATGCATTTTTCTTTTGTGCTAATCAAGTACAAGGTTTGTTTTCTTATGCTTGTAACCAGCACGGCTCTGAAACTACAAAGCCAGCTCCCATTTCTTGAGGACTTGCTGGGTGTCCAGTTCTGTGCAGACAGCTGGCTTTGAGTCGTTTCATTGACACTCCCCAACTTTCAGAAGTAGGTACTATTCTTACCCCCTTTCCCAAGTCAGGAAACATAGGCTTAAAGGTTAAACAACTTGCCAAAGTTGTCCTGCTTGTTAAATGCTGAAGATTCCAAAGCAAATACGAATAATAAACCACAAGAGGGTTAAATGGTTATTTGAACCACCACTCCATAACCAGGGACAAAAATCTCAATAGACATAGGATTGGCTGTTCTCTTCTTAAAGAGGCAAGAGAGGGGGACACCGAGAGATAAACCCCAGGGAGGAGCCAGTCTCTTCCTCCAGATGTATCTGAGGCTGCTCAAACCTCCATCCAGAACAGCCTGAGGTCTGGGCTGGATCCTGAGTGGATGTTTCCATCCAAGCTGAGTGCTGAGAAGCTGTGAGTATCCATCTCTCAGTGTGGTTAGACTAGGTGGAGAGCCTGGGCCCCAGTGCAAGGACCGCACCTCTTTGTCAGGAACATGCAATTAATAAGAAAGAAAAGGGGGAGCAGAGAGCAAAGAAATTGCCACCCACTCCTCACTTTTTTAAAGCAAAGGTTCTTACACACATACAGACAGACAGACACACACACACACACACACGTACACACAGGGCCAGCAGATGTCCTTCCCTGGTGTCTCCTGGTTGCTGGTGGAACATTTTCCACCTGGCACCATTCTGAACTTAACACTCCTCAAACCCAACCTGAGCCTTGGACCGTCAATGGAGATATTTTTAAAACCATGACACAGAGAAGTGTGACACACTCGGCTTTCTCAGTGGGTGGGTAGAGGGTTATTTCATGTTGTTCTTGACACTCAGCCCAACATTACAAGTGTGCACTTTATTATTACACTGAGAAGGTGCTGCAGCCCGACCCAGCACAGTGTGTTCCCGGTGTTGGGAAGGCAACCTACGGAGTGCGGGAAAGGGGGAGTGGAAACCTCCAGAGACTGGACCTGCCCTGCGAGGCTCTCCCTCGTGCCTTTGGCGGATGGCCACAGTGTATAAAGTGTCCCGATGGCTGCTATTTAATCCTCCGTATTCATCAGCTGCTGCCCTTGGAAATATGCTAGATTCTCAAATAGTTACTGACACCTACCTAATTCCTTGAATGACTAGTATTTTTTTTTCTATCACTCTCTTGTTCTTTTTCTTTTTCCTAAGGGGAGTTTTCTCCACATCACACTGAACTTCTATGGTGGGATTAGTTGTAAGTGTCTGTCTCACCATTTAATGGAAAGGTGTTTGTCAAAAGCCCTCATTGTTTCCTTGGGACAAGCAGAACAATGAATTATGGAGAGAAGGGAAAGAGTGGATACATCTGCCCTGGGCACAGTCAATAAAAAGGTGAACTGAAGGTGGAGAATTTAAAAGCAATTAAGGGAATAATTAACAGTTGCCCTGCCTTTGATTGGCACCTTGCATTGGTGATGCTAAATGATATCAGGGATAAAAAAATGATTCTTTCCCTTTTGAAACAAGGTTTCTCACCATCACTCCCCACTGAACCCCCATTAGCTACTGTGTAGGAAGGTGATGGAAGCTTGGTCTGGGGAAATCGGGATAGATTTATCTTATTCTCTACTAAGTGTACTCCATCCATACTTGCATTAATTGATAGAAACCTATTTTTTCCTATCCACCCTAACAGGAACATAAATATCACCATGATCTGGGCATGCAGGAGTGAGAAATCCCAGCACAAGCAGTGTGCTGAGATGGAATGGTTAAAATGTGGATCATGGACTAAGGGGTTACCTCCATCACACCTCGAAAGAATAAAGACCTGAGTTTGACTCCCACAATACACATTCAAAAAATGGGGGTGGGGGGACAAGGCACTTGGAGTCCCAGCACTGAGGAAGCAGAGCCAGGCAGATCCCAGAGTTCACAGCCTGTCTAGCCTGCAAGGTACATTCCAAACCATGACTCAGCTTCAGAAAAAAATGTAGACAGTGCCTGAGAAATGACATGTGGGGCTGGCCTCTGGTTTCTATATACGTATGTACATACCCACACAGGAACAAAGCACACACAACACACATATACACATAGCACATATAATGGCACACACATGCACACATGTACGTACCACATGCCATACACACACAAACACATATGCCACACACGCCAAGAAAGTGAATCTCAAGAAGCCATCCTTGGCTCCCTGCTGACTCCTGTTCTCATATGTGATTCATTGTCAGTGGTCCAGGGTTACTTTTAACCCAGGTAAGTAGAATTCTGCCATGCCTCTTAGCACCCTGCACACACACTCAGAGACCTGGACCAAGCCTTGACTGTTTCTGGTTTAGAATAGGAGTCTACAAACCACAACTACATCACCAAATTCAGCCCAAAGAGGCAACAGAATATTAACCTACATGTTATCTGTGTCTGATTCTTCGATGGCAGAAGCCAGTCACCGTGACAGGCTATGGGCCTTACAAAGCCTTAACAGTTCACTACCCAAGCCATTATTGAAAAAGGTTGCCCAACGTTCTGTTAGAATATTCCAGTGAGCTCTTGACTGAATTCCTTCATTTTCTACCAAGAAGGTAGCCTTACTTGTTAATGTAAGTCATACTTATGATTAAAATATGACTGCTCAAAACCAAACAGAAGCTTCCAAGGCGATAAGAATAAAACACCACCCTCACTCCCCAGGCCAACAGAGCTTTCATAGTCTAGCCTCTGACTATGTTTATAACCCCTTATCATAGACTGCATTGTGGCCTCCCAAATTTATACACTAAGGTCCCAACCCCCAATGTGTCTAAATGCAGAGATAATTCTGTGAAAGATAATGACAATTTATATAACGTTGCAAGGATAGAACCGGGATGCAAGAGGTGTCTTGGGCTTCTAAGAGGAAGAGGAATGATAACTGTGCCTCTGTTATATGCGTCAGGAGAGAGTATAGGCGGGAACAGGAAGATGGTGTCCACCTGCAAGCTGGGAAGACACCCTTCCCCAGAGGGAAAACTGGTCAGAATCTTGACCTCGGACTTTCAGCCTCCAGAATTGGAGGAAATGAATTTCTGCTGTTTAATCCACCCACACTCAGTATTCTACTATGACAGTCCAAGCTGAAATGCCCTCCATCTGCCTCTGGCACTCTGCTCTTGTGCTTCCCAGACCTAACAGGCTCCTGACTACCTGAGGCTTGCTTCCCTCTGATGGAATGCTCTCTCCCTGGATTTTGCTGGCACTGTGCTGTTCCACAGGTCAGGAAAGACTGCGGTGGCTAATATTCACTTAACTTGACTAGATCAGGGAGACACACCTGGGTGAGTATCTGTGAGAGTGTTTCCAGAGAGCTTTAGCTGAAGAAGACCCACCCCTCTCTCCTGCCCATGGATGCAATGTGGCCAGCTGCCCCAGGCCCCTGTCACGATTCCTTCTCTACTAGGCTGAACTGTATCCCCTCAAACCAGGCGTCAAAGCAAAGCCTTCCTTCCTCAAGTTGCTCTTGTCAGACATTTTTGTCACCTCAATAACAAAGGGAGCCTTCCCTTCAACGTCATTTTCAGAATCCATCATTGGCCCTGATACAAATCAAAAAACAAAAAGCCTCCACTCTTGTCTCCTTGATGCTTTCTCTCCCCATCCTCTGATTTAGGGATGGTTTGTGGTCACAGATTAACCCACAATCTATTAACTTACACTGTGAGGTTAACTTTCTATAACTTACACTTATTTGATGATTGACTTTCTTGTAGTATAGATGGAGGAAAGAGAGGGATCAAGGATAATTTTTAGTCTTGAGACTAATGATAAAATTAGTGAGAGGAAAGTATCTGTGACAGAAGCACATGTTGGGAGGGGACAGAGGGAGGGTCACAGATCCTATTTTGAACATATTATATTTAACCTATCTATCAGATGTCAGTGTGGAGATGTCTCATAAGTAATTAGATATACAAGTCTGGAATTCATGGGAGAGAACGGGTTCAAAGATAAAAATGTGTGAGTCACCTATACATAGATGGTTTTCAAATACATGATCCATGGAACAGAAACAAAAAGGCCCAGGAAATAGGCCCTGGGAAAAGCAAATATTTGCAGGCCAGGGTACGAGGCCAGGGGCGGGGGGTTCAAGCCAAGGAGAGGAAACAAGTTTACAGCAGCTCTTAAGGTGACAAGAAAATCAGAAGACCAGGAGACATGACAAAAGACCACCACTCCCAATACTGAATAAGTTTCAGATGACCATTGGGAATGGGTGTTTAAATATGGTCAAGAGGGCTGGAGAGACAGCTCAGTTATCAAGAGCACCGGCTGCTCTTGCAGAGGACCTGGGTTCAATCCGCAGCACCCAAATAGCAACTAACAACCATCTATAACTCCAGTTCCAGCGGATCTGACATCCTCTCTGCCCTTTGTGGGTATTGCATGACATGGGTACACTTACTTCCATCCAGGAAATACACTCATAGACATAAAATTAAAATAATAAATAACAAATTAAATATGATCAAGAGGTGGGAAAAGGGAAAAACACCAGGGAGATAAACACTTTGTGAGGCAGCGTGGACATGAACTCATAAGACAAAGACGAAGAAGGAGAGGTATACAGGCAACAACTCCAAGGAATTGAGTTAACATGGCCGAAGGAATAAAGTGTTAGCTGGAAGAAGGTGCGAGGAGGTGGGGAACAGGGGTCATCCAGAGAGGCAAGTCCAGGGCACTTAAAGATGGACGGGAGAGATACTAGACAGAAAAGATGGTGTCACAGGTAAGGTTGATGGTTGATGGAGTGAAGTCTTTACAAAGGCCCTTTAGAATGGATATGAATGGAAAAGGCCTTTGCTGGGCCCTCAGCATGGTCTGAAGGAAAAGCAGATGTGGAACTAGAAGAGATGGTGGGTGACTCATTTTTAGGTGGCTGCCTGCTTGTTTTTTCAATGAATACAAGGTGAGGTCATCAACTGAGAGTGAGGGGGTGGATGTCAGGAAGTGTCACACAGCAGTCTTGGATGGAGAGACTGTGACTTTACCAGGGAAGTGTGGAAGGATTGCTAGGCAGGGCCAAAGGCCATGTGAGGTTTGTGGTCAAACATCCACGGGTGCCCAAGAAGCCCAGCCTCTTCCTTTCTCCAGCCAGCTTCAGCCAGCTTCAGATACTCCAGACTCATGGGAACAACAGAATTAAGTTGAAACATATGGGAGATTCTCAGCTCCGTAGACCAGAGGAAGTAGTGGAGGTTGAGTGAGGACACCATGCTCAGGATGACACAGAGAAGATAACGAAGATGTGGAAGACTAGAGAGATCAGTACAACTGGACAAAGCAATGGGTTCAAGGATGAGGTAGAGTCAGATTTGCTGAGGTCAGGGACATACAGGAATTTATCTGGAACATGGCAGGTGGTAGATAGAGACTGGACTCATAAGACATGGGATTTGAGAGGTAGGGAAACAAATCCCAAATGACTGTGTGGAGTCGTGGAAGGGACAGGCTTTTGAAAGGATGAAGACAGCATCCTTGGAGCAAGAAGAGAGAGGAGCTCTGCTGTGCTTTCTGACACACTCATAATTATGATAGGTGTAGTTCCTGCAAAGCCTTTACCATTAAAGGAAGATGAGAGCTTCCCACTGACCACAGAAAGAGCAGTTAATGGCAGGTGGTCTAATGCGATGGGTACCAAAAAAGTGAGAAAGTGAGAAAATGAGAGGATTGAGAAATTGCCTGAAGGATGGAATGTGGCGTGGCGCAAGCAAGATGTGTAGTTAGTTGCCCGCTAGACTTTGTACCCGTGGAAGGAAAAGACTTGTCACTACAGAAGATGTAAAGGGAAGCCCTAAGCCTCAGAGATGACACTTAAGTTACAATAGACATCTGAGCAGGTCATCTCACAAGGTGTGAGGATGTGGTTCATCCTGGAGATGAGACACTCTAAATTAGAAAAACAATGATGACAGAGTTTTGAAAGACCACAGAGTGTGTGGTTTTCTTAGGTTAGAGGAGTTCAGAACTGTAGGATACAGAAAGTTCGTTCGTGTTTCCTTGGGGCTTTCTTAACAAAATACTCAAATCTCTGTAGCTTATGAATTCAGAAATAGTGTCTGAGTCCTAGAAGCCAGCTGAGAATCAGCTGTGCCACACAGCCCCTGTATGGCCTCTGTATGGCCTCTGTGACCTGCAAGGAAGTAATCTCGTTGCCCCTTTCGGCTTCTATAGCCCCAGATGATGCGTGACAGCATCCTTACTACCTTCACAGGATGTTTTACCTGTGTCCCCCTCACAGCCCTCCCTCTGTGCTGGGTCCAAAGTTCCCCTTTTCATAAGGACAACAGTCATGTTGGATGGGGGCCCACCCCTAATGACCTCATCTTAACATGATTACATCTGTCTGTTATCCCACTTGAGCTCCTACAATAAGAACGCTATAAAACTGGGCAGCTTATGAGCAATAGAAATGTATTTCTTATAGTTCTCAAGGTTGGGAAATTTGAGATCAAACACCAGCAGGTTTGGTAGCTGGTAAGGGTGCTCTTCCTTGCATATGGTGTTTTCTGACTGTGTCCTCACATGCTAGAAGATCAAACAAGCTCCCCTAGACTTCTTTATCCTCCCAACCCCCGCCGAAAAAAAAATACTCTAGTCCTATCTAAAAGGGCTCCACCCTTAGGTTTAATTACTCCCTAAAGGCTTCTTCTCCTAATACTAATGAGGAATCAGGTTTCAACATTATGAGTGGGAGTGAACAAATACTCAGACTGCAGCAATCTGCAAGCACCCTCAGTTCTAATAAGTTCATATTCTGAGGTTCTCAGAGTTGGGTTTAGTGTATTCTGGGTACTGGAAGAGGATGCAGTTCAACCCACAGGACAGTAGGCCTCACAAGTGGGTGATGCTATGGCTTAGACTTTCCAAGTCCAAGACTTTGGTCTACAAATGATTTATGAGGGAGTAAATTCTAAGATTCTAAGGGTTTCTTCGATGGATGGGCCTGTCTATTTCTTAGACTATTTTCTGAGTGTGTTGAGTGAGAAGACAGGCATTCTGCCATCTCACAGAAACATAGGGGGCGTATTGGTTCCAGGATTCTATAGGGAGACTACAAGCCTACTTTAGAGACTCCCACGGGTGATGTGGGGTCAAGCAGCAGGCCTCCCACTGCTCTCTCTGTTCCCTCTACGCAGCATACTCAAACAACACTGGTCTAAGCTCTGCCTCCAAAAGTACCCACGTTGTTTTGGGCACAGAACCTCTGTGCCATTTCTCCACTTAGAGAAGCTTCCCAGAGCCATTCAGAGTTGCCTCTGTCTCTCATCCCAGATTGTTCATCTCCGAAGGCAACTGTTTTACAGGAGCCTGCCCTGGCTGTTACATCTAGAATCTCACTCCATCACTATTCAATCCATCATCTTCAGAGCAGATACCATTCTCCCATTTTCGCCTGTGTGGTGTTAACTTTCCTCAACTACTTTACAAGTTCACCAAACAAGAAAATCACCCCCTCTGCCCCGCTGCTGAATCCCCAGAGCACCAGGGAACAATGCCTGCTGTTTGTTAATAAAACAGCAACCACAAAAAGAGCCATCTTAACAATCCTCTTTGACTGGGTCAATCAGTGAAAGTGTATGCAAAGCTTAAGTCATTTAATCTTTATCAACCTCCTTTCTAAAGAATTAGAGCCAGGTGTAGAGACACAGGCCTGTAACTCCAGCTAGGCAGGGGGCTAAGGAAGGAAGCTTGCAAATTCTAGGCCTGCCTGGGTTACATAGCAATTGAAAAGAGTTTGGGAACAAAGCTTTGTGGGAAAGTGCCTTCTTTACCACACACATCCTAGATTCAATCCCCAGTATTGGCAAAAAATAAAAATAAAAATAAAATGCACTTAAGTCTTATCTGTAAGATATTGTTGAATTTTACATTGTCAGTTACATAATAGCTGATACCATGAGAGACCCATTGGGACATTAATACTTAACATAGAGGTTAATACTTTAAGGCCAAGAGAAGACAAGACCATGGATAATACCTTTTAAAAATGGCTCTTGGGGTTGGAGAGATGATTCCGCTGTTAAAAGCAGTGACTGTTCTCAAAGAGAACCCGAGTTCAATCCCAGCACCCATATGGTGGCTAACAACTGGCCTCCTTGGGCACTGCACAACACTGATGCACTTGCATGCACGCAAGCAATACGCTCATACACAGAAATTAAATAAATAAAATATTTTTTAAAAACTAAAAGTGTTTTTTTTTTATCAAGTTCCAGTAACTGATCTGAGTTGAACAAATAATGGTTTGCTCGATTGAATTTTCCTTCCATTCCCCTTTAATCTTTTAAGCTACAGCTTCAGTGCCTGTTTAAAAGCTAAGAGGAGGGACTAGAGAGATGGCTTAGTGGTCAGAAGTGCTTGATCCTCTTCCAGAGGGTCCGAGTTGGGTTCCCAGCACCCACACCAGGAGGTTCACAACCACCTGTAACTCTAGCTCCGGGGGATACAATATCCTCTTCTGGCCTCCATGGGCACCCTTAAGACATGCTCACATACAAATATACACATAAATAAAAATAAAACATTCTTTAAAAACTGTAGAAGGTTTGACCAGGAAACACGATGGCCAGACCCCCAGGTGCTACTGTGCTGAAAGCCGCCATTTTGGACTTTTGGGTGAGTTCCATCTGGTTTCGATTTTTCTTCTCACATACTTAAAATGTACTTAGGGCTTCCCAAACTGCAGAAGTGGTCTCTTTTAAGAATCAAGGAGACTTTTATTAACTAGTCCTTAGTCCAACTTCTTATTAAGGCATTGAAAATAATAACTGGGTTCATCTTTCACTTTTTTTCCAAAGCTATTAGGCATTTCAGGCCTGCTGTATCCCAAATCCTCAGCTATGGTGGAATCCAGTCCTTTACAAAATGTCCTCTCCCTGCTAATTCTGCTGAATATAAAGTCTCCTGATATTCCATCACCTTATTATTGGACAGTGGGTTTAGGGCCTGAAGAGGAAACAAGAAGGAATACAGTTATTCAGCCAGTCTCCCTTGGCCCCACTGATTTCACTCAGCATTGTGTCTTTGTGTATGTGTAATCTATGTTCATGTGTGTGCAGCTATAACTGCATGTGTGTATACCTGCAGAGACAAGAGGTCACTGTCCCTCCACCTTATCTTTTGAGACAGGCTCTCCCACTGAACCTGGTGCTGACCAGTCACCTAGGCTAGTTGGTGAACTAGCTCTAGGAAATCAGCCCATCTCAGCCCCACTCCCCAGAGTTCAAATTTCAAATGCTTGCTGTAGTGCTCAGAGGGTACTGGGGATCCAAACTCAAGTCCTCATGCTCACTCTGAAAGCACTTTACCTACCCAGCGTCCTCCCACTCCAGCATTGTGTTATGGTTTCTGTTTGCTTTTTTACAACTCTGTCCTGCTTCATTTCTGGGTAGTTGTAGAGTTTTATTTTCCCTAGTGGTCACCAGCATACACATCTGTCTTTCCTTCTGTCTCCCAAGATTCCAAACCTAGCCTAGAAGAGTATTGGGCCAGTTAACTTGCATGCTGGTGGCTTATCTTTCTGCATCTGGGAGGTGGAAGTCAAGAACCTCACAACCCTGCCTGCTAGGAAAAAACCGCAAAGCAGAGAGAGAGAGAGAGAGAGAGAGAGGCAGAGAGAGAGAGAGGCAGAGAGAATCTCGGACGCAGTCTGCCCCCTCTTTTAAAAAATGACTGCTCTAAGTCTTCGCAGTTGAACTTTGGGTTTTATAGTTCTATAAAAGGCAGCTGACAAAAGACAACCCGTTTTGGGAGGGTCCAGCTGGCGGGGCCTGAGTCCCTGAGTCCGGGCAGGGTTGTCTCAACCTTGGGAGGGCCATAGTTGCTTTTTTTCATCGTGATGTCAGAGTCCATGGGATTCCCACTCCTGCCTAAGCCTGGGAGAGCAGACCGGCTCCAGCAGAGCCCAGAGGGTGCCAGCAGCAGCTCCAAGTTGCCTTCCTGGCTCCTGGACCAGAGCCTTTCCTCAGTGGAGACTCTGCGCAATGCTTGGAAGGGAAGTACTCGGCCAGCCCCTGCCTATGTCTGGCGGGCCTAGGAGCGCACTCGCCTCCTCTTTGGCTGCCCTGTGCTGGGGACCCAGCTCCACCCCATGCTGCTGCTGCCCTGAGCTCCCCACTTTGGCAAGGGGGAAGGGGTGCAGGGTGTGACTCTCTCGGCAGACCCTCCCACACCTCTGGACTGTAGATTTGCTCCCCACAAAAGAAAGAGTGGTTTTGGAGCTTGGTAGTTATTTTCCATTAAATCTAAAGTATTTTTTTTTTCTTTTTGCTTACTCACTTAGGACTTCAGGAGGCTGCTCCCAGCCCTACAGATTTGTGTGGACAAATCCAGGCACTCTCCAAGCCCTGGGGGTTTGGCATGAAGCAACTTCTGCTCAGTCAGCCCTGACTCAGAGGAGGTGCTTTCTTCCTGACCAGGAGCTGGGCTGTCCGGCTCCAGGGAGAGGCCAGAGGAGAGGAACTATGGAAAGAAGCCCAGGAGGGCAGAGGCAGAACCAGGCAGGCGGAAAGGGGGTGGGGGTGGCTTCTTTCAGGAGGGCTTGCTTTGGGGAAGGTCTGAAAAGCTTTCAGAAGCCCTTGCCTCTGGCCAGCAAGCGGCTCCCAGCAAGCCCCCGACCTGCCTGCCTTGCTCCTAGCTTTGGAGGAGGACCAGCTTTACCCTGGCTGCAAGGCCAGAGAGCAGGATTGGAACAAAACCCCACAGGAACTCTGCAGAGCAGCCTCACGTCCCCAAACCATCCATCATCGTCAAAAACAATCAGACTACACAGTGTGAACTCGCCTCAGAGTTTCTCTGGTTTTGCTTTGTGCTGCCCAGCAACAAGTTGCCTCTGCTCTCGCTCATTCATTCTATGGCCAAATGTTGTTTTCTTCTTTTAGATATTTTATTTATTATTTTTATTTTCTATGGATGAGTGTTGTGTCCGCATGTGTATAAGTGCATCCCTGTCCTGCAAGGCCCACCGAGGTCAAAAGAGAGCATTGGATCCCCTGGAACTGGAGTTACAGTCAGTTGTGAGCCACCATATGGTTGCTGGAAATTGAACCTGGGTCCTTTGCAAGAGCAATTAGTGCTCTTAACTGCTGAACCATCTCTGCAGCACCCTCCTAAGAGAGATGGGCATGCTGGCACTTACTATGACCCTGGCACACAGGAGGGTGCAGGAGAGAGATTGCCAGGAGTCTGAGCTATATAGCCAGATTGTCTTAAAATTTTTAAAATAAAGAAGGAAGGAAGGAAAGAAGAAAGGAAGGGAAGAATGAAGGGAGGGGGAATCTCTAGATAACATCAACAGACTGTCGTAATTTGAATATCCTTCTTCCCCTCTGAAATTCATGCTAAGCATTGGGTATACTCAGGGGAAGCGTCAGAACTGGAGATCTCTTTTAAAAGTGGAAAGGTCATTAGGAGGGCTCAGTACCACTCCCCCGGCACTGGACCTGGACCGGCTATCACCCCAATGGGTTGCTACAATGGGCAGCTGCACTTGTGTTCTGTCCCTTTTGCACGTTCCCTTTCATTGTCAGGTGTGAGTTGAAGTAGCACCAGGCCCAGCAGATACCACTGCCATGCGCTCCAAGTCCTCAGCTTTCAGAGCCTCCAGTCTCTATAAATCACCCAGTCTCAGACACCTGTCTCACCACAGAATTTGGTCTCAATCCTGCCACTTCCTCCCCTGGTGGTCTGGTGAGGGAGACCACAAATGTCACCTTCCAATTTCTCCTTCCCTTCTCTTGATTGTCTAAATGCTCATTGGAGTGACAGTTGGCGTCCTCTTTGTTATGAAGCATTGCCTGTATGCCGCATATGCAAAACTAATGTGCAAATCAGAAAAAAAAAGTTCTATAGCAACAGAGAAACTCACAGGATTGGTGGAGGAATAGGTGGGTGGGAGTACTCATGGGCCCCTCTTCTTCCTCCTGTTCTGGTGAAGTCACAGAAACTGCTTAATTCAACTACAACATGTTTTTGAAAGCATTTTTTCATTATCTCGTTTTATATCACAGTAGTTCTGGAAGACGGGACCAAGGGAATTGTGTTCACCATAAAGATAGATATACTATAGATCACAGTTGAACACTTGCCTTTTTATGATCAGTAGGAGACAAACTCCTCTGGGACCTGACATTACCCCAATGGTATGTACAGCTCTGTTCAAGAATGCTCATTTGGTGCTGAGGGTATATCTCAGTGGTATAGCACTTTTCCGGTATGCAGGAGCCCTGGGCTTAATCTGTAACAATGGAAAAACAAAAGCATGGACATTGGGTGGGGGAGGTACTTTGATGATGGCTCAGTAGACAAAGAATTTATTGCACAAATATGAAGAATAAAGTTCAGATCCCTGGCTGCCACAGAAATGCAGGCATGGACAAGGCAGCCCACCTGTAATCTTAGGACTTAGGAAGCAGAAGAAGGGGATGCATGGTGGGCCAGCTGGCCAGCGAGGCTATCCAAATCACTGAGCTCAGGTTCAGAGAGACTGCTTCAGTCAATAGAGTGGAATTCCCAATGTCAACCTCCGGCATACACATATTCACACACGTGCCCATGCACACACATGAATCCATACACATGCAAGTGCAAATCCATATTCGATACACACATACACACACATTTTTTAAATAGAAGAGAAATAATGTATTTAATTAAAAGAATATAACAGAATATTCTCATAGGCCCATATCTTAATGTTGCTTGCACTAAAACCCAGAGATGATGCTGGAGAGATGTTTCAGTGATTAAGAGCACTGGCTGTTCTTGCAGAAGACCTGGGTTCAAATCCCAGCACCCAGATATCTGCTAACAACCATCTGTAACTACAGTTTCAGAGACTCCAACACCCTCTTCTGTCCTCTGCAGGCATTGCACAACATGGGTGCACTTACATACAGGCAGGCAATACACTCATACATATAAAATAAGAATAAAGTAAAAACATTAGAGAAAAAAAAAAAGAAAAACAGAAGGTGCTGGAGAGGTGGCTCAATGGTTAAGAGCACTGATTCCTAACAGACTCTTGCAGAGGACCTGGTTTCAACTTCCAGAACCCACATGGCGGCTAACAACTGTCTATAACTCCTGGTCCAGGGAATCCGACACCCTCTGCTGGCCTCTGTGAGCATGCATGCCAGCACACAAATAAATAGAAAATAGATTCCCCCTATGTCATTATGTCTACTCTGTCAGCAAAGGATTGTCATGACGGGATGCTCACTCTGAAAGCCAAGCAATACATTAATGCACATAAAAATAAATAATATATGAAAAAATCAGAGACGTGACAGCATGAAGGTGAGCCAGGCTCACTTTGGAGATCACTGGACATGGAGGAGGATCAGGAGCCCATGAATGCAAGCACCCAGACCTCGATTTTTGTCCCATGGGACCCATGGTGGATTTCTGGTTGCCAGAACTATAAGATGATGTGCTGTTTAAGTGATTAAAACTGTGATCATCTGTTACAGCATCTGTACAAAACTAAAATGGATAAACTTCAGACTCAACAACTCTTGCTGAATTTTCTTGTGCACACCCTGAATGCAAATCAACAAATAACAAAATAGCCAGGATTAGGTTAGACCTAATAGGCAGTTCCCCAAGACTATTTACTGGATCTCCTTTAGCTATGACCATATCAACATCAGTGAATCTGGTCCCTCAGTGTGTGACTCCATCTGTGTTAGCAGTGGTCCCGCCAAAGCCAGTGACAGGTTACATCCCCTGTGTGCCCGCTGTACAGTGCAAATGACCTCATGGTCAACCTGTCTCCATTGGTAAAACTGCAACCACCAAGTCCAGGGCTCCATGAGGAGGAACCAGAGACATGCCATCGGAGGTTTTCATGGATCTACATAGATTCCCCATGTGTCATTATGTCTACTCTCTCAACAACGGATTGTCATGACAGGATGCTCACTCTGAAAGACAAGACCTGAAGACCATGTGTGTGGAACTCAGAGGGAAAGACTGAGTCGAGTTCGGGAGGGCAGGTGCTTGCAGAAAGCTCCAGATCTTTGTCTGGATAAGTACCCAGTAAATCAGAACCATGGAAAGACAGCACTAGCTGCAGTGTTTTCCTCACCACTGTGACAAAAGCACCTTAAATGTAGAAGGCTTTCTTCTGGGCTCTGGGTTTAGGGGTTACCAGTCCACTGCAGCAGGGTAGAGATGGGAGAGGCTGAAGCAGTTCCATCCCTGGCAGTGTAAGGCTGTGGAGTGGCTAATGTTACATCTTGGCAGACAAGAAGACAATAATAATCCAGAAACAATGAGCTGCAGTGCTCAAAGACTCACCACCCCCGTGACGTAGGTTATCCCAAAGACTCCACCCCATCTCAAAGTAGCAGTACCATCTGAGACCTAACACTCAGTGGGACATCCCACATTAAGATCACAGCACTAGTCACTAGCAGAACTGCTACAGCCCAGAGGTTTTCCTTCCTTGCTTTCTAACTTTAAGAAATGAGTTGATCTGTAACACAAGTACTGAGCTTCATCTGAGGCTGGGAATGTTCATTCTCACCAAAACATAAGGAAAGTGTTAAAAGTATCTCTGGTGCCTTTCCTTGGCTGGCGATGGGTCTCCTGAACCTCCCTGAGCCCCATCTTCTTTCTTGGAAAAGGGAGATAACATCTTCAAACACGTGTTGGTTGTAGTTCGGAAAACGAGTGAAGGATTGAATAGCGTTTGCAAAGGACTGCATCGTCTACAACAATAGATAGTAACACCCCACTTCTCCCCTTCTTATCTACATTAATTACACCGCACTATATTATCCATGAATATTCCGAAGCCCCTATTGGATTTTAACCTTTTGCCTTCAAAAATGATTTTAATTGAAAGTTTCCCAAATGGCATAAACTAGCGCGTTGTTGTCATCTGTGACACCTCATCCTACAGTCTCCTCTGCCAGCCCCTTTCCCTCCAACCTCAAGTCCATTGGTTTCTTTGTTTTCACTCTGTCCCCAACAACAATGCCAATGATGGGATCCGATCTTCTCACAAACAACGCGCAGCTCTTGTGAGGCCCCTGACTCCTCCATGTGATGTGGATGACATTCTGCAGGCTCTTCACTTGTGACTACAATGCTAGGGTCCAGACATCCAAATCCCCATGTTCAGGGCCGTGGCTGTGCATGAAAAAGACTCACCAAGTTCCTATGTGATGTTCCTTCTCTCTCCGCCCACAGATCAAAAGGATATTATGATGGCTTCATCAGCGAGGTATGTTCCAGAGACCTTCGCCTTGGTGTTCCAGCATCCCAAATGTGAGCCAGGTCAGATGACACCACACTATTCCCATCTGATAACTAGTTGGCAGGCCTGGGAGGCAGAAACCCAAATTCTTGGTGTGGCCCTCAGCAGGCCTCCCCGACTAGTGCCCTGTTCCTGGTCACAGAGGGTAGAGATGGCTATTGGGTCTACAACCCAGCACAAGAACCAAAGCCCTTTGTAATAATGCATTCTCTGAGTAGCACCCAGCACCAACAGAAGCAGAGAGAGGAGTAGACAGAGAGGAAGCACTGTTGACTCTAGAACACGCCAACAGGAGCTCTTCACAGTCATTGCCATGGACTTAGATCAGAGTCTGGCTCGGCTCAGCAATCTTTGGGGCCATCTCTGGGCCTCTCCTCTGTGAAATGACTTGGGCAGCAGGATCAAATGACCCACATGGTTTACTCAGGCTCTCATAACTGTCTTAATGCTTTGGAGACTATTTCAATCTGCAGGACTTTATGGCCAGACCTCAGTGATGTGAACTAAGCCATGAAGGTCCAGGAGTGTCCATTTAATCCCTATGCAGTTAAGGTAACATCACTTATTACCATACACGGTGTCCCCCACAGAGAGAGTATGCCTGGCAGTTTCCTAGACAGCTTCATTCCCAGTCACATTGACAGTAGGTTTGGAAGGGCTGAGATCTGAAGAGATTCCCTAGAGCCAGAAGGTGAGGCTGGCGATCCAGAGCCAACAGCTAAAGGCACAGAGGAGGAAGTAGGTAGATTTACCTGGGCTCACCTTGGAGGTAAGAGGCATTGTTAAGACCTTGGTGTGACAAAGGGAAGAAGTCTGGGGACTTGTGGCTTCCAAAATTAAAGATGAGGAGCCTGTCACCAGAGAACTAAGTTAAGAGTGGGCCTCCATCCCCAGCCTTCTTGTTTACTCCCATGTGGGCCTCACACATGAGACAAGTCAGTTGGAAGTTCAACAAAAGGCACATCCTTTCAATGAACCTGAGCCTGCTTCTCCCGATAATTCATCCCTTTGTATTGTAAGTAAATTCCATGTAACTTTGTAGTTATTTCCTTCCTATTCTCATCAGTATCGGTAAATGTTTTGGGTTCGTTTTTGTCTGATTGTGAAAAGCTTAACCTCCTGAAGTCATAAACTAATCCTAAAATTTTACTAAATTTTTTCATTCTTTTTACATGTTATACATGAATTTATGTTTTTTTTTTCTATTTATCCTTGAGGTAACATTGCACATGCAGTTTTATACCTACATTTCCATTATGGAGTTTTTTCTATAATATGAATATTCCTTAAGTTCATTAATGGTAATCAATGACTTGTAATAATGGTCAATTATTACGAGTAATATTCCTTTATAAAGACATATCAGAATTTACTTAACGACTTTCCTATTTTTTTTTCACTTCTTAAAAGTTGGTGGTATGAGTAACTCGGTTTTCTATTACCATAATGAAATCCTTGAGACTGGGGAGTTTATTGAGGAAAGAGGTTTATTAAGTTGATGATTCTGAGGACTCCAAGGTACATGCTTGAAGGTCTCCTGGCAGATGGTGTCACAATGACAGACATGTGTGGGAATCATCACATAATAAGATGGGAATCTAGCTATGACCCTGGGGTCAGGCTTAAGGACTTGTAAGCCATGTGTTCTATCACAACTACTCCACACTATGGTTGCAGCTAGAAGCTGGAACAGTGTATAGATCAAGGTGAGTACCATGTTCACAGCTTTATAGACCCTGATATAAAACATTCCCATTTCTGATGTTTGAAAAGGCATAGTGAAATCCCTATTAGGTTTTCCTGTGCTGATTTTAGAGCCGCATCATTCGATGTAGTAATTGCTTTTTCTGTGATGGTGACAAACTACCCGGCAGAAAGTAAGTCAGAAGATTTACTTTTCTGGCCCACGGTTTGGGGAAGGCATGATGGATGTGGGACAGCTCTGTGGCCGTGGAAGCATTTGGCAGCTGTTCACATGTCCACAGAGAACAGATCAGAAGGCAGGACTACTTCCTCCAGGCAGGCCATACCTCTTGAAGAGTCCACCAACCCCCAAACAGCAAAAGGACCAAGTGTTCAACAAATGAGGTTCTGAGGGACATTTCACATCCAAGCCCTAACAGCCATACATTTTCTGGGCACCATCTGCCTTAGAGAAACAAGTGCAATCCAGTTCAAACTTCAGTTTGGTGTTGGGGGACCATTTGCTGTCTGCTCCTCTCAAACTTCTCTGTGCGACCATGCACAGACCTAATGATGTCTTCAAACCTCTTGGCGTTTCAACTGCCTGTGCTTCCTGCTCGCGCATCCTTCCTTTACTGCAGCATCGTGCTGGTTGGTCTCTGTAAACGTGACACAAACTGGAGATACCTGGGAAGACGGAACCTCACCAACCAAAGAATTTCCTCCATCAGACTGGCCTGTTGGCCTGTCTGTGGGCGTTGCCTTGACTACTAATTGATGCAGGCAGGTCCAGCGCCCTGTGGTTGGCGCCCCGGATAGGCAGGTGGGCCTGGGCTGTATAAGAAATACAGCAGTACCAGCCAAGGGAAGAAAGCCAGTCAGCATCTTTCCTCTTTGGTTTCTGCTTCAGCTCCTGCCTCCAGGTTCCTGCCCTGGTTCCCTTAATGATGGACTATGACATGACGTATAAGCCAAATAAACCCTTTCGTCCCCAAGTTGGTCTTGGTCAGTGTTTTAACACAGCAACAGAAAACAAACTAAGACAAACATGAAGTAAGCATTTCTTCTCTGCATCAGGTAATTCTGATCACTCAGGCCCCTCTCGGGCCTCCCCTTCTGCTTCAGGGACTTTTCTTAACAAAAAATGTCTGTCCATTCATAAGCAGAAGTAGAATTGTGGCAAACACAATTTCCCCCAACTCATTACACATCGGCAGACCAATCAAAATTCAAAATCCGAAATCCCGCCATCTCTTTTATTTGGATTTCCTTTTGTGCCTGAGACTATTTACTTGGTCCCTTTGGTCTTCAGACTGTGGTGTGTGCTTTGAGGAAAAATGCCAACTTTATTTCAAATAGTTAACCACTTACCCTAAAAATAGACCCAAGGATATGTAGAACGGTGGGTTTGTGATTAAGTTTGGCATTCAAAATCAGAGGAGAAATAATCATGAAATGATGCTGGACATCTGCTCCGAACCTCTCTCTGCCTGTCGCTTCTCCCCAAGCCCCACCATGCTGTTTTGATTAAAAGCTATCATTATGGCTTCTAAGAATTTTCCTGGCTACTTTTTAGCATTTCTGCTTCCCAGTCCATGTTAGATTTACTTCTTAACTTGTATTACTGGGATTTTATTAAAATCATTCGGATCACAGTAGAACCTAAGAGGAATAGCCATCACTTTTTTATTTCCTACCTGATATTCAAACCTAGGAATGTGCATGTAAATCTTACTTCACATTCTTTGGTTTTTAACTTAGTAAATTTTTCTGTACATCATGATGTGTTTCAAGTCCATTTTAAGGGGCTGGAGAGATAACTCAGTGGTTAAGAGCAGGGGCTGCTCTTGAAGAGGACCTAGATTCAATTTCCAGCACCCACATGATGGCTAACAGCCCATAACTCCAGTTCCAGGAGAATCCAACGTCCTCTGCTCACCTGCATGGGCATTGTATGCCATGAGTGTGCCTACATACATGCAGGCGATATATTCGTGCACATAAAAATAAATACAAGTTTGAAAGATCCATATTAAGCTTCTGATTCGAATTTAGAATTTTAAAATGTATCAGTTCTGCCCTAAGGACAGTTTGCTATGATTTTCCTGTATCATTTTATATCAGTGCTCAATCATCTTCTTGTATTAAAAACATCCAGTTCTTTTCTTGGGTCTTTTCTCTATAATGAGAATTTTCCTTTTTTTCTGTCCTTTCTTTTACTCTATATCTCTATCTCCATATCTTTCCATCTCTATCTCTGTGCCTCTCTCTAATTTTCTTTGTGTGTGTGCATGTTGATGTGTGTATCTGTGTGCACACACCACAGGACAACCTTGGCAACCTTGGATCTTATTCCTTAGGTACTGTCAACCACTTTCTTTTGAGATCTGGCCTAGAACTCTGCAAGTAGGCCTCCCTGGTTGGACAGTGAGCCCCAGGAATCCATCTATGATGCCTCTCCTGCTCTGGGATTACAAGCCCACCATCATGCCTTGTGCCTGGTGTTTTTATGTGGGTTCCAGGGATCAACTCAGACCCTCATGTTTGCATGCCAAGCACTCTCCTGACCAAGCTCTCCCTGTCCCATTAATTCCATCGTCTACAGCACCAACTCTGTTCTTTGTCCTCTCCAGTACTGATAGTATTCCTTACATTGAACATTCTCTTTCTTCACAGAATGCAAAAATGTTTCCTCCGTGAAACAAAGGAAAATCCAAGAGGAAAGAAAAGGTTCCAAATAGAAGCTTGAGACAGAAACAGTTTTTCATTTATTAATTATATTAAGTCCTAGAGGAAATAATTTCCAGAAGTATACTTTCTTTTTCCGGATACAATGCTATTCTCTTTATGCTAGTTCTCACATATTTGTTTCCTGTTGTCTGTCTCTTTTGGTCTATCTCTGTCTCTGGTTTCTACACACACACCCTCCTCTTTCTCTGACTCCTCCTCTTCATCCTCCTCCTCCTCCTCTTCCTGTTCCTCCTCCTCCTCCTCCTGTTCTTTCTCCTCCTCCTTCTCCATCCTGCTTTCATTCCCTTCCTTCTCCTTCTCTTCCTCCTCATTCTGTTTTTCCTCTTCCTCCTTCTCCTCCTCTTCTTTCCTCTCTTCTTCTTCCTTCTCATCCATCTTCTCGAAAGGAGTTTGATCCCAAAGAGCACTTTCAAACAGCTTCTCTAGTAGTGTTCTCCTTGGCTTCTCTCATTGTTGCTGAAGCATCGTACCCGGAATGTAAGTTTCAACATAAGGAGGATACAGACAAATGAGCCCAGTCCCTTTCTCTAGAATATGAGGGAGGGCCTGCCAGGGTGTTCATTGCTAAGGTTTCCAGGCTTACGTCTACCACATTCTGTCATCTATGGATGATGATCCTTGTTCAATGCTTCTCTGTGATGTGAGCTATAAGGCTCCACAACAGGAATGCACAGGGCCCCAGGAACCTGCCAGAAGTGTGGGAGGCAGAGACACTCTGTCCTACAAATCTCATTTCCAGGCACAAAACATGCAAGCAGCAACTCAGCCTGTGACTCAGTGATTCCCAGCTGTGTGGGTGCTGATCATATGAATTTCAAAGGTTAAACATGGGCCACAAGACAGTGAGGGTTGGTCTGGAATACACAGGAGCTAAGGTCAAGCCAGAGGGACCCCTGAGAGAAGGTGCTGATGACCCATCCTTGGGATGTAAGAGCAGGTATAATAGCATTTAGGATTAATGGAGGACAGTGGCATTCAAAGATATTCTTTGGAATTCTAATCCAGCATTGGACCATTCTCCTAAAGAGCAGTATCACAGAGTGGCAAGCACCCCACATCTACCTCTGAGGTAGTTACTTCTATTAGTCAGCCATTTGGCGTCCCTTTTTCATTAAGGAGCAGAGAGGAGGAATGCCAGCTCACCAGCTTGCTATGTGATGATGAGCTAGGGACTATAAACAGCGAGCTGAGGTAACATGCATCTTACCCAGAGCAGAACTACAGGTGAGAGACTTTCCAGCACTCTATTCCCAGTCACACAACCAGCAAACCATGTTCCCGATAGTATAGAAGATGCGGTACATGCAGTAGAGCGGGGGAATGTTGGCTGCCTTTTATTATCATACTATGACTTGGGTTACGCCTACAAACACAATCTTATTAACCAAGGGCTCATGAGGAATGCTCTGAACTTTGAGAATCAGTTAGCTCCCTCATTTCTCCAAGAGAGGAAACTGTAGCATTCACCTTATCAAAGAAAAAAATTAAATATTTTTCTTATTAAATGCTTACAAATGTGACAACTACATAATAAGTGCCTTATAGATACTTCCTCAGTCTTATTTTCTTATCCAGATAATAAAAGTCAAAATGGCAGTTTTAATACCAAATTATCTCAACTTATGGCTGTGGAGAGGATGGGAAAGGAGACGCGAGGGGAGACGGGAGGGGAGGGGAGATGGACAGAAAGTTGAGGGAGGGGTGGGAGGGGAGGACAAGGGAGAGGTGGGAGGGATCAGAAGGCACACTTATCTTTGAAAATAGAAATGTATTTCATTTACAGAGCAAATTATGGGACTCTGACCAAAACAGACAATACTTTACTGCCCAAGTCTCCAATGCCAATGTGTTTAAGGCCCCATGAGATCTTAAACTAATGGCTTTTGTTTTAAGATAAACATCTAAGGGGAACATAGGCTCCTCCCAGAACAGTTTTCCCACCAGCAATGTCTTTCTTTCCGACAGGTCTCAGGATAGTGGCCATGCGCTGGGGAATGGAGATTGACATCTAGAAGCTCCTTAGTTTCTCACAGAAGTGAGGGAAGTGGATTCAGGGTGTGGCATCCCTGCAGGCCTCTCCACATACACATTCTCCTTGGGGTATCTCAGCTTGGCAGAAGTGTGGTTAGGTGAGTATCACTCCACCCATGAGTGTCTGCTGACCAAGCCTCAGTTGACTTAAACTCTGATCAAGAACATCAAGAAATGTGCACAGTAGCCGAGTTCCTGAGGACAGAATTAGTGACTCCCCAGCCCTCCCAGGAGACTGTGGGTACGTCTTCTAGAGCAATCTGCGTTTAGTAAGACATTTCTCTGAACAACTCCTTGAAAACTGCTCAAGCATCCCCCTGGCTCAAGCAAGCTTCTTGAGTATGGCCTGACACCTCCACACCTTGGGTATGGTGGCACAGGCTGTGAATTAGCCCAGTACAGCAGGGCAAGGGTGAAAGAGAGCCTTGCACTGGGGATGCAGGGTATTCCTAACCTCACATCAGGACAGCCAGCTTCCTGACATAACTGCTCAGGCCAGTCTCAAAATAGCCTCACAGTGGAGTCACCCATATCCCAGGACATTGTGCAAATCCTCTGCAGCTGCAGAGACATAGCCAAGCTCAGAACCAAAGCTTCTCCTCTCTCGGGGATAAAACTGCATGCAAGACTAACTTGTCCTAAACACCTGTCCAGTACCCACAAACATCAGAATCTCCCAGGGATGTCTGTGCTACCAACACCTTCCCCTGAACCAATATGCAGGCTGCACTTACCTCAAGGATCAAATAAGACAGAGCCTACCTGGGAAGCTGGGAGCAAAGCAGATAGATACATGGATGGATGGATGAATAGATAGATAGATAGATAGATAGATAGATAGATAGATAGATGTTAGATGATAGATATACAGATAGATGATAAATGATGGATGGATGGATGGATGGATGGATAGAATGATGTATAGATAGATGATAGACAAAAGGGAGGTAGATGAAGTAGATGGACATATATAGATAAATAGATGATAGGAGAAAGATTGATAAGATATAGAGAGATGGATGATAGATAGATAGATAGCAAAACTGTGATGTTGGGAGGCCCTCGGCAGTCTTTTTTAACCTTACTTCAAGAGGAACATTATTTTAGACCTCTATTCAAAGAGATAAATGATCTATCTATCATCTTCCTGGTTCTGTAAATGCTGAGGTCAGATGTCACTTTGAAGATTTGTCCTCTCTACTGCCCTCCATCCACACTTGGATTCTTTTCAATCTGTGTCCAACTACATCCCTCTCCTCCAATGACGGTTGACCAAAGATGGTGACTTTTAGGCAGTCAGAACCAAATTGGCAAAGCTCATCAGACAAGACCAGGAAACTTCAAGACATGGTCTCCAAGTCATAAGCCCAGTTCTGGTGAAACAGGAGACTAAGGGACCTGACCAGAAAAGGAAGAGGAAGCTTCACTGGGTTCCTGTGTGTTGTTGATGTTCATTACCTTCCTTCGGGTTACTTTTCTCCCTTAAATAAAAGATGATGGACTAATGACATATCAATTTTGAGACATTTACAAAGGCTCAGCTACACTTGGCTTCTGTCATGAGCTCTGCTCCATCAGACCCACAAGAGAGTCAGGGACATTCAGCAGTGGCATCTGCTCTGGTTTTTCCTCACATGCTGGATTGTTTATATCTAATGTCTTCATGAAGCTGTACTAGGCCTGGGGAGATGTTCCCATTAGTAAAGTGCATCACACACTAGCATGAAGATCTAAGTTCAATTCCCAAAACCCACATAAAAAAGGTAGGCATGGTGACACATGCTTATAATCTCAGGACTGAGGAGTTGGGTCAGGAGGACTTCTGAGACTACCTGGCAAGCCATCAGAGCTGAAGCAATAAGTTCCAGGCTCAGTGAGAAACTCAAGAAACCAAAGTGGGCAGTAGCCTGAGGAATGACACTGAGGTTGACTCATGGTCTACACACCGATGCACATGTGTACACACTCAAACATTCACAGACACACACACACACACACACACACACACACGAAGCTGTACTATGCCGAGAAATGATAGACTATAATTTGCTTTCTAAAATCTGACGCTCCTGGCGGATAGTCTGAATGTAACCCATAATCTAGCTGTTATTGATTTAGCTTTTCACACTGACCCTCAGATAGTATGGCTCAAGGAAGATAAGAATTCTTCCTCACTAGTTTATTTGAATTAAATTCCTCACGTGGCTTCCTGTGATTCATGAAACTCACTTAAAAATCCTAAATAACCAACCTCAATGGATCAAAACTGGTATTTCCAGAAAGTGTTTCTATTGTCTGGTAATAAAAAAGTTGAATTCTATTTCTTTTCTGAACTCTCTTGCGGTCAGCTTTTGGACAGGGTCCCCCACTGTGTAGTTCATAGTTAAGTGAAGGTGCTTCTATGCAGACAAACACTTGGCTACACTCAACTCTAACAAATAAGATGTTACTCATTTGAGGACTATGAAGAAGAAAACACAATCAGTCTTATAAACATTATTTCCATCCATATTCAAATCTCATAAATGCAAGCATTTAATCTGTGAAAAAACATTTTGACGTATTTGTCCTACATCATTTCAATATTTCTATCTGTCAAATATCCCCAAAACCATTATTCTGAAAAGAAACTGTTAATGCAAGCAAAAGGCAAACTTCCTTATCCAGGAAACACTCTACATCCTTAAGTTGGCAGGGGGTTGTCCATCAAAGTTCCCCTTGCCACCGCCACCACGAGCACCACCATTCAAGGGATGATAAATCATCTATTTCCAAACTGAAACTGGAGTTGACATCTGTTGAGGGCATCTGCCAAGGGGTGTGTCATAGCTAAAGGCAGTGAGAGTCCCTATGGGAATCCTGTTCCCAGACTTGGGGACTTGAAATGCCACTGGAATTTGCTTAAAAGCCAGAGTCAACAACAGAACTCCCAGCAGAGAGCTCCAACCTGGCCTATCCACCTGCTTCTTACAGAAAGATGCTGTACTTGTCTACCAATATTTAATAGAAATGCCCTGCCGACCACCAGCCAGAATGTGCCACCCCCAAAGGCAATGTGCTTACATGATTTTTCTCACTTTTTATTTTTAAGACAGGAAAAATTCTATGCCTTTGGTCCACACTCATCTTTGAAATAATTGCTTTTACCATATACCTTTCTTTATGAAAGAAGCTTTTGGGTTGCCCTCTTACTTTGCTTTTACTTGGCATGCAAAGCTCAGAGAAGTACAACAAAATCCAAACTATCACCACCACCAACATCTAGGCAAGTTTTAAGACAGAAAAGCTGGATTTTATTGGAATGTTGCATCATTTTAATAGACAAGGGACATGTTCCTGTGTTGGAATGAGTTGCAGAAACAAATCAGAGAATTGATGGAGAAAACGGATCACCTTCTAGACTTTTCCAAGTTAGTGGAGCCACAGCATGGCTATGCTGGTCAGCTTAGAGGAAACACCCACTGCCTCAGCAGAAAGATAAGAAGATAATGCTAAACATAACTGTTTTTTTTTAAATAATGCACAAGCATTTTTATAACACCTAAATCATTGAATTAGGGAGAATTTTAATGATCTGTACACATCATAAAAGGAAGGAGAGTTCAATTGCAGTAGAAACAGATTGTTAGTTCTAGCGAGAAAAGGGACATTGAAAACAAATACAAGGTACTGGAGAGATGGCTCAGTAGTTATGGGCGCTTGACGCTCTTGTGGAACCAGAGTTCACCTCACAGCACCCACATCAGGTGACTTATAACCACCTGTAAGTCCAGCACCATACTTCTTGCTTGCCTATTGGTTTCTAACTGGGATCCATCATTCAAGTGCTAAAAAGATCACAATTCCCAGAAGAACATCTGTTTTAGGCTGGGTTCCAGTAATGATTGTTGAATGTAATGGAGGGAGCCACACCCAAGCTCACCAAAACCTTCCTCAGTTTAACCACTTAAACAACCACTTGAATGTGTCCAGTCTCCCTAAAACTATGTAGCTCTTTGTCTTTAAATATGAAACACAGAGAGGACCTGGAGTAACAGCCAGTTGTGAGTTGCCATGTGGGTACTAGGAAGCCAGCCTGGGCCCTCTGCAAGAGCAGTAAATGCTCTTAACCACCGAGCCATCTTTCTAGCCTCCGGTCTATATTTTAAATTCAAGTAGTATAAGTAAACACAGACAAAAACGTATTGAACACTTCGTACTGTGACTATTTAACATTGCATTTGGTTCATTTATGTTTTAAAAATGGATGGATTAAAATATGCTGTGTAAGCAACTGGGGAGATATATAGATAGATTTTTTTTCCCCCAAACATGAATCAAGGTATATTTTGTGATTTCATCTCCATCTTTAAAGTTCCAGTTAGACAGTATGTTGGCATACACCTGTAAGCACAGCACCCCAGAGGCTGAGGCAAGAGGACTCTCTTGAGTTCAAGTCCTAGGTTAATCTGGGCTACATAGTGAGTGATAGGCTTGTCCAGGTGACATCAAAAATTCTGTGATGAAGAAGGAGGAGTGAGAGGAGGAGGAGTGAGAGGAGGAGAAGGAGGAGAAAAGAAAAGAAGAATTCTGGTCTGCAGAAATCGTTCAGCCAGTCAAGTGTTTGCTGTGCAGTGTGAGGATCTGAGTTCTACACCCAAAATGCACATTAAAAAAGCCAAACTGAGACTTGGTGTTATTCTCTTATAATCCTTGTCTTGGAGAGGTAGAGACAGGTCAAACTCCGGTGCTCACTGTCCAGCCAGAGCAACCTACTTGAATTCCAATCTGGTAAGGGACACTTTCAAAAACCATGTCAATAGCATCCTGGGGAGTAACACCCAAGACTGACTTCTGGCTTCTACGCTTCTATGTGCACATGCTCTCTGGGGAATGTGCACCTTCACACAACTGTACCCCACACACAGCGCAGACACATACCTACGTAAGAATTCCAGCAAATCTCTGTTCATCTTTTGTGACAGCCTCCAAAAGCATATTACTCTTTTGTTCTTGTTCAAACATATTCTCTTCTTCCTAGATTAAAATCTCCCTGAGAGTTTAAACACTGCATATTTCCTGGTACTCCTTATCAGGACATTGAAGACACAACCAGGAGGCTGGGGAGATGCCTCAGTGGATAAAGAGTTTTGGTGAGGACTAGAATTCATATCCCATGTACCCACATAAAAGCCAGATGCAGCAGCATGCATCTCTAATCCCAGGTTCCCTATGACAGACATGGAGAGTCCCCAGGAGCTGTCCTATACAGTGGTAAGACTGGCTCAAAACAAGATGAGTCAAGGTGAGAACTCCAGAGGTGACCTCCGCACTCACACTGTGCCAAAGGTGTGTCCACACACGATCACAGATCATATACACAACCACACACACACACAAACAAAAAGATATACCCAGGAATAAATTTCACCATAAACCAGACTGGTGGAGAAAACTGACAATAACCTACAATAAAATTATGAATGACAGTTGCTTGCCAGAAGACTAGATGAAAGAAAAACTGAATAGAAAATAGAAAATAGAAAAACCCCATTTTAGTACCTTTATGCCTAAAGTAAGTTCAAGCTCTGAGTGATCAGTCCTTGAGTCATCTCCAGGAGGCAGCCGCCAGCAGAAATGAAAGCAAAATATCAGACAGAAGCTAAAACCCCTTAATGGAATGTGCCCAGAAAACTTGGCATTGCATAAAGCCAGTCAAGGTCTTCTGTATTCTATTCAAGTGGAACAAACAGTATCTCTCAGCTGTATCACATGAGTGATAATGTCTTTGCCATTATTTAACCTTAATTTAATAGTAAAGAACTGTGTTCTCTTCCATGCAAAGCTGAATAATCCGTGTGCTACTTCATCCATTGCAAACGACTCCATGTGACATTGACATCCAAACGACTGCGTACCCGTTTGTGCAATCCTTTGGCCTCCCTTTTTCTCTCTTTTGCAGACTTCAGTCCCAAAGCAGATCTTGCTTTTTCTGTTGGAGGCAAGTCTCCAACAAGAACTAGAAAGAGCATGGGATTCACAAAGTCAGGACTTTGGCCATGATCAAACTGCAACTGCTCCACACCCTCCTCTGTAGCCTAGGGAAGGAACGCTGTCATCGCACACCACGGGTCTAAACATACAGCTCTGTGCGTCTCAGGACAGGTGCGGCCTCACTTTGAAGTAGTCCTTCCAACCTCAGCATCTTCCGGAAGAATCGTTTTTCACCTCATCTCAGTGAAAGCATTCCATCAGCCACTTCCAAGCCCACAGTTCTCTAGGGAAGATGCATTTCTTTTCTGCTTCTGGGACCCATCCTTTCCCAGCCCTTCCAGCCTGACCTTTGTTCAGCCATTCATTTCTCTTCCCTGAGATCCCAAAGTGACAAAGAATCATTTCATAAATCATGATCTTTTCCTCCTTGAGGAAAAATTAATTTTTCAAAAGGACATAGAACCAATTATTACCAGTGAAGAACAGACTTTGAAAGGCAGAAGTTTCAAGAAAAGATTTCCTTGTCACTAAAAAGAAACAGAAAGCAAAGGGCCTTTTACATTTACCTGCTGATATGCAAACGTCATCTTGGAATGCCAAGAGTACAGGACAGAGACAAAGATAAAAAGGTAAGAGTGACAGGCAGGCAGAAGGAACGCAAAACTGCTAAGATCACCTCAGAGCCGATTTTTAGCAAACCTTCATTTCCCTATCACAAGACATTTTACTATATGACTTAATGAATCTTGCTTCTCATGAGAGCAGTTTCATGATTTTCTTTTTCCTGAGCCTGTGGAGGTCCTGAGTCAAGTCTCTCTTTGAGGACAATTAAGGGTAATAACTCTGGATTGTAGAAGACCAAAAATGAAGGCCTTAGAAAGGGAATACTATGTAGCAGGAAAAAGGACTTGTGTTAGCATGTCAGTGGAAATCCAGGTGTAACATCACCCCTAAAATGCTTGGATGTGTTTAGGCACACCCACCAAGTTAGCATCCATGGATTCATGTACTATCACAGTGACTGCTGGGTGAGAATGGGACGCACAGGAGCTTTTCCCAAAGCCACCTCATTTCCACTGCAAAACAGTGGGCGTGGATCTAAACTTAGTGGCACTGCTTCCCATTATGCCTCATCTGTTTCAGGAAGGCCAGTTCCAGCTCCATAGCAAACCTGATGTTTGAGAACCCATCTTTTTGCTGGCCTTATAACAATAGCAATTTCTCATGAGGATCCTTCACAATCCTTAGCTGATGTGACTAAAACACCTGACACAAACAATTTAAGGAAGGAAAGGTTTGTTTGGGCTGACAGTTTCAGAGGGTTCCAGTCCATCATGCTGGAGAAGGACCCCTCACATGACAACAGACAGGAAGCGGAGAAAGCAATCAGGAACTAGAAGCAAGTATGATCTCAAAAGGTCCACCCTCTAATGAGCTACTTCCTCAAACCATGGCCCAACTCCTAAAAGGTTCCACAGCCTTCAAAATAGCACCGCAAACTGAGGAACAAATGTTCAACATAGTAGCCTGTGGGGAATGTTTCAGATTCAAACTATCACATTGCTTGATCTTAAACCACTCTCTTCTGAAGTAAGCCACAGAGTGAGTTCTTCACCAAGCAATAGAAGAGCAAGACCAATGTGTAGTTCTGTCAGAATTTGAAATATAAAATCAGATAAATTTACCCCAAAAAACATTTCAAAATGATCTATTACATGATCATGTATTCCAGGTCCAATTTAAAAAAAAAAGCAAAACAATCCAAACAAACAAAACAGAAAACCTTATTGCAACATCCAGGGAAAGACGAGGACATACCTGTCTAAAACAAAACTAAACATCCTTTGAGGCATTAAACTACGAACCTCAAAAGGCTAGTGGTATTTGCCATGAACCTAATGAATGCTGAATCTATACATCAGTTTAACTCATTAGTTCTCACACAATCATATAGACAAATACATCCATGAAAGAACTGAGGTTCAAGAAGGGTGAGGCCCTTGACTAGTTGGGCATAACTGATAGATAGGAGAATTCAGACTTGACTTATTTCTCTCTGACGTGCAGATTCATGCTACGTCTAGACTAGATCTGTGTGGTAAAGAATATAGTTATCAAGGTCTCTATGTCATGAGAAAGAAGGAAGGTAGGGGAAAGGAGAGAGAGAACGAAGGAATGAAGGAAGATGAAGAATGTAAGAGACGTTTGCAGAAATAGCCCTCAGTGCAGTGTGCTCTCCTAGCTGTCCATGTCAGGGTAGATTACACAAAAACCCTTGCACTCAGATACGCTCGTATCTTCTGAAACATGATAACTGGTCAACTGGTCAGTGTTGTTTCATCATTTTGCAAAGCAATACAAAGCCATTATCTTTATCAGACCTATTGTCTTTATCACATATATTTTGTCTCTTCTCCTGGCTTCCTATCATTTCAGAATTCCCTACAGGGAAAGCTAGCTATTTTGTCACCATGAGAGATTAGCCATTGTAGTCCATTTTTTTTTCCTCAACGGTTTAAGAGAATGATTACAATATACTTGCTAAACAGCATAACCAATGGCAGTGCATGGAAACTCAGCCCAGGTTAGGTGAGCTCTATCCTCAGCCCTTTATTACGGGCTACCTGTCCACACCTAGTTGTGATGCCCAGCTCGTCAAGCTGTGATGCACTACCAAATTCAAATAACCTCAGAACACAGTTGCTTCCAGGAAACTAAATGCATGTTAGGGTAAAACAGTCACCAAGCAGACTCCATTGAAGGTGTTTCTTTTCCTGGGATGATGATTTGTGACAGAGGGACTTGAGAGCTCTCAAGTGTGAAGACAGGCTAGTCCCAAGATTCTCAGCTTGTTTCCTTCCTTCCATCCTTCCTTCCTTCCTTCCTTCCTTCCTTCCATCCATTTCCCTTCCTGTTTCCTCCTTTCCTTCCTTCCTTTCATATCTTCTTTCTCTCTTTCCTCTGACTTGCCTTCATCGTGGTCAGGAACCCCTGGGCTCAAGCTGTTCCCCTGCCTCAGTCTCATGGTTGCTGGGGCTCCTCTGTGCTGTAACTGGCTTTTACTTTCATTACTTTAAATTTTGTAGAGTATGATGACCCCATTTAGTAGATGAGAAAAATAAGTATCAAAGAGATTGAGTCACTTTCCCTAAATTGTCAATCCAAGTCACTGTGACCTCCAAGCCATGAAGTACTCGGGAGAACCACTGGGAACTTCCACCAGGGTGATGAGGCACGTGGAATGTACCTTTCCACCTTTCTCCATTTCCTAAAAGAATAGGGAGGATCTGGGTTCATTAAAATAGTCGTCAATGTCTGGTACTTCATCCAATAACCACGTGTTAGCTCTGGTTCCTCAAAATCTGCTCTTAACTTAGTGCTGAAAATGAGACTCCAAGTCCATTTTAAGTCATTTTTTTTCCAGGTAGGTACAAGTTACACTGCATATCTGAAGGTTGAAACCCCAATGCCACAGAGCACTGGTTTGAGGTGCTAAGGATAGGACCCTCAAATACACCACAATGGGGACAAAGCTAATGTTTATGAGTTTCATTAAATGAATAAATTAAACGGCATTTCTTTCAGAACTTCTGTCTCTGATACTTCATTCCATCTCTCTTCCATATACCATGCATAGACCAGAAACCCTATTCTAGAAAGCTGATTTCGACCCAAATTCCAGAAGCAAATCTCTCTTTGGTGTTCAGGGAAAGATTTCTAATGGGCACCATTTGCAAGCTCAGAGGTAGCAACACTACATCGTAATGAGATCTGGCAGGGTGTGGGGGCTGAGAGGTGACTGGGAAGGGGCAGTCTGGGTATGAGTCCCCCGGTGTTTGGTCTGATTGGGTCGCTAAGTCTCAGGCAACCCTGAAATATTTCTGCGGGAAACTAAACTGAGATTTGAAGCTAATGAGGGACCCAAGGACAGGAGAGTGTTGATTAGCATGTGTGGCTGATGATCTCATCCAGAGGGGCCGAGGAGACTTTGGGACAGACGGAAACAGACTGAAAACTAGGGAAATAAATCCTAAACTGGGAGGGGAAAAATAGGATACCCTCATAAAAGGGCAGACATTAAAGTTCCTGATCGTTTCTCCTCACCTTCCAACAAGGTTATACTAAGGTCAGGTAGGCATGCCCGGCCACAGTTAATGTCAATCTGACTCCATTGTAAATATTTGACTGGGAACAAAACAATTGCTGTCACCTGGCCAGTCCCAGACTGTTCGATATGTTTTCATCTAGGAATTCAGTGTGCGGGGGTGCAGCTTTATGTTCATGGGGGAAACTGCTTCCTAAGGAGAGAAGCCAGCATGTGTTATCCACGCAATCTAGTATTCAAGTGACTAGGTTTAGGTGCCCCTATGTACAAAATCTTTCCAAGGTACCCTGATGGTGTGGGGAAGGGAGCTTCAGGGTTGGAAGGTCAAGGATGTAAAAGAGAGGGGAGTCAGATTCATTTTTGAAAGAATTCCGTGTAAGCTAGTATCTATAACATAAGCTGTATCTTGAGAAGTGTAAAATCAAGTAATTATCCTGGCTGGTCATTGCTAAGTCAGCCCGATCCTTAGCATCAAGAAGAGAAGTGAAAGATGAGAGTGAAACACGTGAAAACGCTAGGTACTGTCCTCAAACCGCTTTGTTACCTTGGAGCATCTGTTAAGTCCACACTGGAAACTGTTAAGTCAACTGGTTCTGTGAAATAGTCACCTATTTTATTTTATTGGCTCTTCTATTTCATTTTTTTTGCAGTTTCATATCTGTACATGCTATATTGTGAATGTATTCATTTCTGCTCCTTCAGACTCCCTTCCTCACTGGTCCTCCCCCAACCCCACCCCCATTTTCATGTCTTACTTGTTTGCAAGGGTCATTTTAGGACAGAGTTTCTGGAACTTCTGATCCTCAAACTTCCAGCTCCAGAATGCTAAGATTACAGATGTGCAGCAGCACACTTGGTCTGTATGATGCCAGGGAGGTATTCTGTCTACTCACTACGCTCTATCCCCAGGTCCTTATCTACTTCATACAACATCAGCATCTGGGAATGTGGTACAACTTCAAGGATATTTTCAGCTTCATTTATAAATAACCGTTAACATATAAAAAAGCCTAAAGTAGACAAAGGTGGGCAGTGATGCCACAAATATTTTAGAAAATGTAATCTTAAAGGGAAAAATTAATATACAACATGCCATGTGCAGATAGGTAATTGCCATGCAGACCCCTGGTCTTAAAAATTAGTAGCTAGCTACCATTATCAATATTATCAATGTCAGTGGTCACATTGAAAAACTGAGCTGAGTCAAAAGTCGGGCTGAGAATTTTTTTCTATTAAAAAAAAAAAAAATAATGGGACTGGAGAGATGGTTTAGCAGTTAAGACTCATTGGCTGTTCTTGCAGAAGACCTGGCTTTGAATCCCAGCACCCACATGGCACCTAATAATCATCTGTAACTCTAGTTCCAAGGGATCCAATGCCCTCTTCTGTCCTCCTCAGGTACTGAATGACATGGATGATTTACGTACAAGCATAATACTAATACACATAAAATAAATATAAATAAAAATTTTAAATAAAGAATATTAAATACTTAGTTCTTGTCGGTCCTGTAGTCACAATCCAAACAAATCTTTCCATCCTGCACTATAGCATGACAATACCATAGATAATACTTACATGAATAAAAATTTATGAAAATTGAAATTGCAATTTTATATCACTTTTGCATGTCATAAAAAATTCTCCTAGTCATTTAAAAATGTAAAAATTACAGCCAGACATGGTAATATATGTCTTTAATCCCATCATTCAGAAGGCTGAGGAAGGAGGATCACCAGGAGTTCAAGGCTAGGTAGTATCTCTACACAAAAACTGTAAGGGCCAGAAAATGCCTTGGCAGGTAAGGATATTTGGTGCCATAGCTAAGGACGTGAGTTTGAACCCCAGATCCACATGGTGGAAGCAGAGCATCAACTCCACTCCATGTTGTCCTGTGACCTCCACACATGTGCTGTGACACACTCATGCCCTCCTATATAGATAGATAATAAATATAATTTAAAATTAAAACATATACATAGATATATATAAACACATATACATACACATATATATATACCTATATATACACACATATGTATACACATATACATGCACACACATATATACATACACATATACAATACACATTTGCACATATATAACATACACACATATAACATATACACATGTATTCACACATACATACATATATACACATATACATATATACACATATAAACACACGTATATAATATATACACATTCACATATATAATATACACATATACATACACACAAATATATACATATATACAAATATACATACAAACACATATATACACATATATATATAATATGTTATATATATACATACATATACAAGTTAAAGCCTTTCTCAGCTTGTGGCCATATAAAAAACAGGCTCTGGGCCTGGATTGGTCAAAAGAGCTTAGTCTGCCAGATGCATATCTAGAGAAGTTGCTGTTCACAGAGCCATGAGCAGTGGTGTCTCCTGCAGCTGGCACTATCCACTTTCTGTCCATCTAACACCTGACATCAGCTAAATGTCAACTATAAACCACAGGGGTTTTGAACACACAGATCACAATGAGCAACTGTAAGAGTCTGGTCCCCCTATGACACACTGGGCACATATACTGTGGTGTGCACCTGTCACCGAAAAGGAAAACCATACCTTTTTTTAAAGGTTTTCCAGCTCCTAGCTGCAAAGAACATCTGAATTGTAGCATAATGTGACCCGAGCTTCTCCTGCCATTATGTTAGTGTACATCATGTTAACATCAGGCTTATATTAAACACTTACATTAAGGATTGGATTAGAAGATTAAATTGTTTACATATGCTGCAGCCAGTGAGGGAAGAGATCCACTAATTCTCTGGGTGCCTGCAGAGTGATAATCAGACAACAGCCATCAGAAGGGTCAGATTCTGAGCCCTCAGAAAAGTGTATGTGGCTGGACGCACCACTGGGTGGAAGTTGGAAAGCTGTTTATTCAGCTTGAATGTGTCCTGGTTGTTTAGCAATTTTTCCTGAACGGAAACATTCCGAAACATTCCGTCTCCCAGGGAAGCCCTCCATAGGACACAGAAAGTGTACAACTCACAAGTCTCAGAAAGTAACTGAAACTGACCAGATTCGCAAACCCTTCCCTCCCTGAGATTATCCAAGCAATAAGCATGGGCTGGGAGAAGGAGACTCTGGAGCTGTCTAGCTGTCTGCAAGTCATGCAGGAAATTCTAGGGTTCCAGCTTTCCTGAGTCATCCTTCATGCTGGGGTGGACTTTTGACAATATAGCTACCCTTGAGTTGTCTATAGTCCTGCAAGTGGCACCTCACTGACACTCCTGTAAGTTACCCCAATGGACTCATTGGTTCACCAAATTGGATTTTGGTGGTATGGTTACTTTGGACTGTTGTAGGGTCCCTATCAGGAGTGAATACACATGTCTTCATTTCTCTCCAGGAAGAATCCCACACAACAGTCCTTCAGTTTTTAAGGGAGCTACACAGTGGACTACCACCCCACAGCACCTGCTCCAAGAGAGTTATCAGTTGTGACATCAGAGACAATGACTGCCTCCAATGCAATACTTAGAACTGGGAACTTTTCCCCCAGCACCAGCAGAGCTCTCCACACACATACATATTTTATTCTTTTCACTTATCTATGTCATGGCAAAGCTGGATACTGTAGGGTTGAGAACATCAGCCCTAACAGATTAAATATAATGCAACACATTGAGCGGGCAGCTGAAAGCAATTTTAAGTCAAGTCTCTAAGGAGCACTGTTGTCCTGTGGAACTCAGATCTCTGGAGAGAAAAGGGTCCACAGTATTCACTTGGGTCTGCAGGCTCCCCTGAACCACTTCTCCCTTCTCCCTGCCATTAATGTGAGGAGTTTCCCAGGCCAATGTTAACCAGCAAACGGATTGCAGAACAAATGTTTTTGTGGCGGGAAATAAAAATACCACTCTGGATGCCAGGCGGAATGACTGGTGGAGAGCGATGCCGCTCAAGAGTGTGATTCATTAAGTCTTGTCTGAGTGTCAGATGTTCAGCATTCAGGCCCATTGCCTCAAATTTAAATCATTTTTTAAAGAAGTGCCGGAAAAGGTGCTGAAAGGCATGGTGCTCTGTTCCCTCACTTGAAAAACACTGTCTGCCTGTGCACTGCGGTGGAACTTTGCATTTTGGCGAGACACCCTGTGTGTAGCAATGCTCAAGTATTGGTTTTGTTATTGTTGTTGTTTTTTATACAGTCCCCCAAATGTGGGAAGAGAAATGGTATTTCCACAAGCCAAAGGACCCTCCCATTGGTGGTATCTGAAAAATTAAAAAAAAAAAAAAAGACTAAATGGCAAACATCAGAAAAGAACTCCAAGAGAACATGTCCATGAACCCACAGCCTCCTCCAGAGAGCTGAGGGCCTGTGCTTCTGTTGGGAGTGTTGGAGCCCCATAATTCTTTTCAAAGCCCTGGGGAGCCTGGGTGATACTTTCTGAGCACCAGCTAGGAGTGGGCTGAAGTTGCCATCGCGTCAGATCACTGTCAATACCCAGAGAGCTCACGGAGTCTTCAAACAGACTGGTTCCTCAACATCCTCCAAATGCTCCTGAAGAGCCTAGCTGCCACCCCCTCCTTACACAAAAAGGTGGTGTGCATACCTCAGGATGAGCTTTAGGACAGCATCCTACATGAATTAAGACAACAGCAAAAGCAATAGCAGATGGTCACTTAAAGTAGGTCCCTCCTGAGGCCAGATTCACAGAGGATATCAGAATGGAGACCCGGGGAGCTCGGAACCTGGAAGAATTCAGTGTTCAATGGGAGCAGTGTCAGCTTCACGAGATGAAGAATTCTGGAGGTAGATGTGGCTGTACCACACGCAAATGTGCTTAGCGCCTGTGAATATTGCACTTGAAAGCAGTGATGATAGTACCTTTGTGACATGTCTATTTTACCACCATCTAAAAATAGGAAAAGGATGAGACAGCCAGTCAGTCACATGGTGTGAAGAGGTTCCCAGCTGAAACTGAAGGCTTCTCTGTAGGCCAGAGTGAATAACACCCAAGAAGAAAAGGAAGCTTGTATGGCGGAGCTGAGACACTGGGCTACAAATCCTCAAGCAGTTTTTGGCAGGGATGGTATGCATTTTATTACAAGTACAATTTTTGCTAGATAGAAACTTTACTAAGTTCTTGGACTTTTGCTAACCCGGGCTTTTAACAGCAGGCTAAACGAATTTTGAAACTTAGCTCGAAACTTAAGGTGGTTGTGTTTCCTTCGATTGTAACAGGACACAGCTGGTAGTTGACTGAAGTTGGAGGCTGCTCTGGAGTTGGTAGACATGGGCAGATTAAAACTGGCACCAACAAATAACAGTGGGGTTTCAGCAGTGTGTAGAATGGCAAATACTTTCACAGATGTAAATTTTACACATCTCCAAACCAACTTCTAGTAAATCAGCACCATCACAGGCCTAGGATGTGCCATTTGCTGTGTGTGTGCGTGTGTGCGTGTGTGTGTGCGTGTGTGATATATGTGAATGTTCACACATAGATGACTACACCTATGCACACATTAAGACCAAAGGAGGACAGTAGGTGTCCTGTTCCATGGTTCTCCATCTTATCCCCTTGAGACAGGATCTCCCAGCAAACCTGGAGCTAGGCTGTCAGTCAGTCAGCCTTAGTCTTGTCTCTCGTCTGTCTCTGCCCCTCACGGTTCTGGGGTTATAAGTATTGGCAGAGCCACACCCAGGTTTTTACATGGGAGCTGAGTATTTAACTCAGGTCCCCAGGTTCGCATAGCAAGCACTGAGACCCACCTAGCCATCTCCCAGTCCTGCTTGTCACCCTTCTACACTGCATGATTTCCTCTTCAACTTATTAATGGATTAAGAGTATTAGAGAGAGGAAAGGGCCCCTTCACTAGTAAATGAAAAAGATTCAATTCAAATGTGTGGTTCGGTGGTTGTTTGGGTAGTTGATTAGTTTGTGTTCTGTTCAGAATGATATGCTTTGTCTCTTTTGCATAACGGAACCATGATAGAAGAAAGGAAAGGATGGTATTTTAGAGGTGTCTGGGTGATATGGATGGAGTTCAAGCCTTCACATAAGCCACACCAGCATCTTGTTTATTCCCATTTTTCCAAGGCTTTGGGAAACATCCTTTGGACAAAAAAATCACAATCAAACTCAAGATCTCTAAATAAGGCTACATAAAGCACTCTTCATGTTAAATACTAAGACCTTTATCTTACTCTCTCTTTTCATTGTTATTATTCTTTATCTGTATGAGTGCTTTGCCTACATGTATGTAAGCGCACCATAGGCATGCAATGCCTGAAGATGCCAGAAGAGGATGTTGTCGGATCCCCTGGAACACGAGCTACAAACATTGTTAACCACCATGTGAGTGTTGGGAGTCTAACCTGGGTGCTCTCCAAGAGGTCCTCCAGGGCTTCATGCATACTAGACAAACACTCTACCAACTTAGCTACATCTCCAGTCCCTCCATTGTATCTATTTTTGTGGAAGCACAACGTACTTGTTAAGCAATGCAATTTAAAACACAGACAAGATAAAACACCATGCGTCAATTATTCTCACCATCAGACAGACAGCCACTGTGATGACCAGTTCTTTCAGTCGACCCCCCCTGTGCTTCGGTCACCCGAAATGCAGATTCCTCGGCAAGGCTGTGTTCCTATCCTGAGCCTAGACTTTCACGTAAAGTGTATCTTCCCTACTGTGGCGAAATCTGACTAAATCCTAAACCAAATGGGTGGGGCTGAAGGCTCGCTCTTAATCCTCAATAAATCTATGATCAAAAGACCTTCAGGAAATGTGAGTCCTTTCCCTGCTTTGCTAACTTGCTTTAAAGTGTTCTTTGCACAATCAGAAAAATCTCCATCACCGTTCCCCTCATCATCATCTACCTGGAACCTCACCTCCATGAAAAGAAAAGCAGGGGAGGACCCAAATACGTCAAAACCACAAAGATAAGAATGGATTTAGTGACAAATTGGATTGTGTTCGACTTAGGAAAGGACACAATATTCTACAAAATGGCACAGCAGAAGGAACCAGTCCATCATGACTCATCCTAATATATCCGAAATAGAATTCAACTCAAGAGTATTTGTGATGGAGAAAATGCTTAGTCTTAGTTCCTGAGCAAGGCTGTAGGTCTCAGTGCCTGAGAATGGATTTAGATAATCCCTCACATCACATCTGTTTATCTCCCATTCTTATGCCACAGATGAAATTTCTTAGATCTTAGTCCCATATACATGAAACTCCACTGGCCTCTCTGCAGTGCCCACATCTGCCCACAAGCGATTCCATTTCAAGCATATATACATATCTGAGCCCAAGTGGAGAGATAAGCTGAGCAAGGGTGTGATTTGTTTCTGCTTAGGCAGTAAATTAACTAATCTCTTGATTGGAACCAGACTCCTTTGAAGCAGGAACTGAAACTGGAACAGCCGCTGCTATGTGCAGATGTAAAGTAAATAAAATGAATGGAGTATTAACCTCCAACCACTGAATATTAATCAGCTTCTCATAAGAGAGAAAAAACATAGCCTGCCATATTAAATATTTTCAGCATTTCTTGACAGGATATGATTTCCTTTTCCCTCAGCCCGACTTCATCCAGTCAAAGGCCCGAACACAGGACAACGGTCAACTTGAAATAGATTAATGTGCGATTGGAAAGGCTCTGGGTACCATGTCGAAGGTGGGTGGAACTCTGTGTCAGATGTGATGAAATGATAGGCCATTATCAAAAGCAAGGCTGTCTTCTAGCCATTCCTACAAACATGAGCCAAACTGAGCCCAAAGGGACTTCCCAGAAAGACCGCTTGAGGAAACTGACAACCAGAAAGGGAATGTGCAAAGGAATACATTTCCCCTTGCCCTGGGAAAGAGCTGCAAGCAGCAAACACCTCTCTGTGGATATTCAATTGAGAGAACACCTGCCCAAGGGTGACTGGAAGACAAAAAAGAATGTTACAGCAGATTGTGGGTGGAAACAACTTTGAAATCATCATTTTTCTTTTCTTATGCAAGTCTACAGTATGCAAGTCTACAGTTGACTTTGTGCAGGAATACAAAGCTTGTATTGATGTCATGCAATGATAAGAGAGCATATGTTATATCTGCCTACATTTGGCCCTGCTTATCATTATGATGGATAGATGGATGGATGGATAGATAGATATAGATAGATAAAATAAGATGATAAGATAAGACAGGTGGATAGATAGATAGTTAGATAGATAGACCCATATGTAAGCAGTCAACTCTTTGGATCCATTATCCATACATTTCACAATATGCTCCAGGAGAAGGCTCCATACCCATACACATGTGAGCAGTAGTACTTGGACTCTTGATTAAGAAGAAGGAGGAGGAGGAAGAAGAGGAGGAGGACCAGGAAGAAGAATAGAAATAAGAAGGGGCAGAGAAGGAAGACAGGAAGTTGAGAGGGGCTGTGTTGGGGTAGATCCAGTGCAGGGAGTCGAAGAGGAAGAAATGGAGGGTGGATATGATCATATTACATTGTATATGGGCATGAAATTCTCAAAGAATAAAATTTTAAAACTAAAATAAAATGACTTTGATGCTGAGAAGAACAAGGAAGAAAGTTTTCAAAGGCAAGGTAAAATGCAAATGATGACTTTGCTTCCTAGTGTTTGAGAATGAAGTTGGAAGCATGAGCCAAGGAATGTAGGTGACCATGCTGGCAGCTACTGAGGGAACAGGAATCTTGATCCTAACTCCAAGGAACAGGATTGTTGAATGAACCTGAGAAAAGACCCTGCCCCAGGGCTTCCAGTAAGAAACAGACCAGATGACCTAGCAAGACCTATGCTGGACTTTCACCAACAGAAAGCAGGAGACAGTAAACGCCCCTTGCCTTAGGGTACTAGGTATTTGATAACTCATGGCAGCATCAAAAACCTAATGCAGGCAACCATCAAAGTCTTAGACAAAAAGCTTTATTGGTAAAAAGAGATAAATGTCAGGGGACGCTGCACAGTAGCATGAGAGAGGAGTGTTGACAGAGTAGCAGACAGCTGTGACAGAGCAAACCAAATCCCATCTCTACTCCGCTGCATTCACAGCTGTCTGCAGGAATTCATGGCTCAGAGGCTTCTGAGGTGGTTCAGTCAGTGCTCGCTACGGAAGCCTGAAGACTCCTTACCACCCCCACAAAAAGCCAGACATGGTGGCACATGCCTGTGATCCTAGCACTAAGGAGGCTGAGACAGAGGGGATCCCTACCCTCACTGACCAGGCAGTCTAGCTGAATCAGTGCACTCCAGGTTCAGCGAGAGAACCTGTCTCAAAAAAATAAATAAATAAATAAGATAGAAATAAGTAAAACAGAGAATACTGAGAAACACTCCTGATGTTAACGTCTAGATGCCAAATGCATGTGCACACACACACACGCACACACACAAGAACTCTCCTTCAATATCGTAACTAAAGAATAGTTCATTCTTTTAACATAGAGTGCTACCCAAAAGAGTTACTGTAAGAATAACTATGCAAGCGTGCTCTACAGGCACAGGTCATCAATGAAGACTCCTCCACGTTTTCTGCCTATTCTGTCATGATATCTTAGACTAGTCTGCACTGAACATTGTGCTAAAGCCATTCAGTTGGGGAGTGAGAAGTCAACAGCCTGACTGCAAGTCCCCTAACGTGTCAACCTAGGCATTCCACAACACTATTTTACATTTCCGTTTATCATAGAAACGACTGGAATTCAGAAAACATGCACTTAACACTTATGCACCAACCAAATATGCTGTGTCAGTACATGTCAAAGGAGCAGGACTACCTGGATTATTTATTTATAGCTTGAGTCACGTTATTGGTAGGCAATGCTGGTGTCTGACTCACTGATAACTCAAAGAAAGAAAGATCAGGTACCAGAGACAAGAAGGGGTTTAGATTGCCTGAACAGATATTTAATAACTTTCTTTGCATCTTCCAGATGCAAATCCAGATCTCCTGGTCAATTGTTAGCACTCAGGAACTGTAACACCATCAAGCCCACGTGTTCCTTAGTAAGGCTCAGTCACAGAAGACACAATGAAAACCAGAGGGAGAGGATGCAGTTATTCAGAATCCAGGAAGTTAAGACAGGCAAGCGCCCAGTTCCCTGACTGGAGCTTTCTTTGTAGGATGTTAGCATCCGACCCTCTCGTCTCACCTTCCTGAATCCCACCTGTATTTCCAGCATCCTCCCTTCCGCTTCCTCAATTTCACTTTTCTCCATCAAGAGCCAAACACATCACGCTCAACGCAAAATAGATATTGCCAACTGTTAGGTCATGGGACCAAACCATACATGTATCCCTCCATGTTCCAAGTCATCCCATCAGAAAACCCAGAGCTAGGGGAACTCATAGCTGCTGTTGGCACAGCTTATATGGACAGCTAGCCAGCCTGCGAAGAAAGCAGAGACCAAGTTTCCACAACATCTTGGCTGAGTTGGAAAAGATATGGAATTCACCGTCCCTCCACCCTGCAGAACGGGATCCACAATGAAATGAAAGTACCTGGACAGCAGTCCCAGAATCCACTGGGTGCCGAGTGCCTACTTCAGGAATTCCTTTCAGAGGCTGGAGACACGTTTCAGTGGTGAAGAGCACTGACTGCTCTTCCAGAGAACCCAAGTTTGGTTCCCACACTGGACTGCTCACAACCTCCTATGACTCCAGCTCCAAGGGTTCTAATGTCTTCTTCTGGCTTCTGCAGGCACACACACACAGAGACACAGACATACACAAAAATAAAAAATGAAATCTTTAAAAGAAGAATTCCTGCTCATATTTAAGCTTTAGCCTAAGAATTGCATATCAGTCTGTGAAAGCCCTTAAATCTCTTTCTGAACTTAAGATGAATCAAGGATAATTAAAACTCATATACACACACAAATATAAATCCATTTCCCGTTTTTATTTTATCTTTTGAAATAGAATCCCACTGTGTAGCCCAGGCTGGTCTCAAATTTGTGGTCCTCCTGACTTTCCTTCCCAAGTGGTCAGATTACACTGTAAGCCACCAGGCACAGCTCACTTCCCAAATATTAATATTAATTGATAGTTATTAATGAACAATATATTGAAACAATTGAAGTTAATTACCATAATCTCAGTTTTAAAGAGTCTAAAAATGCAACCTTTTAAAAAAGATTTTATTTTTAATTATGTGTATCAGTATGTGTCTATGTGTGTGTATGCGTATGTAAGTGTGGTTGTCTGTGGAGGCTAGATGTGCTGGACCCCCTGGAACTCGAGTATAGGCAACTGTGAACCATCAGAACTGGGTTCTGGGACCTGAACCGCTCAAGAGCAATATGCATTCTCAATTGCTGTACCATCCACCCAGCTTCTCACTAAGAACACAGTCTTGAAGAAAATGTGTCAAACTATTCACCTTTGTTAAAGAATATTTATAAGTGGCTAGAGGGATGACTCAGTGGTTAAGAGCACTGGTTGTTCTTGCAGAAGACCCTGGTTCAGTTCCCAGAACCACATGGCAGCTAACAACCATGTGTAACTCCAGTTCCAGGGGATCTAATGTCCTCTGGCCTCCATGGGCATCACATGCACAGACACACTTAGATACAGGCTAGCAAAATATTCACATACATAAAATAAAATTTAAAAAAACAACAACACACACATGAGCCATATAACTATAGTTAGTATTATTTCTATGTTTAAGATTTATTTTACTTTGAAATGTGTGTGTGTGTGTGTGTGTGTGTGTGTGTGTGTGTGTGTAAACAGATACCAGTGGAAGTCAGATTGTGACTCATTCTTGTAGGTGCTGGGATCTGAATTTGGGTCTTCTACAATTACCAAAGATGTTTATAGCCACTGAGCTAGATCTCAAATCTCAAGAATTTACTATATAATTATATCAAGGCTAGGTCCAAAGGAGTGGAAGATGAGAGAGAGAGAGACAGAGAGAGAGGGGGGGGGGGGAGAGAGAGAGATCACCTAGGCTTAAATAGGAAGCGCATTCAAAGCCATAGAACCTTGCCTCTTCACTTCTCAAGAACAACAGCTACCTCTGTCTCAGGTTCTGAGGGACTCTACAATTAGACTCTCATAATCAACTCTCCACTTTTACTGACAGTCACTTTGTTTGAGCTCTGATGAACTCTGATGAGGACTTCTGAAATTCCTAAAGGTTGCACAAATGGCTTCCTGTTGGGTCACCCTCCTGGTGATAAATCATCTTTTCATATATGCAAATACTGTCCGATGGAACATGATTAAGTCCTGTAGGCACATCTTAGGAATCAAAGAAGACTCAAGACCTGCTCTTGACTCTGATAAAATTTTTATTCACCCTGGAAGAAAGTCATGTGACTTCCTTGTGTCTTCGTTAGTTCTCCAACCAAATGTCATTCTTTTATGGCCTCCAAAAACTGGAGACAATGATATTTTGTCTGGGGAGAAGGCGCAATTCCACAATACCAGAGTGGAATGAATCAGGGAACCTAGGTAAGTGAAGAAGGTCACAGGGCCCATGACTGATGGAGAAAAGACATAGCCTCCTTCTCCAACGAGGAGCAGGGAAGAAAGACGCACTTGAGCAGAGATAGAGCAGGAGCGGCAGACATACCTCCAGCCGCCCAGTACACGTCCCAATGCCCCTACCATCATTCCCTCTCTATCTACTAGAAGAAATGGCCACAGCAAACTGGACAAGGGGGAAAGGAAACAGGGCTGGGTACTTAGCTACTTCAGGCCAGAGGCAATCACAAAGCTCCGAGGATCTGAGGCACCATCCACTCACAAGCCTCCCGTCCTGTGTACACTGTGACTGCATATCCTTTGGAAGAACAGACTCCCCAGAACCTTAAGCACTCACTGCTCCCACCATGCTCCCTGACAGCCATCTCCAGAGCAACTGCTCCCACCATGCTCCCTGTGACAGCCATCTCCAGAGCACGGCTGGGATTCTTCCTGCCTCGCACATACAAGACTACATGAGTAACATGACCAGACATGAGAGTAAAGCTCCGCGTTTGACCCCTCCCCCCATTATTACCTTTACTGTTTTCAGAGCAACATTACTCAGTAGTTTTTCAAGAATGCAGAAAGCTGTAAGCTTTGAAAGATACCCGTTTTCTCAAACCAGGAAATCTTCCTCTAAGTCCAGGATGACGATGGACTGATCTGGTCCCTCTTATATCAGTTCCTGCCAGGTTTCCCTCACCGGTGAACCGTGATTGAGATATAAGCCCATCCCAGAAAGGGAGACCTAACATGATTAAAAAGGTTTTTTGCAGCTGTCACACAAATGCTACTTAAAAGTCCCGCTCTCTATCCTGGGATTTAATGCAAATTTCTCCACATAACAGAGGGTCAGGATGACAATTGACTTGCAATTAGCCAGATGTGGTGGAGTAAAATATCTACCACTCGGCCCCCCACAAATCGCCCGAATCACTTATATACACATAATTACCTTACACCAGTGGGGAAATAGCATGCTCCTGTTTATTCCCTCCAAATACCTGAGCTTTCCAATGCAATGTTACATCAAGAAAATGCCAAGTTCTAGGAAACAAATCAAGTAACCGCAGAAGCAGGCTGTTTCTCAAACGCAGGCAGAATTAATTTGTTTTCATTAACTCCTTATCTGGTTCCCTGGCTTTGATTCTCCAGCACAAAATGTATTTTTAAAAGAGGGAGAGGAGGGGCGATATCATGTCAAGAAATAGCAAGTTATTATTATTCTTTTTTTGCTACAATAGAAATCACTTGGCAAACCAGAGTGGAATACTTCTAGCTTCAACACAAAGAGAGAGAAGAAGGCAGGAAGGAAAGGGAAGCAAGAAAGAGGAAGGAGAGAGGGAGAACAGAGAGGGGAGAGAGAGAGAGAGAGAGAGAGAGAAAGACGGAGATTCAGCCTTGATGGCAATGCCACAGAAAAATGAAGGTCCTATATTCACTGTACTCGTTGAGGCAAGCTTCTCAGCCAAACCCTGATGAGATCAGGGCTCGCCCATGGGCTAGCCAATCTGCTCTAGGAATCCCCTCTCCCCAAGGCTGGGGTCACAGATGGCCTGACACATTTACCTGGTGTCTTGGTTTGCTGTTTGTTTCTTTGATTAGCAACATAACCAAAAAAGTAGCTTGGGGAGAAAAGGATTAATTTCAATTTAGAAGTTAATAGCTCACTTTGAGGGAAGTCAGAGCAGGAACCTGGAGGCGGGAACGGAGGCAGAGACCCTGGAGGAATGCTGCTTCCTGGCTCGCTTCCCAGGATCGACTTGTTTCCTTGCTTACACAGCCTGAGCTCATCTGCCCAGGGAAGGCACCACCAACAGTGGGCTGGAGCTTCCGGCATCAGTTACCAACTGAGGAAATGCTTCACAGACATGGCCATTGGCCAGTTTGTTAGAGGAAATTCCTCAATCAGGCTTCCCTTTTCCAGGTGAGTCAAGCTGACAAGTGAAGCCTCCAGCACAGGTGGATTCTGGGAACCCTAACTCTGCTTACGAAGCTGCTTTCTGATATAAGCCAGGACCACCTGCCCAGGAGTGGCACCACCCATAGTGGGCAGGGCCCCTTCAGACCACCCAACCATCAAGAAAATGCCTCACAGACATGCCCATAGGCCAATCAGAGATAACTCCCCAATTGAGATTCCCTCTCTCCAAATGTCAAGTTGACAACTAATTGTGCTAATCAGCACAATTATCAAGGGCAGAAAACCCTTGACTCTGCTCAGAAACAAAGTCAAATGGGATGTAGAGTTGTCTAGGAGACTCCCAAAGAGAGCAGCAGGGAGCCTGTCAGTGGAGAAGGGCCAGCAGCCTATTTTCAATTGCAGGGAGACGTGAAAGCCTTGGTAGAGCTGAGATGGGAGGAAGAGGGGAGAAGGAGAGATACTGAGATCCGGAGGAGGGAAGAACGATTCCATCTATCCAGATGCTAGGAAGGCTTCCTAGACTCTCCTCCTTCTGAGAAGTGTGATATTAATTACTTTTCTCATTGCAAAAAAAAAAAAACCCTGACCAAAGAAACTTAAGGACAGAAGAGTTTATTTTGGCTCACAGTTTGAGGAACAGTCCCTCATAGTGGAGAAGCCACAGCTCCAGGAGCATGAGGCAGCTGGTCCACATTGCCTCCGGCATTTCCTCCATGCTCAGGAAGGGGAGAAAGATGAGCCTCAGCTCAGCTAAACGTTTCTGGAAACATCCTCACATACCTGCAGAGGTGTGTTTCCATGGTAATTCTACACAATGAAGATTAATCATCACAAATACTAAGACACTCGAGGCCCCCAAGCATGTAAATATAGCTCTCCTCCTTGCCCGCAAGCTGGTCTGGGTCACTTTTATACAAAACGATGATGGTCGGCTGCTCTGATGTACTGCTAGTTCTCCTTTCCTACACAAGGTAGAAAGCCCACTCTGCAACTCACTGAAGCTGTGAGATCTGCTTGGGCCTGCAGAATGGGAGGGTATGGAAGACTATACCCTCAAACTGCTAGACTGAACTTGAGAGTCTGTACAGAACACCTCGCTCTGCCTGCCCCATTCCACCTAGGCTTAGGTAGGTCCAGGTCTACTGCGAGGTCTACCAGCCCACTTCCCTGTGAGTCTAGGGTGGGGCCGAGTCCCCTACCTCAGCCCTACATCCCTTACCTGTTCCTGTGGGCTAATTCATAGCAAATGTGTAGCACAAATAAAATATCTGTGTCCTTTTTAACTATGAAGATTTTTAAGGTTCTTTCTGTTTTCTCAATTACTGGAGATACAAAGACATAAAGCAATGAAGATTTCTGATTCTGTTCTTAATGACTCCTTTGACCGTTGGCATATTCATTGTGATGGTGCATTTTAATTGGCACCTTGCGTAGGCTAGAGTCACTTGGGAAGAGGCTCCATGAGGAATTTTCCACAGGGGGTTGGCCCAGGGGCACACCTGAGGAGACTGTCTTGTTACATTAATTGATATGGGAAGACCCAGCCCACTGGGTGGACCATCTCGGAATTTGGGTCCCAGACTGTGTGAGGGAGGAAGGAAGCTGAGCACATATTCTTTCAGGTCATTCATCAAATAGCTAAGTTCTTCCCCAAATCTTTATGCTGACACTGTGTTTTCCACACCCTGGTGCCCTATTAAGAAGTCCAGCCCTCCTCACCCTAGACACGCCACCCTGCTGATCAGGTGATGCAGGTTATATCACCTAGACCCTAGATCAATATACTTCCAACCGTGCGTCCTTGGGAGTTTGACTCAGACTCTACATTGCATTTCTTAGTTATAACATTTCTATCATAATTCCTGTTTCTAAGGCACTGTGTCATGATGGGAAAGAAAAGGCACAGGGTAGGTAGGGAGTTCCACTCCACTTGATCAAGGGTCAGATACATTTCTCAGCCCTCCTGTGGAAAAGTGTTCCTCCATAATGTGGGAATGAATTACCAATGAACTCGGGAGTCCGAATTAAAGAAATCTGTCAATACAGAGCTCTTAGCATGTATATGCACTAATATAAGGCCAGGTGGTGAAATAGTTCTGTCCGTGATATACTACTGAACTGCATAGCCTCTAACTATTCAGTACATCTCAGTTACTTCCTTAGCCCGTATAAAATGAGTCTTTTATGTTCAAGCGTGGGATCATTTGGTGAAGCAACATCAAGTCATTCTTCAGGGTGGCCACATGCCTTCCAAGAAGAGAACTCCAAGAAACAGTCTCTGCTTTAGACCTGCTGCAGACAAGCCAGGTCTGGATGCTTGAGAGACCAGGTTGTTTCCATTCTGGGAACACATGGCTTCCATTAGTTTACTGATATCTACACATCCAAGCCTTCCAAAATGCTCTGGGCCTCTGATGAGTGAAAACCTGGCACGCCAAAGGAGGAACAAAGATGGCTGTGCAGGCCTGGAAATGTTGCCAGGGCAGGGCAGGGGAGGTGTTGAGTTTAGGTAGGAGATGGAATTGGGTTCTCCTATGGCCATCCTATCCGCACCTGGAAATAAACTAGCCACATCTGGTGAAGGTTCTGACGCTTCTGCCACTCTGATGGTAGTGTCAGTGTGAGTCCATAGCTTCTGTTCATCAGAGGGAGTGTCTCACTCAGCTGGGAAAGGTAAAGCACTACAGAGTGAACACACATCCCCTCTGTGAGCACTCTAATATTACCAAAACAAACCCCTGGCTCAAATGCCCAGCTTTTTCATTTTGTGTGCTGAAAAGGCATCGGACGTTGGTCAGATTCTGAGAAACAGGCCTTGAATGCTAATTAATTTGCAGTTTGAGGCTGTTAAATAGTAATTCAATCTTAGCCTGGCTTTTTATCATCTGTTTCCCATCTTCAGAGTCACAGGGTCCACCTTGACAGTGCAGAGTGATGCAGGGAACCTCATCTGAAAGGGACGAAGTTTGGAGTCAGGACTGACGTGAGAAGATGGGGATAATTCTTGGCTCTAAGTTTCATCCCTGAGGGATAGAATCCAAGGAAATGGGGCTTTTATCTTGGATTAAAAAGGAAACCTACTTATGTAGGGCAGACCTCTTACCTCTCAGCATGTTTATTTTCAGACAATAAGGCCAAAATGAGTGAACAGCAGTAATAAAGACAAACCAGTGAGGGCACAGTTGCCACTGTTTAAAAGCCAGTACCGCGGTACTGAACAGTAGTTCAGATGCACTAAGTCTCTGAGTCTTTCCATGTGCCTGTGAGCAAGGTAAAGAATTCATTATTGCTTGTGTCGTGTGTTGTTGTTGTTTTTCACCTATTTCACGGATGAAGTAAGGCTGAAAGAGGTCAGCACGTCTTCATTTGTATTCTGACTCCTGCCAAACCATGCTTAAAGCCTGGGTGAGGCTCTCCAGCTCTGTGTCTTGATATCCTCAATAAGAAACATGGCAGAAACAACACTTGCTACATGACGGTTTGCTGTTGGGTTTCATGACTCCACATGCCTTCCAGTGCAAAAGTACTGACCCCTCCTCTGTCACATGGAGGTACTTAAAATGTGTCTGCTGTTGTGCTTATGAGGATAGGTATATAAAGATGAAGATTTGGGATTGTAAAGTATCTCTGGGCAGAAGAATGAAGCTGAGATGGAATCCACATGATCCCAGCCCAGAAAATAAAAGAACTGTAAGATGCCTCCCTGTCCCTGGCTGGTCAGTTTCCACTCCATGTAATCTGCACTCCACGCTCTGACCCTGGATTCTTTGGAAGGCTACTTAGGCTCTGGCTTAAGTGAATTCATTCATGGACAGTTACCGGGACACTGGGAAATCAAATTTACTGTACCCTCAGAGAGATAAATGACACATTACTGCCAGACTCTTCAAGGCCACCAGGAAGGCAGTCACCCAATCTGACAATGGTCATGGAAGGTTCTATTTTTCACTTACTTCACAAAAATACATTCAAAATGTGGAGGGAAAAACAAGCAAGTTTCATCACGTCCAATCACTTTAATAATAGTTAAAATGAGTTGAGCATTTCTTTTTCACTGAATCAGAGACGTTTGTTGCCCAGGTCAGTCTGAAACAGGCTTGAATCCTGAACTTCCTTTCTTCCACCTCCCATATGTACAGCTAAACTTGCATTTCTTGGGTCATTATGTTATTTCTCAAAAATAAGGCAACCAGCTTGCTTTACTGACTTTCTCGAGATTCAGTATTAAATCCAAGAGAGTCCTGGACAAGCCAGGTCAGCAGGTCACCCTCTCCAGCTTGAGTCTAGATGGGTCTCTGTTTGCAGTTGAGAAGTCAAGGTCATGCACTTGGCCTGGCTAGGTGGGATTATTAAACCTGGACTTTTAAACCATGCAAGACACCAGTTTGAGCTTCGGCCTGTGGAGAAAATGTATAATATGTCAGCCAGTGAGTGAAACCACTTGTCTCATCCTTTACTAAAAAGCATGTAATATCTTTCTGGATGGTGTTTTCTGTTCTTTAGGCTAGTTTGGGATTTGGTAGGTTTTATGTTGTATAGTGGCTCTTCTCAGGGATCTGAGGCACATTCTGAAATGTTCATAAGTACACGTATTTTTCTAACTATCGTTATTCTATCCTTCGGTGGGTGTGAATGATTGGTGTTAGCACTATCAGCTCTGAACCTGTCAAAACTGGCTTTCTTAAGAAGTTCTGTTATTAGGGTGGGCATCCCTAATCTGAAAACACAAAATCTAAAATGCTCTAAACTGCAAAGCTTTTTTTAGTGCAGTAGGATTCAACTGGTAAAGACTACACAGAAAATTCAAAAAGAAAAATCAACCTAAATTTCCCAAAGTCTGAAGCACTTCAGGTCCTGAACAGATGTGGTATGAGTTTCTCAATTTCTGTCTTGCTTCTCTATTTCCTTTTAGTAAGAAATCTTAAAGAAGAAGTGACACTTTCTGAATCAGAATTTCAAAAGCCACCAGAGACTCTCAAAGGGCATTTTCTTAGCTCCTATATGTTTTCCAAAGGCAGTCCAAGGCTATACATCACCTGTTAGAAGGATTTTCCATGGTAAAACATTTCCTAATGTTCCCACTAACTGTCCAGGAATGAATTTACTTGAGCCAGAGCTTATGCACACTAAGTATGGCGACACAAACAGTGTGGACTTGTAAGCCGGTAGGCTGCTCAGGAACATTCTTAAATCCCAAGAATCCCAAACTGATTCACTTTTTGTGACAGGGGAAGAGAGGCAACTGGGAATTTCGGCTGATTCTGTCCTGTGATGCCTTGTGTCTGTGGTGGACGTGCCCCACAGATGAACGCAAACAAATGAGAAAGCCCTAGGTATGAGATGATCTTTAACTCAGTATACTGGGGAAAAGAAATCACAAAAATCTTGGATAAAGGCCACACTGTGGAACCCAGTTTTCATTTCAGAATCCTAGGGATGACTGACTTTCTAAAGAAGCTTTGATTCCGAGCAAAGGAGAAGGCAAGCGAGTGGGAAGAGTCCCAACCCTCAGTGTCATATCGGTTTCAGGCTGTGATTTTCCACTCTGGCTTCAGTGGATGCCTAGACTTGATTCCATGAGCTCATTTCATCTCTGATCTTAGTTTTTAAAGCGTATTTTCTGTTTATCTCTGCCCAGCTGAGCATAATCTGTACTTTCTAGCCTCTTCTAAGGACCTCAGTTTTCCAAATGTTCTCTCATAATGCCTTGATGAGGTAGATCCTGCACATTCAGTAAGAAAATTGGGTTACTACTCCCAAAGATGCATGCTTAGCAAGTTCTAATTTAAAAACAGATTGTTGTTACTTTACTGAGATTAAGTGAAGGAGAGAAGGAAGTCGATATGAATCAGTGCTGAACTATAGATTCCCAACAAAATGAATGGGAAGAAAGGTCCCCTACAAATGATTCTCGCAGACAAGGTAGTTTTGATGAACTGGGGAGTCTTTGCCATTGAATACAAGCACCTCTGAAACAAACCCAAAAAAGAAACTTGAATTCAACTAATTTACTGTTTGTCTTTTTATTTCTTGAGGCTGGGGAGTCTGGCTAAGCTTCAGAGAAAAGTCAGAAAACAACCATTTGAATCAGAGCCTAGACATTTCAGTACCACACACCCAACACCAATACATACAGCTCAGATCATTGACTGGAAGGACTATTTTTATTACTATTTATGATCCTCATTTTTTATATTTATTTTATTTTTAATCATATGCATGCATATGTGTCTGTGGGTCAGTATGTGCACATGAGTGTAGGCACTCAAGGAGGCCAGAGAGGTCACTCAATTCCCTGGAGCTGGAGTTACAGGTATTTGTGAACCAACCAATGTCTGTGCTGGGAACTGACACTGGGTCTTACTCAAGATCAATGCTCACTCTTCACAACTGAGCCATCTCTGTAGTCCCACATGACCTTCATTGGATTTTCCTTTTACTTAGAATTTTGTTACAAGTTTATAAATACCTACCCAACTCATTTTATCCATCATTTCAAAAGGGATTTCCAGTGTCTGAGGAACGAGTGAACAATTCTTATGGTTGCAAACATCTGCTTCACAAAATAATTTATAAAATTCTGTTTTTTAATTGTTCGGTATAGATTTAGAATCTATCCTGTCTCAAATCCTTTCCATCAAGAAAACCACAGCCTGAAAGATATATTAATTCTCTGTCCCTGCCACACACACACACACACACACATACACACACACACACACACACACACACACACATATACACACAAAAATATAACTTATAGAAACGAGAATACATTGGTGAAAGGAAGGAAGGAAGGAAGGAAGGAAGGAAGGAAGAGAAAGAAAAAAAGAAAAGAATGAAGAAACTCTATTGTGCACCATAAGACATGCTTACTTAAATTCTCTGTTTATGAGAAATAAAGCATTTTTAAAAAACCCAAAAGGCTGATATTAAAGGCAACACTTTGGGCTCTTTATCCATGGTTATTTCTATCTCCTCATCTGTTACACAACCTCAGTCTTTTCAGAACAAGAAGAATGTATTTGTAAATAAAAGTAATGAGTTGGAAATTTGATTCAACTCTGGCCACTTTACCTGAGTGATGAAAAGGCAATGGCAGAGGCCTCTGAGACAGTCTGACTCCTGCTGGCAGGCTTGTCCCTGCCTCTGAGATTGGCTAATGATACAGCTATGCAGGCGTATTCTTCGGTGACGGATTGATTACCTGATGCTGGCGCAGTTCTTCGAACACAAAAGACAACATGTAGGTGTAAGTATGATCTTTCACCTTCCTCTAATGATCAGTTAATTAGTGTTTTCTGCAGCTTTATGGTTCATACAGAGACTAGCCATGGGAGGGTGGGACTTCTAGGACTGATGCAACCTGGGATATGCGTTTGTGACTCTAACAGCCCTTATAAATGATATTCAAAATAAAGGTTTTGAAATTGGGAGTAAATTGAAAAGTGACTCCCCCCTCTTCTGGTGAATCAAAGCCATGAAGGAACTGGAAACAGACCTGAATAATTTGGCATCATTTCCATATTAATTAGCAGAATTAGGAGTTCTGATCTGAACTGAACTAATCTGCTGTTCCACAGGAACGCACATAGTGTTAATGTAACATGAATATACCTCCTATACAATAAATAAATAAGTAGTTTTAAAACGTAATAAAATACTATGCAAAGTTAACATGAGTAGTTCGGTTTCTCAATCCAGAAGTCTCAGCTCTGATTCCGGTTTGTTAACACAAATATTGTCACAAGGAATTTGTCCCTCCAATATTCCAGCACAGCCAGAACATACAGAGGTGGCTGGCTTATCAGATCAATATCTGTATCATAAGCCTTTCTTTTGTAAGCCATGGTTTTCTCCTCCATGACATGGGACACGTGTGCCAAAGAAATGTCATGACATAAGGCTACCTGATGGCAAGGGTTTAACAAGTGTCAGCAAATACTAACATCAGTTGATTTTCTTTTTATAGAAACTTGGACTCAAGAGAAAGCAATTTAAAACTTGATGAAAACATGTACAACTTTATCCTTTAATAATAATTTCAAGCTGCACAAAAGTCACACTGGAGAGGCATGCTGACCTTGGATGAAACTAAGAGGCACATACTCCACACCTGCACCTTTGGGAATGTTGTGGTGTTAATCATTCAAATATAAAGTAAAAATTACAAAGCCAGGACTGGGAAGATGGCTCAGAGGTTGAAGCATGCCTCCTACAATTGCAAGGACCAGAGTTAGAATCCACAGAACCCACATAAACGCTGAGTGAGTGTGGCAGCCTGCCTATAATTCCAGCTTGGTGAAGGAAACAAGGGATCCCCAGAGCAAGCTGACTATCAAGACTAGCCATATTAGAGACCTCCGGGCTTGACGGAGAAACTCTGCCTCCGTGAATATGGTGAAAGTGACCTGGAGGCAGAGGTAGGTGGAGCTCTGAGTTCGAAGTCGGTCTGGTCTACAGAGGGAGTTCCAAACCAGTCAGGGCTACATAGTGAGACCCTGTCTCAAAAATAAATAAAAATAAAAACAAATAACAGTCATAAATTTTCATAAAGTTGTCTGTAATGCTTGTTTTCTCGAAGTTTTCAAAAGAAAAATTTTAAAGTTTGAAGTTAATGGTGAAATAACAGCAAGACCATTTGAGGTTTTACTTTAAAACAGAAACACTTCAGGGCTGGGAAAATAACTCAGATAAAATGTCCACTGCTCGTGCAGAGTACCCACATTCTGCTCCCAGCACTGAAGTCAGGCAGCTCACAACAGCCTATAGCTCCAACTCCAAGGGATCAGACACCTGCTTTGGCTTCAACAGGAGCCTCCACTCCTGGACACATACCCACACACACATGCATATACAAGACTGAAAAATGAAATAAAACTTAAAAAGAAACTCAGAGCAGATGGGTATCAGAAAGTACTCAGAAGCTTGCCCGGCTTTCCAGAAAGATATTTTCCATGTCCCATTGGGAAATCCTAGAAGAATTTCTAAATCCAATTTCCTCAAAAATCTGCACATCTAATTCCAGCATCCCAGACATTCTAGGCACTCCTTGCTCCATGGGCTGACTCTTCAGCAACACACCCTCCCAAAACCCAGGTCCCAAGAGGTTCTGGTGGGGAAAGATCTTGCCATGATGCACATGCCTGTATTGTCAGTGTGCCCAGGGACCAAGCATACTGTGTGAAACTCAAGCTCACCCTACAGACTTATAGCAAGGTTTTCCCTGACTTTGCTTCCTGTTTGACATACATTTTTTTTTAATCTTTGTGTATGTGTGCATAGGGTGTGTGGTGGAGGGGCACACATCCACAAGAGTGCATGTGCCAAGAGTTTCCTGGAATCCTCCTGTCTCTGCCTCCCATCTTGCTTCAGGAGAACTGGGATTAGATATGTGTGCTATCTGTTCAGTTTAATTTGGGTTCTGGAGATTTGAACTCAGATCCTCACATTTGTGTAGAAAGTGTTTCACCTGTTGAGTCATTTCCCCAATCCTGTCTCTTAGTTCTTTTTGACATTTGTTGTTTGTTTGCTTGTTTGTTTGAGACAGGGTCTCCCTGTAGCCCCAGTTGGTCTGGAACTCACTATGTAGACCATGCTGGCTTCAGTCTCACAGAGATTTGCCTGCCTCTGCTTCTCCCTCTGCCTCTGCCCCTGTCCTTACCCCTGGCCCTGCCTCTGCCTCCCAAGTGCTGGGATTAAAGGCCTGCACTGCAACACATGGTACAGTCAACTTCTTTCACATCTAAAAGATATTGAACTTTGCACCTGAAATTAGGGAACAAAGTAGATATAAATATATCTCCAGTTCAGTGAAGCATCTGTTCTTACAAGATAGCACATCTCCCTAGAAAGATGAGGAGCTGGAGAAATGGCTCAGCAGAACACTTGCTGTTCCTCCAGAGGACCCAGATTCCATTCCCAGCATCCACATGGAAGCTAATGACTGTGTGTAACTCCAGTTCCAGGGGATCTGACACCTTCTTCTGGTCTCGGTGGGCATTTTACACACATGATACGTTTACATACATGCAGGCAAAACACTCATACCCAGAAAATAAAAATAACAAAATATTTTTTAAAGAGACAGAAGAAAGCAGATACTTCCAGCTATGAATCCCAGAGGGGGAAAATATCACTTAATAAGTATTACATTGGAGAAATTTGAAATATCTCAAGATTTTCCTTGGTTGCTTTATGACTATAAATGATTTCTACATTTCCTTGATAGAATGAGGATTTTAAAATAGCCAAAACCAGAATAAACTTTTTTCATCATGAATGATTTCTCTCAATAAATAATACATAAATAAATTCTACACAGATCACACAAATGAACCTAAACAAGAGATGCCACGTTTCACGTACAGCACTTTGCAGACCCATTAGCGAAACAAGCTGACATGTAACAGTATTCACTTACAGAAGTTGCAAGCATTATGAAATGCAAAGAAATTCTCTTTTCGACATGCAAAGAAATAAACCTATTATATTTGAGTAACTAAAATATAACCACGTTTCGTGAATCCAATATAACCACGTTTCGTGAATCCCAGACTCCAGACCACTGGTCTCCCTGCCCTCCGTTCCTTGTCTCAGAACCTCTGAAATTATTTTGCTCACAGGGAGAAAGCAGATTTTAGTGCAGTGGGAAAAAAGCCAAATATCCATGGTAACTCAGGATTTTTCCACTTTCTTACATGTTCAATGGAGACCTCCATAAAATTATAAATGAAAGGACACATTATGAGCTCTCGCTTTGAAGGGGAGAACGGGAGGTGGGAAGGGTGGTCTTGCCTGGAAATAAGACACAAGAGTCTGTATGGTTCTTCTCTGCAGAAGGCTTGTGCGTTTTCGATACCAACCTCAGGACCCTGCAATCATCTACCTTCAAAATGAAAACGTGCAGTTACCAGTTGTTCCCTCAACTGTGGGTGAGATGCTGCTTGCTAGGTAGGGCCTGGAAATCACTGGCTGTGTTCACATCCCTGGGGACTGAGGTCAGTGTGTCTTGGCGCTTTCGTCTCTCACCCCCTCCTTTCATGTCCTCCCTCCCTGCCACCCGGGATTTACTCCTGTTTTCATTGGGGAGACTACAATTTCTGTTTCTTAATGTTTCAGAGAAATTTAAAAGTGTGTGTGTGTATGTAATATTATATATATATATATATATATATATGATTTCTTAGATACCAGTTGCTTCTTAGAGAACAATATTTTGATGATTTAAGTGTAAATGAAGCATGACCCTATAAATTAAATTTCCCTTGACATGAACATCAGTTTTTAAAATGTAACAGTAAAAGTGCTCAGGACTCTGAGTCTATGTTTTTCTCAGACCCAAAATCTGTGAATGCAGAGGAAGAGTCCACTGGGATCCAACTGCTTTGCTGATTTTCTAGCACTTATCACAGAGAGAGTAATATGCCAGCCTGGGACCAGCTGGCGAGGTTGTGTTCCGTGCCTGTTGTTATCTCCTGTTTCAGTAGACAGCCAAGCCAGGCTGGAGCTGTGGGGCTGTCCAGTGACTACTCACTGAAGGCTAAGCCTATTGGCTGCATTGTCTTTTAAAGATGAAACCAAATAAGCAATCAGAGAAGATCATACATCACTGACTAAGATACTGAGATTTGAAAGAGCCCTAGAAAACAGAGTGAGTTGCGATTTGTTCCTTAAAGGTGGAGTCAAAGATCTCATAAAAGATAGCTGACAAAGGGTCCTAAAAAACAGTAGAGTATTTTTGTTTTATCTTGAATGTTGAGTCTGAATGCAACACCCATAGGGACAAAAGCAACTGAAAATCCAGACAGTGAATGGTCTCCAGAACCACCCATCTTCTGATTTTAAGCTGCTCTTTGGCCTCTGCTTTGTTCCATGAATGGATGACCACACCTGGTGAGAACACCTGCGTTAGTCAGCTTTCCGTCTCCCTAACAGAATACACAAGATAAATCAACTTAAAGGAGGAAAGGTTTGTTTCGGCTCACAGTTTCAGAGGGTTTAGTCCATATCCAACTGGCTCTATTAAGACTAGGTCCTCCATAGCCAAGGCTGGCCTTGATCTCCTGATCCATTGCCTTGTTCTTCCAAGTTCTATACCACCACAGGGGGTTTAGGTTGACTCCACTGTTTGGGGACAAAGACAGATGTCATGGTGGTAAGTGTGTAGATTAACCAAGCTTCTCACTTCAGGGAAGGCAGAAAGCAAAGGAAACCAAGAAGGGACCAGAATCCAACAATCTCCTCCAAGGGTATGTCCCAGGGACCTAACTTCCTGCTACAGAATCCCACCTCCTAAAAGTTCTACTGCCTCCCAATCACATCACAGGCTGACAGCCAATCTTTTACCAAATGGGCCTTCAGAACCCAACCACAACTATACATGGGGAAGACTGCATTTATGATGTTCTGATGATCATTTGAGGAGAGAGGGTCACCAACATTACAACTATGTGCAATGACAAACTTTCTAACAAAATATGCCATGTGTCCAGGGCCTCAAAAGTGCCGTTGTGCTCATGGATGTCCATCTTTAAGCTGGATCTTACTCAGCTGAAGCCCATGAAAGCTTTGTGTGAGCTGTAATGAGCTACCACAACGTAAACTGGTATATTCGTTTCTTTTATGTGATTGTGGTAAAATATCCTGACAAAAAGCAACTTATGGGAGAAAGGATTTATTTTTCTTTGCAGTTCCAGAGGGTTAGAATCTATTAAGGTGGGAAGCCATGGCCGCAGGAGGGAAAGCTTTCACACTCAGGAAACAGAGAAAGACAGAGAACAGGAAGTGGGGCTGGGCTGTAAGCACTCAAAGCCCACCCTGGTGACATAATTCATCCAGCAAGGCTCCATCTTCCAAAGATTCCATAAGCTTCCCGATAGCAGCACTGGCTGGGGATGAGGTGTTCAAACACATGAGCCTCTGGGGGACATTTCACATTCAAACCACGACAGCTGGTCTGGCAACTGTTTCAGTGTTGGCACCCTCTGTCTCCTCTCGGTGTCCTGGTATTGCCAAGGGAACTGCCACCAGCTCTTCTCAGGAAGTTAAAGGATATAAGAGTTTCCTTCCAGCGTGATGCCTAGTACCTTGCTCTTGCTTTCTCCAGAACACTTTCAAAACCTTGGCACGTTCTGAGGAAGAGGAGGCAGGCCAACAGCACAGTGTCCTGTAAGGAGAGCGTTCTGCCTGAATGCACTTGAAGTATGTAATGGATACCTGGTTGAATGATTAAATGAGGAAATTTATGAAATAATATAAGCTAGGGTATTTTTGCAGGAAATTTGCAAAAATAAATGAAAAATTAAAGATTGGGGCAGGCCTCACGCCAGTTCCATCCACCTCAGATTCTGTCTCTGTACTGCCAATTTCCTTTCCTCCACATAAAAACCACCAGGGTTTTATAGGAGAGAAAAGAAGCTCTTCAGCGATGAGACACCCCCCCAAGAAATATGAACCCCAAATGTCTCTGCTTCAGTTTGCTTAGGGTTTAACCTTCCTGGAGGCTGCCAGTTCCTCAAAGTTCCTGAGATCTTTCATAGAAAATATAGGTGAGGAAGGGCCTGGAGAGATGGCTCAGCAGTTAAGAGCACTGGCTGCTCTTACAGAGGACCCATGTTCGGTTCCCAGCACCCACATGAAGGCTAACAACCATCGGTAACTCCAATTCCAGGGGATCTGACGCCCTCTTCTGACCTCCACAGCCATTGCAGGACACAGGTTCACTTACGTACATGCAGGCAATACATTCATACACATAAGATAAAAATAATAAAAGAAATATTTTTAAAAGAAAACAACAGAAGAAAAACAGCCTCCATGGCAGCATCCCAGAAGCTGGTAGACCAGAGCAACTCAGAAACATAAGAAAGCACTGTGATGTCTCATGACAACCGTAGGTCCTCTGAGTACACTGAGGACTGAAGAAAATGTTGTCAACCAAGACAGAAAATAGAGCAGACATCAGAAATGACAAGTCTGGCACAAGTTCTCAAACCTTTCTAAGACAAACTTCAAGAGCATGTAGAAGGGCTGGAGAGATGGCTCGGGCCCTGGACAACATGGGTAGACTTACGTACGTGCAAGCATAACATTCCCACACATAATAATACAAACATTTTTTAAATAAAAGAGCATGCCGAAATACGGGGGCCAAGGAGATGACTCAGTGTGTAAAGCTGGTTGCCTTGCCGCACAAACCTGGAAGCCTGAATTGGATCTACTGAACCCATATAAAGGTTCTTGGAGAGAACGCACTCCACAAAGTTGTTCTCTGGCCTCCACACACCACCCTGGCACAGATCCACACACTGCTCACATACATATACAATAATAATAGATACATATTCATACCACACAGAGATTTCTTTTTCCCCCAACTGTAGGGGTCTAAGCAAGGCAAGCACTTCGGATACCCTGAAGGGACGGCAGGTGTCTGGCCCCAGGAAGCTACTACAGATATAAATCTTCCTTTCCCCGACCCCAGACCAGAACCAGGTTTTTGGGTTTTGTTTCCTCTTTCCTGAACTTCCACATCAGCCCTACAACCTTCCCGTCTTTATCCCAAAACCCCATCTTTAACTTTCCCGCCTTCTGTAACGGTCAGGAAGGCCTCCCTATATAAACCCCTGCATTGGCTCTAGTAACCGAACTACCCACCGACGTAGTATCCCAGGAACTCCTCCTCCAGCCGCACTCTGAGCCACCTGAGGCTATGTTCAGTCATCCTCCATTCTCTGGCATGGCTGGAGCACAACAGCCGTGCTGGAGATGGAGACCTACCCACACCCAACCATCAAGAAGGAATCTTTTCCTCTCATCAAGCTTCTCTTGTTGTACCTGGGCCTGGAGGATACAGATGGTTTTCTTTTTCTAAGTCTGGGACAGGTAGGAGAAAGACATGGAAATCGAAGCACGCAGCCATCGTAGGTACCTGCTATGTCTGGATTCTGTGCAAATCTTCAATGCCCAATAGGTTGGGAGGGCTTCTCCTAGCATTTTCCCCTACTTTAACTCCTGTGTGAGTGGATACTCAGCTCTTCACAGAGAGGATCCTTACAAGCAAAACAAAAAGGTCACCCTTCCTCATGGGAGAAGATGCTCCCTCCCAATGACTCAGTCCTCCACCACACTGACTGTGGGATGCAGAACCTGATTCTGGCTTTTTAAAAGAACTTGTACCAATGGTGGAAGGTACAGCCTGACACTATTTTTTAAGAATTTAACTGTTTTAATGGGAATATCAAAATAATTTACTATGAATGTAATAAGGCTTAGCCTCCTGTCTTTTTACTTATAAACAGCATATATATTAAATTTAGATGGATATCTATGTGTCCATGTGAGTGTGTGCTACATGTGTTCAGGTGCCCGCAGAAGCTAGAAGAGGACATCACGTTTACTGGAGCTGGAGTTACAGGCAGGTATAAGCCACCTGATGTGCATGCTGAGAGTTGAACTTGGAACAAATGCTCCTATCAGCTGACCCATCTCCCCAGCTCCTAAACAGCATATATTCTAACACATTAACAAGAAATATCTCTTTCTTTTTTTTGAAACAGGGTCTCCCTGTAACCCCAGGTGGCCTGGAACTCTCTACGTAGACTAGGCTGGCCTCAATCTCAGAGAGATCCACCTGTCTCTGCCTCCCTAGTGCAGGAATAAAGGTGTGCACCACCACTCCCAGCACCAAACAATACCTTTTAACAGCTCAAGAGACACGCAGATCAAAGAGATACAATTCATAGCTATAATGAGTCATGTAATTACGAGTCATCACTACACACAAAGTGAGGGCTTGCTGCCTTTCGATTTCCATCTTTGTTCAGAGGGGTCACAGGAAGGAGGTGGGAAAACGCAGCTGGTGTTTGACTGACATCTTTGGGGACCTGAACCCCTCCCCCAGCGGCTCAGGACCTGATGTAATATGACTTGATTTCCCTTCCCTTTGATATGGGACCTCTACCTCACTCAGCTCTCCGTTAAAGAAAACAGTGAGCCCTGGCAGAACTGGAATATGATTTTGCCTCTCAGAGTCCAGGGTCATGGGGGAGACTGGCAGGGGTTCTTTCTTCTTGGAGTTTGATACATCCTTCCTTCAACTGCTTCTTGCAATCAACAGCTAAGGAAAGGAGCGAAGTGAGCAGGAGGGACAGCCTGAGACCCTCCGGAAATCACTCTTCCTCCCTTCCCTCTACAGGTTGCCCCACAGTCACACTGGAGACTTCCACCTGCCCCCACTGCTGGGATTGGTTACTCTACAGAAACCCTCCTGGGTATCAGGCTCACTTCCTCCTCTTCCTGCTCTCAACATCTAGCCCTCCAGCCTCCTGTGGCTTCACAGCTAAACGCCACTGACTCTGACTCGGGGAGAGAACTGGAGCTCACTAATGATGAGCAGCCAGCCTTCCCTCTGTAAACCCCACACCCCACAAACGCAGCAGCCCCTACCACATACCTAAAGACACGGCATGGCTTCAAAGACAGCTGTAACATAGTCCCCTTTCTGTTAATGGATAATATTCAGGTATGCTAACAGGAAGCAGTTTATAGAGTATGTTCAAACCGTTTGGAATTGATTTATTTTGAATGTGCTTTTTTCCTGTCTTTTGCTGAGGTCAAACTGTTACAGGAACCAAAACCTGGACTCGTTGTTTTTATACAGCAAGGGAGGAAACGCTCACTCACCCTCTTATCCGGGCACACTCACACTCACATGTGCACATGTCTACACATACCTGTGGAGACCAGAGGTCAGTATGGTCTTTCTTAATTGCTCTCGACCTTAATTTTTTTAACATCTCATTTTTATGTAATTTCAGAATTATGGAAATTGATAAATAAGAATTCTCATGTATTCTTTGTCACTATTGATTTTATTATTTGACAATCTCACGCATGGGACAGGGGGTCTCTCATTGAACCTGGAGCTCACTGGTTGAGTTAGACTGACCGGCCAGTGAGCCCCAGGATTTGTCCTGTCTCTGTCCCTCCAGTGAGGGGCTAACTGGCATATCACACCACTGTACCCAGCTTTTTAAATGGGTGCTGGTAATCAAACTGGGGTCCTCACACTCTCACAGTGAGTACTTCACTATGTGAGCCACTACCAACCCCATGCACTCTTATTTATAAATACACAGTGATTTGTTTTGTCATTGGCCTCTGCAGAGTGATATGACAGGTTGATCACTTTCAGATCTTGGACGGCATGAACTCTGCTACTCTGCACCTCTAGACTGGGTAGCACCCCAAGAAAAGCACTGTGCTGTTAAAGGGGTTGTTTGCTTTCTTTCCTTTCTATTCTAATGTGGTTGCATACTGGTGGCAGTTGGAGTCATACATTAGAATACTTAGAGTGTTTATGATTTTCATTGCCAATCAAGTTCACTGTGTTTCAAGGTCACATATCCACTCCCCCCACTCCCCCACCTCCCCGTCCTGGCCAGTTGTCTCACCAATGTGCGTCATAAGAGGCCCTGGGGCAAGAAAGCATAGATGGCCCAACACAGCCACGGCTTCTATCTGAGAAAAACAACTCAAAGGGCATGTCCTGCAAAAAGCAGAACGCCATCAGGGGCAGACATAATTGCAGGCACTAAATTAGCACTGTCTCTCAGCCAGGGGCTAATCGAAGCCAGACCCTTTGCAATGCTCAGCCAAGAGTCTATCACAGTTACAATTAAAAGAGAAAATTCACCCTGGATTCCTGAAACTTTTTTTAACATGGCAGATCCTTGATATCAGGTACTAAGTCATGCAGAATGTGTGGAGAGAGGCAGTTTGGGTTAACTGTCTTTGAAAGTCTAAAAGGAATTTTCAGTATATCTATAGGGCTAAGCCCCAGGCATGTTCCACTTTCCCTGATATTAGCCACATCCATCTCATCTCTGCAAAGACATGTTGGTGACACCCAAGGTTTCAGCCATGTAGGGCCACCAGGTCTGATGCTACAACCGAATGTTCCTGCAGTTGTGCCTGTTGTAAGCGTGTATGTGCATGTGAGTTATGTGTTCACTTAGATGTGAGCATGTTGTGTATGCGTGCATGCAGAAGCTGGGGGACGACATTGGGCATGTTTCCTTAAGTGCCACCCACTTTTTTTTAATGGTGTCTCTTACTGACCTGGAGTTCACAGAAGGCTAGGTTGTGGATCAGTCCATCTCTAACCCATTACAACTGGCTTTTTTGTATAGGTTATCTGGGTATTGAACTCTGGTCCTTGTGATTAAGCACCTTACCACCTGAGCTATCTTTCTAGTCCCCTGCAATAGTTGTTTCTAGTGGGTGACATTCGTTACCACTCAGTTTTCCCTGAGAAACCAAGGTTCATGGGCCATTTGGGGTTCCGTGTCTTCTGGGTTTTCCTAATAAGCATCAGATCCTGTACCTCCCCGACACTGCGCCTTGTCTCGTTTTGTAAAGCTTACTTCTATACAAAGCTGTAAATCAAAGCTGGGAAGCCAGAATATGCACCTTTTCAGCAGTAGGTTTAGGAATTCTTCTCTAGGTGTAGTCATCGTGGATTAATTTTGCATTCAAATATTATATGTTTAGGTCAGCAAATGAAAAATACAAACATACCAAGACTGATACATTGACCTACTAAATCAATCTTGGAACAAAATCCCATGTTCTGCTCCATTGCTAACAAAGAAACTGCACTGACCCGATCTGTCTCTGATCCCAGAGAAATCTGCCCAAACAGCTGGTGTCCAGCATAAGACCCAGCTCTCTCTTTACTAGCGAAGCCTCTAGCTTGATCGCCTTGCAGGGATAGAAAACAAGACAGAACTTTCTGAAAATGGGAGGGGAGTGCTCTCCTAGGATTCTGAGGAGATTTTATTTTTTGATTTGAATAAAACCAAATCAAATGAAAGACAACATCCAAGACTCTGGGGGATTGAATCGTGGACCAAATACTGGACTTTCCTGGAATCTTACCTTTTTAAATTTTAGTTTAAGTAGTCTATCAATGGACCCTAGGAAAACTTGATCATACAGATAAATTCATTGTAATAGCTATGAAAAACACATTCTGCTAATATAATGATTGGATAAAGATGTTTGATATGTAAATAAGATTCTTTCACTGAGCATTTTTAACAAGGTCAGCCTATATGCTAGCAAAAGTGCCCTTTCTAGCCTTATAGGAACTCTCCATCTTTCCTATTTAGAGTTGATAGTATTCTTCTTTTATTTAATTTTTATGTGTATGAGTGTTATACTTGAATGCTGTAAGTGAACCTATGTCATGCAGCACTCTCAGGACAGAAGAAGGTGTCAGATCCCTTGGTACTGGAATAATGGAGGGCTGTCAGCTTCCATGAAGGTTCCGGGAATTGCACCTGGGCCTTCTGAAAGAGCAGCCAGTGCTCTTAACTGCTGAGCCATCTTTCCAGCCCTAACATTATCATTCTTAACTAAAATCCTGCCCCAACCCTCCCCTTTCTCTCAGGCCCCTGCTCCCTAAGTCCCCCACTCCCCAACTCACTCCCCACTCCCCCCACCCCCCAAATCAATGCAGTGAACAATGTTCTGTCCCTGTTATGAGGATTCCAAACAGGGAAAAAACACTTAGAAACAAAAGACAGAAGACAAAAGAAATATTTTAAGTAGAGAGCAGTGTGTCTGGATAATGAAGGCCCCACCTTGGGGTTTTCTCTGTGATACAAATGGTTTTGAAATTCTAAGTCCTGTTTTATTTGACTGGAACATGAATGTAGGACCTGAAATCCTCATAATGAATAACTTCTATTCTGATAAAGTTGAAGAAAGATTAACTGGATGCAGGCAGAAAAGGGGGATTATAGGCAGGAGGGGATGACAGTTTGCAGGTAAAATGGGAGAACTATCAGTGCAATTTTTAAGAATTTCTTTTCATGTATTTACTTTTTGTCTGTGTGGAGGTCAGAGGACAGCTTGCAGGAGTCGGTTCGTTCCTTCCACTATGTGATTCTGAGCGGCTCAAACTCAGACGGTCAGGCTTAGCAGCATGTGCCTTTACCTTCAGAGCCATCTTTCTGACAGTAACAATGGGAGTATATTTTATTTAGTGAGGCGTGCAGAAGTCTGTCTTTCTAAACATTTCAACAGTGATTTACTCCAAGGCCCCCCTTTGACTGTGTGCACTGGTCTGCTGCCGTCCCAGTTCCTATCCCACCAGAGACATCCTCTTCCCCGGGAGGCAAAGTGATCCATCTTTCTTTCCCTTCCTTCGGGGTAATGTGCTAATTCCTCACCTTTCTATGTTACCAGCCGGTTGTCTGTCCTTGATAGTGGCCACAGCAGTGCCAGTTTGTGATCCGGCATAAGGCACACTATGGTGTTCCGACCTTCAGACATGGTAACACAATGATCACTTACAAAGCGGCATAAGGCTCACTATGGTGTTCCGACCTTCAGACATGGTAACACAATGATCACTTACAAAGCGGCATAAGGCTCACTATGGTGTTCCGACCTTCAGACATGGTAACACAATGATCACTTACAAAGCGGCATAAGGCACACTATGGTGTTCCGACCTTCAGACATGGTAACACAATGATCACTTACAAAGCGGCATAAGGCTCACTATGGTGTTCCGACCTTCAGACATGGTAACACAATGATCACTTACAAAGGTCAGGCTTGGTGCGTAGACAAGGTACAGAAAAAGTAATTACAAAAAACATATTGTTTTAAGTAAGTTCATGATTTGGGGTTGGCCTGCATTCACAGTCATCCTAGGGTGGGTACACATGGCCTGCCCAGCCACTGGCTGAGCACGCCAGGGATCTTACTGAGTTCAGTCTGCAGTGCCTAAGTGATGGAGAAGACAGAAGTTACAGAACCGTCATGCTCACGCATGCTCACACGCCTCACACAGGTCACTAAAGGAGGAACTGCATAATTTGTTTACGTGAATGGCTGCACCAGACCTTGAACGGTCCCGCACCACGTCTGTCTACAGTTCTCTTTCTGGCTTAATTTCCTCATTTAAGCATCTTTGTTTCAAAACAGAAGAATGGGGGGAGGCATTTATTATCTTCCTTCTCTGACCACTGGAAGAAAAGCAGAGAAAAAGAAAAAGAAAAAGAAAATTAACAGAGGGGACCTGTGTCCCTCCTCCTTCCTCCTCTTCTCCCCATCCACGGGCAAAATCTAATAAAGATGATTAAATTACATGTCTTTTCCTCCCATTGAAATCCACCGCATACTATTCAAATATTAGAACTCAGGAAATAAGGCAGGACAAGGTCCCTCATGAAACCTTAGAAGGCAGCAGAGGGGTCTGAGCTGGAGGGCTGCCTGACTGGACGGCTCTAATTAAGAAATCACCCTGCTGAGAAGAACTTAATCTAAATAAAATATAAGAAGGAATCCGGTGAAAACCATTACCCCCACCTCCCCACAAACTTCGTGTTCAGAGACTCCCTTCCTCCCCCGTTTCAAAATTCCCTGCTGTCTGTGTACATAATCCAGCATAAAGACCCAGCCCGTGAAAAGAGAGCCAGGTCTTATGCTGGACACCAGCTGCTTGAGCAGCCTTTCCTAAGGCCAGAAGCAGAGTTAGTGTGTTGTTTGGGTTTGAACTGAGGTTTTGATCAAGGATTGATTCACAGGCCAACTCAACTTTTCTAGCTTGGACAAAATGAATTATTAATCCGTTACCTGTCAGTGAGTTGGCAAAGGGCCTGCCCCACCCCCATCACCCTCCCATCAGCTACTTTTGATGGAACAGCCACTTGAAAGCGAAGATCCAACCTGTTGAACTTTGCTAAGTTCATTATACCAGAACTAGTTAGTGCTATACATTGTACTGGGTCAGCCCCAGAACTCAGATCCATCCAGGCTCAGAGGCATTCCTCTGACACTCTAGGACATTCACGTGCATTTTCTCTTCTGACTCATAGAAGTCTATTTTCTTTTCTCACCACTGATGGAACCATCGACCCCATAAGTTGCATTGGTCTTTACTAGACATCTGTGATTTTATATGGACCACCATAACTACCCACAATAGTGATCCCTAAACTATTGAAAGCCTGTTAAGGAGACCTGATAGAGAGATTGCTCAGTTGGTAAACCTGAGCTCAATTCACAGAACTCATGTTTAAAATTAAAAGGTCAGGTATGATGGTGTGCGCTTGTAATCCCAGACAGGCAAGGCTCTGGAGCTAACTAAACAGCCTAGCCTACTGGCAATTTCCAAGCCAATGCAAGATTAATCTTGGTTGTCAAGTTGACACACTGGAGAATAGGGAACCTCAGTCGAGGAATGTCCTCCATCAGCTTGGTCTGTAGACATGTTTTGGGGGGAATATTCTTAATTGCTAATTTATGTAGGAGGGCTCAACCCACTTTTCCCACAACAGAGGGAAAGAGACAACTCTTAAGGGTATCTCATATAGGGCTAGCCTCATTCACAAGTGCCCTACCCTCAAGATTTGACTACCTCTGGACACTCCACCTTCAGATGCCATTACATTGGGCATTAGGGGTTAATGTATGAATGCTCACTACTCCCACAGTAGAGAACAATATCGAAGTGGATGTGGCTGAAATTTAAATTTCCTCTTATTTTCATGTAGCACAAAAAATATTTCTCTTGTGTGTTTTTCCAACATTAATAGAATATGAAAATCAAGCTCTTTATCACCTCTGGGTGGGGAAGATTTAACATCCCTGCTTTATTCTGCAGATCAAGGTACCAACTTCTGTTCTCTACCAAGAAGAATCACGAATGTGTGGCTTGCTCCGGATCTGGTTTCATTATCTAGTTCCTTAAGGAGGAATCATGTTTAGTTTCACTATTTGGGATTAACAGATATATAAAATGGGTGAATATGTAAATAATTAAATGTTTAGGCTCCAAAGATTTCCTAAGGCAAGAATTGAATAGAGCAGCTATTAATGCGAGGATAGGGACACAGAGGATGCTTCATCTGTCATCACAATTGGGGACACTGTACCCGAAGTGGTAAGCTACCAAGGCTCCAAGTCAGACCTGTGACTCCCCAGGCTCGCTGCCATGTTGATCCCCCTTTCTTCCCCCTGATGATGGTAATACTCATCACAGAGTAGATGTCAAAACCTAGAATAATCCACTTTCAGGACAGTGAGAAAATAACACTTTTAAAGGTGAGTTTTTTTTCCACATTATTGATTGAATCTATGACCTTACGCATGATAGTCAAGCATTTCACCTTTAACCTATATCCCCAACCCTACTCTACATTTCTTTCTAAAATTTTGAGAAAGTCTTGTTAAGTTGACCAGTCTGGCCTTGAACTTGTGATCCTTCTGCCTGAGCCTTTAAACCATCAAAGATGACTGACTTCTTTACCAACTCCTGAGCTTAAGGAATCACAGCTTCTTTGTTGCCCCTCTGCAATGATCTCTTAAAACCAACATAGGAGTCAGTTTCTGATCTGGCTCCCAGAGATCTTCTGGTATCCAAGCCCTGGGGGAATGCACTCTGTGAATGTAAGCTGGACAAAATGACTTCTAAACAGAAAATGTACACAGTTATCAGCTGCAACTTGCAAAATCGATTTACAAAGTTATAACTTAAAAACTTCTTTTGCTTGGATTTATTTTTATCTCATGTGTATGAGTGTTTTGCTGACATGTATATGTACATTCATGAGTACAATCCTCAATCCTCGCAGAGACCAGAAGAGGACATTGGATCTCATGGAACTGGAGTTATGGATGGTTGTGAGCCATCATGTGGGTGCTGGGCACAGAAACCATGTTGTCTAGAAGAGCAGCCAATACTCTTAACTGAGCCATCTCTCCAGCCCCAGGTTATAAATTGACTTTTACCTTTATATAATAAGTTGTGTGTGAGTCACAGAACATGTATGGAGGTCACAGGACAACTTTCAGGAGCTGGTTCTCCCTTTCTCTGGGTAACAGAAATAGACCTCTTGTCCTCCTGCTTGGCAGGAAGTGTCTGTCGCTGCCTAGCCATCTCATTGGACTCATGACTTCTGTTACCACACTCTGTTAATTGCTGTATGGTAAATTCAGGATTCTCTCTGAGGTTTTTTTTTTCCTATTGCTTCATTCCATGGCAAGCCCCGCCCTCTGACCAATAAGGGGGCAGGAAAGGGGGAAGAAAGGGGGATCAACATGGCAGCGAGCCTGGGGAGTCACAGATTGAATCCACTCAGGAAGAAAAATGCCCCGGTCCCAGGCCCACGCAGAAGGCCAAAATCCTGGAGACCGCGTTCCAAGTCCCTGCTGTCCTAAGGATCATGTAAGTGGAAGGGAGATGCTGGCTGGGGTTGGACACAGAGCCCCCTGACAAAGGGCTTCACGTCCGGAGCAAAGAGACTTGTGCGCCACCCCTATGGTGGCTTTAGGCTGGCGGTTCGCTGGTAAAAATCACTTTATGGCTCACCAGAAATAAATCAATTTCTCTAAATGGAAGATCAGTTTCCATTTTATCCAGCTGGATTAACCAGACCCCGCCCACTAAGGCGTGGAGAATAAATTTCATGAGACAATTGCCTTCACAGAGTTCCTACTTTGTTGAAATCTGCAGTGTCAGAGATCCACAAGGTAAGAACCAAGGGAGGCCTTTAGCTAAAGGTCTCTGTGGCTCCAAGATCTGAAAACTAATAATTATCAAGGAACTGCATCCTGCCAACAGCCACGTGGGTGAGCTCAGAAATCAACAATCTTTTTTGCTTGAGGCTTACGATGGGACAAAAGGCCCTAGACCTTAACTTCAGACTTGTAAGAAACCTTGTTACACAGGACCAAGGAAGCCATGGTCAGATTCCCAACTCATGGGAACCATAGGATGATTAATAGGTGTGAGCTTAAGCCACTGTTTCAGGGTGACTTGCTACACAGTAACAGATAACTGACACATCTTGCTGTTAGACATTAAATTACTCCAAAATGTCAGGTTCTTCTGAGCAGAGGTGACACCTTCCCACCTCGGTATCTCTCACTGTAACTTACAACCCAGCCCAGATCTAGGGTTAACTAAAGTTTGTGAGATTAAAATTTATATTTTGAGTTTCAATGACTCAACTAACTTAAATAATAATTTTAAAATATGTATCCATGGTAGAGCAAAACAGCTACTGAGGTCCGAAAGCTACTGCTGTTGTTTTTACTTATGAGAGAGAGGGGGAAACTATTTAGACTTGAATCTTGTTGCACCCTGTTGATGTTGCAAAAACTTTCAGGGGATTTTCATTCACTTACAAAAGACTTCAAAGCGGTGTCCCCTTATTACACTAAAGAAATCTTTGCCCAGAATTGCCCAGCAAGCAGTCAGTCTAACTATTTAGACAATCCCTGACTTTACTTACCTCCTTCCACATTATTTTACATGGGCGGTGGGGAACATTATAGGAAGAGGAGATGTAAATAGAAAGGATGGTACAAATGTTGAAAATAATGGAGAAAAGACAGAAACAAATAGAAGAAAAGAAGGAAAAGACATAGTCAAACATCCAGCCCAGAGCTGACAAGATGGCACCCCAGGTAAATGATCTAGACATTCAAGCCTGACAACCCACTTACATCCCCAGGTCCCATGGAGGCAGGAGAGAACAAACTCTCCAGTGTTGTCTTCTGACACATGCATGCGTGCCAGGCAATAACACACACACAGAATGAGAGAGAGAGAGAGAGAGAGAGAGAGAGAGAGAGAGAGAGAGAGAGAATATAAAATAATTAACTCAAATACCCAGACCAGGAGCAGAGAGATGATGCAGAAGTCTGACTCTTCCATCTCTAGTCATAAATATTTTGACAAGCTTGGCATTCATCAGAACAGGAAAAAAAAAAAAAAGAAACACAGAAGTTGTCTTCCAAAGGACCCAACACTCTGGAATTCAGTGACCTAATTCTGTCTACAGATGTGGCACAGGGATTGCCTCTGTCTGATTCTCATGGCATCGGGGCCTTTGTTTTCTCAGTAGTACACACCACACCACTATCAGACGTTAGGAAGAACAGAGGATGTGGGAAACCAGTCGAGATACTAAGCATAGGAAACATGTTTTTAAATCAGTGTGGATTCTCATGCTATTTTCTGGTGGCTTATCTTCCTGGTGAGGTCAACTTTTCATTACTTTTGTAGACATTATATAATATCTGCTGCCTCTGCTCCAGCCACCAGCTGTTAACCAGTCGGGTTCCAGAATGGAAGGGAAGTTGGGTTGACTTAAACTGAATAACTTTCACACTGACATTTAAGGGAACCAACTCCCAGGCACTGAACAAATCTAAAATGTTTGTAATGACCCTAGGACCAAATAAATCTCAAGAAATCCGAACACACCAAGTTCAAAACATTTACGGCTAGTTCCTTAATTTTTATATTTATTTATTATATGTGTGAGTGTGTGTTATTTATTTATTGCGTGTGTGTGGAGTCGGCATGTGTGTGTCACAGTATGTGTGCGGAGGTCAGAGGACAACTTGCAAGAATCCGTTCTATCATGTAACTTTAGGGAATCAAATTTAAGTCACAGGCTTGGCTGCAAGAAGCACTTTTACCCCTGAACAGTCTTGCTAATTACCTGGAGCTAGTTTCTTTAGACTTACAGGTTCTTCCCTATAAAATGGGGACAATAACACTATGAATCACATAGTTCTTTTAAAGGTTGAATATGTGTTAAAGACTACTTAAGTTCACCCAGCCCTTACGAACATTGACATTTTAAGTGGGATTATTCTTTGCTAGAGACTTGAGGGTGGCTCTGACCTATGTGCTGTGTTATGTTTTGTTTTGGAAACAGAGTTTCACGTAGCCCAGGCAGCTCATCCTGCCTCCACCTCCCAAGTGGTAGGGTAACAAGCTTGTACCACCATGTGTGGGGAATCCAGTACAGGGGACTTTCTACATGCTAGGCAAGGACTCTCACAACTAAGCTGCATCTCTAGCCCCTAGAAGTTGTTTAGAAGAATCCATAGCTTGTACCCACTAGATAATAAAAGCTTCTCATTCATAGATCACTACCCTATTTTATCACAATAATATATATATATATATATATTTATTATTATATATATCACCAGGCATTTGCATATGGGTCAGGGAAGTTAAATTCACTTCTGGTTAAGAACCACTGTCTAGTGCCTGGCATCTCGTGGCTGTGTCATACATGTTAGATGTATGTTAGATACCATTATGACCATTCTCTGTCAGTATCACCCATCTGCCATGGAGACAGCTCCTCTGTTGGTCTCTGAACTGGTTGTTATATTTCTACATCCTTCTTTTTAAAAGTAAGTATTCAGGGGCTGGAGAGATGATGACTCCGCGGTTAAAAGCTCTGGCTGTTCTTGCAGAAGACCCAGGTTCGAATCCTAGTACCCACATGGCAGCTCACAACCATCCTTAACTCCAGTTCCAGAGGATCTGATGCCCTCTTCTGCCCTCCTAGGGCATTACACAACACAGGTGCACTTGCACACAGGCACATAGGCACACACACACACACACAAGGAGAAAATAAAACTAAAGCCAAAAAAATTAAAAGTAAGCGTTGAGAAAAGGCCAATCCTGGTTGTCTTTGTCCTTCACAAAAGGATGACATTTTTTTCAGCTTCAGGAGACAGCTGACCCTCTCGGTCCTCATTGGTGAGATACTACAGATTTCTTTCCTGGCACACATTCTCCAGCTGCAGAGATTGCTGATATAGAGTGGCCCCTTGCAACTGCTCTTGAAGACCTCAAAGGGCTCAGCCACACTTACCTGTGGAAGGAAGGAAAGAGATGTTTAAGAAGGAGCCATTTTAAACAGAAGTTAGTCCCTTAGCTGTTTATGTGGTTTTGTGCTTATTTGGGTTTACAAGTGTGTTTTCTTTTCCCCAAAAATTGCTCTTGCATATTCTAATGGTGTTTGCTTTAGATGTTTTGATATCATGCTGTTTTCAAGGTGCAAATGTTTTTCATGGCATGTCTCGTTAAGTGCACAAACTGAGAGGTGAATATTGGTGACTGAAAAGAACTCGGTATTTCTTAAAGTTTTTAACCAAATATATTCAAGGCAGAAAGTGAAGAGAAATTTCTAGGGGGTCCAGGAATGGCCAACAGACAAGAGGAAATGTCTGTACGGCTCCTATTTTTAGAATTACCAATAGCTTTACTGTCTCTGCTACAATAAGAATTCACCTTTTCCAAGGTAAAATGTAGAAATTGACTCTGTGTTGAGCTGTATTTATCCTGCGGCTTTTGCTGTGTGTGTGTGTGTGTGTGTGTGTGTGTGTGTGTGTGTTTCTGTGTGTGTGTGTGGTGTGTATGTGGTGTGTATGTGCGTGCCCATGCAAGCGTGCACACATATGGAGGCCAAAGGCTAATGTCAGCAAAAGCTAATGTCAGATTTCTTCCTCAATCTTTCACCATCTTATATTTTGAAACTAGGTATCTCAGGGAACTTGGAGCTCACAGACTCAGCTAGACTGGCTGGTCACAAGCCCTAGGACTTCTCCTGTCTCTGATTCCCAACACACACACACACACACACACACACACACACACACACATGCAGTAGAACAAACTCAGGTTCTCATGCTTTCACAGCAAGCATTTTAATGACTGAGCTATCTCTCCAGCTCCCTAAAATAATGTTACATTTGTCCCAAGTAAATTGACTTTCTGCATTGATCTTTGTTCATCCTATGGCTTTTTCTACACCCAATGCATTTCAAAGATAAAAGTCCTGGAAGCCTACAGAACTGAATTCTAGTCCTGGCTTTCCCACTGATAGAACGGGTGGATCGAGCATATTGTCTAATCCTAGGGAGCCTCTGCTTCCATATCTGAAAGAAGGAAGTCAGCTAAGCACCTAAGCACCACTGTCAGAAGGAAGTATCATGCATGTTAACTACATAGCCAAGCCACAGGCACATGGGCTGTGCTGTGCGGTCAGCAGGTGACGTGATTGTCAGAAGGAAGAGCTTTGATGTAACAGCCACAGGGCCATATATTCCATAAATGGGAAATAAAACAGTAGTCTGCTTCCACTTCCTGCCCTCTGTCCTGCACCTGGACACTTGCCCCCACACAGCATGCCTAACATATCCCTGTGAAGGAAGCGGCTTGGCTCCTATGAAATTTTACCAAGGAAGAGCTCACTAACTCATCCAGACATCTGCTCTGTGAAGATTGTCTATCCCTTTCCCATGACTCTGAATTACATTGACCTTGAGCCCCACATCAAAATCTGGAATGTTGCCTTTTCATGCTGGAATTTGTCTGGCTATGCTCAAGAAGCTTCCCAGGCCTCTTCAGAAGATTCTGATTGGGTTGATGTGGGTAGAGGGTACTTATGTTTTTATCAAGCCCCTAGATATTTCCTATGATCCTATGAGTTGGCAGATCACGAGTTGTGCCATCTGTCTCTACTGCTTCTAAGACACAGAAGACATCTCCAGACACCCAGAAGCAGACAAGAAGGCATCAGATCTGAAAATCACTGAATGTAGTAAACTTAGTATTATCCTAAATAGCTATCAGAATACTGATAAATGCCCTCCTTGACCCAATTTCAAGAATTCATGTTACAAATATGCATGCAGTGCAGCCAAGATGGGTAAGTGTGCTTGCTACCAAGCTGGATGACTCCAGGTCTACCTCTGGAACCCACATGTTGGAAGGAGAATTGTCATCTGACCTCACCAGCTCATGCATTATGGAATGCAAGCACTCTGCCTCCTAAACATACAACATAAACATATTCACCAAACACATAAATACACAAAGCTTGCAAATATGTAGAAAAAAAAATTCATGCAATAACTAATCTTGTCAAATTAATCTTGACTAAATTAAGAAAGGCCTGGAAGTAGGAACTGGAAATGTGGCTCAGTTATTAAAGTGCTTGCTACAAAGCATAAAGAATGAGTTCACATCCCCATCAAAAGCTGGGCACAGTGGTGTGTGCCTATAAATCCCGATGCTGTAGAGGCAGAAACGGGAGGATTCCTGGGACTTGCTGGCCAAACAGTCTAATCAAATCAGTGAGTTCTGTGTTCAATGAGAGCATCTGACCTAAAATAATAACGTCGAGAACGAATGAGGAAGGTACTTGACATCGACCTCTGACTTCCACAGGGGAACCCACATGAACATACACACATGTACAAAAAGAAATGTCTAGAAGATTAGTAAAGCACACGTCTGGGTGTACTTGTCAGTCAGGCCAGTTCCATCAGTAAGTAGATCATAAGGGCTCAGGCTGAATCAAAGAATTAAGTTCTTCATGGATAAATTATATACCTACAGTTTTAGAAGAAGATGAAAGATCAGAGCTGGTACCTGGTTAGAGGAAGTAGGTCACTGAGTGAGGGGAAGTGTCCTTGGGAGCTGCGTCTTGACTTGACTTCCTGTATCCCGCCTTCCCTCTGTTTCTTGTCCATCATGATGTGAACATCTCTGTTCCTTCATCCCTTCTCACGGTGATAAACTGATACCTCTGAAAATATTAGCCAAAATAAATGGTTCCTTCCTATACATTTCTGTCAGATATATTTTTCACAGTGATGATTAAATTTTTATGCATATAACAGCATTGTTTTTAATAGAAGAGTGTGGGGAATTCTAACTGTCCGCTGAGGGGGGAAGAAATTCATGGTGGGGCCACAAGATAGAATGTTAAGGAGCTGTAAAGTCATAGGTCTCTCTGAGGACTGGTTGAAAAGGAGCATGTACTGAGGGGTAGGGCGAGGGTTTTGACATGTTCATATAAGTAGGTCTTCAGGCTACACTTTAAATTAAAATTATCAAGATACCTAACGTGCATGGTCACCTGTCCAGCTTCTGTCTCTCTTCTACTTCTCTCTGTTGTAAATGCACACTCTCTGGATGGCCGCAGAACTGCTGACCAATGGTGCCTATTGGGTAAGAGATGGGCTGTCTGGACCCAGGGCAGAAGAGGACTGGCTTTTCACAGTATCCCTTACAGGCCATTTGACTTTTGGATCATGCACAAGTTTTACCAATATAAGAATTTGCTTTTATTTGAAGAAATCCTTGAACTAAACATCTCATCTCACAGACCCTGTGTGGATTCCGCCTCCCCAAGCTCTGTTCTTCCTTCTAAAGAAGAGGATTCTTCTTCACTTTTATTTTTAAATGTACATTGGCAAATTATTTTCGCATATATTTACAGTATCCAAAAATGACGTTGAATATATGAATTCAATGCAGAATAATGAAATCAAGCTAATCAGCATATCCACCACCTCAAATACCATCTCTTGTGATGAGAGCATTTGAAATTTGCTCTCTGAACAACTCGGAAATGTACTTTGTTATTTAAGATATTCACTGTACTGTGTAGTATCTCTCAAGGTAAGTGTGTGCACTTTGGGTCATCACCTCTCCATCTCTACAGCCAAGTTACAGAAACCACCTATGGCTCCACCAACAGATGGATAAAGACAATGCCATATAAACTCAATGGAATACTCTTCACTCTTGAAAAGGAGAGAACGCATTTTCAGATACCTAAATGGAGTTGGAGGGCATTATGCTGAGAGAACTGAATTTCCTCTTCCCACTGTTGCACCAGCCTCCCCCGACTCCCCTCTGCCCCCCCCACCTCCCTGGAAACCTGAGACCTTCAGGTTCCCCAAAGCTGCTTGGACTCTAACTGGGCCTCAGAGTTTCCTAATAGCACGCACTGCACCACAGCGCCCTTACAGTGAGTCCAAGCATACAGTCAAGAGAAAGGTTCTTATGGAGAAATCCTCTTAAAATATTTCCTTTTGTTGATAAGCTGTCTTCTTTCGGACTTTAAATTTTCATAACTCTACAGTGTATGTCTATGGAGATGTCTCTTTGAATCTGCCCATCATAATTTACATTTCAATTTCAAAAATCATAAAGTTTACCAGGCATGCTAACACATACCTTTAATCCCAGGACTCAGAAGGCAGAGGTAGGTGGATCTCTGTGAGACTGAGGCCAGCCTGAGTCTCATAAGTTTCAGACCAGCTGAGGCAACAGGGAGAACGGGTGTCTAGTAAACAAAACCAAAAATATCATGAATTTCTTAGTCCCTGTTTATGACGTAATAAAATATAAGTAAAACCAAGCTATAATTTCTCCTAGCAACCTAAGGTGGGAATCTCATCTTTCTTGGCTCTGATTGCCCCTTAGTGATTGATGCAGAATTAGGAACATTAAAAACCTGCAGAAAGTCATCATTGGATGAGTATGAACAAGTAAATGTGCTCTTCGAATTAACCCCTTCTGGTTTTCATTTGTCTGGCTATCTGGGGAAGAACACAAGGTTTAAGAGACTGACCGAGTCAAGGTTGCAGCAACTTTGCAGGTAGAGACTCACTCCAAGCATGGTGGTGGAGTCTCCTGCGTGTTTGACCTCAACCACGTACTGCAGAGCATCACATCAAGAACTGGGCTTTGTCCATAGTAGGTACTTTGGGAATGTCAGGAAGTAACATCCTTAACTATTAGTATAAAAAGCAGAAGGGAGACGATTGAAGACGAGGTTAACATAAGTAGGAAGCATAAATCAAAACCAGTATGTCCCCAACCAGGCATGAGGTTAATTAGTCCTCACAGAGGGGAATGAATGTGCCTAATTTAGAATGATAGGCAGATCGAGACACCATCTCTTCCTTTGCAGGGTCCTGGGTTTTCATGTCACAGAACTGGAAAAGGCACACTGTTTTTCCCCAGATATCGGTGCTTGCTAACTCTATCTCTAAGACACTGGGAAAGTCTCCCATTCAGAGAGGTTGTAGCCTTCTGGCTGTCAAGAACTCACTTAAAAATCATGGCTGGGATATGGCCACTTGCCTAGCATGCAGATGTCCATAGGTCCAATCCCTAGCACTGCTAAAGAAAACAAAAAAGAAGTTGAGATCCATGTGAGGACTCACTTTCCACAAATGCCCTCATGGAACAGTGTCAATCAAGAGGGTCAAGCCTGCTCTTAAGAAAACAAAGCTCATATGCCCATGCTTAACAGCCCCTAGTAATTTACCTGTAACATCTCAGTGCCCACAGTGAATCACATCTAATCTGTCTCTGTCTCCTGCTTGGTTAAGAGTGAAAATGATCAGAGCTGGCAAGATGTCTCAGCAGTTAAGAGCACTGACTTCTCTTCCAGAGGACCAAGGTTCCTTTCTCAGCACGCTCCACAATTCCAGTTCCAGGGGATCCAGTGCCCTCTTCTGGCCTCTGCCAGGATTGCACACACAAATGGTGCAAAACAGTCACACACATAATAAAAGTACATTTTTAAAAGAACAAAAATTATCCCTATCAACACAATCATACCACAGAAAGATACCCTTTGGATGGCTGGGAGAATAGCACAGTCAGTAAAGTGCTTGCAAGCATGAGGACCTGAGTTCAAGGCCCAGAATCCATTTAAGAAGAGGGGTATGCTGACACAAGGCTGTGTTAGGGAGATACAGACAGGCAGATCCTGGGGGCTTGCTACCCAGTCAGCCTGGCTGAATCTCCTTGATTCAGGCCAGTGAAAAACCTCTGTCTCAAAACACAAATGAATTTTTAAACGGTGGAAGACACCTGAGGAATGAGACCTGAGGTTGTCTTCTGACCCCCAGACTCACACGCATAGCACACATGCTGGTGCACACATATGAACACACACTCAGAAAGACAACTGCGTTGGAGTGAGAGATTTATCACTGGGTATGACCAAAGTCAGGAGAATGCATTTCCTGTTTCTGAACAGAGCTACAATACCTTTAGAACTGTTATGTACAGAGAACCTAAGTGTAAGTCAAACGTATGAGAAGCCTTTCAGTGGACCCAGCTCTGGAGGGGACTGAAGCTGCCATCAGATGTGCAGTCAGAGTCAGGAGCATTAGTGTAAAGGAAGAAGGCTTCAGTCTCATTTTGCCTGGTGCCATGATCAAGCTCCCTCATCTGGCTCTGTAAGGCACATTCAATAACCCGTATCACGCAATGCTGTTGTGTAAGGTGAAGGTCAACACATATGCAACTTTATTATGCAAGGAATTGCTACATAAGTGTGCAGTAAACGAGTGCTTCATGCAAAAGCTGATACTCGGGGCTGGAGAGTTGGTTCAGTGGTTAAGAGCACTTGTTGCTCCTGCAGAGGACCTGGGTTCAATTCCCAATATCTACATGGTGGCTAACAACAACCATCTCTAACTCCAGTTCAAGGGAATCCAATACCCTCTTCTGATCTTCGCTGGCATTGCATGACATGGGTGCACTTTCATACATGCAGGCAATACACTCATGCACATAAAATAAAAATAATAAATAAAATATATTTTAAATGTTGATACTCAATCACACATCCAAGCTCAACCCCACAAAAAGGCTCGCTTTTCCACTCAATGAGACAGGGCTAACCAAGAAAGCCAAGCCTGCAAAAAATGTCAGCAGGGAACCTTCTTGCAAAGTCATTCGTGGAAGGTGACAAATTACATCTTCACCAGGAGGGTCTGAGTTGATTTGTCTCCATCCCTATCCTGAAATTGCCTCTTTCCCTTTTAAATAAACTATCCACTTGATCAGTTGTGGCCCATGGACAAAAAAACAGAAGACAGTTGGTGTTAGCCTCCACATCTGCCGAATGAAGATATTTTCCCTGGGTTTCTGAGTGAGGTTTTCAGCCAGTACCCTTGAAAAGGAAGCAGGTCCTCTGTGCCACCAGCATCGAGGACACAAGGCTTCTATAGTACTTTTGAAAAGTCAGTATCACTCTCTGATGATAAAGGGGCATTCAGAGTGGGCAAAGGCACTCCGCAGAAAGGGGTGGAGCCGGGCTACCAGGCAGGCCCAGCACTGACTTTGCAGACGGATTGCTTTTTTCCATGTCTCTGGACTTGAGCAGGTGCCAACACAGCTAATAGCCTTAGGAGACACCCGGAGGCCCAGATAGCAAGCCCCCAGCTTTTCCATGGAATTCAGCAGCAGCTACCAGGGGCGTCATCACAGAGCATTCATTTTTTCCCTTGCCTGGTTTCCCACATTCTGTGACCACCTTGGTTTGTGCCAGGGAAAATATCGAAAGCCTAGGTAAACGAAGGGGAACCCAACATTCACCACTCCAGCCTTAAAATAGCCAGCGGAACGCCCCCATCCCAGAGAGTACACAGGCTCTGACTGAAGCTAGTGTGTTCAAGGCACCGCCCAGCCCGCCCCAAGGGCTCACCCCATCTCCTGAAAGCCTATCTGAGAGTGGACAGCAAGGGAGCCAAGCTTTCTGCTGCCGCACTCCAGCTGGACCCTTGGGACTTCAGTGAAGGTTAATGAGCATCAAGTGACCAGATGCAAACCAGCATGCGCCACTGGGCAGGGTGGGGACATTGGCACAACATAATGTCTGGAATAGGGTGGAGGGCTGAGCACACGGCAGATGGGAAAATCCAAGAGGAAGATGGTCTTAGAGAAAAGAGGAGGGTGTGCCTAGGACAGAGAAAGAAAAAGTCCCCAAACCCAGTCTTCAGCCACCTGAGGTGTAGCTCCAGAGATGCTGCTGGCTGCCACAAATGTGCTTTCTAGATGGTGTGCTTAGACAAAGGAGGGAGAAGAGAATATAAAGATTGTTTTCGAATGTCAAGTTGCCACAACCCAGAATCACCTGGGAAGAGAGGCTCAGGTGAGAAATTACCAAAATCAGACCTGCCAATGGCTATGTCTATGAGAGATTATCTTGATTGGTAACTGACCTAGCCCTAGTGGGTGGCACCATTCCCTATGCTAGGCCCTGAACTATGTAAGAGGGGAGAAAGCTAGGTAGCAAGCAAACAAGCAAGTATAAAGTATAAATGTATGCATTTCTCTCTGCTCTTAACTCTGGGTATTATGTGAGTAGCTATTTACATGCCTGCCTTGACATTCGCCCCAAATAAACTGAAACCTGGAGTTGTAAACTAAAATAAATTCGTTCCTCCCTAAGCTGCTTTTGGTCAGCATGTTTTATCATAGCACAGACATGAAACCAGAAGAGGGAAGGACTTGGGAAAAGACCACTGTGTCCAAGGGAAAAGAATCATATTTAAGCTGTTCGTATTTTCCAAAAAGGATCCCCCTTGGAAAGATGCCTGGTTTTGCAAACATTCAAGATAGTCAGTGAAATCTGAATTTGTGGTCAAAGTGCCTCTCAGAATCAAGAAGTCCCATGTCATCAGGCTAAGCACGTTCCATGCATTATCTGGACATATTGTTCTTTTTATATTGTATTATTATTTTATGTGTATAAGTGTGCTGCATGTGTGTAAGTGCACCCATGTTGTACAATGTCCACAGAGGTCAGAAGAGGGCATCAGATCCCCTAGAACTGGAGTTATGGATGGTTGTTAGTCACCATGTAGGTGCTGGGAACTGAACCTGAGTCCTCAGCAAGAGCAGCTAATGCTCTTAACCACTGAGCCATGTCTCCAGCCCCTGGACATCTTATTCTTTAAAAATTGACATTTTACCATGGCAACTAAATTCAGTTTACTGGAAACTGGGCAACATTCAGTTACTTGAGTTGGGATACAAAAGAAGTTTGGATAAAAGTTTGTCTCACACAATATTCGACAATATATTCAGTGTTTATCACTAATCAAGAATAAATAGGTGTGCAGCACCTTCCTGCATTATTCCCTCTCCAATACCCGACCCTCCTGGAAATATGAAATGAAAACTCAGAGTTCAAGACAGCTTCTGCCATGTTCTCTGCAGTCTATGTGTGACTTTGAGAGAGAGATACTAACCGGGATGAATAGTCTGGATCCTGACATCTCACCATCCTGGTGAAGACCTACCAGCTGTGTGCTCTTCGCTCAGTATCTTAATCACTGTTCCCTACACATGAAGGGAATGTGAAGAAGATGGCCGTTGCCCGACTTGGATGTGTCAGGAAAACAATATATGCAAATCATTCTCTATGTGGTAGGCTCAGGGGAAACATTCAGGAAAAAAGTAGCACCATTCTTTACTAGTCTTACTATTGCTCGAAGGTGCTTGCTAAAGTAAGGAACGGTGGTAGGGACAAGATAACCTGTGGGTGTTAAAGACAATCTGAGCCAACACTGGGCTTCTTCAGCCAACTTTGTGACCTTTCCTTAGGGTTCCAATATTTCTCCCAATTCTAAAAATCCCACAATCTAAGCAGATTGAAAGCATGAGAACCCAAAGGGCTAAAACCACATGGACAGAAACATGCCTGGGCTAAGAGGATTAGAAAGTGAAAATGCCCATGGCCCTCTTGAACTCACACTCACCGCAGCCATGGCTACCTGCACAATGGGTCTGTTGCCCTCCTAACATGCTGTCCTAGGGCTGGAAGGAGCCCCACCCCTCCTGAGGATTTATATGCAGTTAAAGTTTGCTGGGAGGGGGAGGGACATTTTCTTCAGTGGTGAGGCCCGCTGGTAAGTTACCATGATCCTGTGAGCGCCGTGATTAAAGTCACTGTGTCATAAAAAATAAAAATAAAAGTAAAATGTGAAAGTGGAAAGCTGTGAAGAAGAAGGTTACCAGCAGGTCTGGGAGGGAGGGAGGGAGGGAGGGAGGGAGGGAGGGAGGGAGGGAGGGAGGGAGGGAGGGAGGGAGGGCGAATCTGATCAAAACACAGTGTTCGCATGGACGAAAGTGTCATGGACAAACCCATGCTGTACAACTAATATACTGTAATTTAAAAAAAGAAAAGAGGGCCTGGAAAGACTGAGCAGTTAAGACACCAGCTGCTCTTGCAGAGCACCTGGGTTCAGTTGCCAGCACCCACATGGCAGCTAGAAACTGTGTGTAATTTCAGTTTCAGGGGATCTGACACCCTCTCCTGACCTTTGCAGGTACTGCATGTCACTTACATGCATGCAGGCAATACACTCATACACATAAAAATGATAAAATATTATCTTAAAAAGAGAAAATAAAGTACAAAGGGATGTTTGACTAGATTTAAAAAAAAAAAAAAGCCTGATACACATAAGAGACAACTGGTCTAGGCTTCTCATCACCCTGATCTGAGGCTTTGTTTCCAAGAGGCTAAAGGAAACATTACATTGAAGTAGAGTATTCTTCCCAAGGAGCCTGGTGCTGTGGCCTAAATGTGTGTATCTTCCCCAAAGACACAGGTTGAATTCCTGACACTCAGAGTGATGTTATTAGGATGTGGAGCTTTGGGGAGGTAATATCCATCAGCCTTGTAAGCAGAGTTTGCACTTTAATAGCAAAGGCTCTAGAGACACCCCCCACACCTCACCACATGGGACACAGACAGAAGGTGCCATCCATAAACCAGAAAGCGAACCTTCATTGGTCACTGAAACCCCCAGAGTTTCATCTTGGACTCTCCATATAACTCTTACAAATCAGCATGTGTTTTTTATGAGCTACCCAGATTTAGAGAATTTTCTTGTAATAGCCAAAATGGGCTAGAATCCCCAGTGTAATACTAAGATGGCCCAGCAGGAGAGCCCTCCCCGTTCAGCCAACTCAGCTGCAGTAAATCATGCTTCCAACAGAAATCTGGGCTGGTGGAGGAAACATTTTCAAGCTGGTGGACCATCCAGCACTTTTGCAAATGTTCTCAAATCTCAGCACAAAAGAACTGAAGAAAACTCAATATTTTGATGCAGCCTAGTCTATGAGCTCAATGAATGAGGTCTCAAGCCCAGCTTACTGCCAAATATCTCAACTGTGTCTCATCTAATTCCATCCAAACTCAAGGCAGTCTCCAGTCAACGCATCAGAGTAGTCACCTTCCCACCATCTACCACTCCTTCTGGGACTCAGAATTATTCAGGTCAGGTTTGCACGTGCTAGATGAGTTCGTATCTCTTTAGTGATCTCTATAGCTATTTCTTACTGCTTCTGAGAAATGACCACTTAGCCACCAAGAAAACATCTGTGAGCACCTAGAAGCCAGGGTAAGCAGATGTCTCCATGCCTTCTATAGGGAGGAGGGAGCCTCATGAAGCTCAGGAAACCTGAGCTCACAAGTCCTGGAAAAGCTGAAATTTTCAAGATTCAGGAGGACCCACCCCAAAGCTATAGCAGTAATCACAACTCTGATCAGTGCAACTGTCTGGAAAGAGACTCAACTCTCCAACCTGCCCACCATGCTATAAGTCATGCAGTGAGCTCCAAGAGTGTGGCATTTGTCAGTCGTTACCCACGTTGGGGTGGCGTCTTGGTGATGCACCTGCCTGAGTCATCCATGCTCCCCAATAGTAATTCCTCACTCATTGTACATAACCCAAATAAACTCATTGACTCACCAACTTGGATTTTGGTCATTCTATCTAGAATGATGCTTTATCTAGAATATTCTATTTAGAATGAATGGACCTTTGCCCACATCTCCCCAGGGAAAGTTTCATAAGACCCTCAACAATGATTTCTACTGAATCATCTCTTTCTTGTAGCAGGAGTTAGAAGAGAAAGGAAGGGAAGGGGGGAAGTCAAGGATTCTATTGACTTGACTACGGCTAGGAGATGGCTCAGTAGTCAAGAATACTCACTGTTCTTCCAGAGGACCCAGGTTTGATTCCCAGCACCCACATGATGGTTAAGATCCATCTGCAACTCTAGATCCAGGGGAATACAGCACCCTCTTCTGGCCTCTGTGGGGCACTGCACACACACATGCTGCACTTACATACATGCAGGCAAAATACTCATAGGTATAAAATAAAATAATAAAATATTTTTAAAAGAATTCTACTGATGATCTGTTGCAGGGGGAGGGTCTCAGAAACCCCTGGGGAATTATGCACTAAAGAGAAAGTAGAGTCTTTTCACCTGGTGCATTTATAAAACACAAAGCAAAATTATTCTTTGATGACATAAGAGCCTGAGCATACCAATACTTGGTTGCAAGTAATATTAGGTGGAGTATGTTTGTGCTGAAGCAGAAGAGACCACGTTACAGGAGCCTGTGTGAGATGGGAATTCACAGCAGTGACATGATAGAAGGGGGTAGGAGTCCTGAAAGAATTAAGAATGATCCACGCAAACATTGGGAGGTTTCAAAAGAAAGTCAGGGAATGGGCTTGTGGAGGAGCCTAATTAAGGAGTTGGCAGGCAAGGGAGACACAGGTGAGACAGTCGTCAATGAGTTGTACCCCAGACCTCATTCAGGGAGCTCACAGACCAACTTGCACATGATTATGTTTTCTCTCCCTTTGGTACCATGACTCAGGGAGACTTACAAAAGTGTTCAACAACCCACAAATCTGAAAGATCTTCTCCATCAGACGGAAATTCTATCTACAGCATCGTTTGGTTATGCAGCACGGTGAACAGAAACTGGCTCACCGTTCATGGCAAAAAAAAAAAAAAAAAAAAAAGTAACACAGGAAATTATAAATCACTCTCTTTGAGTGATCACTCCACTTTTCTGAACTGATTTTGCAAATATACTTGCATATGCATTAGCTTACTCCTGCCATGGTGTAAGACTAAAATATGGAAGTAACCTACTACCCATTGTGAAGGGATTAGATAATTTGATTGTGATAGTATTCTGCCAATAAAATAAACATTGACACCATCTCTAAATATATAATATGTAGATGATTTACAGTGGAGATGGAACAATCTCTAAAATATGTTGTCAAAAAAATACAGTCTTTACAAATTAAAAAGGACTTAAGGAGAAAAGTAACTCCCCATCCATCAAGCATGGACTTCATTTAGTGACTTTCTCCCAAAGACCATTGTACAGAAGGGAAACGTAACTTCTCAATGAGAAACTCAATAAACACTGCCTTGGGCAGGTGGCCTGGTTGGCTAGGAGGTCAATAACACTGGTGATAAGCCATGGCCAACTGATCGATCAACTTTAGCCAGAGGACCAACATCACAGGTGATCAGTCAAACTGAAATCCATCATCTTCACATCATTCCATCTGCATCCTCCCAAGGTCATCCTCCCAAGACCCCATTTCCTGCCTAACCACTCAAAATGAGGGACACTCGTATACAATACTTGACTAGCTCTCTTCAAACTGTCAAGGTCATAGAAAAGTAAAGCCTGAGAGACTGCTTACAGACCAGGGGCAGTCAAGAGCACAAGGAGGCTAACTGAAGATGGTATCCTGCATGGGATCCCAGGGACTGAGGAGAACATGAGGGTAAAACTAATAAAATCTGATAAGCAATGAAGTTTGCTTACATGGTCTGTGCCAGCATCACAGCTGATTATAATCATTCAGCATGGCTGTGACACATGGAGTAGTAAAGTATATGATGCTAACAGAAGAGAACCCTTGGTGATAGGGAAAATCTTTGCAATTTTCCTTTAGACACAAAACTATATGCTAAAAAGAAATATCTGTTAATTTTTTTTAACTAGATGCTATCTGATTATCCATGTGTAATCAAATCGCTCTGGAAGGATTAGAAATAAATCAGTCATTTCGGTTGTCTCAATGAAAGACCTAAATATCTAAAGCAGTTTCCATGACAAACAAACACTTTTATGTTTTTAACTGCAAATCAAGCAAATATATAACTTCTTTAAACACAAGACAATCTCCATTTTAGACATCCAGTGGAATTTTAAATCCAAGCTATTTAGGGCTGGAGAAATGGCTCAGTGTTAAAAGCATTGGTTACTCCTGCAGAGAACCCAGATTTGGTTCCCTGCACCCACATGGTGGCTAAAAACCATCTGTATCTCCAGTGCCAGGGGATCCAACACCTCTTCTGATCTCCATGGGCACTGCGTGACACAGGTGCACTAATGTACATTCAGGCAATACACTCATACACATAAAATAAAAACAAAAGGTTCAAATCCAAGCTGTTTGTTTCTAAATGACACCTTAGTTCTGAAATACACTTTTTAAATAACACATTGAACCTGCAGCTTTTCAAAGAAATCATTCAATTGTGCTACCTCAGAGCTAGAGAGATGGCTCAGCTGTTAAGACCACTAGCTGCCCTTGCAGAGGACCTGGGTTCGATTCCCAGCACCCACATGGTAGTTATCAACCATCTACAACTCCAGTTTCAGGGATCTAATACCCTCTTCCAGCCTCTGTGGGCATTGCATGACCCAGGTGTACTTACATGCAGACAAACGCACACATAAAATAAAAGTAAATCTTTTTTAAAATTGTGCTAATGCATATCCATAAGTTGAGTGGACTAACAGTCGTTATAAGACCCTAGGGAAAATGGTATAGGTTAGGTAAGCTGACAGGGGCTGGGAGGGGAGACTTTTAGGTAATGGTTTGAATATATGTCATTACCCAAGAAGATTCTAAGCATCTGGAGGCAAAACCCAGGTTCACAGTACTTGGGGGAATGATAGAAAAATAAAAAATAAAATGCCCAAAGGGACACAGAAACTAACTTTGCTGCCATAAAATATATAGTAGGGGCTGAGGAGATGGTTCAGTGGGTCAGAGCTCTTGCTGTGCAAATGTAAGGACCTGAGTTCAAATCCCTAGCACCCATGTAAAATAGTAGACATTCCTGTGGACCAGGGCTGTGGAAAGCAGAGAAAGGATGATTGCTGGGTCTTGTTGACTTCAAACTAGATCCAAGTTCAATGAGAGACCCCATCTCAACAAAATAAGGTAGATATTATACAGCGCCTCTGTCTGAGCATTTAGGGGTACAAGCAAATTCCCCAAAGCACATACACATACACAAACTTAATGAAAAACATAAATATTTAGACCTCTGCTTCCTTACAGACCATCTTGTGCATCATCTGAATTCTAGAATGAGCCTCTCTCTGCCTTCTGGCCCTCAACCAAGAGAAACAGACCGTACTGCTGAACCTCTAAAGGACACCCTGCACCATGCAAGAGCTGGCGCTGTAGTCATTCTTTCCTGCCCTTCCCGCCACCCTTGGTTTCAGCCAGTCCTCAGCAATAACCACCCGGGAGGTGACAGGGTGGTGAATTCAGATGTGTCTCCATGAAGGAAACCAAGCTCCCTCCGCAGACAGTACCCTAAGCCCAAGAGAGAGGACACAGGATTAGCAGGTCACCAAGGCAGCCAAGGGCCAGGAGCCAGAAGGACACCCACTGAGCCAAGCAGGGAAACGGTTAATAATTCAAGGTGACAAATTAAGCCAGCTATTCAGGGGCTCCAGTTTGGCTGATGGCGAAGTCAAAACAGAGCAGACGGAAACTGGGAAGGGCCGTCACTTGTACTGTATTTTTCCACACGTATTTTTATTTTATTTTTGTAATTTGGAAATGTTCGTGGGGAGCTGGAAAGTGCAGGCTGGAGAACCCCCGGGGGTCTGAGGAGGGACTGTAACTTTGTTTGGGACATCACTCTAACTCAGATCAGCAGTCCCCCCGTGGTTGTAGGCTCTCCACAGGTCTGCCTTCCAGCTCTTCCTCATCCATCCTCCACCCGCCACCCGGCAGAAGCATCTCCGCTCCCTCTCGCTTTCTCTGCCTGCTGTTCCAGTGTGCAAGCTCAGGCCAAGTTATACTAACAGTGGGCTCTGTCCACTACCACACCAGCCTTCTCCTTGTTGAGCCCAGCAGTTCCCTCGATGGAGAAAATGACGATTTATAGACACCGTTGGCCAGTAAAGTGCTTGTGATACAAGCCTGGGTCTGATCCACAAACTCACCTAAAAAGTTGGTGTATTTGTAATCACAACAGGCCCCTGTTTCAAATAACAAGGAGGCTAGCCACTGAAAAACAAGGCCAAGGTTGCTCTCTGGCCTCCACACGCATGTATGCGCAGGCACACTCATACACACAGAAACATGCATACATACCTGTGATTTACAAACATGCAATAAGAAATTTAAAGAAAAGAAAAGAAGTTATGTGCCCCACATCCAGGAAAGAACAGAAAATCAGCATACTGTGACATACTGTGACATACTATTCTTCACCTGCTTTGGGGATCGGAGGCTCTTGGTATAATCACATTCTAAATGGTAGTATGAATCCTTATCACATTTTAACACTCAGATAGATCACACTTCGCACACAAAGAGTACAGATACCCCTCAGTGTCCCCGGGAGGTCAGTTCCAAGACCAAGAGAGATACTGAAATCCAAAGAGACTCAAGTCCCTTTTATAAAACAGCAGGTAACATTTGCATAGATCCTACCCACATCCTCTCTGCCATACTTTTTAAATCAGTCACATCCGATCTTTCAACATTGCAATGCAATATCATCAGCTACAAAGTCCATGTTAGAGAACTGCACAAACAAGCTACCAAAAAAAAAAAGAAAGAAAGAAAAGAAATTCCAAAAATCTTCATGATTTTTAAATTTATTTTTAATGATGTGCACGTGTGTAGTACATCTGTGTAGGGATATGCGCATGTCAGTGCTGGTGTGGTAGAGGCCAGAGGCATCGATCAGGTCAGCCTGAAATTGGGGTTATAGGTAGCTGTGAGCCACTGATATGGTTGCTGTGGACCAAACTCGAGTCCTCTGCAAGAGCAGTATATGTTGTTAAATGCTGAAACTCCTCTCCAGCACGATCTCATGATGCTTTAAGCAGGTTTGTGATTTTCTGTTGGGCCCTACTCCTGGCTACCTCCAACTTCATGCAGGGACGTCTAAATCACCAGAGTTTACATATAGTGCCTCATATAATGTAAATATGTGATGAAAAATTGATACATGTTCTGTATCATTCATATGCGTTTGATCTAGGGTTCATTTAGTCATCAATTAAGACCCCATGAGTAAATAGCCAAGTGTATACCTTCATCTCAGATTAACCTCTCTTGTAGACTGTTTTGAAGCCTCACAGTAAGGCTGACAACTTGTCTCTAATATTCACGGCAAACATGTTTTTCACACAAACATATGCCCATCAATCATTCTGGAGAAGCATCACCACTGGGTGCTTCTACTCTCATTTTAACTCAGCCCCTCCATTCTTCAGAAGGCAGAATTCTTTTACTGGATATGCAGGCTCCTCTTCTCTTCCGGTAAGCATTGCACCTGTTGCTCGAGCCGCCCCAAGGGTCACTGAATCCGATAACCCCAACTCAGCGGCTGTTCAGATGCCTAAGAGAATGAAACTTTTGCCTCTCATCCAGCCAAAGCTGTAATCCTGAGCTCTTGAGTTCTGTAATGATGGCTGGGGGCTGATGCCTGGTCGGTCATCCACCGAAGACCTTATCCACCCAGTAGCAGCCCCTGACCCATCCTATGGAAGAGTGCAGAAACACAATGCCCCTATTGTTCTCTGACTAAGGGACTGAGGGAAGGGGGGGAATTGCACACACAACCCCCCCTCAAAAAAAGATTAGTGCAATTATTAGCCAACAGTCATGGCTATAAGCCAAACTGCTCTCAAATCATCCTGAGCACCAAGTCGCCTCAGAGTCTCTTAAAGCCCCAAACACAAGACTGTGTGTTCTCCCGAATCTTGCCATGTTGTTCCCGAAGGCTGCTTGGCCAGTGGTTAATGTCGCCCTTACCCACAAGGCTAATAAGCAGAGAAAGAGACATTGAATAATGGAGTGCCTGAGACTTGGGTCCCCATGCCCCTGTAAGTCTATAAAAGGCAGATGCCCCAGGCCAGACATCATTGACATCACTGGTAATCACTTCACCCAGCATTATTTGGACAAACTGCTTTTTAGAACACAGTCATAGAGTGTGATTTGTAGTTAGTGTTAATTGTAAAATTGTGGGGTGACGATGCACTTTACTTTCCTTTTTTATCTTACACTAATAATGGTCTCTCACCCCTGGGCTGCCACCAGCTGTCCTGGCAATTCTAAACCTCTCCTCAAGAGTTAAGGGAAAAATAAATTACATTCCAGGGCTTGGCTTTCATATATTTCTATTACCCGCGTATGACAAACTACAGTTTCAGAGAAGGTACAGTCTTAGAATGCCTAACGCAGACAGCTAACGATGGATGTCAGAAGGTGCACAGAGAACAATGCTTGAGACATACAAAGGTATTTGAGCAATGGTAACACAGTCAATCACTTGGTCAAATATTGGTCACTGATAAGTTAAATGAGACATTAAGAAAAGCACTTTTTAGCTGAGTGAACAATCTGAAACCATACTCAAGAGAGCAGATGTGTGTGTAAACACAAAAGTACCACCGAACAAATCAGGAGCCACAGTTTTGAGAACTATTAAGGAATTCCTCCTATTTTCAAAAAGCGGCTGAATCCATACTGTGTCACTGACACCGGTCAGTGTCAGAGACTTAGGATGTTTCTCTTTGACAATCATTGGAAAAGCCTTGTTATTTCTAGAGAAATCCATGCCACTTAGAAAGCACAAACATAGGAAAAATATCCCTGAAAGCTGAGCAAATAGATAATTTTCTGTGTGGTAGAAAAGAGTGTAATGTTCACTATTGAACTAGAAATGCTCATTAGTGAAAAGACCTAGGAATGGTAAACTTTGTGTCTATGAACTGCATTTGCAAAGCAGTCAAGAGAACCTCGCTCCTACGAATTCATGCCATGCCTCGGCAGCTTTCGGCTGCCCTCGTTTCTTCCCCAGCAGTCTGTCGGAATGGTCTCTGGAAAGATCTAGAGCCTGAGTTTAATTCACCAAATTGTAGTGACTCAAAAAACTCCAAGATGACTATTTTATAACCCTGTACTCCTCTGAATAGATACAACATTGTATTCACACAGAATACTAAAGGACACACTACAGACACACACCTAAACACACATACACTCACATGAATCTGTTTCTCACCTGGGAAGTCGAAGATTTTAGTTAAACTGGAATATAAACAAAGCAGTTGCAGGTGACTCTGCTTCTATGCTCACAGAATGCAGGTTGATAAATAGATAATTTATAAAGGACCAAAAATCTAAGACCAAATGTGCCACATAAATGTAAGGGAATTTAATGTCACAGACTGTACATATTAAAACTCGCTTCTGTATCACTCACTGGTGAAGAGATAGCTGATAGGACCATTTTTCCCCTGGATATCCAGAGCTAAGCACTGGTTATAATTACACTGTCTGTTAGCACTGTGGGCAATTTTCAGGCTTTGTCAAGTAAATCTTTTTAGCATGTGTCTGATATTCAACTGGGCACTCACCTCCAAACACAAGCACAGATACAAATGTTTTATTCCTCTCTGTTAAATTAGGGTCCCTTCATCCAGGCCTATTACTGGCCTATATTTCCAGGAACGTTACTATCATCCAGAGAAAGGAAGGCAGGCAAAGTGCTAAAAAAGGAGAGCAAGGCTCTGATACAGCATCTCCCCAAATGCTGGGGTTACCTTTTCCATCCATAAAGGCCCAGCCTATGGGAGCCCAGTTCACGTGGGAGCATGAAAGTTCAGGGCTGAAGCGAACTTTTTAGATAAGGGCACTGCCTACCCCGAAGCTGGAGGAAACCAGATCCTTAGTCGATGCTCACCCACCGCTGTTTGCTTCCCTCCTGTCTTTGCAAACTGTGTTCGCACTCTCCAGTAGCCCCTTTGGTTGTTTACAGGGAATCATACAGATTGAAAGCAAAGAATTACAGACCAGGAAGAGGAAAGGCAGAGGTCTGCCAGGCACATGTCTAGTGGCAAGAAAGCTGGCATGTTGGAAAAAGAATCAATTGCAAAGCAGCCCCCCAGCAAAACAGATGAGCCCACTGAACTCCCCTTGTTCCTCCAGTCCTACACACCATCACAGTTCCTTCGCAGCATCGGCCTGCTTCTTGCACAAAAGGCAGCTAGACCCAACTTTACTGGGAGCTTCTAGGGTCTGACCCAAGGCCAAAAGAGAGGAAAAGAGTACTACAAGGGGATTCTGTCAAAGTGGATGGAAAGTCAGATTCAGCCGTCAGACAGCATCTGCAGGTAGGCAGCTACTCACCTGAATCAGGCATGAGGCTTGCCACAGAAACTCAGGGAAGGTTCCAAAATCCACCGGGGCAAATCCAAAGGGGTTTACCCTGCCACCTTTTCCTCTGTGCTTTGGCCATCTGGTATGGTACAGCTGACCAAGGATATGGTCCTTTTTACAGTCACCAAGGTTGCAGAAAGGGAGAGAGGGGTCTAGTATAATCCCACCACTAGTCCTCGGTCTCCACGCAGCTTTGGAGTGCCTGGAGTGGAGTGCGGAATGCTTGCTCCAGACATTGAATGAGCCTACAGAATACTTCAATCTGATCTTTTATAGTGCTTTGTTTATTACCTGTGTGCCCTTATTTCATAAGGGAACTGAGAAAGAGAGAGAGAGAGAGCAGGAATGATGAAGATGACTATTAGTAGCAATCCAAAGACACCTTTTCTTAAGCCTCATTCATAACAGCAAATGAGGCTAAACAGCCTCCCAATTGTTCTCTCAAATGTCACCTTTCTGTGTGCGCCACTGTGTCGATAAAACTGGGTTCTCTCGTCTTTGCTCCCCCCCTCCTAAAAATTACTATGTTATCCTCCAAATATCTCCAGAGAAACTGACCCGGCAAGGAAAGCTTTTCTTCTTCTCCCTCCCCACCCCGCTCCCGGGTTTTCTTTCTTCTTCACGCAGTTTGAACAATTTGGCTCTGTTTTGCGTGCATTCCTGTAGCCATTCTTCCTCAGTCCCCCGTGCAGGATGGTGGGTCGGGAGAACACAGGCTCACATTCAGGGTCAGGATGGTGGCTTATGGGGTGGGGGTGGAATGAAGAAAAGTGAACCAAAGGTACCTGTGATTGTTGCGCCACCAACTTAATACCTGGGCAGCCAGACAAAGGCTCTTTAGAAAAAGCTCAGACTAGGGATAACCCTTCCCCCCCACTCTCCAAGAGTTCAAAAGATATCAGGGGCTGAAAATAAGGTCCTTGCATAATTAAAGTTTTCCAAGTCATTTCAAGAGATATTAAGCGTGATGACAGAGAACTCCGTGCTAAGCCTTTCCCATGAGCAATCTCTCCTAGGATGTGAAGACATGCATTTTCTGTTTGTGCCTGGGTACCCGTGTGCACACAAGCTATGCACACACATATGCAACCATTTCTGAACAAAACAATTATCCCCAAAGCCCCACCTCTTTTCACATAAGCAAATGTGTCCCCATGGCTTGAAAAGTTCCCCTTTGTCAGGAGTCCTGTAAAATTAGGAAACCCTCTGTAAATGGTGCCCTTTGTTCTTAACAAATGGTGAACATTTTATTTTAAGCTTACATATATGTTTATTCTTATTTGGAATCTAGAACTAGCCCTTATCCATATATGAGGGTAGTAGTCTCAGGAATGGGTTCTGTTGGTAAAAACTGTTGAACTGCTATGTTTTGGAAGGTGTTCAGGGTTCCTCTCTTCTTCATGGAGAAAGGGTGCCATTAATAGAATCAGATTTCAAAAACCAACTTCAAATCAACACCTCCTAGCCCTTGGTCCCATGGACCTTAGCTAAAGGTCTTCATTAAGAGAAAGAATTTGGGGGCTGGGGAGATGGCTCAGGCGGTAAAGTGCTTGATGCACAAGTTTGAATCTGAGTTTGATTTCCTAGAAGCCACTTAAAATATTGGGCACAGTAGTGCAGCTGCAATCCCAGCACTGTGGGGTCAGGGGAGGTGGGGAGAGGGGGACCTCGTGGGCTTCTGAATCAGGGAGTGGCAGGTTCAGTTACAGACCCTGTCTCAGAAAGCAAGTAAGGTAGGAAGAATCAAGGAAGATATCAGATGTAGACCCCTGACCTCCACACACACACACACACACACACACACACACACACATGCACACACGCATGCATGCACATGCAGGCATGCATACACATACACAGAGAGAGAATATTTAGCTAGAAACTGGGAAAGGATGACACAAAGAGGCTCACAGACAGCTGGGAAGCAGAGCAGGACACACAAGTGTGTTACCACCCAACAGAAACGTTGCCATCTCTTACAAAGAAAGCAAAGTCACTCAGGAAACGGCTCTGAATCATGCTTATTTATTTGTTTTTCAAAAGGCGGTACACTCCATGAGACAGGAACCATGTCACTGACTCCTCAGCCTCCAACACACAGATACACTCACTCTGAGAATCTCTAACATTGAAAAAAAATTCCCAGATCTGAAGGAGAGAAAAAAAATCACAGACATGTACTGGGGAAGGCTAAGAACAGTCAGGAGCTGATGGTCATATTTCCTGGAGTTTTTCCAGCCAATTACCAAACAGCACTATTAAAAATGAAATTCTATCAACTTGCAATTAGATAGAAGATATTAAACACAAGGTGACAAACTGCTCTCTCTTATTCTTTTACAGACTCATGCTGTTCAGTGTACTCCTGAGATTTCTTATAGTTATTGTGCTGCTGTGCTGAAAATAATTACTCTTTATCTCTCTCCCATTGTGTATTCAATGCTATCCTATATTCAGCTTCAAATGGCCAAAGGGAGTGAGGAGACAGCTCAGTCAGCAAGTGTACGCTGAGCACACTTAACATCCTGACTTCCTTCCCCAGAGCCCACAGAGAAAAGCCAGGCCCAGAGGCACACACTTGTAATGCCAACACTGGAGGGTGAGCCTGGGGCTCACTGGCCGGCTAGCCTAATCTGGTTTAGTGAGAGACCTCATCTCAAAAAACAATTGGATGATATCAGAAGAGCAACACCTGAGGTTGACCTCTGGCCTCCACAGACATATGCACACATACGTGTGTGCATATACACATGTGCACCACACACAAGCAAACACACATACTCACAAACACACATGTGCACCTGTATGTGTTCAATGGTGGGTAATGACAAGAAAATCTAAACAGACTATAAATCCTAGTTTGAATTGTGGTTTTGAAATCATCTAGATCTAAGGCAGTAAGGAAGCCATTATTAATCAAATATAAAAGTAATTCACACGTAGGGTTTGAAGTAGCAAACAGCACAATAAAGATTTAAAAGGCAAGTAAATATTCTTCTAGTACTGGAAAACAATTCTGAATTGAGAGGATAAATTGCCTTCATCCTTGAGTGAAGAATGAAACTTTTACATTTATCCCCACTCTTTCTTGTGTTTCCTCAACAAAAATGAAAACAGCAACCAACATTCACGTGGTGATAGAGTGCTTCACCTACTGCCAAGGAAATATCAGCAAAGAGCTCTTGTGAGAATCAATGAGTTCAATGAATTCCAGTGAAGGATGCTGTATCCTTAGTAATTACTAGCAGTAGTGTCACATCCCTTGTATCAGTATAACATGTAGTAAACATATGCACATACAACATGAATGCATTTTGTTTCAGAGAACTGGTGGTTAGACACCAGCATAGCACTACCCAATAGCATAAGTACATGTAAAGAAGAAGGATAAGTTTAACGGTGGATGGAATATGTTCAGACAGTATGTGTATGTACTGAGCAGATCCTCATAGACACGGATCACAAAACACTGAGGGAATGCGATGAGGAACTTTTTAAGAAAGGATGTAGCCCGAGGTATTGCTACCCACACTACTACTGCATCAAGATAACCACAGGAAAGACTTTGTAGGCACACGCAAGACAGACAGGAACTAATCTCCCATCCTTCCCACATCTGGGTTCTATAGTTTCCAAAAAAGACTCATGGGTGCTATCACATGAGCCTCATTGAGACCTAGGGGGAGAGAGAAGCTGGAGAAGGTTCCTGTTTCATGCATGAGCAAATGAGGGCTCAGAGGCTTCTGTAGTTTGCCCAGGTTCACACAACAGAGGGTGGCTAAGGCAAGATCAAAACACAGGTCTCTTGTTCTCAGCCCCATATAATCCCAACACTGGTTAGGTAGAGACATGAGATCCCTGAGGCTCCAAGGCCAGCCAGCCTAGCCTAATCAGCAAGTTCCAGAAGGTCAAAATATTCCCAAAGCACTAGGGAGGCAGAGATAGGCAGATCCCCAAAGCTCACTCCCCAGCCAGCTTAGTCAGTGGTGAGTTCCATGCCAGGCCATTGCAAGACCTTGTTTCACAAAAGGGGAGGGGAGGGAAGGGGAGAAAGATAGAAAAGACAGTAAAGTGGACAGAACCTTAGAAATGACATCAAGGCTGTATTCTGGTTGCACACAAACACATATGTACACACACATACAGACATATAATTCTTTTAAAATAAATACTCTCCTTTGGAGCAGTTCTTCCGGAAAGTTCCATTCTTCTTAGACCTGAGTTTAAACAAGGAGACGATTTATAGGGAAAAAAAGACCAGAAATCCATGGTATCATCCCCAATTTTGTCAACTTGATTTCCTTATGTGAGGAGCCAGAATCCAGAGATTTTGGTCAGTCCATTGGCCCCATTACAGCCATTGCAACTGGTCAGAAGGCTCCTGGTCAGAGCCATCAAATTCAGTGAGTGACTATGGCAGAGCCCATAGTTCCCTGCTCCCTTGACAACCATGGGGGCTCTCATTCTTGGTATGTTGTTTTTGTTTTTCCTTTTCTGTTGTTGTTGAGTATATCAGAATTCACTCTGTTTTCTCAAACATCAGAAACCTATATGAAAGAGCAGAATACAGCTGAGAGGAAGAAAATGCCTGTGATTAGATGGGGTCCGTGAGAAGGGTATGGATGCTCACTACTGCTGCCTGCTCATGCAGACCTTCAAATAATCATCAAAGAAAAGAAACCCTCACACTAACATGTGTTTGTAGTGTGTGCGGATGTGTATGACTATTTGTGTGTGAGGGTTCTATAGATATATGTGCTTGTGTATGTTGAAGGGGAAGAGGAGTCCAAGGTCTCTATTGAGGGTGTCCTCCTGAAACCTGGATAGGTATCTTGGCATCACCTGCTAGTGCTCAAGGAACAGTAAAAGAGAAGCATAGAGGCACCTTAGCAGATCTGCGTGAGAAAAAGGTAAAGAAATAAGCATCCCTTAGAAAATCAAGCTGGCAGATCTGGCGTTGCAAGACTCAGTGGTTAGCAACACTGGCTGCTCTTGCAAAGGACCTGAGATCGATTCCCAGCACCTACATGGCAGCCCACAGCCATCTGTAACTACAGTTCCAGGAGATCTGATGTCCTCTTCTGACCTCCTCGGGCATTGCACAACACAGGTGTACCTACCTACATGTAGACAATACACTCATACACCTAAAATTTTAAAAATAAATAAATTAAATATTAAACAATGAGGCCAGTAGAGCTCTGTACACTTTACAGAGCTCACATTAACTATGTTGCCGCGTCTCTTTGTGATAGGCAATCTCAATCACGACCTTGCAGATAGCTGTGCCTGGTCAGGTGACATTCTTCAGCTTTTGCTGTTTCTCAATGTAAAACAAAGGTCTGAGCCAGCTCTCTGAAATACAACCACCCAGGGGGACCCTGAAGACCAATGTTTGAGGCTTTATTCTTAGAGAGAATTATGCTATACAAATCTTTGAAAGGTTATTGTTGAACTTGTGTCTTATAAAAAAAATCAGAGGATGCAGGATCAGGGCCTCTACCTCCCACTGACTTCTTATATTCCCAGGGTAGGTTCTCAGCCACCTGACCTCCATCCACCAGCATGCCAACCTGTCCTCCACCTGGGACAACACCTAGCTCCTGGTTAAAAAAAAAAAAAAAAAAAAAAGGTTTGTGTTCTGTCATTCCTCTGTGACCAGCAGGGACCTGGGTACAGGTGATTAGAGAGTCAGGACAGGAGCCCATGCTGTGGTTTCTCAGGTAAGGACAGCCCAAGGCATTTTTGCCTCTGAAACAGACAAGTTCTCAACTTGTTTGGGAAAGGAGGTTGCAGTCTCTTAAGGGGTATCTGTCCCCTGCGGGTTGGGGTTCTAAGTCTACAGCATGCTGTCCCCTGGCGAGAAACTACCATTTCCTTTTCGTTCTGGGAAATTTATACAGAATTACCTGGTCCTAGCTAAGATACAAACCTTCTACCTGGGCCATCTAACAGAAGCATATGTGGCTGGTCACCGAGGGCTCTGAGACAGTCCTCTGTGTATTCTACGTTGGGGACTTTCCACTCTCCCCAGGTGTGTGGTACCCACTTTGTTTTCCAGTCAGGCTCGATTGCCCATTATTCCAGGAGCACTAATGAGAGTGAAATGTCCCCCAAGGATAAAAGGCCACAGTCTCCAGGCTTATGCAATAACCTACAGTGTTAGAATTCACACTGGTGAAATTAAAAGGCCAGGCCAGGAGCCAGGGGCAGTTCCTTAAGAAACCCCTTTTCCTCAGAGTCCCAGCTTCCTAGAATCACAAATGATGTCCTGATATTTTCTTAGGATGACTAACGTGTACATTCCCAAAGGGTGGGCATCCTGCCTGGTTCTTTAGCAAGCATAAGGCAGTACCTTGTAGACCGGTACTTCTGGATGGGTCTATTCGAGATGGGAACATATAGTTCTTGAGTCTGTCACGGGAGTTTGGGTTAGCTTTAGCTCCTAGAGTTTTAGAGTTAGGAGTAAGGCAAGAAATCACGTCCTTTCTCTGGTTGCCTCCTTTTCCCCTTGTATCAGTCTCTATAATAACCAAAAGCAAGCAGGCTGGGCCCCTTGGCTACTTAACAAAGCCAAACAGGTGTGAGAGATTAGCTCCCTGGACAGAGCCTCTGTCCAACAAAACAACGTCAAATTCTCCTCTAATAAAGTCCAGAGCTGTAAGCAATTCTCCCTTGTTATTAAGCAGAAAAGAAAACACAGCCCAGCTCCTTCCCAATTAGCTCAGAGGACCCTCCGATGAGTCGAATTTAAACCAGAGACCTGCCATGTTCTGGCTTCCACTACAGACAGGCCTTGCCTTCTCCCCAGAATGGAAACTCACTGGCCCAAGTTCCCAGCCATCTTGGCACGATGGTGCAGACAGCTCCCAAAGCCCCCACCCCAATATCCACGGGCTGTCTCTGCCTCTGATTCAAACCATCTTTTCAACTCACTGCCAGATCCCTGACTTTGATTTTCCATATGGAGGCCTGGTCTCCTTTGCCAGGTCAGTGTTTATAGGGATGGGCTTTTTGACAGTTATGCTGTCAGTGAGACAGGGGATGAGGTCCCTCCCCTTAAACATGAATCACTTTCTTGTCATCTAAACAAGGGGTGAAGACTAACATCCTGAAGTAATAACAACAGAAACCCCAGAAGGATCCAGAAATACAGCCATCTCTGCTTCCTTTCCCTTCCCTTACTTTGTCCCCCAATTCCCAACCATGGAGTGGAAAACAGAAGGTCTTCAAGATGCTTCAAAAGATGGTCCATAGCTATGTAGCTTTCTGTTTGCACACGGGGTCTGCTATGGCTCCAGTGTGAAATGCCCCCACAGGCTCATATTCTGAGCACTGTTCCCCAGTTACTGGTTCTACATGGGGAGGCTGTGGCGCCTTTAGGAGGTGGAGCCCTGTTGCGGGAATTGAGTCATTAGAGGTGGGTCTTTGAGGGTTATGGCCACTCTCTACATCCTGGTGAGCAACTCTTATCTGCTGTTCTTCCCACTGCCATGAACGAGGTGCTCTGCCTTCCCCACTGTGTTAGCGTGTGACCCCTCAGTAATCATGAGCCAAAAGAAAGCTTTCTTCCCTTAAGCTGTTTCTGTCAGATATTTTCACCACAACAATGCAAAAGTAAATACAGCTTAAAACCACATGGACCATGTCTTTCCACCCACCCCATCTTAGAGTGTGGTTGGAGGAAGTCTCAATCGACGATCTTACCTGAGCAGGGAATATTTAAACAGGCCTCCTAAGTGCAAGCTCTCAGTAAATACTCAGGCTGCCAGAAACTACCCTCAAGCTTTAAACTAAGTGTGGATTCACTTCATTCTCACAAGAATGCTGATTCCTGGCCCCTCCTCAGCTCCCACTTCTGGTGTTTAATGGAATTATGCTTCTTGGCCTCAGGAACTGGATGTGGCTATGAACCAAAGAGTTATGAACAAAAGAATGGGTATCTCTCCCAGAATGCATGTTTCTTCCAGAACATTCCTTCTGCGATGTTTCAGAAAGTTCTGGCAACCTCTGGACTAAAATAAGGACAATGACAAGGGAGGAATATTCACTTTCTCATGTTCTGATGACAAGCTGTAGTGTAAGAAAAGTATTTTCGTTGCCTTAAGCCTATAGCACTAGTCCTATAAAAGTGAGGGAGGTTGATAGTTTTGAAGGAAGAAAAGGGACGTGATATGCTTTGGTTAAACTTACTTCACTGCAACAAAATGCTTGGCACAAACAACTGAAGGAAGGAAAAGTGATTTGAGCTCACAGGTTAAGGGGATAGAGCCCGGCATAACGGGAAAGGTATAGTGGAAGGAGAGGCTTGTGGCTGCGGCTGCCACCAGCACTGGGCAACTGGGAATCTACCAGAGGAAACCACGAAGCTGATTCCAGACTGAGTTATAGCCCATGAGGCCCTCCCCACCAAGCAGCCTACTTCCTCCAACTAGACCCCGCCTCCTAAAGGTTCCATGACCTTCAGAAACAACACCATCAGCTGGACACTAAGTGTTAAGACACACAAGGGATAGTTCACATTCAATCCAGAACAAAACATTCAAAGAGATTTCTGGGGTGCCTGCCTGAACCCAATTTCAGATTGAGTGCTGGTTACAAGAGTGTTTGCTTTATATTGAAATGGTAAATATTGAATCTGTGTGACTATCTTTGTGTTATTTTACACTAAAAAGTTGCTTTTCTTTTACTGGGGGCTATTGGTGACCACACCACAACCCAGCCTGACTGACACACCATCACAGCCCGTTAGGAAACCTTTGCCTGTCTCCAAGATCACCTTCTGCTCAGATATAAACACATTTCTGTTTTCAGAGATGTTGGAACTGAAATTTTTGCTTTTACTGCTAAGTCTCAGTCACTGAACAGAAATGCATTAGCCAGGACACAGATTCTATAGCTCCTCAATCTGAATTTCCTCACCAGTCATGGCTATGGTCCAAAAGGCAAGACACAACTAACTCCAAAATAGTAAACTTAAACTTGCACTTCTCTATTACCTCTCTGACTCTGCCCACTTTCTCTCTTGCTTCCCCAACATGCCCCTAAACATAGCCTCCAAGGTCACTTTAATTGCTGGTGTGTGGTGCTCATTGATGGAACATACCCAGGAAGGAAGATGGGAACGCTTTGTGGGTCATTTAGTCAGGAGTGCACACTCTGGCTCCTGATGACCTTTAACTTGTACCTATTGGCAGATGTCTCAAGGAGATGAGAGGAGACTCCTAACACCTAGACAAAGGCCAAGGTACAAAGTGCACAAGGAAATGGAACATCTTCCCTTGCCATGACCTTGGCTCAAGCAATGAATGAAGACTCTTGCAACATGAAGCAACTTAGAAAGATTGAAGTCACTAAATACCATACCTAAACAACTACATGTACCCCAACCAATGCTGCCCACAGAGAAGTCAAACAGAAGCCATTCGCCATTGTGAAATTCTGTAATCCATCACCCTCCCCTGCATCTGCTCCCAAAAGCAACCACCATTGCTCAGACAAATGGCAAGTGTTGTCAGTTGAAGAACTCTTTGGTTTCCCTTTGCGAATTTCACTCCCAATCTACTGATCTCAAAAGGCTCTCTGCAGTATTGACTGTGCTCTAGAACTCCTTCCTTCTTGAAAGACAATTCCCAAAGCAAAACTCAGATTTTTACCACCCACCTGCAGGCAAACCGCTGAGTGCTCACTCCAGATTCAACAGTAAGAGTCCTGTGTCAGCACTTGAAGACTGTTGACCAACAGTAGTTTCCCAAGCTGTGGGCTAGCTGAGCTAACCTCATTAAGCCAACACAAGGAGTCTGTGTGATTGATTTATCCTTCATCATAAAACCAGGCTATGACTCATGGGGCAATCTGACACATTATCTATGCCTTCTGTAATAGGTAACGAACTGGGAGGGGGCATCATAAACCACCCTGCCATTTGGCGAGAGATAAATTACTAATATGTGCTTGTCGTAAGTGAATTCTCATTACTATCTGAGGCAACATGAAATTTCAAGGTCCCGACATTATAAGCCATTGAGTTTTTGATTGTCACCTGCTAAAAACAAAAGCGTAAGACACTGTCCTTTTTAACACCCCAGTCCAGCTGAGTGAAGACTCTTATGCTGTGAATTATAGATAGCAGCAAACAGCTTAAGCCAGCTGTTTCCTCCTCCTTCACACACAGGACAGTCAAAGCCCACATGGGGGATTAATCATTTACAATGAATTCTGTTCTTTCTCCTGCCATTATGCCTTCCTACCTTATATCGTCATTAATTGCAAGAAATTGTAAAACATGGTAGAAAAAACTTCTGCCTTGAAAGGCAAAATGCTTGAATTGTACCCTCATTCCCCCTGTTCTTAATTTTATAGTCTTATGCAACTGTGCCTCTGATTCTCCCTCTGTAAAAAGAGTGTGGGGCTGGAGACAGGGCCTAGCAGTTAAGAGCATGTAATTCTCTTGCAGAGAACCCAATTTCAGTCCCCAGCACCAACATCAGATGGCTCTCAGCAGATGGGTTCGAGGGGATTCCGTGCCTTTGTCTCCATGGGCCTTTGCACTCATGTGCACACACTAACATACACATACTCATAATGAAAAATAAGTACACACACAAAAACACACTCAATAGTATTATCAAAAGGAAAACTTTCTAAGAGTAGAACTCCTGCCTATTTCACAGTGTCTTTATAAGGATGAAAAGAGTTAGCTCATGTCAAGCACTCAAAAGAATACATTCAAGGCATATCAGATATTATTAAGTATTATTATTACTATCACTATTACTATGGTCGCTACAATATGAATAGATGTTTGGGTGACTATTAATTCCTCGTCTGCTACATTACAAGTCATGTTAGGAAGAAACTTTCTTTGAATACTTCTTATACACTTAAATATTTACACTAAATTTCTTAAAGGAAAATCCTGGGATTCACCCAACTTTACGTCCCATGGGTCCAACCTGGGAATCACTCACTCAACTAGATCTCAGTGTGAACTTGTGAACGTGGCAATGTTTCATATTTTTGGTTCGAGTAGTATGTAATAGGACAATGTGGAGGTGCACTGGAAGATGAAGACATTTCAGCTATGAGACTAAGTCCCAGAGGAGATGGTGCTAGCCAGGTGTGCAGCCCAGTGATCTCTATACTAGGCTACTATAAAAAGGATTTACCAGCCAAGAAGGTAAAATACTTATTATACAAGCACTAGGATATGATTTCTATCTCCAGAACACACATTAAAAAAAAATAGACAGGTATGATGGCAAAAACTTGCAATCCCAGTGTTGGGGAGGCAGCGACAAGAAGATTCCTAGGGCTCCCTGACAAATCAACCGAGACAAAGCTTGACCTCCAGGTCATCAGAGGAAATTCTATCTCAGACTAACAAGGGAGATGTCATCCTGAGGAACAACACACAAGGTTGTGCTTTGGGTTTCATACATGTGTACATACATGTACCCAACATGCATACTCATACACGTGTATGTATGTATGTATATATGTATGTATAAAGAACTTCCTCCCGAGGTAGAAAGTTGAACCAGAGGACTTTGAAGAGCTTTAATCAATCTAGACTGAGTCAACGGCCCCAGACACTTGACTTCCATCTCCATATACGAGTCACCAACGGAAAGGGACCTAGACCTACGTATGTCCTAGGACTTGCAACCACGTGGCAACGTCTTTCCGGGAAATGGTTTCTTTTCCAGGAAGTGAAATAATTAGGAAGATCAAAGAAACTGAGTCGGATCGTGTCATTTTAAGTATGATTTAGAACAAATATCTCAGACTTTTCACTAAAAAGCCCCAAAGCACACATCGCGCTTCCAGCATATAAAAATATAAATGCGTATACACCATCTTCTCACAAATGAAACGGGTAGGTAACAGGAGGGGCACACTATGGCCTTCCAAATGTGTCAGAGTTGTGATAAGTCATGTTTAAACTTTACTCAAGCTGAAAGAAAGTGTCAACAGAAACTCCTGCCCAAACTCTCTGATCAGGTCAGGCAAACACCCAATCGGCAAAAAAAAAAAATCAATCACATGTGAAAGGCAGCCCTGGGGAGGTGGGAATGCTTAACTCTGTGATTCCCATAGGAGCTGGGGGTATTGAACACATGTCTTGCCAGCTGCTGCTTCTCCTCAGGGCCATGAAATAGCCAGAAGCATACCAGAGGCTTCCTGATTTCCTGAGCAGGCTGCGAACCGGATGGTACTAACCTAAGACGACTCTGGGAAGGACTGGCTTTGAGGAGATAGCTGACTTAGCCTTGTGCTCGATACTGTGAAGAGAGATGTAGGCCAAACTCCAAAGGGAAATGGGAAATCTAGCTGTGATCTGGAATACTATACATGCTTAAAAAGAGTTAGTTACTTCACCTGGGTGTGGGGTGAGTTAAGGTTTCAGTAGACATGACAGATTAACAAAGAAGTACTTCCACAAGGCCCAGCTGTTTGAAAATAGACTACATTTCTCCAGAGACAAGGGTCAGGAGGAACTGAACAAAGGTGCGAGGCTCTAGCCTAACCATCTAGTATTCAGGACCAGGTGTCAACCATAAGACAGAGGGGTAGGGTTTAGGTTTAAGTGACAAATGGGGATAGGAAGGATTGGGGTGAGGGCTTTAGTATTTCTATGGTTTGCTCAAGGCTCCGGGTTTTATCTCAGCACAGAAAAGAAAAGAAAGGCAAAAGGAAAGAGAGAAGGAAGGAAAGAAGGGAGAGAAGATGAACAGGAGGGTAGGAGGGAGGGGAAGGAGACGGGGAGGGCCCAAGCATGAGTCTAATCTTCTGACCTTAGTGAATATGATGGAATTAAATATACTTCATCAGCAGGTATGTGTCTGAATTGAACCTTCCATGACATGTCTAATTCCAGACCCTGAAAGCACAAGGAGTATCTGACAGCGAGATACAGTCAGAGGCCAGACGGGACTTAGCATGGTGACCTGCTCACTCAGTGCCTCCTCACAATCCAGCATGGGCTCAAGATCACACACCTCCACTCCCACACTCTCATACTCAACATAGGCTAAGGCTGGGGCAGAGGGCGATGAAGTATCGCAAGCCAATCATGACGTAGGGTCAGTGACCGCACTTAATATGGAAGTGAAAATAGCACACTCAGAAAAACTCATTCAGCCATGATGGAAATCAATGTGGAGGCTCCTCCGAAAGCTAAAAGTAGATCTACCCCTTGACCCAGCTCTCTCACTCCTGGGTATTCACCAAAGGACTCCAAGTCAACACATCACACAGATACCTGGACATCAGTGTCTACCACACAGTTCACAACAACTAAGTCAAGGAAGCAGCCTAGACATCCAACAAGAGGGGATGGGTTGAGGCCTTCTATGAGGAGCCTTCCATGGGACATCTCATTTCATCCTCACAAAATCTGCAAAACCAGGACAACAATGCTCACTATAGCTTTGTTTATAATGACAAAAAATTGAAAACAGCCTTCTTCTATGACTGCTGGGAGTAAGCCCCATGCTGTGCCTTCATACAGCCTTACCATCAGGCCCTTAAAATTCTGCATAAAGAATTCTTTATAGACATGAAAATGTTCATAGTACAAGGCTAGTAGAGGTATCCAAAACTGAATACATAATGGAATTGCCATAATATGTATCTCTTTTGCTTACATATATATATATATATATATATATATATGTATGCAGTATAACAATATGTATATCAATGTACTTATGTATTTTAATCCCACATGCAGTTAATGGCATGGTAAACAGTTAGAGAGACCATGGATATTTCGCTACATTGCGCTTTTCAAATTTTTCACAATGGTAGTCATCATGTTTATAATCAGATGATACAATTATTTAATAGAAATAGCTTATTTACCACTTGCTTTTAACCATAATATCATAGCACACAGTACATTTAGACTAAAACACCACTCTAAAAGGAATTGCAGTGGCCATTTATAACAGATAATTACAGACAATTACAAAAGCATCTTAACCATGTCAGCAAGTGTTCTTCTGCTATTAAAATTGAAATATGTTTTAGACAGTCATGTAACAAACAGTAAAATAAGGAATATAGTAACCATCTACAGATACATGTTTATTTCTACTCTGCAGATAACACAACGTGCTAACATAATATACTATTATCCACAGTGTTTTTAAAATAATCTAAGGCATACCTATGTTGTTCCTATGTTTTTAAAACATCTCATCATTAAGTTTGTAGCACATCTTATCAACCACTGGCAGTCCTAATATAATAACTGGCCAGATAAAGAGTCTCATAAACATCTTAATAAGAACATATGGTGAAGGAAATGGATAGAACCAAGACTTTGAAGCATGGTTTGGTTTCTCTAAAACAAGAGCCATGAAAGCTCTTGGGTTGTTATGACAGAATGTACAGAACAGTGTCTCCTCACTACTGAGAGGCCCAGTCTTTCCTTCCTTGTAGGTGCAAGAGTCTTCCTCCCATTGGCTCAACTCTCAACCCAAGGACGAGCCCACTATGCCTCATCTGTGGCTGGCAACTTCCTTGGAGAAGAGGCACTACCTGAAAACCATGGTATGCCATGTCAGGAGACTGGCTTGACTGTCATGAGTCATGGGTATCCTAATTCGGCCACATGGGACATTTTCAATTAGATTCTTTGCTTGAGGCAAAGAGGATTGTGTTACCTAAAGGATTCCATCCTATTGCATATCCAGCTGTGTTCCCAAAGAAGATTATATAATATCTTCCTTGGAATACTACCATTAATAAAAGAGCTATTAAGGTGACATTGGTCCATATACAATAAATTTGAAGAGGGATAAACATCTCACAGCTAAAATATCCCTTCTTTCAAGAATGATGCTACCAAGGTACGTGTTGCCATTGGAAAACTGAGCTGAGCAGTGTTAATCCCCTCAGCTCCATTTGCAAAGGTCAATAGAGTTACAGATAATAGCACAAGGAGTTGCTGGTATTCTGCCAAGCGATCGTCGCTTTTAGCAGTGAAAACACCACCTGCTCTGATCTGGGTCTGCTCTTAGGTAGACAGTTCTATCCAGCGTTCTGCAAAGCTAAGGGACAGTCCGATAGTCCTTTGTGTTCCTTGGTCACAGCTTTGTATTTTATGATGTCTAACTCCATGGTCCCTCCTGGTATCCATAGATTAGACTGTGTTCTTCTAGAGATCTCTAGAGACCTGAAGTAGTCAAAACATCTCTCAGGAGAAGAACCCAAGTCTCTAGAAGAAAAGAAATCATTCCGACATGGAAGGAAGATGAACTGGAAAGGTGACCATAGGCAGCATGTTGAAACTAGCCTGGCCATGGGGTGGGGGAGGTCCCTGGGTCTGGTGCTTGGAAGAAGGGTGGATGATGTGGTCATGAAGACTCCCTCCAATTCCAGGGTTTCCTCATGCAGTTACCACATCCTTGACGAATTCTATTGGTGGTTCTCATTCCATTTCCAACACTTGTGAATGGACAGGACTTAGTAGAAATGCACCATTTGCTTCCAAATGAGGTGAAAGAGGTGCTTCCTCTGACTCCAGGGCCATGAGTTAGGCCTAAATATAATAACTGAGCTTGAGTTTCCCCACCAATGAGCAGGAAAGCTTGACTATAACCATCCCAGCACTCTGGATTCTACAGACAAGTCAAGGTACCCTAACTAGTGACATCAGAATCAGGTCACTATCGACTGTCAGGTGGGGTTGGTGGTTTTCCTGTGCATTGCGTGGTTTGATTAATATCCCTGACCTCTCTATTTACCAACTTATCCCCAGATGAGAACTTCTATAGTAAATGGACAGAAATCTTCATTCTCCATCCCTACTTAATTCTGCATGCCAAAGTCCCTCACTAAAATTTCAGGATGATAGTAAACCCAGAAATAACAGAAGTGGGTGATCCTTCCAGAAATATACAGCAGCTGAATCAACAAGGAGAAAATTTCTCTAATGGAGACAGGCCTTCCCAAGAAGACCACTGGGCCATCAGTCCAAGAGCCATTGGTCTCTTCTAGAAGATTTAAGCAAAATTTGTAGTCAACACATCTATTCACTTGTTGAACTGTCTGGTAGTGTGGGAGTTATCTTTTCTCCAAAGGACATCTCAGCCAGTCCATGGCAGAATCAACAAAAACAGTTTCATAAGTTGCCTCTTGACCCCTCGCTGGGTTGGAGACAGTGTTAAAGCTAGGACAGAGTCTATCACCCTCTGGGGCCATTTGCTAACAGGTCACCTGGAGTTGGAACCAGTAGAGTCTGTTCTGAGAGAATAATGCTCTCCAAAAGAATTTGTTTAGAATTTTTAATCTGAAAAACTAAGCCAACTCTATAGGTCATGCTTGGGAAGCTGATGATTAGAATGGGAATTGGAATCCACTGTGCAATCACTAGGCAGACTACTAAAGCAAACAAAGGCAAAAGTGGATTTTCATGGGGGGATTTTTCTATCATTTTAGTTTAGCAGACAAAATAATGAGCTCATTATGACATTTTTTAAGACAACATCTCACATAGCCCAGGCTAGCCTCAAGGTTCATTATGTAGCCAGGGGTTGACCCTGGCCTTCTGATCCTTCTCCCTCTACCTCTTGAGTGCTGGGATTATGGACATGTAGCACCACACCCAGTGTATGTGTTGGTGACTGAACTCAGGACTTCGTGTATGCTGGGCAAGCATTCCACCAGCTGAACTACATCCCCAGCCATCATGACATCTTAACACAGATATATCATAGCACTTCCTCTTACTCTGCTCCCCTCCACTTGCTGGGCTCCTTCTTCTCCCCAAATATCCCCCTTCTACTTTTATGACAGAGAGAGAGAGAGAGAGACAGAGACAGAGACAGAGACAGAGAGACAAAGAGATTGAGATTGATTTAAATCTACATTCCAGATATCAGAGAAAAAAACGTGTTTTTTTCTTTATTCCCATCACCCTCTCTTTTTCCTCTCTCTTCCCTCCCTTTAGAAGCCCCTTCCTCCCCCTCAGGGTCCCCCTTTCAAGTCATACACAAATTTAAATCGAGATAAAGGTGGATTATTTTTAAGCCATCCAATTATCCCCACTTCCCCGACCCTTCCTCCTTCCCCAAACCATCCCCTGCTGCCATTTATCAGGACTGGCAGACCCTGCGGAATTCCACTCATTTTTCATGAGAGCTTTGACCTCCACCAACCAAACAAGCAAGGCACATCCTGGGAGAGTGCTCATGCCAGACACCGAGTGGGGGAGGAAGGAATCAATGAGCTAGGACTTTCCCACACTTAGGGGATCAATTTTATCAGTGTTTGGACACTGGGCGTCAAGGCCGGAGAGAGGGAAGTCAAAGGTTGAAGGAGGTGGATGGTCGGGCAGGTTACTGCACAGCCGCACTTGTGGAGCACTCCTGTGGAAGTGGCTGACTTTGTAACGGGCCGTTTATTCAGAGGAACCTGCGGCCTACACTCAGGATACAGCGGCTGAGGGACTCTGCCTCTCTCAAATTTGAAAAGCACTCCAGGTGAAGTCGCCCTCCCATGTGTCCTCTTTATGTCTTGGAAGGCACAGAAAAGTAGGAACTGATTCTAGAAAAAGACAAAATACCTCAAGCTCCGCCGTCATAGAATATACCAACATTGTTCGCTTGGGAAATCACCGTCTCTCAGTCACCCTCCAGCTGTTTTTCCCACTGATGTCTTACCTAGATCTGCATTTCCTTTTCCTCTGGCTGTTCTCTGGACAGCAATGACAACTTCTGCGATCAGAAGCAGTTCTGCGATCAGAGGCAAGCAGAAGGTGAAGTCCAGACTGGTCAGGCTGTTCCTGGTACTGAGTTTGAGCGAAGAGGCTGCGGCTGAGTTCCTTCACGCTGCTCTCCCCCTTCCCCATTCTATCAAGCACCTTGTGCTACCCTCACCTCTGGGGCCTTGTTTGTGGAGAGTCTCACTCCATCCCCAACCATGACCACCTGCTAAGGGACCTTCCTTGGAGGAGGAGCCTAGAACTCTATGAAGCTGACCCTGCTGTGCCCTAATGAGTTACCTCTCTCTCAGCTGTGGGTTTGATTGAGAGACCCTGCCCCAAGGAATAAGGTAGATGAGTAATTGAAGATGATTCCTAGCATCAACCTCAGGCCTACACACACGCATGTACACACAAATTCATGCATATGCATTTGTACCCACACGTATACAAAATATATGTCTCCATTTTTTCCTGTTCCCATCAGTCTTCCCTAATTCCAGCACTTCACCCACAGCAACAGGTGGATGAAGTTCCCATCTCTTTCAGGCATCCTCCCAGGGCCTTCTCAGAGGAGCAAGCCCCAGAAGGCAACATGGCTTGTCTCTCGGAGATCTGAACTCCACCTCTGAGAAGTCCTTCCTCCATGCTCCTGAGAGTACACCAGCAGACATGCAGAAACTCCTCCTTGGAAGTTTAAGCCCCAGGTCTTTAGGACTTTACATATGATCTTAGAGGTTCCAAGAATTCTAGTGTCATCTTGCAACCTAGTTCTAGTTTCCCTCTATAGTTACTGGCTCTGTTATCCTCCCCGTACCATTTTAGCTTTCCAGCCAACCAGTCAACTTGTACACCTAATTCCCTCTATTAAAATTAGGATGGTTTTGGTTTCCCTGCCTGAACTCTAACTGTGCTGGATCACTTCAGTTGTCAACTTGACACATCTGGGAAAAAGGAACCTCAACTAGAAAAGTTTTTCTATGGGATTGACCTGTGGGCATGGCTGTGAGGCATTTTCTTGATGGTTGTATGATATGGGAGGGGTCCAACCCACCGTGTGTGGTGCAACCCCTGAGCAGGTGGTCCTGGGTGCATAAGAAAGCAGGCTGAGCACAGGCCGGGAACACAAGCCAGTAAGAGGTGTTCCCCCATGATCTCTGCTTTAATTCTTGCCTCTAGGTTCTTGCTCTGAGTTCCAGCCTTAGTTTTCCTCACTGATGGTCTGTCACCAGGACATGTAAACCAAATGAGCCCTTTCCTCCCCAAATTGGTTTTAGAGTGTTTGTCACAGCAACAGAAAGCAAACTGGGACACTAACTAATATCCTATCCCAAAACAGTCTTTTCTGGTTGTTATCTAGTGGGAAAATCTGAGAATCAATTCAAAATAAGTTTTTAAGTTCAAACTGTCAACATGATATAAAAACAGTATTCTGTAATATAATGAGTTCCGTTCTAGGTAACTGAATAACGTAGGCAAGTCATGGAACTTTATTGAATCTCTATGCTTGAAACCACAAATGGGAGTGAGCAATCTCTCCGTTCCTTGTTCCATCCTGAAAAAACGCAATAGATAGTCTATGTGAGAGCTTCAAAATGTATGTCAGAATTCACAGAATATCAGTATAAAGTTCCTTGGAATCTCAGCAGATTGTCAAAGCACTTCCTAGTTTAATCTCCATAGCTCCTGCCTACACCAACTGCACACACCTTCACAGGAAGTGATTTGAACCAACCATTTCCTGTACTGATAGGAGGATGGGTCCCCCCTCACAGAGGGTTGGTTTTCCATGTTGCAGTGCATCCTTTCTGCTGAGAGAAGCATGTGTCAGGAGGGTTACTGGTGTTGAGAACAGATGCGGAGAGGCTCAGGGGGCGAAGGGAGGAAGACTGCTCTTTAAATTTATATTTGGAGTCATGCCAAGGTGCTGTATTCGGGTGAAGAACGGCTAGATTGGGAAGAATCTTGATGGATTAGCAGAAAGGGGAGGTGGTGAAAGAGGAGGCACCATCATTTGCTAAAATTGGCCCCAGACTAATTTCCTGATTGTTCTGCCAATTGGTTTTGCAACAAATAAATTGGAGGAAATCTGGCAAGATATTCAAGCAGGGCATGGACACTGTGTTGAGACCAAAATAAGCAACTGTGGAGAACTTGGCAGCTTCTCATTGGCTCTTCCAGAAGTAAGTAATGAGACACCGAGTTGAGAGTTACTTCTTACAAGTTTATATGAGGAAAACTAAAAAGTGACAAGTTTCAACCCCTTAAAAACTGAGAGACCAGTATCAAATAGTGTCCTGTAGAGTCCAGGGAATGATCTACAATAGCTGTACTTTCTGTTCGGAGTAAGTTTACCAAGTACCCAGCAAGCAGGAGCAAGAGAGTAAGTAGCAAATACAGGTAGAAAAAAGCAGCAGAGAGACTCCAAAACATTACCAAACCAGGTGCTCAGAGCATCCAGCAGAGACGCCTGGGTAGCCCACTTCAGAGAGCAAGCAAAAGGTAACACCATCAAGTAAGGAGCTTACAGACATTCAGCAGAAATCAATTAGAGAAGCTCTGTTGAGGAAGGCAGCTAGACTCCATCAAAAGAGTCCTGGGTGAAGTAGACTATCCCCTCAAGTGCTTCCAAATGAAAGAGTAAATAGCAGTAGACAGACAACATCATCATACTGAAGGCTTAACCCATCCAGCAGAAGCTGAGGCAGTCACCCAACACTCCCAATTGAGAACGTCCAGAAGGACCCTCTCATTCCATTCCATGGATGAGTTCTCAGTATTCTTTTTCCCACTGAAGGTAACTTATATCATGAAATAAGCACAGCAACCTCTGTTGGAAATGGTTTACTTCAAACTGTTCTCAGACGCACGATATTTTTAATATCCTCAGCTGCTTGCTGTTTGTTCCTCTTCCCGTTAGAGAGCCCGGGAGCCAGCCTGACTCAGGACAGGGGATTTGGGAGGGCACTTAATATAAACATGCTGGGGTCTGAAGTGTGCGGAAATCCCACTTTCAGTGCCAGCTTCAATGCCGGCACATGACAATTTACTGATACAATGTTTATTATAAATAGGAAGTCCACTTACAAAACACACCAAGAGTTCTTAAAAAGCAGAATGAGGTCAAATATTTAAGATGGTGTAGCATAGAATCAATATTGAACTCAAAAACCCTGAAACTCCACATAAGGAAACTTTACAGACCTCGTAGCAACTAGAAATTGTATTTTCAAAAAAGAAAAGATATCTCTGAGACCCATTCCTAGTTAGATTTTCTTGGATGAGTATCTATGAACCAACAGACTCTTAACAACTTGTAAACCATGAACCTTTTTGAAGATTTGAGGAAGCCAAATGCATGACTAGAAATACACAGAATTATAAAAATGGATTGTATTGAAATTCGGTTGCACAAATATTTAGAAAATAAAATCATGATACTTCATATATGCTTCTTTATTAACTCAGTGGATAAGGGTCTTCCTTTAAATCAGTCCTATTTAACTTCTACACATCACATCATGCTGTCACCTACAAAGTTCAGACTTGAAAATCAAACAATCAAGTGACACAAAAAGTTTATAGTTGTGCATTGGGCCACATTCATATTTCTCCTCTCTCTCCCTCTCTCTCCCTTTTTCTCTCTCTCTCTTTCTCTCTCTATATATATATATCATATATATCATATATATGAACCAGGAGAATGCCAGCCAGTTGCATGTAACTACACTGAGAACAGAAAGCTTGAGCCAAACAGTGTCTAAGGAGTGAAAACCTAAAGACAGGAGGACGCAGAGGCAGAATGTCAGAGCAACGAAGACAGAACTTACCAGTTCACCTTGTGGCTATCCCTCAGCAGTCTAAGAATTATTTTGGTCAACTTAACCTTTTCACACTATGTCTCTATTATTTCTTTTCTGATAAAAATATTTATGAGACAGTCTTTTTAAATAAAAAAGTAAACTGTCTTGATTTTAAATGAAAAATTTTTAAGCTCTTATGACTAGGGCCGATCAGATGGCCCAGCAGGAAAAGAAATTCTTCCCCAAGCCTGGCAACCTGAATTCAATCCCAGGATCCACAAAGTGGAGTGAGAGAAGTGACTCCAGCAGGTGTTCATCTGACCTCTACACACACACACACACACATACACACACACACACACCATCACACCATCACACCATCACACACCCCACAGTAAATAAGTAAATAAATACATAGATGTAATAAAAATACTTTAAAAGCAATTTCTCACTTAAATGCAAACTAAGTGAGCAAAAAACTAAAAGGACTTCAGACTACACGGTTCCCAACCATATGCTGTTCTGAAAAATGGAAAAGTATAGAAACAGGAAAAAAATCAGTGATTGACAGGGTTATGGGGTAGGAGGGCTGCATACAAGGGGCGGAGAGGACTTTCAAGACATGAATTTGTTTTATATGATACAATGGTGGGTACTTACTAAGTGTTTGTCTGAATTCACAGATTACACAACGCCAAGTAGCTGATATGTAAGCATGGGATTCTGGGAGATAAAGCTGTGTGCTTGTGGACTCACTGATTGCGAGGAGTGCACCATCCTTCGGAGGACATTGACAGAGGGGAGGCCAAGTATGCGTAGTGACAGAGACTACATGGGGAATGGTACTTTCTGCCTAAGCTAACATTGACCTGGAACAACATAATGTCTAATCAATATTTCCTTAAGAAGTAGAAAAAAGAAAACGAAGTCTTCTTTTCCTACACATCATGAGGTAGAGGAAAGAGCTTGTGTAGGTGCGACCGATTCAAGGGCGTCTCAAGAGAAAGGCTGGGTATGAACCATGGAAAACGGGAGGCCTTACCGCTACTTTCCCTCCAGATGTGAGTTACTTCCATCAGAAACTGAGTGCTGCATGTGTGTTGTATCTGTTATGTATGTATGTATGTATGTATGTATGTATGTTGGGTATGTGTGTTGTGTTATATGCATGTTGTATGTATTATGTATCTTTTGTGTATGTTATACGTGTTGTATGTATGTTGTGTGATATGTATGTGTTATATGCATGTTGTTTATGCGTTATGTGCCTCTTATGTGTGTTATATAACTTGTGCATGTTATGTGTGTTATGTGTCTGTTGTATGTGTTGTGCATGCTATATGTGTATTGTGTATGTTATGTACCTATTGTTATGCGTGTTATGTGTCTGTTGTGTATGTTGTGCATGCTATATGTGCATTGTGCATGTTATGTGCCTATTGTATGTGTTGTGTGTTATATGTTATATGCATGTTGTTTTATGCATTATGTGTGTTATGTGTTATGTGCCTGTTATGTGTGTTATATAGCTTGTGTATGTTATGTGTGTTATGTGTCTGCTGTGTGTGTTGTGTACGTTATGTGTTGTGTGTATTGTGCATGCTGTATGTGTATTGTGTATGTTATGTGCCTATTGTATGTGTTGTATGTTGTGTGTTAATGTCTGTGTGTTATATGTGTTGCAAGTATTATGTGGTGTTGTGTGTGCTCTGTGTATGTTGTGCATTTGTTGTATGTGTTATGTGTGTTGTATATGTTATGTGTGTGCTATGTTTTATGTGTGTTGTATGTGATATATGTAAATATGTGTATGCAAGTGCACGCAGAAATCAGAAAAGGACAGCAGGTGTCCTGCAATACCTTATTCCCTGAGACACGGACTCTCAGTAAACCTGGAAGCCAGCAAGCCCCAGCCCATCCTCCTGTCTCTGCCTCAGCAGCCCTGGGGTTACAGGTGCACAGATGGCCATGCTTGACTTTTTACACAGGAGCTGGCATTCACACTCAGGCCCTCATTCTTGCAGAGCAAGTGCTCTTACTTGCTGAGTCATCTCCCCAGACCCTATTAGAAACTTTTCATCCTGTCTTCAGTCAGTAAGACAGGGGGTGTACCTCCTAACGTACAGTGTTCAAATCCCCAGAAATGCTCAATCCCAAAGCAGCAATAGTGCCCAGATGCCCAAGATCTTTAATTGGCCCAGTAATTTACACCAGCCGTGTCCTGTGATTAGGTTTCCATAATCACAGAATTAAAATGCACAATGCACACACAAATTTCTGGATGTTTCTGTAGCTTCTCAGGTGGAGGTTACAGATACCATGCTTTCCTGGCTGGACTGCCACGAGAAAGTTTTAAATCAGAAGTGATTTCCAGGAAGTATGTCCTAGAGCAACCTAGAAGCCTGGCATTCCAACTTGTCACACACATTTAGGATCCCCATCAATAGTCTGCCTGGTATTGGAAGGGCCCTGAGAGCGACCCATTTGACCTCTTCCCAAACTACAAAAGTAAATTCATCTCTTCCAAATGTAGTTCCTTACATTGGGCAATGAGGGCCACAGCAGTCCAGGAGGCTGGGTTAACTGAAAGGAAAACCATTTTTCTTGCAATCAAGTCAAGAGATTCAAGTCCAGCAATGGGAGGGTGGCTTAGCCTCCAGCTCATAGAAAGACCTCAGGTCTGCAGAAGATTGAGCACCTATACTTCCAAAAGAGAGGGTCAACAGAGATGTGTGTAGTGAAGGCCACCACTGGGAATCAGAGCTGCGTGCAGGAAAGGCCACTGGGAATCAAAGCATTCTCTCGGTGAAGGCACCTTGAGTTTGTATGTATTGGGAGGTGATACATGTGGAGGCCAGAAGCTGACATCTGGCATAGTCCTCAGTTACTCTCCACTCTGTTGTTTTAATTTTTTATTGAGCTTTTGTACATTTCATGCAACAGTTCTTAATCAAATTTAGTTTGATTCCCCCATTCAAGTCCCCAACCCCCACCAGACCTCATGTATTCCACCATACATGTGAAGTCCTGCCCAGTCAGGCATTTGTACCCAGATGTCCTTCAATGCAAATTCATCCACTGGAGTCTAGTCAGGCTACCTAGAGATTGTATATAAGGCATACTCTCCCTCACCCAGTAGTAATCGATCTCCAATAGTTCCCAAACTAGGGCCAGCCACCACCCATTTCTCTCTCCACTCTGGGCCCTTGTCTGGTTGAGCTGGCATGGGTCCTGTGCTCAATGCCCCCATTGCCACAAGTTGACATGTGCAAGCTTCCAGTGACCTGGAAGCTTCTGCTTCCCTAAGTTCATGAACCAGCTGTTCTTACAATCTCTCCACAATGGTCCCTGAGTCATGGATGGGAGAGGTTTAATACAAGAGTCCTATCCAGTCTCTTATTCTGTAAAACTTGGTCAGTGTGGCCTTCTGTGTGCATCATATTCTGTTGTACAAGGAAACTTCACTGGTGAGAGTTGAGGGATGTACTAGCTTTCTCCCTACCCTCATTCCATGAACCTTAGATGTAGAAGTTCAACTGTAGATGTGTCACCTGGAACTGGGCATCTCAGGCATATATTCTCTGCATCTGACCAGTTGTAAGATCCTGCAGTAGCCTCCATCTATGGCAAAAAGAAGTTTCTTTGATGAATGGTGTGCTGCATACTTGTTAGTAAATATAAGGATCCATATTTAGCATTATGGTAGGAAATTTCATTGGTCTAGAGATATGACAGAGACAGGGTTTTCTCTAGGATTCATGGCCTCTCCAGCCATGCGTATCTGGCTGTGTTTACAGCCACACGTGAGTTCACTCCCACTGAGGAAACTTTACCTCCAATTAGATAGCTATTGGTTACCCAGCCGCCCCCGCCGCCCACGAGTGCCGCTAATGCGCCAGTAGAGGTAAGTGCTATGCCACTTATTACAGTTATTAGAATTTAGGGCTGGGTTGGACCATTGGTTGATTTTCTCCCTTAGCATCTTGCATATTATCATCTAGCACTATGAGAGCTAAACTTCAGGTCGAAGTTTCCAGGTCAGCTCCTGCTCCATTGCTCCAAATCCTGTATCCAAAGTATGTCCTGTCTTCTGCAATAGGGTCCTATCTTCCAGTTCTGGGAGGTAACCAAGAGCTCCATAGCTTTTGTTATTTGGGGAGTTTCTTGGACTATTCTCACCAGCGACTTCAAGGGAGGTCTCTCCTGTCTGGCACTGCGTCCCTTGCCACACAGCCCCCAGATATACATATGCACTAACGCTCAGACGTTGTATGTGCATTTCTCAGGGGGTTTGGAGGCAACACGTGTCCGTCTAACTTCCCCAGACCCCCAGATCCATTCATCTCTCTCTCTCTCCTCCCACCCGACCTCCCACCCTAGTCCAAACGCCCACATTATCCCCACCCTCCACCCAACGACACCTACCTCCCACCATCCCCCTCTCCTGAGTTCCTTCACGCACACACACACCATGGCTGTGCATGTCCCTCCCTCCTCTCCTCCCAGCCCAGCGCCCCCACTTTCTCCATCTACCCTGGCAACATCTGCTCCCCACTGGCCCCCTCTTTCGGCTTCTATCTTTCCTTTACCGTCGTGTAGCCTTTCCATTTTCCTGGATCCTGCTGCTGCATCAGGGTCCATACTCACACATAGGGGATTGGTGCTCCAACCCGCAAATGAGGGCTACCATACACCATTTTTTTGTCTGAGTCTGTGTTGCTTCCCTTAGTATAACACTCTCTAGTTCCGTCCATTTACCTGCAAATTACATAAGTTCATCTTTTCTACATCGGTTCTACTACTGAGTAGAACTCCATTGTGTAAATATACCACATTTTCGTTATCCACTTGTCACTTGAGAGACATTTTAGGTCGTTTCCATTCCTTAGCTATTCTGAAGAGAGCAGCAACAAACATGGATGGACAGGTGTCCTCTTTAATAGGATGAGTCCTCCGGGTATATCCAAGGAGAGGTATAACTGGGGCATACAGTAGATTCATTTTTAGTATTTTGAGAGTTCTCCACGCTGCTTTCCATAACGGTTGTACAAGTTTGCATTCCCACCAGCAGTGAATGGGCATTCCCTTCTCCACTTCCTCCCCAGCATTTGGTGTCTCGCTCTCTTGATCTCAGCCAGTCTGACTGGGTAAGATGGAATCTTAAAGTGTTTTGTTTCTTTTTTCCGCATTTCTCTAATTATTAAGGGTGTTGAGTACTTCTTAAGGGTTTGTGAGCATTTGGCTCGTAACCCCCACGATCCTCCTGTTTCCAGAACTGGGGTTACAGCCGCATTGTCACGCCCAGCCCTCCTGCTTGCGTGGCAAGCACTTTACAGACAGCCATCTCCCCAGCTCATCTTGGATTATTATTTACTTTTATTTTTTACTGGGTCTTCCTAGAAGTCACAATGTGGACCAGGCTGGTCTCCATCTCACAGAGACACACTTGCTTGTCTCCCGAGGGCTGGGATCAAAGGCACGTGCCTCCACACTTGGTGATCCATCTTGAATTTTTATTCTCTGAAACTCAACCTGGTGAACTTGTAAGTGTGTGAAGAGGTCTGGCCAAGAAAGTCTCAGCTGAGACTTGCTCCACCCCTCAGCTTCTCCAGCGACTGCCCCTCGGTCTCTTCTCTTTTCTCCCCATGTGAGCACTGGTGATTTCTTACTCTTGCACATAAAAGCCATGTTTTAAAAATCCAGGCTGGGAAGACAGTGCAGTTGGCACACTGCTTACCACTCAAGCATGAGGACCGGAGTTCAATCCCCAGAACTTACATAAAAGGCAGTCATGAGTCTAGAGAGATAGCTCAGTTGAGGGCAAAGCGCTTTCTGTGTTAGCATGAGGACCCGAGTTCAATCCCCAGCACCTACATAAAGCCAGGCACAGCAGCAGCACACATCTGTAACCCTGAAGCTTGTATAGCAAAATAGAAAATATACAGGAGGATTCTTGGAATTTTACTGACTTACAGACAAGTTTACTTTTTTGTTACTTGTGTCAAAAACACCCCATTGATGTATTATAGCAACAAAGAGTAAAGGTCAACGTGAATAAGATTTGTCTGGGTGTGTTTGTGTGTGTGTCTGTGTGTGTGCCTATGTGTGTGTCTGTGTGCCTATGTGTGTGTGTTTGTGTGTGTATGTGTCTGTCTACATCTCTTTATCTGTGTGTGTCTGTGTCTATATGTGTGTGTCTGTGTGTCTCTGTGTGTGTATGTCTGTCTGTGTGTCTGTGGGGGGGCCTGTGTGTGTGTATGTGTGTGTGTGTATGTCCTCAGGAAAGGTAAATGTAATAAACAGTTGGTGGCATTTTCCGTGACTCTTGAGTTCACTGTCTAAGAATGAAGCATGTTCACGTGTGAGTGTGGGCATGCACGAGCCACATCATACCAGTGGGGATGTGGTCCAAGGACAGCCTCTGGCGTCCCTCTGTGTGTTCAACCGTGTTTGAGATGCCATCCTGCTCTTTTCTTCCCAAATCTTCATATGCCACGTACTTCAGGGAAGGATTCAGCAGCTCAGTGACAGGCCTCTACGAGGCTGGTGGCTCTCCCAGGGGGCCACAATTTATCTGCATCAGCTTCTCTTTACATGGCAAGATTGGAGGCCAGAAGGAAAGAGTGATTTGTAGTGAACCTTTGTGTGCAATATTTCCCAAGAATCTCTAGTGGCTCCCTAACATCTTCCATATGCCCAGATCAGGATGCCCATCTCAGTCAATCCCTGGTGAAGGAAGATTCAAGAGTATCTCAACTGGCTCAGTTCCGAAATTAGGGACCTCAAGTACACATTCCCTGACTCGTTGCTACCAAAAATTCAACCAAATCAGAGTTCTGTTAGGAAAGGGCCAGCAGGGCCTGGACCCTGTGTTGGTAATCCATAACAGAATAGCCCACCCTGGTTTTCTCATCGCTTATATTATCTATTTGAATATAAACTAAACATTCTTTGCTAAATAACAGAGGGCATGGTTACATATCATTAGAATGAAGTCTACTGCTTAATCTAGAAGCCTCTTTTGTAAATCAATGAACCTAAAAATATTTTCTAACGTCTGAGTTTTTAATGATTTCTGGGAAATAAAGTCATAATATTCATAGGAAGACATCTTCTCTCCAAAGACCATCCTTTCTTGGGCAGGATAGAGCCAGCAGCCAAAGATCTAAATATCCTCCATCAACTGACTTCACACTTGCTTTTTCTATTGATGTTGTCAAAAACGATCAATGCTGAAAAGGAAATTAAGAGAATGGTTTAGCTAATGCTATGATAAAGTGTTGTGTGTACAGGAGTGTGGGAGCAAGCACGTCTGCATCCGTGTGCACATGGAGGTCTCTTTCATTGTTGTTATTGTTTTCTTTGGGTTATTTATTTATTAAGTTTTGTTTTAACATGTAGCCCAGGCAGGCCTCTGACTTTCTGTGTAGCCAAGGATGTCCTTGAATTTCTGATCCTCTTGTCTTCATCTGCCCCAGGTTATGCAGTGCTGGGGATAGAACCTAAGACTTTGCACATGCTTGGCAAGCACTCTGCCCATGGAGCTTCTGTGTGTGTATGCATGTGCCTAAAAATTTTGTCAACAAAACATTCTCAGGAAAGAATCTGCAATAAAATGGAAGGCTTTAAAAAAAAAGAAAAAATAGTTGGCTAACTGGGTACAGATCTTGGGCACAAAATCAAAGTGTATGCCAAAGGTAGAAAGAGAAAGGCTGCCCTGTGTAGAGAAAGTTCCTGCCCAGGTTTCCACTCAGTCTAGTCCACTTATGAAAATCACAAGTGTTAACGTGCGGGAAGTGCTCAGTCCTGATTGGATGACTGCACATCTCAGATCATTGATCAAGTCGGAGGAGCAAAATAAGGTTTTCTGGAGTCTGTTTACCTTGACAGTTGAAACAGGAACATGCTAGACAAGGCTACAAATTTCAGCTTGTGGTTCTTCCAGGAACACAGGGTACATGCGCACCCTACCTCCCATCCTTAGGCCACCAGGCTCCAGGTTGCATTTAGGTCCACTTAGCTACAGAAACATATTCTTGAAGGGTCAGCTTTGCTAAAGTTCACAATTTCCTCCTGTTGATCAGAATCTTTCAGCTGACAACTCTAGTGATGGCAACTGTGTCTATGGCAGTACCGAAGTCAGGGTGCATAATGGGAATGAAGGTGTCTTGTAAACATCTGTTAAAATAGGCTAGAATTCCCTCAGGGCTGGCAAAGTGGCTCGGCAGTTAAGAGCACTGGCCTCTCTTGCAAAGGACCTGAGTTTGGCTCCCAGCATCCACATGGAATCTAACAACCATCCCTAACTTCAGCTCCAGGGGATCTAACACCCTCTTCTGGCCTCTGTGTGTATCATATGCACATGGTGCACTTACATTCTTGCCGGTAAAACACTCATAAACAAAATAAATGAATAAATAATTTTAGAATGGAAACAAGCTAGAATTGACTTAAAGGAAAGCCAAGTGTTTAGTCCACACCTGAGAAAAATTGTTATAAACTTCAGGGCAGAATGCAAGAGAGAGCTAGCCCCAGAGAAAACAAATGTTGGTATCAGGGATAATCTCAAGGAGCAGGGTAAAGGTCTAGCAGACAGGCAACATTGAAATAATGTCCAAAATGCAGCAGAGAATAAAGAAACTGGAAAGGTGTGTATGGGTTGGTGTTTCTCTAATCTTGTTTATGTCTCTGTGATAATAAAACAAAAACAAAAATCAAAAAAAAAAAAAAAACCCTCTGGCAAAAAGCAACCTAAGTAAGAAAGGGTTAAATTCAGCTCATAATTCCAGGTTATAGCTTATCACTGTGGGGAAGTTAAGACAGGAACTTCAATTAGATAGTCACATCCATCAAGAAGACCAGAGAAAAGTGAAGGCATCCATGCGCTCTTGATTCTATGCTTGAGTTCAGCTTGACTGGTCCACTTTTAATATACTGCAGGACCCTCTCCCTAAGGAATGGTGCCACCCACAGTAGGCGGGGTCATCCCACAGCAGTTAAGAACATCTCTTCCTCTAATGCCCACAAGCCAACCCAATGTAGAGAATCCCTCATTGAGATTATATCAACTTGACAATTCAAGCTGAACATCACAGATATAATGGGTCTCTCCTATTGTAACTGGAGCCTGAAAGGTGGGTAGACAGAAAGATATTGATGATGTGATTATTACTTGGTCTTAACAGGATTTTTATTGTAAACTATTAGAATTGTTTTGTTTCAAGCCAGAAAGCATTCATTGGATGGGATGAGGAAGAAACACATTAGATAAACTCAGTAGGTAAGTACTTAAGGTTTTTCTTATAGGTTATATAAAAGGACAGAACTTGGATAAATGTAGCTATGAGAATAGCAATTAGGTCATCATCTTTTGAGAAGAAATCTGTAGACAAGAGATGACAGGCAGGCACAGCAATCAGTAAGACTGTCAATGGAATTTAAGAACTGTTCTAAGTAGGTTTTGTTCTTCCGTGAATAGGACCTGACATGGAAGAATCAGATAAATTTAAATGATGGAACAGGTGAGGTGGTATCATTTATCTGGCTTGGTCTAGGTCCTTTGCTATGCCACTAAATTGGCCTTCTCACTGGTTGTCCATGTCTGTTCAACTTGATCTGAGGAGTTCACTCAGCAGATGAATCAAGATAACAAGTATGAATCCACAAGTCTGTAGCCTTTAATTTGGCTGCATATCAGCTAGTTAATAGTACCTGACAGAATCCTTCCAGTAGGAATGGAAGGAATCTTTTACTTCCTAGGACTTAGGTTGTAGAACAGTCTCCATCATGGAACACACTGTAGAATCTGGGCTTGAGGAGGTGGTGGATGTGGGAGAGGCTTTAGAGACAGTGAGATATGGGACCAAGTCACTGGCAGGAGCATCAGGTATTCTATTCCCATTGCTTTCTTCTGTCTGGGCACTGGAATGGCCCTGGACTTTAATGATGACTAGAGTTCTTGAAATCTGAACGATAATCAAGGAAACAATAAGGCATGGTCTTTATAGCTTTTTGCTTGTTTTCCTAAAGAAGTTAAAAATCCTCTAGGCTCTGAAACATGTCAAAGTCATATCTACCATCTGAATGAAGGTTGGTATTCTTGTCTTTAGCTAAGAGTTATGCTCTAGCAAGGGAGTAGAATTCATCTTCTCATGGACATTTAGGTACAAGAAGTAACCGAGAATCTTTAATCTTATCATGGGATCCTATAGAACATCTGTCATACTAATGACCACTGTATCTTCTCAGACAGGATCTATCCATAAGATCTAGGCTATTATAGTATCTATTAGACAACATGATTTCTTTCAGATCTATTCATAGCTAAAACTCTTTAGTCAAGGTATTACCATCATGAGGAACATCACTGACAAGGAAAGGAATAAGAGTGAGAAGATTATATCCAGTAACCATGAGCTGAGGTTAAGGAGACAAAATGCTCGTTCAAGGGACCAAAAGGAAAGAATTGGATACATGAGAATCAAAGACAGTTGCCATCAAATAGCCGGAGTAGATGGGAAAGGGAGAGCCCATGATCATCTTTCCAGTGGCTTTCAAGAGCATAGAGGCAGCAGCCTTCAAATGTGGAGGTGAAGATTGTGTTCCAGTACAAGTCTGTCAGAAAGAAGCAAGAGAGGACATGTTTCTATTATAAAAGGGTTAGAACACCACAGGAAAGCTTAACAGCCAATTCTGGTACTAATCTATACATCCTCAAAATGCCCGGAATTGTCTTTTATTCGGGGGGAAAAGAGGAGAAGCTAAAATGTCTTGAAGGTGGGGAAGATTGAGAATCAGACCTTTGTATGTCAAGGCATGTCCTATGGCACACCATTTTGACCAAGGTCTGACAGAATTTACATCTTTCCTTTGAGACTTCAAGAGCTCCAGGGGACAGACTATAGAGCAAGTGAGTGTGGCTGGCAAGACAAGCTTGTTGAGATGGGAAACGAGAATACAAATCATCCAGGTACTGAGGAAGGGGGGACCACATCAAGTGAGACATCAACTAAGTTATTCCAGTGAATTTAAGAGAAATTATGTGGGCTTTCAGTCTGCTACTGGAGAAGGATTGGCCGGGGGTATTGTTGGCCAGTGAAGACAAAGGTGGTGGCTCTTGCAGCATACTGATAGGCTGAACAATTGCTGCAGAGGTCAACAGCTCAAAGGCATTGACTCTCAAAGGAAACATGAGGATCAGGAGCCTCTGGATAACACTGAATAGCTACATTCTTAGTGACTCTGCAACTCTGCACAATCATCACACTCTCCCATTACGTTTGTGGCAATTGGCACAGGAGAGTTACAAGGACTGGTACGTGGAACAAAAACCTTGTATATGAAGATGTCCACTATGACTTGTAGCCGGGTCAAGATTTGGGGAGTATTACTTGACACTGAAGAAAGGTTTGTTACAATCCACTTGGAATATAATTGGAGGTGTTGAGGGAATGTGACAAACAGCCGTGCTGAAATGCTCCCGGAGGCTTGTGAACAATTCCTACGGGGCAAAATGGGTAAAGCTGATGAGGTCAACCACATGGATAGGTAGGTACCTAGACAAGGGCTACATCTATAAGGACAGAGGCTTCCGGTGGGCTTAATTCTAGTATTGCTTACCCTTCTGGGAAGAGACATGAGCCCTGAATGCTTCCAGAAAAATCCTCCATGAATGGTCCATGCTGCCAACAGAACGACTAAGATGGCATGCTTCCAGAAAATTCCTCCCCTAAAGCTCCATAAGGGTCAACATGACTAAGAGGCCGAACTGGGTAGAGATTTGGAAACTGTCAAAGGTTCGTTGGCCACCCCTCCTATTTGGATACTTTCAGAATTCTGAGGAGACATTGAAAAAGTATCAAGGTTACAAATGAACAGGATGAACTTAGTGTCAGCACAATCTGTGACTAGCACATCCCCAAGTTTCATATCAAATTCCCTTGCTTTGTTGTCTAAGTAGGAAGATTCTTCTGGATCTCCCTGAAGCACCCCTATTTTTGTTTGCAGAAGGATTTAAACATAGCCATCATTCATATTTAACAGTGCTTCATTGAAATGAGTTGTACAGAAAAGGCAAGCTTACTGAGTCTGAGAAAGAGTTGCCATGTCATTCTTAAAGTGATTAGACCCTCAGTTTGGTGACTTTCTCTGATACTCTAAGGCTCTAGAGTACACTAGTTACTCCAAGTGGCTCTAGGTCTTTCTTTTCTCCAGGTCCTTCTCTGCTGCATGTCTGGGGAAACAATACTATGAGGCTATTTTGCTGCTCAATTAAAACCATGTGACTAGGAATGCTAACTGTCATTACCACTGCATTAAATAACTTGAGGGTCTCATCACTTGAATCCTTTGCCCTTGAGCTTCACTGAAGGATGCTGTTGTTTGGACACAATGAGATAGTTTTTAAAAAGGAAGAAGAGGGGGACTGGAAACTTCTTCTGGATCTCCCCAGAACACCCCTATTTTCATCTGCAGGAGGATTTAACCATAGAGATGGCTCAGTGGTTAAGAATACTGACTGGTCTTGCTAAAAAGAGGGGTTCAATTCCCAGTATCCACATGGCAGCTAGCAACAATCTGTAACTCCAGCTCCAAGGGGTCCATCGCCCTCTTCTGACCTCTGCGAGCATTGCACGACATAGGTGTACTTACATACATGCAAGCAATACACCCATACATATAAAGTTTTAAAATAATAAAATAAAAATTTTTTAAGGCAGAAGAGGATGGAAAGTAGGGATGTGACGTGTTGAAGAGGTCCAGGAGGAGGTGAAGAGGAAAACCGCAGGGAATGGATGTGATCATAACGTATTATAGACATGTACGAAATAATCATTGAATAAATGCAACAATATTTTTAATAAGAAAGATGTTATTGACCAAATCTGAACAGTCTCCCACAGGTTTATGTTTTGAGTGGTCAGACCTTAGCTTTTGGCTCTTTTTAAAGGTATGGGGCATTTGTGAGGTAAGTCCTCTCTAGTGGAAGTAGGTCGCTAGGGGCAGGTGTCTGAAGGTGATCTCCGGTCCTGGTCTAGTCTCAGGCTCTCTCTCCCCTAGTGGTCCATTTGAATAAGTTGTTGCTGCATGCTCCTGTGTCTGCAGACCAAGACATTCCACTTTATTTCCTCACCATGGCAGATTGTGACCCTCTGAAACTATGAGGCGAGATAAACCTTCTTTCCCTTAACCTACTCGTGCCTGGTATTTTGTCACGGTGGTGAGAAAAGTAAGAACAAACAAAAGGTTTGTTCAGGTCTATTAAAGTAACTAAGAGCTTGCTCTTTCCATTCTTTAATGGCATGGTCTCTGTATCACAAGCTGTACAGCCAAAGATAACCGTGAACTTCTGATCTTTTTGCTTCCACCTCCCCACAACTGTTATTACAGGTATGCACCTCCACACCTAGTTTATGCAGTTCTAGAGATCAAATCCAGAAGAGTGTCAGTCATGCTAGACAGGAACTCTACAAACTGAGGAATATACCCAGCCACCAGAAGTCTTGAAATTCCAATTAAAAGATGTCTCCATCACATGAGAGGTTTGGTACTTTCCTTATTCTAACTGTGCACACAAATAGACAAATCCTGCAGTCACCAAAAAACCCCCTTTGTGGCGAACATTTGAGTTATCTGGGTCCAGAGACTTAACCAATTACAATTTCCTGAACCATAGAGCCAGCTAGGATGCCAGCAGACCACTGAGCAGCAGATTTCAAAGGCCTATACACTATCCATTTCTCCCCAACCCAATGAAGAAATCCCTTCTTGAGCAGCCTAGAACAACTGTGGGCCTCCTCACTCTAATCTTTATGAACTGAGTCCCATCACCTGAGGGACAGTGTCCTTCTTAACTAAAAAGCTGAATATCCACACTACAGTAGTCTAACGAGATCTGCATAATGACGAAACTAGTTGACATGCCAAAGTGGATGAGAAATGCCACAGGATCCTGTGTCAGGATGAAGACGGAGAGCCATCAGGATGCAGAGGCAAGGAGAATCCGTTTTCTCCCAGGACCAGATCCCTGAGAAGTTATCAAATTCTTAACTGACAACCCTAAACACAAGTTACAGTAGACAGGAGTCCCACTAAACGGGTTTGACACATATCTAGTCAAACAGGAGGACGAGGAATTTAGGGGAATGGGGGCACGAGGGAAGAGCAGGTGGGGGACTGGGAGAGGATGGAAATGATGCGAAGACAATACCCACAGATGAAATTCTTTTTTTAAAACCTGAATAAGTTTTTTTTTTAAAAAAAAAAACGGTGGAGTCCCTTCCTGGCTTTAAGTGAAGACTCTGGGTATCTCAAGAGGTCCAGTTTGCTTTCTGATACTGTGATAAGCACCAGAACTAAACGAACTTGGGCAGGAAAGGCTTTATTTCATCTTACAAGTCCATCACTGAAGGACAGGAAGAACCTGGAGGTGAGAACAGAAGCAAAGACTGGGGAATGCTTATTACTGTCCTGCTCCCCTGGCTTGCTCAGCTAACCTTTCTCATACAGCCTCGGCCTACAGTAGTCTGGGCTCTCCCTCCTACATCAATTAGTAATGAAGAAAATGTCTCACAGATATGGCCACAGGCCATTCTAAGCTGGGAAATTCTTCAATTGAGGTGCCCCCCTCCCTTCCAAGGTAAATAAAAACTAACCAGTACAGGACATCTAGGCCCAAGAAGACACAACTCGAATTCTCTTGTAGTATTGGTTTGACAACTAAAACTCAGGGCTTCTTGCTGTGGCCTACACATTGACCCAAAACAGTAAGAAAAAGGACCAGGAAGATTACTTCAAATACCACTTCTGACATCCGAAATTGCCAGCAAAACCACAAGGAAACAATTCAAGCATTTAAAGATAATTCATACAGGGGAACAAAATAAAAGTTTGCTCTGAAGGAACAGAGGGCCTGGCTGATGTAGACAAGGTTCCCACCCGCATCCTCACTCTGATCCATTATGCAAATAAAGAATACAAGAACTACTTGGCCCCGATTGGTTGGTTCCAACTCATGGCTCATTAGTCCTACACAGGTAGCAAAATAGGACCCTGGAGAGGCTGTTTGTCTTGGCTGTTAAAACAAGAGCACACCCAAGCGAGGGCCACAGAATTTAGTGTGTGGTTCTTTCAGGAACACAGAGTACATTTGTGGCCCTCCACACACCAGTCAGCAGATGGCTAGAATGCTCCATTCTGAACTCAGGCCCAGTTAACAACTTTCAACCCTTATTGCAGATGGAGTTTTTTCTTAAAACTCTCTCTCTCTCTCTCTCTCTCTCTCTCGTCTTTCTTTGTGTATCTCTGTGTGCATGCACATCTCTGTATGCACTATGTATTATGCATCTGTATTTATACGTATATGTGTGGTATTAGTTTTAAACTGCCCAAGCCAACAGTGTATGTTTGCAATGCAGCTTGATGATATATTGATATGGTTGTTTACTGGAACTCCACGGCAGCTTAGATAGAGGTCAAGTGTGCAGTTAGCCAAACTTTTCTTTATTCAGCATTTCAATTAAAATCAACTACATAAAAAAGAGAAAACAAAGATTTAGAAAGAAAATGACTCCACAGTTAAAGGTTTTGTGCCAGATGAAAATACTTCTGGGTGTCTCTCTAATCCTGTGTCTTCTTACTAAACTCCATTTATCCACGTTGTCTCCCACAGATCCAGAATATCATTTTCCAAGAGGTACTTACAATCCCAATCTTTAACCCTTCGTATCTCCTTATCTGTCCTGTGTCCTAATCCAAGACAAGCTTCTGTCTGCAATGTTGGATGTGAAATCTGAAGGTGAAAGCAAGTGGCTCAGTCTGCTCAGGGGACATGCTGCTTTCTGGATGGGACTCTGCAGTGAGCTGCTGGTCATTGGTCATTCCTGAAAGAAATCACTGTCCATGCTGGCAGCAGCTGCCTCTACACAAAATATCCAATGCTCTACTTGAGGAACACCATCATCTACCATCATCTACTGTCATCTACCATCATCCACCATTGTCTACCATCATCTACCATCGTCTACCATCATCTACCATCATCCACCATCATCTACCATCTTCCTTCCTCCTTCCTTCCTTTCTTTCTTTCTTCTTTCTTTCCTTTGCTCCAGTCCAAATGATAGCCTCCAATTCCCTTTAGGCTTCTAGACACTTCTTGCCAGTAGGACACTTTAGGTCAAGGGTAGCCTTGGACCCATTTTTCAAAATAGACAGATGACACAGCCCCCAGAACCTCAAATGCATAAAACTCCAAGTTCAGCCCAGACTCTGCAATTTGCTCTTTCACCACAGGCCAAACAAGAACTAATTTTAAACAAACCACCACCACCAAGTTCGGGGTGGGGAAAGCAAGGCCCAGGGAGGCTACGTAACAGACAGGGAGAACGGCACACTCCACCCAATGGCTGGCTTCACTGGGAGTCTTTCAGGGACGAAGCTCTCTGGGGTTTGGAACGACACCCATTCCACCCTGAAATTCCCTCCTCAGGAGAGAGTTAGGAAATCCTTCCCGCAGCAGCCCCCACCCAGCCTGGAGAAGCTCCCTCGTCTGCCCTCGCCTTGTGTTTCAGTGAGATCTCAAGTCTGGATTGTTGCAACAGAGGGCTAAGACTCATAATTGAAATTATACATACACACAGAGTGTATATGTGTTTCTGCATTGTGTGTATATGAAGTGTGCATACTGTGTGTATGCACATGTGTATGTGTATGCCCATGCACATATTCATTGTGTATGCCCGTGCATGTACATGTGTAGGTGTGTCTATGCATGCACATGTGTATGTATATGTGTATGCCCATGCATGTACATGTACATGTGTGTATGCACACATGAGAAGGGTATGAATCAATCCGGACTCTCCAGTAAACAAAACTGGGAGTGGATTTTTATATGCAGAAAGTATAAATGTGTGCTTATAAATATTTATAATTTGATATGTAATGCATACTATATAGCATATGATAAAACTTTACTAGAAATATATACTACAATTATAAATTCTGTTTATATAATAGAAGAGTCATAAAATAATGGAAGGGTATATAATTTAAAAAGGGAATATTGGCTTGTTCATTTATTTTCAGGAAATGGCTCATGCGCTGGTAAGTTCAAACTCCACAGTGTAGGCTGGAGCTGAGGTGGCCATGATTGCTTCCACCTAAAGGAGGAATTTCTTCACCAGGAATGCTTTGTGTACTGCTGGAATGAGGCCCACCATCATTTCTAGGGTGACCTCCTTAAAGCTGATAGGTTGAAATATGAATCACATCACAAAATGCTTTCTCAAAAGCGTTCAGACTGATGCTTCATTAAAGACTGCAGTCCATTCAAGATGACGAGAAAGCAGAAACTTCTCAGCCTCCATTGGCTTGGCTGGCATCTGAACTGCCACAAAATTCTTTTATCAGGCTCAGTGGTCAAAAGTGGTCAAAGTGCTTGCAGTGCAAGTGTGAGGACCTGGGTTCAGATACCCGTAACCCATATAAAGTACCAGGTAGGCATGGCAGCCTCAGAAGGAAGAGACCAGGGATCCTCAGAGCAAGCTGAGTAGCCATATTGATGAGCTCTGAGTTTGACTGAGAGACCCTGTCTGTATGAATAAATTAGATGAGTGACTGCGGATGATTCTCAGCATCAACCTCCACATGCATGTGTATGCACTCCCCCCAACCACATGTCTATGCATACATATGCAAACATGCATACTCACATGTACACCAAACACACATATGAAAACAGGTGGGAAAAGTTCTAGCATCGTAGAAGCTTTGGATTTGCAGAGTCTTTGTGGACTTCAGACACGTGGGTATGATGTTTAATCATGGCTGTCAACTTGCTTGGATCTGAAGTCAACTAAGAGAGGTCATTTCCAGGAAAGATTAACTAGGGGAAAGACCTCCCCCAGAGTTGGGGGTGGGGACCTTTCAGCTTTGTTCTAGACAGAAAAACTTTGGAGGGAAAAGCAGGGCGGACGCTGGTCTGTCTTTGCCTCTCACAGACTGCGACTCCATGATGCTGCAAGTGCTGCTACTGCTGCTGTCAACCTCTGTTGGCATCAGACTCTAGCTCTTCAGCCTCCCAAGGTGGACTAAAGACCAACGATCTCTATGAATCCTCCCAGTTTCCAGGCCAGATTGGGGCTGCTGAGGCATCCGGCTTCACGGACAGAGTAGCTCCCAGATTCTCAGCCCCTTCTTCACATGCAGATGACTATTGCTGGACCACATAGCCTGAATCCCATAATCCAAAGTAATAAATCCCATTTACAACATTTCCCCATAGATAACCCTGCCTAATACAGGGGCAGCATCACCCCAGGCTGGGCCAGGCCACTGAGGTCTCAGGATCTAGATGATGGAGTACGTCCCAGGTTGGTTGCTACATTTAGCAGTTCACTGGACACTGCAGCAATGGCAGCATTTGACTGAGCGATTCCTTCCTTCTTCCCTTCCAGAACCTCAGAACAGTTGAGTCACAGTTGAACATCATCCAGTGTTTGCTGCAGGGGATAAAATTTGCATTTGCTCATTCTAATTCCTGGGGTCTATACCCGTCCCGCAGAAACCAGAGCTGGACGGGTGGGGAATCTCTTCTTTCTTCCCTACCGTCTACCTTCCTTCCTTGATCTTTTCCTCCTACTTCATCTCAGCCTACCTCATCATCACTGTTGCAAGTATCCACTCCAGGCACTGCCCTGAACTTGAAGACCTCTGTTGATGAGGACAGGGTGCTCATTAGAAGAGATAGGTAGAGTTCAGATGCTTAGAGACTTCCAGAGCAACAAATCAGGACAAACCATGAAGAGACATTTTGAGTTGTAAACACCGTTCTTTTCCAAAACCAAAGACTTGATTCCGAACAGACCAAAAACACTGTCTCCAGCCTTTGGACATCAAACTTTATTTGAGGTCACATTTACGCTGACAACTTGCTGATAGAAACTTCCTCTGAGTTCTGAAGTAGGGGAGACTAAAAGATGCTGGCCCAATCTGCCCCGTGTCCTCAAGTAAACTGCTCGTCATATCCTGGCTCTCCGTGGATGAAGGATCCACCTCTCCTTAGGATGCTCCCCAGTTCTGTAAATTGCAGGTAACGTTAGTTTTTCAACCTCTGTTCTTGATCCATCCTCCAATGGGAATGACAGTCAACCCACTGCTGTATTGTACAGCGCTGATACTTCCACTGCATGGAATGGCCATGGGAATCAGAGTTCGTGGCTGTCAGCCATGTGCATTCTTCATGCGCTGGGCAGCTTCTTCCACCACGTTTTCCTCCAAAGGCATCAACACAGATAAAAACCTGGTGGATGCTCTGGTCTACCCAAAGCCAAAGAAGAAAACCTCAAAATGGAAACTGCCTGATCCCAATTTAATCCAGAAGAATAAACAGGGGATCACTCAGCAGAGTCCAAATCCCCAGCCAGAAGATTATGCCCGTGGGGCAAATCATTTTATGGACCATCTCTATCTCCTGCCATGGCAAGTAGGTTAAAACAGCCCTTGATGACTTGGTGAGTGACATGGTTGTGGGCAATGCTGATAGTGTGTGATTTTTTTTTTTCATGTAAAATCAAATACAGAATAGAAAACTGTATTTGTAAAAATAGCTACAGTGTTGCTGTAGGAGGCTTGTGCCTGGTCTTTCTTTCAAGTCACTCAAGATTCTACTCAAATAGTGCTTCCTTGCAAAGCTCTTTCTTGACCCCCACTTAAAATGGTACCTCAATCACCTAACACTAATACCCTCAAAACCTGTTTTACTCCCTTCCCACCATCATCTGGTATATTTTTGCTAGTTTCTGATTGCTGAATGCAGATGAAGGCATCAGCCTCTTCAGACCTCCAATTCCAATCTCCTGCACTTAGAAAATGGGCTGATGAATGCAGTCAGTGGGCTTGAACCAAGAATCAAATATTCTGATGGAAATAATCAGTCTTGGAGTTTGCTATCTTCTCTTTCCCTTTGGAGAGCTACTTTGAAAATTCATTTGTTTTGTTTTTCTTACATATGCATGTGCACACATGTGTGAGGGTGTCCATGAAAGTCAAAAGAGAAGGTTCAATACCCTGGCACTGGAATTGTGAGCTACCCAACTTGGGTGCTGAGAACGAAACTCAGGCCCTCTGGAAAAAGCAGCAAGTTCTCTTAACTACTGAGCAATTTCTCAAGCGATTACTCCAAAAATTCTTCACCGTGGTTCCCAGTCCTGTGTGTTATGACTGACTGATGCTTGGGAGTATCTGACTTGGCTGCACGTGAACCAGCAGTGGAACTTTACTTGTCATATGGGCAAACAATGACCTTCAGAAGGTATAAAATGGAAAGTGTGAGGTCAAGAGCTGCAAATCTGATGGCCCAAGTCCAGGCCCCCAGCCTGGCAGTTCCTATGTGAACACCCATGGAACGTTTACTTAACATCTCCGTGTTTTACTTTCCTTGCCTATAAAACAGGGATGGTATCGATTTACCTACTTTACAGGGTTTCGTGTGAGGACAAATAAGCACAGGTAGGTGAGTCATATCTTCTGAGAGAGAGGGAACACCCAATACTAGATATCCTTCTTTTCTAATATTTATTGTCATTGTTTTTCAATTACATATGTGTCTATATAGGGGTTCATCCATGTGTGTACAATGCCTGAGAAGCCAAGATGAGGCCAAGATCAGATCACCTGGGGCTGGAGTTACACATTGTGTAAGACATCTAACATGGGTGTTTAGAACTGAACTCAGGTCTTCTACAAGAACAGCATGCATTCTTAACCACAGAGCCAATTCTCCAGTCCAGTACTAGTCATTCTTATATTATTGTTTTGAAAAATAGTGGAAACAGTCTTTTACTCAGGGTCAAGGCACGAGGGACATCAGTGACACATCTACCACAATATAAGAGGGACACACCCTCAAGTCATGTCCATGTACCTGGCTGACTTGCAGTGAGCCACCCCTTGTATTTTGGGTTCCAGGAGTTTCCTTCCTCTCAACCCAGTTCCAGCTGCAAGAAATGGACATGTAAGAAATACAGTTAGCAAATGATTTCTAAATGCAGTTTGTCCTGTGGTATAATGTTTACAGAACACATATAACTCAAATGAAATGTGATACAGGAGATCAGGGTCTGGAATACAGTTCAACAGTTAAAGTGCTTACTGCACAAGCATAAGGACCTGAGTTCAAATTCCTAGGACCCATGTAAAAATCTGAGCATGTGGGGGCAACAGTACATACATGTACGCATATATCCGTATACCACACACACCAAAACGTAAATACATAGATAATTTTTTTAAAAGAAAGACGAGCAGGAACCAATACAACAACAAAACCACCATTTGTATTTTAGCAAATATATTCCCAGAAATCACTGGACAAAAAAACCCTGCTGAGGACCAGCATTTCTCAGGACTCGTCATCAGATATAGTCAAACGATCCTGAGCGTTGGTCCAGAATGTTTGTGGGAGGCTCAAAATAATTTATAAAACGTGAGGTTCTTGCTGTGCAAAAATACCCAAGAAACACCATCATCACATCAAAATCCATGGTTAAATGGGATTCAAATGATGTTTCACTCCAAGATGTCACACAAGAGGAGAACCGTATGAAGCAGCAGCACCAGGAAGGACCCCCAAGTCATTAAACATGGAGACTGTTTGCAAATGTCATCCTGGTTTGCTTCTTGATTCCTCTGACCAAAACCCACTTATGGGACAACCAGGTTTGTTTGGCATACAGGATATAGGCCATCATCAAGTAAAGCCAGGGGAGGCAGGAACTGAAGCAGAGACCATGGAAGGATGCTGCTTACTGGCTTGCTTCCCTGGTTTTTGCTCAGGTACCTTTATGATATAGCCCAAGCCCCCTGGCCTAGGGATGCTACCACCTACCATGGGCTAGGCCCTCCTAAATCAATGAACAATCAAGAATATGCCCCACAGACATGCCCAGAGGTCCAGCTGCTGGATGCAGTTCTTCAGGAGAGATTCCTTCTTATAGAGCCTGGGCGTGAAGAAGTTCAACTGTCTCGAATGTACTGTTGTCTGTGTGGGACCACAGCTGATAAACCCAGTCACTTCATCTCAGGATATATGTTAGGCACACAAAGACAGGGTTGGTCTCTAAGACCCAGAGCTAGGATTTTGATGTGACTTGACCCCAGGCAACTCAAGTTCGAACTCGGTCCTCTGTATAACAGTGTGGAAACAAGAGAGAATCTTCGGAAGTGATCTGGTCATTAAGAGGAATTAATGCAGCTATTGTGGGGTTGGATCGATTACTACAATACCAGACTTTCAAACAGCAAAATGCTGCTCCTCGTATCTCATCTAACCTGCACGTGTTAGCTGCTCCTCCACATTTTCACCACTTAATACAACATGAAGCCTTCATCAGAGGCTGGTACCATGTCCTGGAGTCTACAGTACCTTAAGCTAAATAGAATTCTACCTTTGCACATTATCTAGTCTAGAAGCTGGGGAGATAGCTCAGTGGTACAGTTCTTGCTTTGCAAGTGTCAGGACTGAAGTTCAGATTCCCAGCACCCAAATAAATTCTGGGCAGTCTTGATAGTCCATATGTAATTCCAGACCACAGGAGTCAGAGATGGAGGATCCCAGGAACAAGTTGGCCAAACTAGTGATCTCTGCATGTGATTGAGAGATGCTGCCACAATATATAAGGTAGAGACCAATCAAGGAAGATACACAGCACCAACTTCTAACCTCACAGGCACACACACACACACACACACACACACACGCACAATGTGAACATACATATGTATAAATACCAAAAATAAACAAATATTCATGTTTCTATTGTGTTATTATAGCAACAGAAAGCAGAGTGAGACATGCAGTACCCTGCATTGCTAAACTTCGCTGTCTAGGAGGTGCTAGGATCAGGGAGGGCATCACGATGGAAAACAGAGCACGTCTTTCTCCTCCAGACCTGCATCAAACCTTGGAAACATTTCTCACTATTGAAGGCAGCCTATGTGGAATCTTCTTGACATCAATTCCTGTATTTTCTACGCAGATTACTAGCTTTAAGGAGTCAGGGGAAGTGCTCATGGTGGCATTTCTGCTGCCTCTCTATTATTTTGCTTTGTTTCATTCAGTATTTTAATTTATTATTTTACTCATTCTTATCTCATGTGTATGACTGTTTGGCCTGCATACATGTATGTATGTACCCACGTTGTGCAATGCCTACAGAGGCCAGAAGAGTCAGATTCCTTTTTGTTAGCTGCTAGGTGGGTGCCGGAAACCTAACCTGGTTCCTCTGGAAGAACAGTCAGTGTCCTTAACCTCTGAGCCATCTCTTCAACCCCTGTTTTATCAGTTTTGGAAAGAGAGTTTCATGTAACCCAGGCTAGTCTTGATCTCAATACATAGCTGAGGATGACTCTGAACCTCTGATCCTCTTGCCTCCCAAGCACAGGGATTACAGGCATGTGTCACATACTTCTTTTTATGTTGTGCTGGGAACCCAACCTGCGGCTTTGTGTGTGCTAGGCAGATACTCCACCACATCCCTAGACCCTGCCTCAACACTTTTATTTCCCCATTATGTCAGGAGGAAGGCTGTAAAGAAAACCAAAAACCATTGCTATCTTAGTTACTTTTTCTGTTCTGTCATAAAATACCACCACCAAGGCAACTTACAGAAGAAAGAGTTAATTTGGGCTCACAGTCCAGAGGGTCAGTCCACAATAGCAGGGAGGCATGGCAAGGGGCAGCTGGAGCAGAAAGCTGAGCACTCACAGCTTCAAGCACACACAGGAAACCCACAGCGCCAACAGGAAGTAGGGCTAAGCAATGAACTCTCAAAGCCCACCCCCAGTGACGTGTTTCCCCCAGCAAAACTACAGCTCCTAAAGGTTCCATGACCTTCCCAAACAGTATGTATACACCAACACATGCAGAAATAAAAATCAAAATACCTTAGAAAGCACTCCATAGGTTTGTTTAATCTCAATATATTGCTCTTACCCTAAGTTAACCAGGGTGTATAGCACAAATAAGATTTAGAACTTGAAACATGGGTTGGAGAGATAGCTCAGTACTTAAGAGCACTGTCTGCTCTTGCAGAAGACTGAGATTCGAATCCCAGCACACACATGCTGGTTAACAATTGTCTGTAACTCCAGATCCAGGGGATCTGATGCCCTCTTCTGTCCTCCGAAGGCATTTCATAACAAGGGTGCACTTACATACCTGCAGGCATACTGCATAAAATATAATCATACAAATAAATAGAACCTGAAACAAATTTGAACTGAGCAAATAAAGTAGAAACTTGTAGTCCACCTTGCGGTGACAAACTTTCAAATGTGTTATTGGAGCTGTCACACAATCTAAACCAAAGGCATTGCTCCTTATCCCTCTGGCCAAAAGGTAGTGACAGGTCCATTCAATGCAAAAAAAAAAATGGACATCATAATGTCTACCTCTAAGGACAGGGTGACAGCTTAGTTGGTAATGTACTTGCCTTGCAAACATGAAGAGTTCATTTTGATTCCTAAAACACGTGTTGAAAAATGCCAGACACAGAAACATGCACCTGTAATCCCAGCATTGGGAAGGTGAAGACAGGAGATGCCTGCTGCTCACTAGGCAAACTGGGTCCCAGTGAGAGGCACTGCCTCAAAAAACCAGGTGGACAGCTCCTGAAATGGGGCACCAAGGATGATCTCTGGTATACCTGTACATACACATGTACCTTCACACACGCACACACACACACGAACACAGTTCCGGTGTCCTGGCTGAGCACATGGAAGTGGAATTTGAAGAGTTTAGGACATGATTCTGTCACTGACTTCCAGTGTTTGCTCTGACTCCTGACAGAAGCATTCGAAATGAAGCTGTGAAGTTTCCCAAGCTCAACACAAGTCACTAAGCTCCACCCTGCAAACCAAAGTCTGTCACCTCCTGAAGACCTGTCACCTAGGAAGCAGCCAGGAAGGAATTCCCTGACTCTGCTTTCTGGCAGTTAGTGCCTGGTATCTTCTAACCCAGTTGCTTAACCTTCGCAACACAGCCCCTCCAGATTTATATTTAGTGAACCAAATGAATAACTGAAGTAGAAAAAGGCACCAAGAACACTTGACATAGGGCTGGAGAGATGGCTCAGAGGTTCAGAGGCTGCTCTTGCAGAGAAGACCTGGGTTCGACTACCAGCACCCACATGGCAACTAACAATCATATGTAACTCCAGTTCCAGGGGGTCCGACACCCTCTTCTGACCTCCCGGGACATCATACGACATGGGTACACCTATTCACATGCAAACAAATCATTCATACACATAAAAAATAAATATAAATTATTTATTAAAAATACATATAAAATAATAAATGAAAAAGAACATGACATTAACACAAACGCTGGTGTCCCGTCCTCTCTTCTCACCTCTTCATAATGATATTCACAGTGAGCAGAAGAGACTTAAGGAAGAGCAAAGTCAAGGACAGAGGACAGACTGGACATATTTCATTCGTGTGCTCCTTTTTGTTGTTGATGATGTTGCTTTTTTTTTCTCTCTTTTTTTTTTTGACAGTCTCATGTAGCACAGGCTGACCCTGAACTTTCTGACTCTCTTGTCTTCACCTTTTGAGGACTGAGATTCCAGACATGTGCAGTGACTCATGTCTGCAATACTAGGGACTGAACCCAGGGCTTTGTGCAAGCTACACAAGCACTGGCCCTGTGGAATGAAGCTGCACTCCCCAACCTGTCACCTGATTGTCTATCCTGCTGTAGTGATGGAGATCTCCTTTAAGGATGGAGGTCCTGTCTAGAGATGAAGCAACTACGTTTCTCTCTGCTCATGCTGCTGTAGGGTGGCTCACACCTCTGGTGAAGATTCTCCTGTAGCTCACAGCACTCATTTCTGGGTAGCCGCAGCTAAATACCCTTCCACCCTTCCCAACACAGTATAATGCTAACAGTCATGGACTGAAAGTCCCCAAACTCAGCACCTGCCTTTGTAGTTCACTGTCAATGAGAACAAAGGCCCGATGCATAATCCTGGGAGGAATATTGGGCAGGGAGCTTGCACGCCTATGAGGTTAAGGTAGTCTGTGGCAAGGGCTATGTGAGCTCTACTCCATACTGTAAGGTAAATGGCCTGGCCTTGCTAAGGATCCTCTGGGGTGCTGAATTAGGACATAAGCATACCGGAGGGCAGCTCCCACATTTAGCTGTAAGAAGTGGCTGTAGGCTTGCAGTAGGAGACGGGCTCCACTACAGCACACAGATCAGAACACGTCTCCAGCATCGCAGCTGTCACCGGCACCTAATGGATGCTTCTCAACATGGTGTAAAAAGCCTTTCCTGTTCTGGTCTTCTCTTCCCTGCCTTGTCCCTTTCCTGGACCACAGTTCTTTTCCTTAAGGCCATCTCATTGGCTCATGGGTCCCAGAGCCTGCCATGATCTCTCTTGATACTTGGATTTGGGGGCAAAGTGATAACGCAGTCTATAAAATGCTTCCTCATTCCACATGTCATTCTCAGGAGTGTAGACGTTAACACATAATGGGGTATCTAAACAATAGGGGGACCTCCCGTGTAGACCCTTGACGTCCTTAGTCTATTCCTATGTCTTTCTCCAAAGTCATGTGACTCACTCAAGGAAGCCAGGGAAGATATTACTCTTCTCAAGTTTTTATTTTGTTTTACTTCTTTTTTGAGACTTATTTATTTTTTTATGTGCACAAGTGTCTTACCTGCATGTACCTGCATGTACCTATGAGTGCTCGGTGCTCTTAGAGAAGGGTGTCAGATCCCCTGGAACTGCAATTTCAGGCAGGCAATCGTGAGCCACTGCAGGGGCACTGGGACCCAAACCTGGATCCTCTGCAAGACTGATAAGTACTCTTTTTAAAAATTGCACTTATTATTTATTTTAGGTATGTATTATGCCTGCCTGTGTGTAAGTGCAGCCATGTCACATAATGTCCGTGGAGGTAGAAGAGGGCATCGGATGCCCTGGAACTGAAGTTACGGATGGTTGTTAGCTGGCATGCTGGGGTTGGGATTTGAACCCAGGTCTTCCACAAAAGCCACTAGTGCATATAACTGCTGAGTGATAAGTTCTCTTAGTCTCTGAGCCATCTCTTCAGCCCTTTCATCTCTTGTTTAACACGGGTCTCACTATTTGTCCAGACTGGTCTTGAACTTCAGGGCTAAAGCAGTCCTCCTGCCACAGCCTCCCCAATAGCTAGAACCATAGAACTGAGCCTCCACCCTTTGCACATTTTTTAAAGATTTTTATTTTATGTATTATCATTATGTGTTCTTGTGCCACAACACATCTGTGGAGAGCAGAAGACAACTCTCAGGAGCTGGCCCTTTCCTTCCACCATGTGGAAGGATCAAATTCAAATCACCAGCCTTTCCAGCAATCAGATTTCCCACTGAGCCTCTGCGGAGCCATTTTGCCTGCCCCCTTTACACAATTTTAGCAGTGGAAACTGAGGCATTTAAAGACAAGCTGTCTGGAATCACACAAGAAAACTGTTCAGCTCCCTTCAGCTAATCCAGCCCTACTGTTCAGCTCTCCCTTCAGCTAACCCAGCCCTTTCTTCGGTACCCACACACCCTGAGCAGCCGCCCCCAACCTCAACAGCCTTTCCCCTCTCCAGAGGCGCCACCATGCTCCCTCACAGTTTAGTTTTCCCTTCCCCTCACAATGGTCATCTGTAAAGGGCCCTGGGCACCTGGAATTTGAAATTGTTTTTCTTCCCTCCCTTCCTGAAGACCAGATTGTTCCTAGGCTCTGGGATGCCCGGCCAGCACAGGCCTGACTCCCTGGCACCTACGGCTGCCTGGAGGACCTGGGTTTGTTTGCACAGGACTGCTCATGAGGGATGAAGTGCTGGCGCTGGCCTCCTTGGGAGAGGAGCGTGGCAGCTAGGCATGTTTGCAGGGAAGTAAACTGCAAGAATAAACAGAAAATACACACATGCCACATCCTGCCAGCCGAGCCCCAGCTCCTCAGCTCCGACAGGTGATCCATTCTGCCTTCCTTCACAGAGTTGCTCGGCTAAGCCAACTGCAGACCTGGAAGCATGGTGGATGAGCAAGAGCGCCCAGCCGAGCTCTCCACATTCTGGAGCCTCTGAGATACAGGCTCCACCCACGTCTGAAATCTAAGGCAAGCTGTGCCTAAGGTAACAGTTTGGTGGGGGGCCAGCGAGATGGCCGAATGGATAAAGACACTTGCCCTCAAGTCTGATGACCTGAGTCCATTTCTCAAGACCCACATGGTCAAAGGAGAGAACTGACTCACAAGTTGTTCTTTGACTTCCACACACATCATGTGGTGCTTGCGTGCCCACACATATACATACACATACACACACATGATAAATTAATTACACGTCTTAAAATGCTTTTAAAGGATGGCTGCATAGACTGAATTCATGCTTAGAGCATGCCTAGGCCAGGGAGAAAGCGTGAGTGATGAAGCGAGCCAGAACCGTCAGGATCCCAGTGGATTCTTCCAACCTACCCACCTTGGTGCCTTGGACTGGGCTCTTTGCTCTGCCTGCCTTGTCCTGTTCCCTCCTCCCTCTGCTCACACTTCCCTTGTGAGCAGCATCCCTCCACATTCAAGCTTCAGCTCTACTGTCATCATCACAGGGCCCTTCGCAGCCACCACGACCCACCGAAAGAACGGATGTGAGGCAAGCACTTGCTGGCTGAGCTATGCCCCAGCCCTATTCCCAGTCAGCTTTGTCCCCCTGCCTAAACTTTCAGCTCTGTGAGGGTTACTGTTTGTGGAAGCAACACACAGTACCCAGAACTGTATAGGGATTCATCCGGTACCTGTTCCATTAATGAACGCATGGCCTTCCTTTGTCCAGTGGCCTGACTTAATTAGTCCACGGGAGTGATCATAAACAGCCACCAAACCTATAATCACTGGTCCTACGAGTAATTCTATCTCTGGCTGAGCTCAGATATACAATAGGTAACAGTGGAAAGAAAATTCAGAGCCTGGAAAGCCAAAGAAACAAAGGGTCTTGCTGCCAGAATGAACATCTGAAAACTCAGGTTGTTGAAGAGTATCATCTGAGGCCACTTGCTTTCTAGCATTCAACTCCATAACATGCTTTACCCATATAGACATGGGAACTGTCCTGACGCATAGGTATGTATTTACAAAAATATCTAAACCGTGTAAGAATTAAACAGTGGATTAAATTAAAATAAAATATTGTCATTGACAAGTGATGCCATAGGAAACCATAGTTAAGTCCAGTCCATGTGATATGAGTTTGCTGGGGGCCTTGCACTACAAATGTGTGAATGATGGGATTCTACACTTACTAGCTCATCAGCTTGTTCAGGAAACAAAATGCATATGTGTAATGTCAAAGTGAGTTAGAATGAGAGAAAAAAAAAAACAAGAGTTTGACTAAGGGCGCTAAAGAGAATAATTAGAATTTATAAAGTTTTAAAATTAGAAAGTTTGCATAATTCATAAAGTTTTAAAATTTATAAAGTTTTAGAACAGGGGCTAAGGAATGGCTCAGTTGGTAGAGGATGCTTGCCTAGTATACACAAAGACACGGGTCCAATCCCCAGCACCAACCGTGTATATGGAGGCCCACACCTCTAATCCCAGTGCTCAGAAGGTAGATCAGAAGTTCAAGGTCATCCTCAGCTCCATAGTAAGTTCAAGGCCAACCAGGCCTACAGAAGACAATGTCTCAAAATAAAATTAAATAAATTAAAGTTTTAGAACAGAAAGAAGAATTTATTTTGTCATTCAGTATAAGTCCCTCATTTATAGATGCAGAACTCTCCCCACACCTGGTCTCTGCAGCACCAGGAGAAGAGGAGCGGGTCAAGGAGACTCCCAGAATCCTGACCTTTCCACTGCATAAGCAGACCGTTTTAGAAAGAGGTGGAATAAAGTGTCAGCCAGGAGCCCAGAATGAGTGAGCAGGATGCAGTGGGCGCTGTGCAGCAGGACAACCATACGACTGCACAGACGTGACTAGAAAGGATTGGAGGTGGACTGAGAGAGGCCAGAGACTGCTTCCTTCATAGAACACCTTTATGTTGGGGCTGTTGACTTGCCAAGCAGCACCTGAGTCATCTCCCTGGAGGCTAGTGACCAACCCAAACAGAACAGCTCAAACATTGCTCTTTTCACCCTGGGAATCATGGGAGCCCACCAAATACATGTTGAGTGTCTTTGATTCTGATATTGGATCTTTAAGGGTGAGGGTCTGTGTGTAGTCTTCCATAGAATGTTCTATTTGTTAGGAAGATTCAGAGCAAGAAAAGAAGCCAGTCTGTCTTACAGGGAGCAAGCACTGCTCCTTTGGAATTAAAATGCTTTTGTTGACATGGAAACAAGGACTAGTTGAGCTGAAAGAATGTGGCAGTGGATGGAAAGATAACATAGTCCCGCTACTTTCCCTCTCCCTTCTCTCTGGTTGAAGCTGCACCCCAGCATAGAAACATAGACCCCGGGTGTGGTCCCCCTTCTCCAGCCTCACCAAGGAAATCTGGATCCCAACTGAACCACTCAAGAGCCACATGATCTTGAGCATAACTTTGACTACTTGGAGCCACAGCCTCCTCCTCTGAAAACACATGACCATGCTCAGCATGGAACATGTAAAGACATGTGCTTAACAAGCAAGCATCAAGCCCCCTTTGCTTCCTAATACACATGACCCATGCAGGCTGAGGAAATGGCTTAGTCAGAAGTAGAGCTTGCCTTGCAAGCAGGAGGGTCTGAGTTGGATCTCTAGAACCCATGTGAAAACAGCCAACTGTGGTGGTTTGCATTTGTAATTCCTAGCTATGGAGGAATATCCCTGGGGCTCATTGGCCAGCAAGTTTAGCCTACTGGGTGAGTCCCAGGCCAGAGAGAGATCTTGTCTTGAAAAATAAAATGACTAGTGTCTAAGGAAGAGCACCCCAGGTTGTTGTCCTATGACTTCCATATGCATGCACAGGGGAACACCCTCACCCACATAAACACACACACATACACACATACATACACACAGGTCACCCACAGAAAGTAGACACTGCACAGAGAAAAGGAAAGCAACCCTAGCAATCTGCTAGCAAGACCATGGGTGTTCTAAGAAGACACAACCCTGAAAGCTTTTCAAATCCTGGAGAAAGAGTGGAAGAACAGAAACCCACAGGGAAGTGGAAGGAGGAGGGAGCCATGGTTCGAAGCTAGAGCAAGAATTCTGATACACAGGTACAAAGTCCAGGGCCATCAAGGGAGTTCTGAGCATCAGTTCCCTCTCTGAACCTTCACAGCCTCAAGGAAGGTAAGGACATTTTAATATTGCTTTTGGAAGATTCCTGTGGCTCTATGGGAAAATGGTTTTAATCAAAACCATAGCAAAACACAAGGTCATGGACAAAAGAGATCTCCTCCCTGGTTGTCTCATGGAGCAGAAAACAAGTAGACAAAGAATCCCATCAGGACCTCATGGACTTTGTGAGCCGCAGGATGGCTATGAATGGAGGAAGCATAAATCTATGAACTATTTTCAGCCCAAGGAATCTCTATTTCCCCCTCGGTTCTGGCTTTGTTTGAGGGAAGTTAGCGTGCCAAGTGTCAAAGAGAACAATCTCCTCTATCTCAAGCAAGAAGGTCAAAAAGCCCATTGGTACTATCTGTAGTTTTGATCATACTTCACTCTAAAGTAGACCCCCATCCCTAAGCAGTTTTCTTTCCCCCGCTGAAGAGAAAGACAGGATAGAGGATAAAGTAGGGTTCCAAGGTGGAGGCGTGTATACAACTGACACATTCCCTGCCACTGAAACTGCCCTAGGCTAGGAGGGGACTTGAGACACCAGTAGTACCAGACCCAAGAGCCTGAGAATCTCCCACTGCCCGTGTTGGAAAATTACAGACACCAGTGTTCCTCGGCTTGGGTAGGCTGATAACAGTTATTCCTTTCCAAATTATTTGTCCTTATGAAAGGCAAATGCATCTGTGCCCTAGGGTTGCCAAATAAAAGTACCACATACTGTATGAGTTAAAATAGTATTAAAGTATTTCTACCATAGGTCTGGAGTCTAGAAGTCTCCAAAACAAAGGCGCCAGCTTCCTCCAAAGGCTCTACAGAAGGATCCTGCCATGTCTCTCCCCCAGCTTCCAGCAACCTCAGGGATTCTTTGGCGTGTGGATAGTCCACACCAATTCTCCATCTCAGATCATGTAGCTTCCCATTTTACCCAATAGAATAGACTATGTCAGAATTTCCTCTTTTTATGTAGACACAAGTCATTCTGGGTTAGAGACTCACCCTAATCCTGTGTGACTTCATCCTAAGTATTTCTATCTTCTGTGACTCTATTCTCTATCCCCCCGAAAGGTCACATTATAAGATACAGAGGCTAGGGCTTCAGCATCTTTACAATAAGGGTGAGAGAGAAAACTCAGTCCATAACACTTGGGTCTTCAAATGTAGAACCAAGGTTCTGGGGAGATGGGTCAGCTGATAAAGTGCTTGCTTTGCAAGCTTGAAGATCTGAGTTCAACCCACACACAAAAGAGCTGGGCCTGGTGGTACACACTTATAACCCCAGAAATAGGGGAGTGAAGACATATGCTTGGAGCTTACTAGCCAGCTAGTCTATCTAGCTTTCTTTATGAGCTCCAGAGCAGTGAAAAAACCTGCCTCAAAAGAAAAAAAAAAAGGGAGGTGGTGGTGTCGAGGTATCTAGAAAGGTGGCTCAGTGGTTAAAAGCACTTACTGCTAGCCTTTGATCCCAGCACTTGGGAGGCAGAGGCAGGTGTATCTCTGTGAATTCAAGGCCAGCCTGGTCTACATAGCAAGTTCCAGGTCAGCTGGGGCTACAGAGAGGCACTGTCTCAAAAAGACAAAAGAAAAAAAAAAAAAAAAAAGCACTTAATGCTCTTACAAAGGACCCAGATTTGGTTCCGAGCATCCACATCAGGCAGCTTACAACTGCCTAGAACTCCACAGGGCAACTGATGCCCTCTTTTGGCCTCCACCTGCCTGTATATAGTACACATACCTTCAGATACACACACATGCACATAAAATAATTTTTTAAAAGGGTGAGCAGTGGAGCTAGAAAGATGGCTTGGCAGTTAAAAGCACTGACCTCTCTTGCAGTGGACCAGGGTTCAGTTCCCAGTAGCTAACAACCATGTGTAACTCCAATTCCAAGGATTCCAATGCTCTCTTCTGACCTCTACAGATATTGCACATACAGGTACATTTACATACACATAGACAAAACGTTCATATACATAAAACTATTTTTTAAAGTGGCAGTGTCAGAGAAACAATACCTGAGGCAGTCCTCTGGGCCTCCACACACAAACATACATGCACACACCTGCACACCTACACATACATAATACCCATATGCATCCAAAATCAATGTTCATGAATTAAGTATCTGAAAATAATATTCTCCCAAAATAAAAGACCATGAATATTTATTTTTCTTCCAAAAAACATAATGCATTGAGATAGAGACCAACACAAGCTGCTCTCAGACAGATACTGGACTGTACTCTCCTTCCCCAGCTCACAGGCCCCTCCTTCCTGACCTGCCAAGTATCCAGTGCATTCTGAGTACCAAGTAGCTTCCCTTGGACTTGGACTGTATCTATAGCAAAGTTATTCATGTGATAAATAAATCCCATTAGGTTGCACCCACATAAAGATACTTTGTGGAACTACTCAGCAAAGCAGGGAGGGCTTCCTGGAAGAAGGTGTCAGAGAAGGCTGAGAATAGAGCTCAGAGTCTAGAAAAGCCAGGAGCTGAAATAGGAGAATTGCTACAGCTGTGGGCTTACCTGGATTGCCCAGACAATCCACCAGTCCAGGATACATAGAAACGCTCTGTCTCAAAACCTGTAAACAATTTAAAACTGTAAACAATTTAAAAAATAAAAGTGAACAGCACTTGGGAAGCAGAAGCAGGTGCTTGTGAGATCAAGCTGGGGCTATGGAAGACCCTGTCAAAAATGAAAATTAAAACTATGTTATGTCAAGTCCCTGTTCTCTTCAAATCCCCTCAAAGAAACATTCGTGTGGAAATACCATAAGCCTTTGCTTCAGATACATAAAAGTTAGGCATTCAGGAGCTAGACAGATGGCTCAGTTGTTAAGAGCACTGGCTTTTCCTGCAGAGGACTGGAGTTCAATTCCCAGCACCCGCATGGCAGCTACCAACCACCTTTAACTTCAGTTCCAGGGGAATCTGACACCCTCTTCTGACCTCCCTGGGTACCACATGGGTGCACCTACATGCATGCAGGCAATACAGTCATACACATAAAGTAAAAATAATAAATACAATGTTTTAAAAAATTTTTAAGATGAATATGATAGTTGATATCTGTAATCCTAGCACTTGAGAAGCTGAGGCAGGAGGATTGCCATGGGTTTGAGGCTAACCTGAGCTTACAGATGGAGATCCTGTCCCATCAAACCAAAAACAGAGAAAGCAGGGGTGGAGGTAGAGGAGGAAGGGAGGGAGGGGCCTCCTCGCTGGTGTCTTCTAACATATTATTTCCACATTAGTTTTATCAGGGGCTGGTTACCCAGAGACAGATGCCGAACAAGAAGCCGATCACATTTCTCAATCTTATTTGCAAACAAGCGTTCATTTCCTGCTTATCAAGTGCAGTGCGGAGACTTTGTCCATTCAAATCATTGTCTTAAGCCAGTGATGCAAACCACTGAACAGGCTTCGCCCCAGCCAGAGCCTGGACGCTCAATATCATTGAACTCAAGGAACGCATAATTCGTATTGAAAGGTGTGATTGCAGCCCAGTCGGCCAGGTAATCAGCCCCTGATTTCTCTTCAGCATTCTAGACCAGTTGGAAATCTTAGCCTAAGAGGAGGCTGGAGGGGATTATCCTGGAAGTGCAGTATCCCTTTTCAAATATAAACACCGGACTATTATCCCAGTCAGTTAGCCCCTCCTTGCTGAGCACTGTGACCCAGGCAGTGAGCACAGGGGGACCCTGAATCTGCCCAGGCAGCTGTCTCCCAGTCCTGGCTCCACAGAGTTTTTCTAGAAGCTCAGTCTTCTTCCAAGACTGTCGCAACCTTAAAATATCTCCTCAGTCAGCCTCATCATCTCCAGCTTGTTTTGCAAACCTTTGGCCGCTTTGTGAGAACCTGCCTCAACCTGAGGCCTGAGATCCCTCTTGGCCGGAATGGTGAAGACTTTCTGAGAAGGGCTGGTCTCTTTCCCCTACTCTAATCAGATGATTTTGTAGTTCCAGACTGAAATGTGTCTTTCTACCATCCCTTCACAGATGGAATGCTAGTTCTCCATTCTCAGAAGCTAATCCTGACATAAAACTTGGTTGAGTTTTTAAATGGGCCATCACATCAAAACAGAACCTAGAGACAAATATAAAATAGAATAACCGGGATAACCAAGTCTCTGTTCTGACCCTGGGTGGCCCTTGCTTTGGACAAGAGTGCCACTCGACAAAGAAGACCGAGGAGAAATGTGCTTGTTTCTGTATCAAAGGATGCTTTTTCCATTTTCTTTATGGGGCTTTGCTTTAGCCAAACTCACAATGGCTAACATAGTTAGACAGCAAAATAAACATCAGAGGCCATAAAATACTGAGTCTTTCAGGCTCCACTGGAAACCTGCGGCCAGCTACCTGCCCCTGTGCTCTGAGGGAGGGCCCAACATATAAACAAAGTTTGCATGCAAGACTCCATGTATTATCAACATATCACATTCAGGCTCCTGCCAGCCTCGCAGCAGACACATAACTCTACATTATGTAACATAGAAACCAGCGAGGTCCCAAGAAAAGAAGCGTTTTGTTCCTTAGAGCCTATCTTGTACCCAGGGTCAAAGTCCCCTGAATTAGGCTGAGGAGTGCCCAGGGCTCTGCTCCCCACCCAAAGTGTCAGGCCACTGTGTCTCCTTTCTTATAGAAAATGCTGAATCTAGAATTTAGATTCCTGGCCAAAGCCCCTTCTAGTGACTTCCAAAAGAGCTTCTCCCAATCCTCTTTCACTCTCTCTCTTTTCCTCCCTCCCCTTTCTCTCTTTTTATAAAAACGATTTTATATTACATTTATTTGTTTATTATGTATGTGTGTGTGAATCATGGTGTGCATGTGGAAATCATACAACAACTGAGGCATTAGTTCTTTTTTTCCACCATGGGGCAGTGACTGAACTTGGAATATCTGGCTTGATGCCAAAGGGTACCCCCTGCACCATCTCACCGACCCTCTTCCTCTCCTCTCCCTCTTCTTCCCCTCTCTCTCTCTCTCTCTCTCTCTCTGGAGGCTTACTGATCTCAAACTCACAGAGATCCTCCTGCCTCAACCTTCTGAGTCCTGAGAGTTCAAGGGTGTACCTCCATACCCAGCACCAGAAGAACCTCCACCTCACTCTGCGATACCATTCTCTTCTTTCCAGTATTTTATTAGGAAAATTTTCAAACACCCAGAAACTAGGAAAGAATGATAAAGTAACCACCTGAGAAATATATCTTGAAAATATCTCTTTCCTGCACGGCTCTTGAATGCTGACCCTTTTTCCCAACCAGAGGCAATGTTTTTTCTTTTTATTACATCTATTTATTTATTTTGGGGGGAGGCACATGCCTCAGCTGATGGGTAGAGTTCAGATGACAACTCTCAGGAGTCTGCCCTCGCCTTCCACCATGTGGGTCCCAGGGATGGGACTCACATCATCAGGCTTAGCAGTAGGCACCTTTACTGAGCCATTTGGCCTGGCCTTAATCACTGTTCATATTTGTCAAGGGAAACTTGTGGTAGGAGAGGCCAAGACCATGTAGTTTATCCAATTACAAGTCAAGGCTTTCAGAGATGAGCAGAGCCCAGGTTTCAGCTACAGACGGACCTGGAGTTCATTCTCAGCTTCTTCACGTATGAGCTCTGTGACCCCAGGTGTGTCTTATTAATGCTCTAAGCTTGGGACACTGCCAGAGTACCAACAGCTCCACCCCAGAACCGAGAATTTATGTAGAGAGTACCTGGCAAAGGCTCTTCTTCAGAGTAGTGCTCTGAGGACTCAGACCTCTAATTCAGAACACTGGATGTTATGGTTATGCTAAGGGAATGGGAAATGTTAAAATTCCATGGTGGAGGGCCTCGCCATCATAATAGGTAAACAGAAGTCAGACACAAGCACTTGTTCAAGAATACCTTTTACTGGCTGGATCATCTTTTTTTTTAAGTGATGGAAATCGATCAAATCTAAACTCTGTCCATATGTTCAACTGTAAACATAGCTATTGATGCGGTGGAAATCTATCCAGATTGGTTCATCCCTTGTCTGTTCAGCTCAAGGATATTTTCCAGAGCGGGTGCCATGCAAATTCTAAAGTCTAAAGATTCTGGGGCTGGTGTCCCAGCCATGATTAGCTCTTCCCTGCAGTGAGGGTGAAGCATTTGCTTCCTTCAAAGCAAATAGATAGCTGTCTTTCAGTCCAGAAAGCTTCTAAATGCTTCTAACCCTTTCTTCATCCTAAAGTCTTCCAAACTCAGTTGAGTCAGGGTTCTCCATCAGAGCATGTATCAAAGATCTCCCAGATCAAGATAAACGCAAAGGAAAAATAAAAACTAAAAAGAAAAGGCATGGACATTAACTTTGTGGTGGGTGGGTTTATACATGTACCTGTGGGTGTACCTGTGTGTACATGTACGTGAGGGTCATAGGTCAATGTGGAGTGTCTTCCTCAATCACTCCCCCTTATTTTCTGAGACACAGTTTCTCACTGCAAGGAGAGGTCATGAATGACCTAGACTTCTCCCCAGTATTGAGTACAGGAGCACGCCACAGCACCTGGCTGTTTATGTGGGTGCCTGGGATCAAATTCAGGTCCTCCTGCTTTCAAGTAAGCACTTTACCAGCTGGGCTATCAGCCTAGTCTCTGGACACTAAATTTTGACAAGGTTGCTTCAAGTAAGACAGAACTAAAGCTCAGCGATAAAGCTCTTGTTTCATGAAGTCTCAGACCAAGTAGATCCACAGCGAGAGAGAACCCACAAGTTCTGAATCCAGATGCTGAACATGGGACCAGGAATCATTTCCACTCAGCAAATCTAGAGTCCTGGGCACCAAAACGAATTGAACTGTGAAGCAAGTTTTCCCCCAACAAACAAGAAATTATAGGGATAAAAATATCAAAAACATCAAGACAAGACACTGAATGCATCTGCTACATTTCACATCCAAGGTGGGGATCAAGGAGAACATACAGAGGCTTCAGCATTTGCCGCAGAAGACAAGAGAATTTGGGAACATCCCAGAAAAAAGGGACAATATTGAATCCACAGGTGATCCTGCTGACCCATCAGGAAAATTGTCCCAAATGAGAATTACAAGCATATCCAGAACTCCATCCACACAAATACTTACTATCTGGGATTGAGGGGAAGGAGGTGTGGAAAGAGGGTTGACATGCATTAGAAGAATTACATGAGAGGGCTCACTTGACGGACAGACACCCCTGCCAAGACTTCATCTGGTCACATAATTCCTTCCTTGGGCTGTGGAAGTTCACCAGCAGCAGCGGGCATGTCATTGTACAAAAACAATCGTGGACGGGAAGAGAAAGTGAGGTTTGAGGTGGGCTGGCATCACAACCGTGTGGACTGCCCTGTTTTTCAATGAACCCACAACCCGACGCCGGTAAGCCAAGCGTCCTTCATGCCGGCCAGACTTTCCCACCCCGACTTGGGGGTCTGCCAGTTTTCGCTGGCTCTCTCTCCAGTGTCAAACCATCTTGTGAAATGACTGGTACTTCCTGCTTCCTGTCACACCCCAGACTCAGACATGCCACCTCTCCCTGGGTATCTGCCCCGGGGCTCCATGGGAGAGAACCATGGGGACTCTTGAGGACACAGAAGCCCCTGTTAAAGAGAGAGCAACCGAAGCAGCAGCCAGACTCTCTCCAGTCCCCACTTTTCTTCCACCAGTCTTTCTCTCCTCACCCCGATCCCTGACCACAGCCACTGCTCCTTGGTCCTGGTCCCCATTTCTGCTTCTTTGTGTCCCCGTTTCCCAGCCACAAGGCCATAAGGACACTCAGAGTTATAGCTTCCAGAAATTCTCATAGCTGTAGACCTGTCTGCCCACTTCCCACCTGGCCTCCAAAGAGACAGCCAACATTCCTTTCTTTAGTCCCACAGAGAAAGGGCGTAACTCGGATTGCTCAATGAAGCCTCCAAGCCACCAGCATCTTGTGCCCCCAAAACAATAGAGTCATATTTTTCTTGGACTTTACTTGGTTTCTCCTTTGATTAATAGAAAGGATGCTTTTTCTCCCTCTCCCCGCCACCCCCAATTTTCTTCCAACTAGGCTCTTCAGGACTTCTGGAAGGCGCTAACCACCAGCAACCTAAGTAAGGTGAAGTCTTGGATCCTCAGCTTAAGTGACGTCAGTGAGCTTGAGAAATGCCATCTCCTGGCCTTTCTCACACATGGGAACTTTACTGAGGAGTCTACATCCCATCTCTGATCTGTTTGTTTTGGATGCTAATCCCAGGACGCTGGGTGAGGTGTGAGGCAGACTGACCTTTCCTGTTCTTTGAGTCAGTGATCTAACTCAGGTGCTAAGTGTTGAAAATTCAAATCAATGTGTGGGCCCCAGTCTGAGAGCCCAGAGGGTGGGAAGAAGAGGGGATGTGAGGAGAAAGCAGGTGACATGGTTTGGGTTGAAACAAACAGAAAACCTACCCAAATGCTACCAAACGCAGCATCATCAAAAAAAGAGATGCTGTGTTTGGTGGGAGGCACACATCATAAAAAAAGCATGAAACTGACCCCTCCTGACACTGCCTCTCACAGCCTTACCTGTGTTATGGAAAGAGCATTTAGAAGACCCACCATCCCGCTTCCAGACTCTCTATTAAGCCAACAGATCTAATGGAATTTCCAGGCCAGGTGGTTGGTAGCTTTAAAGAGACTATCTTTTTAAATCCAGGTCTTATCTCACAGGTCAAAATCTCCTGCAGGCCTGAGCCAGTACAGCTTAAATCTCTGCAGAAATTCAGGCAAGACTACTTCCTGCTTTCTTTGTGGAAAGACCCAGTTGTTGAGAAAAAAAGCAAAGTATTTTACAAGACAGTCACACAATTTTACAGGGACGCAGAAATCATGTTTGGGGTCTAGGGAATCTCTGATTTAGGATTATCATCAGAGCTGGTCGTGGCTTAGACCTGTTAATGCCAGTGCTAGGAGGCTGAGGCAGGAGTATTGTAAGGTCTGCATAGGCTATATAGTGAGTTCCAGAGTTCTGGGCTAGCCTGGGCTGCGGAGTAACACCAAGTCTTAACAAACATTAAGAAACTAACAAACAAACAAAAAAAAAATTATGGTTTTGACACAGGGCTTCATGTAGCCCAGGCTGGCCTGAAACCCACTGTTTAGCAAAAGATGACCTTGCATTCCTGACTCCCCTGCCTCCAGCTCCTGTGTGAAGAGTTAGACGCATGCCCCACTAATTCTGGTTTAGGCAACGCTGGGGATGGAGCCCAAGTTTTCATGCACATGAGCTACATCCCTACCTTATGATCTGAAACAGGTTTAGAGATTTATTGTTTTGGCAAAAAATGGGCTTCTAGGTTTCACCAAATATTCTGACCATCTGTTTGGGGTCTGTTGCATTCCATCTCCCCAAGGAATGCTCTGTTCTGCTCCCATTTAAACAATTCCAGCACATGGAGAAGCCACCAAGAGTGTCCTGGGTGCCCCTCCTACTGAAGTAGAGCAGGTGCAATTGGTTCCCACAAATATTTGTGGCGTTCCGATTGCTTGTAAGACATTTTCCCAAATCAGATAATACCTTTTAAAAACATCAAATTCACTTGCGAAACAAATTCTCCTAATACTCTCCATCTATGTGTTTCCAAAATTCAGAAATTCACCCTTTGATTGTCCTAACACGCTGCTCTAAGAGCAGATGACGGGGTTATAAAAGGGAAGAAAATATTCCCGTTTTCCCTACTCTGAGCAAACACGCCCATCACACAAAATGCACAACCCTGTATAAGATTTATGTATATGTAATCTGTGTAAATATACTAGATCTGTCTACATCTGAACTCCAACCATGCACCGATTTCTTTAAGGCTCTACCAAAGGAAAAGGAGAAAAGGAAAGCTCAGCAACACCCTAAAGGACTCGGGCATCCTTTCTTTATTGCCAGTAATTGCTAGCAGAAATCAGCTATAATAAGAGCCATTTTAAAGGAATGACAATTCAGTTCTACTCGGTCTGAAGAAGATCCAGGGCCTGCCTTTGTTCCTAACCTGGGCGGTTTTGACAAAATAACAATACCTTCTTTCAGAAACCGCAGGGATATGAAGGGATATGACTCTCCTTTCCCAGATAAAGGCTGGCAGGAGAGGTGCAGGCTTCCAACTACCAGGAGGTAGGCTGAGTCCCTAGGGTTAACCACGAGCGCCAACCCCCTAGGAAGGAACAAGGTAAGGGGCAGCAGGAACAAAGGGCCTTGCTCCCAGAAACTTGAAAGGCCCTCCACTCCTCAGTGCCAACATGGGCAAGGAAGGCTCCATATCCTGCAGAAGCCCCAGGATCTCCGCAAACTTCTCCTTCGCCATCTGGGTATGTTTGCAGTCTGAGGCTGTGCTCTACAGCCGACTCCTTCCAAGACTCTGAGGTTTAGGGTTTGGGTGAGCTTGGTGGCTGGTCTTTCTCCCTCCCTTACCTTTTTATTCACAGTTTCCAATACACACGGCACTTTAGAATATCCATGGAAACTTCCGCAGCCACAGACTCAGAACAGAACTATGAGCAAGTGTCACCAGGCAAGGCACCTAGAGGGGCCAGTCATGTGGCATTAGTATGTCACTTTCTTTTTTTCTAACGAGGCCACAAAGCGGTGCTCCTTTGCAAAGGGCCATGCTGAGGAGAGCTCTGGCTAACAAAGGAGCAGCCACTGCTGGCAGGGTGAATTCAGAGGGTTGCTGACCTTGAGCAGAGCAGTCACATCGCACAAAGCCAGGCCTCAGACAGAACGGAAGTGTACTGCCCTTGTGTAAAGGCCTCCCTGACCTTGTTGGTGCACACAGCCCTTCAGAGGTAGGAGTTTGCTAAAGGTGCATTAAGTCACCATCCCACCCCCAGCTTTCCTGACTTCCTGAGAGCGATCTGAGCTCAGGGCCAGTGCATACAATATGCTACTGAGCTAGCTGACCTTGTCCTCTTGAACTCTTCTGTCCCCATTCTCTACACTGTAGTCTTTCAGTATGCACAGGGGAATGGTTCAAGGATCCTCCAGAGACACCAAATCCTGTTTCAAGTCTCATATAAAACCCTATGCTATTTGCAGAGAACTAACACCCTTGACTTAATGATGCTGTGTAAATGGTAGTTACGATGTTCTGATTGAGGAAAATGACAGGAAAGAAAAGCCTGTTTCTGTCCAGTATGGACATCATATTTTGAAAATGTTTTCAGTCCATGGTTAGTTGATATAGTAACTGAAGATAAAGAGACCAACTTGTATTCTCCAAGACAGTCTGCAATACTGGTCCTCATCTAACACTCCCCATTTTTCAGTCAATGATAAAAGAATAACTGCCAAAACTGAAAGGACTGGACTCCGTTGAATACTTCCTTTTTCTTTCTTCTCCTTTTCTTTGTAAGACAAGGTCTTGCATAGTCCAGGCTGGCCGCAAACGCACTATGTAGGCCAGGATGAACCTGAACTTCTAATCCCCCTACCTCCATCTCTTGAGTGCTGAAATTATAGGTGTGCATTGCCATACCCCATTGATGAAGCACTAGGGATCAAACCCAGGGCCCCATGGATGCTAGGCAACCACTCTACCAACTCAGCTGCAGCCCAAATGCCAGGCAAATTCTGAACTGGCTCTTTAATGAAGAAAACAGCTAAAATACAGTGAAAGAGACCCCCAAGGAGCCAGAGGCCCAGAGTTGCAAGTCCCCTTGGGTCATAGATTTGCAATATGGTCTTGAAGACCCTTCTATGCTTTCCTTGATAATTAGCACAGCCCCCTCCCCCTCTTCCACCTCTTAGAATCAAGTTTGAAACACCACTGTCTGTTGTACAGGGAGCATGTGTTGCCATTCAGAGCTGGCTTGAACAAGAGGAGTCTCATCTCGATTCCTCCTAAGAAGAATGGGGCCTTCCAGAACATGGTCCTTCAGCAGTGAGAGTCAAATTGGAAGTCAGGGAAGATGGAAAGAAAAGAAACAGGCTCAAACCAGGAGTACCAGTGGAAGAGCAGACAACTGGTACAGCCAGTTTTCAGTACCAAATGCAAGGCAGCCGTGGAACTTCCAAAGCACCGGCTGCCTTTCCTCTCCAGCCTTTCCACGGATATTACTTGAGGAAAGTCATTCCTAAATGTGGCTTCATGGAGCCTCAGAAACCAACAACAGTTCTAAGGAAACAGGGCCAGGCCAAAAACTAAGGAGCCCACGGGCAACAACAGTTTCCCCACAGGTTACACGGACATTCCAGCATGTTTTCTGCATAGCAAAGGTGCAGGACTTGACAACTGTTGTTTGCTTATTTTGCTGTTACTGTTGATACTAGTCCAGTCCATCCATCCGTTCCCCCGAGCCCCCAACCTCCACTTAAAGAGATCCCAACCCCACTTAAAGAGATTTGAGATTTAGGGGAAGTACATTTGCCATATTTTTAATCTATAAAATGAAGAAAATAAAGGTCACCATGAAAGATTTCCAGAAGGAGAAGAATCTAGGCAGCATAGCGGAGGAGCATACTTGGAGAACGGCCGGCAGCTCTACAGACATTCCTTTTATTAATAACCATCTCAAAGAACAAGAGAAGGCCCAGGGCAACTCTATACTTCTGAAATGACAGTTTCTTCAGGTTAAGGAAGACAGCAGCATGCCATTTCGTCTTTGGAAAGCAAACCAGTCTTGAATATCTAGAAGAGCCTGGATTCAAACATGAAAAGGCCCTCTCAATATACATCAGCATAAAGTAAGGCCCGATGGCTCAGTGGGTAAAGATGCTTACCACCAAGCCTATCAGCAGGGCACACCCATAGGTTGTCATCTGACCTCCACACATCCACCCTGGCACACAAAGACACAGACAAGTAAATAAATGCAATATTTTAAATTTTAAGATGAATAAATGAATAAAAATGCATGCTGTAAAGTAAAAAAAAAAAAAAAAAAATCCATGTGCCCATCCTTGCAAATCCAAAATAGCTCTCGTGAGGAGAATGGAGGCGTGTTAGATGAGCACTGTTCCGGTGCTCTGTTCTTTCTTCCTGACAAGAGCAACCAAACTCTGATTAGAGGACAAGAGAGGAGATCGAATCAGAAGCACATGAAAGACTGGAGTCCCTGTCTCTCTGTGTGACCCATTTGGCTGGTAGCCAAATGACAGCCTGGGGAAGACAGAAAGAATATGGAGGAGTGGGTCTGGGGATGGCTGGCTCTGTGCTGACAGCAGCCTGTGGAATTCTGTGTGTGCATGGGGCTGGGAGGGAGGCAGGCGTGGCCCCTGAGCCCAGGCAGCCAAGGATCTGCCTCTCCCATTAGCTCCGTGACCTTGAGCAAGGGACACACTATTTTCAGAGCTACTGTTTCTTCACATGGAAAGCAAAGAGAGTAATTTCTTCCCCTCGTGGCATTCTGGAGACATGCTGGGAGCAGAGCTGAGGAGAGACTGTGCGGGCGTTTCACAAGTGGGGGCAGAGGCAGTGGCAGGGAATAGTCCTTAGCAGTGAAACTGTTGTTTTAGCAATAGATGAGGAGGCAGGAGGGGAAGGGTATTTGCGTTTCAGAGTGGAGTGCATGCAGGAGGGTGTGCATGTACGGGCTCCCATTGTGATGAGTGGTTCTGCAGTGTGTGAGTCAGGCAAAGGCTAGCTGCGACAGAGAGGGACAGGCACCACAGTCTAAGTGGAAGCGGACGAAGCAGAGGGGCCACAGACTCTAAAGTGGCTGAGGCCAAGCCCAGGCCTTCTCCTCTCCCCGCAGGCACCCACATTCCCACCACAGGGTGGCTGCCCCTGGCCAGAAAAGAATGTCCAGCCTTAATTCCCACTGTATCGCCCCCTTCCTGAGCAGATTTTACTGTAAGTTGCAAACAGCTAGGACCCTTTTGACATTCAGTAAGTTCCTCTTTGAAGTGACTCCTCTCCACCTTACACACCCAGAAAAATGCAGCACTCGTTCTTGAAGCAAGGTAGCCTCTCCCCTCTCCTCTTCCACCTTTTCCACCTCCTCTTCCAAGTGCATCACAGTTCAGACTGGGGACCAGGGTGGAGATGGGTGACTTAGGTTGTATGTCTCCGATTGGATAGGGCATAGGACACAAGAGCAAAGGATACTTCCAGGTGCCAAAGCTCCAAGACAAGCAAGACCCCAGATAGTAGCTTCCATTTGCACTCTCTCTTTAAACCTCACACCCTCTGTCCCCCAGGAGGGGCTGAGGAGGGTTCAATGCTTCTGGGGCCTGGGGTACAGACCACAGTCCAATCCCTGGGGCCTTCTGGGAATGATTGGCCTTCAGAGTTCAGGTAACTTCACACACACACCTATTTACACATGCACACATTTACACACATGCACACACATTCACCCACAAACATACAATGCTCACACACATATGCACTTTCTCAGAGGAAGGCCGTGGAATGTCATTGCCCCCAACCCTCCCAACACATCATTCACTCATCTAAGCTGGGAATGAACTGTGCTTAGAAAAACAAGGAAGAAAATCAGGAAGAAACAATATTTCTGATCATTGTATATTTAGGTAGCAAGTTCTGGGAGGTTTAGAGGCTCTGATGTATTAATGATTTCAGCTTGGGGTCTGATTGTTTTCTCAAAATCTATAAGTCCAGGTCAGAAATGTAGAAAGACCCGCACTCTGCTGAAAGTTTTATATTCAGAACTCCAAACATTCTCCAAAGGAGCGGCAGCCAGGATTCTCTAAAGGAAGAAGTCAGAGGGCAGAAGATTCAGAAGTTCTGTGACAAAAACAAAACACTGAAAGGATGCCTGAGACATGCCATTAACTGACCAAGGAGACTTACTCTGTGCTGGATGCTCCAAATCCCACTGTTAGATACTCAGTGTGCTGGCTAAAGATTGGCACTCATTCTTCCAAAGAACATTTATTTATCAGTCTATCTGACATATTAGAGACACAGGGAAAATAGCACTATGTGCTTATCATAAGGGAGGTCCTCGTTTAGTGATGACCACACAAACATACACACACACAGAGAAGCTAAATATGGTAAGGACAGAGATGTGGGACAAATATCTATGGCTAAGGATTCTTTACATCTTCACAGGTGGGTTAAGCAGATGAACTCAGATCAATACCCCTGATCAAAGTCTTGCTGTCTCTGAGACTAAGAACGTGGTAAGCCTTGTTAGCAGTTTACTCCACAGTCTGAAAATATCTCATGTTTTTCCCAAGACAAAAGTAAGTAAGGGCAGCTTTTATCTGGGAGAGACACTCCCCTCTGCACTCCCAGCACAAGTGTCAAGAAAATAGTGGAAGGAAGGAAGTCTCCCTACCAAAGATGAGGGATAAGCCAATACAATAATCCAGGATTTGCTGTAATCAAAAGAGAAATTAAACTTTCCCTGGGCTCATTCCTGAGACTCTCAGGCAACATCCCTCCGGCTTTGCCTAAAAATCAAAGTGAGTTAGGCAGAAGTGAGACCGGAACACAGAAAACCAAGGACAGAAAAAGGGCCAGAAGAATTTGACTTCACTTCTGCCTGTTGACCCCACACTGAGCCTGGCTGATTGAGAGAAGACAACTCAGAACACAAAACCCTGTTGATGTCACCACAGGTCCCAATCAGACCTGAGTTCCCAGAGGAGTCTGAGTGGAGCGATCTCTCAAACACTAGGAAGATACAGAGCGACAGGGGCTTTTGCTCTTGGTGAACTCTAAAGGGAAAGGCAATCTCAGAGTCTCTCGAAACCCCACCTTCCTGGGCCTCTTCCGGAACCGCAATGCTCAGCCCACTCAGCCTTGGGTCTGAGCCACCCTCTCCTCCCCTAGAGGATTTCTTTGCTTTTGGAAAATCATCTGGAAACTGTCATCACCACTGCGCTGGTTGGCAGATGTCCTCTGAAGAGAGTGAAGCCTACCACACACTACAAGGCATTTCTGGGCTTTGACCAAGGGGGGAGGGGTGTGGTGGCAGAGAAGATGGCTCAGTCAGAGAGTATGCATCACCAGAGCTGGAGGAGGAGCGAGGTGGAAGGAGGCCGCCACTGAGTCAATTGGGGTTCACTCCTTCCTCTCACTTTGCCTACCCCTCCCAGGGCCTCCATGATGGAACTGTGAGACCTTGAGGCTCTTCTTTATGGTCATGTTTGAGTCTATGACAAAGGCAGAGAGCCTTGGATCTAGCTGAGCCCGTAGGATAAAGCCAGGTACAGGTGGACAGAGGTTGCGTCCTGCCAGACCTTGAGATGAGTTAACAGCAGACACCAGGTGCCAGCCCATCTTGATGTTCAGAATGGCTTAAGTGTGCCCACTAGGAAAGAGAGGGCAGATGAAAAAAGTGACATAAGACAGCCTGGAGGAAACAGAACTGCCCAGTTTCTGCAAACTGCAAGGCCTAGGTTAGCAGTCTACAGCTGTTGTATGTCCTATATGATTGCGGTTCAAACTAAAGCTCTATTTGAAACTTCCTGAGGAGAGACTGTAAAGGGACTCCTGGGGACGTGGAACCCTGGAAATGTAAGCTGAATACCTGGTAGACTTTCCCTAATAGGGTCTGCTCACTTGCCTTTGTTCTTTAGCACAGAAAGCAACCCTCAGTCAGATAACACTAGCTCTTGACTACCCTGGAAAACATCTTAACCTTCCACATGGCTGTGAGGTTCCATGAAAGCCCGTCTGAAGGAACAGATTAAGCCTCAGATACCTGAACCTGCTGTGACTTTACCCTGCTTAACAGTCCTAACTGTTTTGCCCCTGGACATGAAGGCAACTGAGAGTAAGGCGTCCTCTTCCTCTTCTATTCAGTGAATTAATCTTGTGATCTTAGCAAGCATTGAGAGAGAAGCCATTTCTTTGTGGCTCACCAGCAAAGTTCAGCCAACTTAGAATCTAGAGAAGAAAGAGAAGCAGTTTCCAGGTCTAAAACGACCCGCCTTTCCCAGTGGATATAAATACGCTTTGCCCTAAAGAAAGTGATAGGGGTTAGCTAAGTGGGTGGTGAACACCTGTAATCCCAACACTTGGGAAGGTGAGGAAGGAGGATTTTTGGTTCCAGGCCAGCCTGGGTTACATTGAAAGACCTCCACCTAAAAACAAAAAAGAAAGAAAGGTTGAGAAGGTAGCTCTGTTAGAGTGCCTGCCTAGCATACACACACAGCCCTGGGTCCACACTAGCCGTACATCCCACAAGATGGTATAAACTTAATGCCCCTTAACCTCAGCACTTGAGGGGTATACATAAGACCCTGTATTTTTTTTAAAAAAAATGATAGGACCCCTGTGAGATTGCCTAGATCTTAATGATTTGGGAGGTGGGAATTCAAAACAACCATCCTTCTTTCCCTAGTCCAATTCTCATAAGCCACTGGAAAACCCAGAGCAGGGATTGGGGAAAAGGTACTGAGGAGTCCACTGACTCCTGTTACCTTAGTGAGAGAAACACTTGGAGTAGCAAAGACAGAAAACAAAGAACTGAAAACAAAAATCACTGCTGTCTTCACAATCCCTGACTGGAGGCTGCGAGAGACCAGCAACCCTGCCTCACCTTTCACAGGAGCCTGGATGCAATGGGGAACCCACCCAGCAGCAAATAACATAACCTTTGTTTGAAATAAACCATGACCAGACAGGAAGCTTAGCCCACTGATACTTTCTTTGAGCCCTCACTCATGGAAATCCCTGGGCTTCTTGAACAAATACCTGCCCCACCCCCGCCCCATCACAAGGGGCTGGGGCCCTCCCACATGACCACTGGTGGGCAATGCCTTCCCTCTTTGGTTAAAATGTCACCCTTACTCCAAATCTAGCTCAAAAGTTGCAGATTGGGATTGACCTCATGACCTTGCTAGACCCTTGGGACAGGACCCCTGCCCCCAACCTCCATCCCCTGGAGAACTGGCCAGGGGACCGGGACTGGCAACGAAACTTCCCTGGTCTGCTTCTGGGTCTTCTCCACCTCTACTGAAGCCCAAATCCAAGGTGGGTCTGAAGAGCTACCAAAAAAGACCCTCAGCTGGACCCTGGGAAGCTTAGGGCTGAAGGAAAACAGAGAAGCTAGCTAGCTGGGGGTCTCTTAGTCCTGCTGAGATAGGATTTACAAAGCAGCTCTCCTTGATTCTGATGGTTGCCTTTGAGGTTGAAGCTGTATCTTGAAGCCGTGCCCTCCCTTTCCGAGATCTGATGGAGATGTTCATGAATATCCAATAAACTCTCCAACCCTATTGCGGGCATCTAGATGGCAGGGCAGACTGGAAAGCGACTGCTGCTATCGAACCCTACCCCCCCCAGGCCAGGGGACCCTACAAAACTGTCCTGAGGACCTCAGCCCCCTAGCGGACCCCCTTCCTAAGACTGAACACCTTTACAAGGAAAGACAGTGGGAGCAGGAACAGACATTGGTTAGAGATCATCTGTCTTCTGCTGGAGCTGGCTGGGGGTCCGAGGAGAGCTGAGGTGAGCCTGAGGCTCCCCTAGACAGAGCCTGCCCCCCCCATCTCTTCTGTGTTGAGCGCCTCCTCTAACTCTATTTTTATTTTCATTGCTGACAAGGCAAGCGCACCTTGGCTAAAAAAGAGGCACACTGGGGATAGGCCAGCAGCAGCTGGAAGACTTGGCCAAGAAAATTTACTGCAGGGTGCTCTAGAGAGGCAAGGAGCGAATCCTCGGGAAGAGCAGCTCCCTCCTACCTCCACTAAAGGGCAGATTATTTTTGGAAAGCCAAGGATGAAAGGGATCACCCTCCTTTTAGGAGTAGAGTCCTTTGGGGTCGGTCCCTTCCTCCTTTCCTCCTTTTCCACTTACAGGCTCCACTGCTCAGGAACCAGCCAGCTAATCTAGTCTTTTGCTTTGACTCTGGCTCTGGAACTCCTGCTGGGTTATAGCCACCTGTTGCCCCAGTACTTGGCCGGGTCACCCTAGGGGCAGATTAGCAGTTTACATCCCCTCGTCCAACTACTCCTGCCCTCCATCCCCCACCACCCCCACTCACTCTTCTTCCTCTTTGAAAATAGAAAGGAAGAAGACTGAAATGACCCTCTGACTTGCAGTTTTAGAGAAGCCTAAGTTACACTGTCCTTGAGTAACACAATTCTGACAATGTCCCAAAGAAGGGCACCTGTTTGGGAAGAAATGCACAGGACTCTAAGTGCAAAGGCAGGTAAGAAACGTATTGCTGAGAGGTCTGGCTGCTGTGCTATCACGCACACACACGCGTGCATATGCACACACCCAAATAGTCCAAAGGCTACATTAATTCAAGTATTTATTGTGCATCTAGGAGGCAGTCTGTTATTCTTTCTCTTTGCTGTACTGCTGTCCTGCCCAAATTCTGTGCTGTGACACGGGCTTACCTGCCATTCCCTTCAAAGGAAACTGACTGGAAAAGCAAAGAACAAATTCTGCATTCCCCAGAGAAAAGCGCAAATCAGCGGAAAGTCTTGGAGCCCTAGGAGCTGGAGTCCAGGACCTCAGTGTCCTGCCTGATGACTGAGGTCCAGAGAGATTACTTCACGCGGACCAGGCTGCGGGAGAACTGAAAGAAACTGGTGTCCTGTCCATGGATCACCTCCCTCCGAAGATAACACTACTAAGGACTTAGATCTTACGGAGCGGGGGAAACTCTTCAGTTAGCACACCCAGGACATTTCCTAGAATATGTGACTCTACTGAAAACAGCTTTAGACCAGTCTCCCACTTTGCTAAGCACTCTGAACTAGGGAGGTCTGGGTCCTTAATTCCTTCATAGAAAGAAAACAATGGCCCTTACCTCCCAACCCCCTAGAGACGGATCCCACTAAGAAAGTCTGCCCAGCGCCAAGGCCATGGATCCCTTTTCCATACGCCCTGCGCAGACTCTGAGCTCGTGTCTCCACTCGTGCGTGTAAGAGGAGATGGAGAGCAGTGGGCCTCGCAGGGGGGAAATTGAGCCAGGCGCCGGCCTGGGACGCTGCTAGAAGGAGGGAGGGGGTCCCAGACTTGGGCTTCCCAAGACTTCTCTAGGGATCCACTAGCACCTCTGTGTCTCCGCTCCTGGCGGCAGACCTTGCTTTAAAGCCGGTACAGGAAAGCTCTCGCCTAAGTTGTGAAGCGCCTTCAGTCGCCAGCCTGGCGTCTTGGCCTTCGCCCTTTCCATCCCTCAACCACCACCCCCAACCCCATCCCCAGGAGATTGCAGACCCCAGCGCGCAGTTAGCTCCTGGCGGAAGGCTCTGGCTAAAACTGAGCAACCAGCCTCAATTCCCCCTCTGGGTAACCTGAACTTTTAGACAGAGCAGGACCCTTTTCTCACACTACCCCTGGTTAATGGCTTCTGGCCCTGAGACTTTGAGGCATCTTCCTGGGTCAGGTCATGGAGGAGGGGTCTGGGCTACTGGAGAAAGTCAGGTCACAGTGGGCTGTACCCCGGAAAGGTGGGTGGGAATGGGCGCTCCCGGCCCTGGAAGAAAGACAAGTCCAGCAACTCTCAAACTGAAGGTGCCCACTCGAAAGTTTGGCCTGATCTTGGCACCCCACGTAACTCTTGGCAGCGGGAATATTAACAAGGGGGTCTTTTCCAGACCTCAGGCTCCCAATTCTGCACAAAACAGAAACACTGGCGAGCATCTGTAGTTCTCTCCCTAACCCACCGCTTCACCCCCATTTCCTATAGACATGCACTTCCCAGGTTCCCCTAAGCAGGCTGCTCCCGATCCTTACTGGAGGGAACATCATGTAGGAATTCCTGCTGAGATAAATCTCAGCCCCAAAGCAGTCCTAACTGCGAGAAACACAGCACCTCCACCATCCCCCTCCTATCCGCCCTCACAGCTAAAATTTCGCTGCAGTTCCTAATAGTTTCTGGGCTTTTGGCGCCCCCTCTGGACGCTGCTGAAAACTGCAGTTCATTTTTAACTGGTGTTTTACAAGTCTTCCGAAAAGATTCAAGAATATAAAATGTTTGTATCAAGATGTAGAAACACACATGAAGGATCGTAGTTTATGGTTTTATATGTTTCTACACTGTCCACCTCAAGTATTGTATTCAACATATATTTATGCATGTACTTATTTATGGATAAATATTTAATTAAATATTCCAAAATATCTTAAAGCCACAATCTTTTTTGTTGCCTTTGTGCCAACAAACGTGATAACTACAACAAATTAAGACTCTCTGGTTTTGTTTCTGGTCTCCTGAATCCGATGCCTGCAAAACACAATAATCCACAAAAATGTCTCTTCCTTAAGACACAGAAATGTGCCCATGCTAACAGAAGACATGTTCCCCACCCCCAAAAAGGGCCATTTTTTTTTTCTTACACGTTTCCAGAGCAATCAGAGTTGTGAATACATGGTTATTGTTTGCACATCTCTTAAAGTCGTAAACAAACTATATGGTACTAGAGACGTGCAATGCCAGTAACATTCGTTTGAAAAGAAAATCCTATTGACCAGGGTTGTGACCTGCCACCTTGCCAGGAATTCTTCCTATAACAAATGCCACTTTGGAAGAAAACAACAGAAAACGAGATTTCGAAAAACATCTCAAGTAAAAGATTCATTTAAATCTAATTATGTTCGCAGTTGCTAAATCGGAGGAGAGATGTGGGCCGATTCACAGACTCAATAATTTATTAAGTTCAAAGCGACGTTTTGCATGAACCATAAAAGGAGAAATTAAAATTGAAGGGGTTTGTTTTTTGTTTTAACACAGCTGTGCGTTTATTTGTGGTTCCAAGGGCATGTCACCCGCAGGCAACTAAGATTTTTCTTAGTTCCAGAGCAGATAATTCCTAACTTCTCCAGCCTGGCCCTAAGAGTTATCATAAACGCCAAGGTTGGGTTCAAAGCACTCTTGAAGTTCGGCGACATCTCCGCGACCTCCCCCAGAACGCCCACCTGTTCGCAGGTCTGAAAAGCCAGGACTAAAGTCTGGACACCTAGCGCTTCGCCCTTCCCGGTGTCTCCTGAAGGAAGGCCCAGGCAAAAGAGCCCCACTGCTCCGCCAAAGCGGCCCGTTTTGTCCGGAGTTTTACAGTCCAAGTGACTGGACTCGGCGTCGCCGCCCAGCACTACCAGCACTTTGCAAACTTCGGTCTCAAAGCCAGAGCAGCTTGCAAGCGCCAGTGGCAACTCCGCTGACGTTTGTGAATCAGCCAGGAGGCACAGAGCAAGACTCTAAAGTGATAACCCTGTCATGGAGGGGTTTCACCGGCTGGAGGGGCTGGAAAAAGACTAGTCAGAGTTCAAGGTCGGTGTGGCCCGCGGAGAGCCTGGAACCGCAACGTCCCCAGGACCGCCGCCTCCAGCCTTCCGGAGGACTCAGCTTTGGTTTTCATTGATTGCCTCTGCGAGAGCGCAGCCAGCCGAGTCTCCAGCGCCGCACCAGCCTCGGCGAAACAGAGCATGTTAATCTATTTATATGGATTATTTCAGAGGAACAGAGGGCGTTGAGTCACCCAGACATTTGCTTCCAAAGACCATTTCTAAGCACTTTCTGGAAGCGAGCAGACTCCAGCGCATAAACTGGGCTAAGCTTTAAGAGGAGGCTTGCAGCAATTTCTAATGCTTCACCAAAGTCCCGGGTACCGCAGAAACAGAAAAAAAAGGTGGGGGGGTCCGCGCTCGCGCGCGCGGGTGTATATTTGAAGAGGGGTGTCCTAGTCTAGACACACGCCCGCGCGCGAACACACACACACACACACACACACACACACACACACTCAGGCACGCAAAGATTCGCACCGAGATGGTTCCAAAAGTGTGACATTCTGAGAGTAGAACAAACTTACACACTCGGACGTCCCAGGTCCCCCGCCTGCCCCGCGACGCCTCCCCCAGCCCCCTCCCCGCCACCCCACCACCCTTCAGCCCCCCTCCGACAACGTTCCCTTCCCCTCCCCTTGGGTCTCGTCACAGAACCGAGAGCCACAATCCTCCTCCCCCTCCAAAAGCCGGTCCAATCAGCTGCTTGCCAACCCGAGTGGTGATTGGCGGATCGTCTCTAAGGTGAGGGCGAGTATTTATTAAGGAGACCCTGGGCTGGGAGTTGGAAAGCCGAGAGCGGAGCTCCAAACAGCCTGGAAACTTCACTAGCGCGACAGCTTGGCCAGTTTCACTCCCGGAACTTTTCTCTGCAGGAGGAGAAGGGTGCCAGTGTCCCCAGTTTAGTTCTTTCCTCCTCTTTCTCTCCGATCCGCCTTCCCGGTTTGCAGCGGCCAGCTGCGCACCGGCCACCCAGCGCCTTGGCCGAGGGCTCGCCGCCGCCGCCGCCAAGTGACGCGCCAGCTTCCCTGGGAGCCGCTCGCTCCGCGTCCGCGTCCGGGCAGGCTAGGGGAAAGGAGCCCCAGCCGCCGCGGCTTGTCGCCTTTCCCGGCCACCCGCCCCCTGCCCCGGGCCCGCGTATGAATCTCCTGGACCCCTTCATGAAGATGACCGACGAGCAGGAGAAGGGCCTGTCCGGAGCCCCTAGCCCCACCATGTCCGAGGACTCGGCTGGCTCGCCCTGCCCCTCCGGCTCGGGCTCCGACACGGAGAACACGCGGCCCCAGGAGAACACGTTCCCCAAGGGCGAGCCGGATCTGAAGAAGGAGAGCGAGGAGGACAAGTTCCCCGTGTGCATCCGCGAGGCGGTCAGCCAGGTGCTTAAGGGATACGACTGGACGCTGGTGCCCATGCCGGTGCGCGTCAACGGCTCCAGCAAGAACAAGCCGCACGTCAAGCGGCCCATGAACGCCTTCATGGTGTGGGCACAGGCCGCGCGCAGGAAGCTGGCGGATCAGTACCCGCATCTGCACAACGCCGAGCTCAGCAAGACGCTGGGCAAGCTCTGGAGGTGAGCCCCGCGGGGTGGGGCAGGGTGGGCTCGGATCCTGGCTGCGCGCACCGACCTCGCCCCGCCTCCGCCCGGACTCGCTGGGTCCCGGAGTCTGCGGGCGGGGATCGGGGTGGCCAGCGAGGTGTTTGAGAAAGTTCTTGCGCTTGCTCTTGAGGACGGCTGGGGGAGTGGCACGAGTCGAGGAGTAGGGTGCCAGCCTGGACTCCTGGAAGTGAACAAATGGGGGGGTCCTCCACTCAGGCCCAGCTGCGCCCTTTCGAGCAGCCGTGCCTCTGAGGAGATGGGGTGAAAGGAGGCTGGAGGAGACCCTGCAGGAATGGGCTGGGGGCGAGGGGGGGCGGCTACTTAGAATGAACAGGGGCGTGGAGCGACAGGACGAGCTTCTTGCAATTTCAGTGAGTTTTCGGAAAGTTTTTACAGGGTGTGGGGAGGGGTGGATCACTCCAGTAGCAAAGGCGTTTAGAGGAGTAGCAGCAGGGAGCTATTTTCATCTCCAGGGTTTCCAAAATAGAAGTCAAGGGGAGGGGGCGGGGCAAAGAGTGACCGCTCAGGTCGACTCCAGGAATTTTCTTTTATTTTCTTAAGAAAAGTTCTGAGCCTCTGCAGTGGATGGACACCCAGCAGGAGGGAGGCATTGCAGTGGGCATGGAAGCGGAGGGGTGGGGACCTAATAACTCCCAGAGTTGCACTGACAGACCCCCCCCTCCCTAGACTGCTAAACGAGAGCGAAAAGCGACCCTTCGTGGAGGAAGCAGAGAGGCTGCGTGTGCAGCACAAGAAGGACCACCCGGATTACAAGTACCAGCCCCGCCGGAGGAAGTCGGTGAAGAACGGACAGGCGGAGGCCGAGGAGGCCACGGAACAGACGCACATCTCCCCCAACGCCATCTTCAAGGCACTGCAGGCCGACTCTCCGCACTCCTCCTCTGGCATGAGCGAGGTGCACTCTCCCGGCGAGCACTCTGGTGAGTAGTTGGAGAAGGGTCCCCTAGACCTAGCTGTTCTGGACTCCAGCGGGCACACTGTGAGGGGGTCTCCTAGGAAGACCTGAGTGGGGACTTTGCGCGCTCCTTGGGGGGAGGAAGCCCCAATCCAATTTCCGGTACCAAATCCTGCTTCCCCATTCCCCACCCTGTCTAGGGTCCCAAGAGACAGGGAGGAGGAGAAGAGAGAGAGAGAGAGAGGGAGAGGGAGAGGGAGGGAGGGAAGGAGGAGAGACACACACACACAGGCTTACACATCACTCAACCCCTGAATGCTGAGATTTCATTCTTTATTGAAAGGTAAAATGTTAGCAGTTTCAAGAAACTCTTCTCTTTGCACCGTACCCTGAGAGCACACAATTGCACTTTCAAGGGGAGCTAGCAATTTATCCTCCTGAACCCCCAGGGCCTCAGACCCTCCCCAAATTAAAAAAAAAAAAGGAAGAAAAGAACCTGCCCAGTGTGTACCCGCGGGTTAATCATTCCACGACTTATCGCGGGTGCGCAGGGCCTCCTGCGCGGGCGCGGGTCCTTCTGACACCTTAGCAACCGGGGAGGGTCCCTGGAGGACTCCTAAAGCCCGAGGCTCTGCCTAGCTCTTGTTGATTTTTACGGTTTGCCTTTTCTTTTATTACTCTCAGGGCAATCGCAGGGTCCCCCGACCCCGCCCACCACTCCCAAAACCGACGTGCAGACCGGCAAGGTGGACCTGAAGCGAGAGGGGCGGCCCCTGGCAGAGGGGGGCCGACAGCCCCCCATCGACTTCCGCGACGTGGACATCGGCGAGCTGAGCAGCGACGTCATCTCCAACATCGAGACCTTCGACGTCAACGAGTTCGATCAGTACCTGCCGCCCAACGGCCACCCAGGGGTGCCGGCCACGCACGGCCAGGTCACCTACACCGGCAGCTACGGCATCAGCAGCACGGCGGCCACCCCCGCGAGCGCCGGCCACGTGTGGATGTCCAAGCAGCAGGCGCCGCCCCCGCCGCCGCCGCAGCAGCCCCCGCAGGCCCCGCCGGCCCCGCAGGCGCCCCCGCAGCCGCAGCCCGCGCCCCCGCAGCCGCAGCCCGCGCCCCCGCAGCCGCAGGCGCACGCGCTGACCACGCTGAGCAGCGAGCCGGGCCAGGCGCAGCGGACGCACATCAAGACGGAGCAGCTGAGCCCCAGCCACTACAGCGAGCAGCCGCAGCACTCGCCGCAGCAGATCGCCTACAGCCCCTTCAACCTCCCGCACTACAGCCCCTCCTACCCGCCCATCACGCGCTCGCAGTACGACTACACCGACCACCAGAACTCCGGCTCCTACTACAGCCACGCGGCCGGCCAGGGCTCCGGGCTCTACCCCACCTTCACCTACATGAACCCTGCGCAGCGCCCCATGTACACCCCCATCGCCGACACCTCCGGGGTCCCGTCCATCCCGCAGACCCACAGCCCGCAGCACTGGGAACAGCCGGTCTACACACAGCTCACCAGACCCTGAGGAGACGTGGAACAAAGGCGAAGGCGATGGAGCTGATCGTTAAAAAGTAAATAACCGAAGAAATCAAGAACCAACCCGAAATTCCTTTGGACAGTTCCTGTTGTTCCTGTTCCTTCAAGACCTGTAGGCAGCGGAGGTAACTAGTGCTGAGATTCCAGGAGAGACGTTATCCGAATGCCTTGCCAAGTTATTGCAAATCGGTGCCCAGGCCGCGCTTGGCCAGATGGACAGACCAGTATCAGCGAGACATTGGACTTTAGGTCCTCCAGAGTCAGCGTGGAGGATGGACGACCATCGATGGAGAACCTAACAACCCATATGCTCAATCTTCCCCGCCTGTTTGGACTTTGTAATTATTTTTTAGCCGTAATTAAAGAAAAAAAAAAGTCCTCTGTGAGGAATATTCTCTATTTTAAATATTTTTAGTATGTACTGTGTATGATTCATTACCATTTTGAGGGGATTTATACATATTTTTAGATAAAAATTTAAATGCGCCTATTTTTCCAACAGCTAAACTACTTGTAGTTCAACAGTGTACCCTAGCTTTTCTTGCGACCAGAGTATTTTTGTACAGATTTGCTTTCTTCTAAACAAAAACAAAAACAAAAAGAAGAAAAAAAAAAGAAAGAAAAAGGAAAAAGAAAAAAAGTAACATTAAAAAAATACACAGAATTTTGTTACATCATCAATTTGGGGGGTGAGCTTTGGTTAATTCCTCAGGCTCCTGGATTTCCAGAGGAACTGCCTTAAAAGGAAATTAAAAGCCTTCTCTTTTACAAATAAGGGGAATAAACATAGTGTAGAGGAGCATTGGTAAGCTTTATCACATATATTTTTTAAGAGGAAAACCGCCTTGAGCCTTAAAACCCTGCTGCTGGAAAATACATCCTCCTTAGAACACTCAGTGTACCCGCTGCTTGCTGCTGCAGTCTAAGAAAGACTCGAAGTGCAAGCAAAGGCGCTCCTGTTTGCTTGGGGAATGTTACAGCAGCCTGTAAGTGCCCGAGCACATTGCCCTCTGGTTGCCTACCTGGGCCCCATGTGGACAGCAGATGCTGGAGTCTCCCCGCTCAGACTGTCTATCACCTGTGCCTCTTCTGAACACCAGCAATTAACCTTCAAGACATTCCACGTGCTAAAATTATTTATTTTGTAAGGAGAGGTTTTAATTAAGAGAAAAAAAAAATCTTCCTCCTTTTTTTTTTTTTTTTTTTAATTTACTGTCTTTAAGGTAGATTGTTGGAACCTTCCTCAAAGGGTCGGGTCATCTGTTGTTAAATTATGTTCTTAACTGTAACCAGTTTTGTTTCTTTTTTTAATTTATCTCTTTAATCTTTTTTATTATTAAAGCAAGTTTCTTTGGATTCTTCATCCTAGATTTGTACAAACACCTTTTTGTCCATTTTTTTCTCCCTCCTCTTGGTTGTTTTTTGTTGAAAACAAACTGGAAACGTGTTCTTTATTTTTGTACAAATGAGAGATTGCAAATGTGTATGTCCATGAGCCATTTGCAGTGTTTCCGTCCACAGACCTTTGGGCTGCCTGAATTCTATGTGGTTGTATGCGCATGTTGTGATAAAAAGAAATAACAAACAACCCAAGCCTGTGGAAGCATGTGTCATGGATAGCCCGGAACATGGAACATGCTCTCCTGCAGAGAAACGTCACAAGGAGGGGCTCGCCCACGACAGACTTTAACTCTTAATCACTGCTGTGGCTAGAGAGCGTGTGGATTTGCTTTTTTTAAAAAGACAGCAGACCTTTTTTTTATTGTTATTATTTAAAAGAAAGATATATTAACAGTTTTAGAAGTCAGTAGAATAAAATCTTAAAGCACTCATAATATGGCATCTTTCGATTTCTGTATAAAAACAGACCTTTTAAAAAAATATTTCTGTAACTTAAGAAACCTGGCATTTAAATCATATTTTCTCTTTAGGTTAAGGTTTGGTTTGTTTGTGTTTTGTTCGTTTCCCCTCCAAACTTTTTGTTCTCTCTGTGAAACTTACCTTTCTTTCCTTCCTTCCTTTTTTTGTATATTATTGTTTACAATAAATATACATTGCATTAAAGAGAAAATGACCCTATGGATTTATTGACTGCATTCTCCTGTTAAAAGAATGATTTGAGAAACCCAGGCACTAACGACATTGTTGAAAGGTGATCACAGTACTGGTTTCGGTTCAATGTGTTCCCTTGCTTGAAGAAAAAGACTGTGTAACCTCACCAAACCTGGGCACAAGCATCTGGACAAGTGTCACCCCAGCAGGGCAGGGAAGAATGCAGCAGTCAGTTCTGCCTACTCTGGCAAAATGAGTGTGTGGTTTTAAAACCCCTGTGCACCAGGGCAGAAGCTGACTTTCTGTAGAGGTCAAAGGGGAGATGGAACCTTAAACTTGAAATCAGTAGCCTGCCAGTAGACAAAATACCAGAGGAGGCAACTCTTTTATCTTAATGCCATATGTTTATGTAACATGCCAAAGAAATGGGTTATTATGTAACATGCCAAAGAAATGGGTTGCCACCTTACAAGGCAAAGGAACCAGGGGAACAGAGGTTCTACCCACAGGGGGCCAGAGACAGCCTGTCCTGTTAACCCCTGAGATGATTTCCCTCTCCTCCAGATTTCTCTGCAGTGACAACGAAGAAAGATTACTTTTCTTTTTCTTTAACCCCCTCCAGTTCAACTCGTTCTGAGCAGATGCGGAGCCATCCTTGAAGAAATAAGGCCTAATCCTGTTTTCTTTGGCCCCAAGTCGGCGGGGAGTTTCCAGGTTTAGAGAGATGTTCAGGTCATTTTTCATTAAACAGATGAAGTCACTCCCTCCCACCTCCTCCAGGCACCTCTCCCCAGCTGATGGGGCCCCTGTGTCTAAGAAGGTAGGTCATTTCCACCACCTCGGGCGGACAGTCTCAGCAGAGTCCAGGCTCTCTGTGCTACTGCATTCCTGGCTAGTCTCCCACATCAGGATCAGGGCAACCAGGAAAATGGTAGTTATCAAATCGAAACAGCATTAGTCCCAGGCCTCCTTTGCAAATTCCTTCCACAAACATTGATTGAGGGCCTGTGATCTGTGGGGGACTGTACAAATCTCCTCCTGCCCCTCCAGACATTAGATTCAACTCCTTACGAGGACCACAGCCTGGTTTCTCTGCCATCCTTTTACCTCTCCTTTCAATTTTCACAAAGTCCTTTTTAAAAGACTCTAAGTTGTGTGCTAATTCTTGTCCACCTTGTCCTCGGTCTAATCAACACACAGTCCCACAGTGACCACTGCCATCCTTCTGTACCAAACCTATACTACTTTTTAAAGTCTCCTGTCTTTTCCTAATCATGGTACTTAGGAGGGCCTTCCTTGAGCTAGAACGTGCTGTTGTAACAGAAACTTGTTTGATGACATGGGGCAATTTGCTTTAACTTCCTGGTGCCTCAGTTTCCCCCTTTAAAGAGAATGTTTACAGTTGCAACTTACAAGTAGCACAGATGTCTTTAGAGTAGATGTTTTTAGATTGTATTTTTTAGACAAAAATAGTTCAGAAATTGCCTCTCTTGATCTAAAAAGCCGTCCCTTTGTATTGGAATTTTGTAGAGTGACACTCAGGGTAAAGGATTCCTTTGGTCTCTGAGTGGCTCTGGTATACAGTAAATCCCCAGGATACACTGGAGAGCCCCAAGAACATTCCTCAGAATCTCTCTCATTCCTGCTCTACCACCTACATACTAGACGTAGCCAAAGCCCAATATCACCAGATTATGAAATATTTTAGAGGAAGTTTTATCGTAAATCCAGAAGCATGGGGCTTATCACCCTGGCAACAATAACATGGACTGGAAACCTAGGAGTTCCACAACAGGGAAAAAAAAAAGTTGCATTTAGAACTAAGGGTATTTGTTTATTTGCATTCACCATCAAATCTTTTCTTTTTCTATGATCTTAACAAAAGGGATCCCCCCTCCTCAAAAAGGAATAAAAAGCAATATGTTTAGAATCAGCCTCTCAGGTTATTATTACACTAGAACCACGTGAATGTTTAAGTTGTGCTTTGACTCTCTGGCTTCAGTTCTTTCCCCTTCTGTTTCCTCACCCCTATAATGATGGACATTTTGAAGGCACCTTTGTGACACCTTTTATATTAAATTGATAGATGAACTGTCACACAGCCAGAGATAGATTTACTATGCAGAAGATAAAGCCTGAATTCACTGGCCTGGAACTCACCAAGTAGGCCAGGCTGGCTGCCCAGAGAGTTCCAGAGATCCTCTTATCTCTGCCTCCTCAGCACTGAAATCAAAAGTGTGCCCCATCAATCCTGGGTTTCTGTGCCTGGGGGCTGAGGATCTGAACTCAGGATGTCATGGTTGCCTTCACAGCAAATTGCTTCATGTTCATCAACTGAGTCATCTTCCCAGGTCCCTACATTCTTTTCTTTTTATAAGTATGATGTATTTTCTGATGTATTATTTTTATTTTATGTATATGGATGTATTTTTATTTTATGTATATCTCCTACACGAATGTAAGTTTCCCTGTGTTGTGCAATGCCTGTGGAGGTCAGAAGAGGGCATTGGAGCCCCTAGAATTGGGGAGTTACAGTCAGTTGTTAGCTGCCATGTGGGTGCTGGGAACCAAATCTGCAAGAGCATTCACCCTAAATTCTTTTCCTTAAAGAGTCCTTCTCTAAACAATGAGAGAAAAAACAAAATCTAGCCCTGCTCATGACTATAGCTGTTGGCAAGTAAACTCTGGCATCAAATGCTGTAAGCACTACAGTTTCCATCTGTTCTCAGTAGTGTCTGCCATCATTAGGTACTTAATGTCAGTCTTTTATCACACCCGTGGACACGAGGTCATGAGCGCAGAACGCATTGCTAAGAACCTAGGAGAATGTTCTATCACTGGTCTTGATTCGAGTTCCTTATCTTTTGGAGACTCAACAGTTTGCATTCCTCTGGTAATATCCATTATGAACACCACAGAGGTCAAATTAGGTAAAGCCAGGAAGAAACACCTCAGCTTTGACCTCACTACTGCACTGTGCTTTCCCAGCTAATTTCTTCTTTTCTTTTCTCATGTCCCAGCTCTTCCTCAGTTGGGTAGGCTGCAGCGGTTTGAAGGAGCATGCACCCCGGAGGCTCAAGTATTTGAAAACTCAGTCCTCAGTTGTCGGCACTGTCTGGGGAAGGTCATGGATCTTTAGGCACTGTGTGGGGAAGGTCATGGATCTTTAGGCACTGTGTGGGGAAGGTCATGGATCCTTAGGCACTGTGTGGGGAAGGTCATGGATCTTTAGGCACTGTCTGGGGAAGGTCATGGATCTTTAGGCGGTGTTTGGGGAAGGTCATGGATCTTTAGGCACTGTTTGGGAAGGTCATGGATCTTTAGGCACTGTCTGGGGAAGGTCATGGATCTTTAGGCACTGTCTGGGGAAGGTCATGGATCTTTAGGCGGTGTTTGGGGAAGGTCATGGATCTTTAGGCACTGTTTGGGAAGGTCATGGATCTTTAGGCACTGTCTGGGGAAGGTCATGGATCTTTAGGCACTGTTTGGGAAGGTCATGGATCTTTAGGCACTGTCTGGGGAAGGTCATGGATCTTTAGGCACTGTTTGGGGAAGGTCATGGATCTTTAGGCGGTGTGGCCAGCACAGCTGGAGGAAGCATGTCGCTGAGGGCAGACTTTGAGGGTTTAGAGCTTCACCCCTCTTCCAGTTTTCTCTCTCTGCTTCTCCTTTGCAGGTAAAGATGTGAGCTCTCAGCTTCCTGCTCTGGCTGCCTCCTGCCCTGCCTCTCCCGTCATTATGGAATCTCCCTCTAGGACCATAAGCTCAAATAAACTCTTTATTCTGTAAGTCGCTTTTGGTTATAGTTAGTTATCACAGCAACAAGAAGGATTCTAACACACAGGGCCCCCCATGAATTCTTGCAGCTAAAACATTTTCTGAGCTCTAGTGGGGGTATTCCTTCTCTAGCACAGACTAAAACTATTTCAGTCTGGATTTCCGGAAATAAATTCTTCTTTGGAGTAAATGCAGTATGAAGAGATAATCTCAGATGTGCCTGAATATCAAGACATATGGAACAACTATTGAACATACTTCCTGAAATTATTTTAGGATTTTCTATTGAATTTAATACAAATAACATTGTTTCATGCTGCCATATTCTTGTGTAAAAAGATCTCAGAGTAAATACATTCCTCATTTGTATAATCAGAAACTGTGTTTTAATTCATTTAGATTAAAATTACATTAGCTCTTACAGTAGCCAAATCACTCAGTTGCATTATTTCTCACATCCTGTACAATTGCACATGTGCATGTATATGGAGGCCAGAGGTGGACATCATTTGGCTTCCTCAGTCACTCTTTACTTTGCTTTTAGCAATTAGGCCAGATTGGCTGGCCAGTAAGCTCCAGAAATCCTCCTGTCTCAGCCTTCCCAGGTCTTTGGATACATACATATGCCTCAAAACCTGGCTTTTATATGGGTGCTAGACATTCAAACTCAGATCCTCATGCTTGCATGGCGAGCGCTTTACTGACTGAGCTATCTCCCCAGCCCCAAAGTAGATTTGTACATTTATTTCTGTTTTGACATAGGTATGAAACATCAGTGTCCATGGTAAGATGAAGAGAAAAATGGATTCACATAACTGAGCCTCTACTGTGCCAAACTGTAGAGGTGGCAGATGGTTTATATCTGTCATCTCACTCAATAACCCTTAGAGTCAGGCCTTACTATTGCTATTCTATAAAGAATGAAACTAAGGCCCAAGGATATTAGGCAAGTAACCTAAGTTCATGTCACTGATAAAAGGCAAGTACTATTGACTCCCCCCACCAATCAGGTTCCAAATAGGCATTTGAAATAGAGTTTATAACAGTAAAGGACAAAAGAAATACAACTTTTAGGTTATAAATTTTGTCATAGGGAATCTCTTTGAATGCAAACTCCAGCTTCCTGTTGACTGCCTGTCCATCTGAATTAAATACAAATTCTTTATTGGTCAGCTGCCCTGCTTCAGGGAAAAGCCATGGCCCACATACTACATCTGACTTACCACCTACTGTTGTGAATAAAGTTTTATTGAAACCACCACATGCCCATTAGTCTACTTGTTACCTGTGTTTTCCTGTGATAACAGCCACATTGAGTAGCTCGAGTATATTAGTTACTTTCCCCATGTCTGTGACAAAGTATTTGACAAGAAGCAATTGAAGGAAGGGATTGGTTCCTGCTTACTGTTCAAGGGGATCTGTTCCATCCTGGCAGGGAAGGCGTCGTGTCGGGAACACAGAAGCAAGAGGCCAGACAGCAAATTTCATGCACAGTCAGGAAGTACAGTGAACAGGAAGTGATGTTATAAAACCTCAAGGCCCACCCCTTGATGACTTCCTCCAGCAAGGCTTCACCCCTAAGAGTTCCACAACCTACCTAGGCAGCCCCATAGGCTGGGACCAAGTGTTCAAAGGACAGAGCCTACAGGGGACATTTGACATTCAGACCAGACCACAACATGGAGCTGCAAGCCTGTGGCTGCGGAGCCCCAAAGCATCTTCTATCTGGCTCCCTACAGGGAGAATTTTCTGACCTCTGGCCCCATGCAGTCCAGCCCTCACCTATTTCTGGGACTACACAACTCTTCTGTTTCCTGGGCTCCCAGCTCTCTGTCTTCTTTCCCATTCTCAAATTTCTCCAGCCCTTTGCCATTCCAAGTCAAGCGTTGCCCTCCTGACCTAAAGCACTCTGCCTTCAGAGTCTTTCCTGACAGCTCCTTTCTGTCTCTCCTATTTCAGCCCAGACTTCCCTTACCTGCCCATCTCCGGCAGAGCCATTCGTATTCCCTTCGCCCTAGGCACTCTCTAACCCTTTCCACACTTCTTGACGCCATCACCTCCTAAAATTATTGTTGCCATGCATATGTTTGGCTTTGCCAATTGAGGCTTTGAATTGTGCCCTGTTCCTTGCTAATTCCCAGTATCAGAAGAGCATGTGACACCTACCAGGAGCTCCATAACCAGCCACTGATGAATTCATTGTCATATCAAATCCCTGTTGTTCCCATGATCTTCAGGTAGAAATGGAATATTCCAGTGAGAAAGCAAAGCTACAGGGCTGGAGAGATGGCTCAGCAGTGAAGAGCACTGGCCGCTCTTGCAGAGGACCTGAGTGTTGAGATGCTGACAAGATGCTATTCAAATCCAGAAGATGGAAGGAAGAGAGAACCTCCTAGAGCAGAGAGACATTGTCTAGCTGAAGCACAGAAAAGGAACTGTGCAAGCACTGGAGCTGTGTGGCAGCAGGGGCTGGTGTACCCGTGACCCCAGCAGTCAAGAGGCAGAGGCAGGAGGACCACTGAAAGTTCAAAGCCAACTCAGTCTATGTGGCAAGTTTCAGGCCAGCCAGCATTACACAGTAAGACCTAATCTCAATAAAACAGAGGAGAGAGGAAGGGAGGGAGGGAGGGAGAGAGGGAGGGAGGGAGGGAAAGAGGACGGACAAATAGGGGAGATATAAGCCAGGTTTAGGCACTGGGGCGGATACAGGTGGGTTTGGCATAAGACTGAAGATTGAATGTGAGCAGGTACATAGTAGAAAATTAGTTGAGAGGCAGGTAAACAGGAATTCAATCAAGATAAACTTCAAAAGGATTTTCACTAAATAATGCCAAGAACACTTGTGTCTTAAACAAGAAGGCACTGTCCCCTATACCTATCTAAAATTTTGAGTTTGCTATCAAAATCTGGAAACAGTATCTGAGAAGATCCCTTAAAAATCCTTTGCGTAGGGTAGGGGATGGTTCAGTGGTCAAGGGCTTGCTACCCTAGTGTCGCAACTGGAGTTCAGATCCCCAGCACCCATGTAAACGCCGGGTGGAATGGTAGCCCACCCACACTCCCAGTGCTCAGGAGATAAGGGTCAGGGGTGCCTGGGGCAAGCTAGCTAAACCAAATTGGTGAGCTCTGGGTTTAAGTGAGAGACTTTGCCTCAGTGTATAAGGTGGAAAATCATCCAGAAAGACATTCAGCATCAAGCTCTGGCCTCCACATATGCATACACACACACACGCACACGTGTACCTGCACACACACATGTGAACACTCTTACACACTTGTGTATGTCTTTTAAAACTCTTCTTTATTTTACTGCAGAAGAGATAAAGACTTGAACTAAGGCCAAGGCAGTTGCGATAAAAGTGGATAGCTAGGAGCACTGGGAGCAGGTGACCTCGAGGAGAACCTGTGTGCCTGTCTTCCATGACGAAGAGGAAGATGGGACCACTGAACAAATTATGGAACAAGCAGCCATAATTACAGATGCTTAGTGGGCAGTCGGGTTGGTACACAGCCTGTGTGGATATATAGATATAGGTGGAATAAAAGTCAACTTTCTCTTTGTCTTCACTGTGTCCCTTTAGACTTGACTCTGGAGCTGGGAGTTTACCAAGAGGTAGTGTTAGGGTGGGGAAAATTCTCAGAAGATAAAACGCCCCTTACTTATTAAGCTGGCTTTGGAAGTCTCACTTCAGTAACTAGAACATTCTTCCCAGGAAATAAGCAAACTGGCTTCACGTTAAATCTCTTGCAACTCATGATTGCTGAGGAAGAGAAGCCCCACCCTTCCCTCCAATCTCTCCCACAGGCTGCCGCCCACAAAGGAAAGGGACAAGCTGCACAGGACAGGTGCACATTCTCCAGCTGTGCACCTGTCAGGACTCAGGCAGATGCGATGATTCTTTGGACAACAGGGCTCAACTTCCCCACTGCGGAGCATGCTCAGATTCCTCCCGCCCCTTTCTGCAGTTCTTGTAGGCAACTGTGCAAAGCAGGACCAAATTGGCCACAATACTTTGCTCCCTCTCACAGAGGATCCACATGGGGTCAGTGGAAACCCATGCCCTAACGGGGAGAAGTTAAGGGTGCCCTTATGTCACCCTAGGCACCTATAGCCAAGTCAGGCGCTAGTTCTTGGCAAGAACTCATTTCGAAGTTCTGCAGACAACTGCTCTTTAAGCCCCATTTACTCAACTGGAAGTTAGTAAGAGTTGTGGTTTGCATGTTTCCTCCAAAAGGCTCATCCGTTGAATGAAGTCTTGTTCCCTGGCTGGTGGGTTCAATCAGTAGTAGTGTTGAATAATAAGCCCTATGGCCCTAATCAATGGATTCATCCATTGATGAATTCAGAGATGAATGGATTTTTGAGGGGGTGGGACTGAGTTGGAAGAAGTGGATCATTAGAGCTGTGTCCTTGAGAAAGTGCATTCCCTCTCTCTCTCTCTCTCTCTCTCTCTCTCTCTCCTCTCTCCCCCTCTCTCTTTTTCTCTCTCTCTGCTTCCTGGCTACTTTGAGGTAAACAGATTTGCTCTACTATATACGCCTCCCCGCCACCATGATGCTCTGACTCACCGCAGGCCCAAAGCAGTGGAGCCAGCTGGGGCTGGGCAGAAACCTCTGAAGCCTTGAGCCAAAATGAGTCTGTTTTTCTTTGAAATTGTGCTCCTCCTCCGTGGTGTTTGTCACAGTGCCCCAAGGTTACACAGTTCAACTTCCCCCGGAACTGAAACATTCTCTGCTAGTGGGAGGCTCCTTATGACTCAGGAAGTCCCTGAAATGTGTGACATTCACCAGGCCCTCTTCCCAAGGTTATGAGAGTGAGAACAATTGCTGAGGGGACCCTCCTACCAACACAGCCTGCAACTCATGCGCAGAGCTCTAGTGATGCAGTGCTGTGATCTCCACTCACACTGGAATAAGCTTCCTCATGATGTGACTGCATTGAGTTATATCACCACACACTCCTGTCAAGAACCCCAAGAAAGAAATTCATTGGCTCACTAAGCTGGATTTGAGTGCGATCATTTCTTTGGTCTGGGGTCAGAACACTGGAGTGAGTAGAAACCTGTTGATGCCGCCTCAGAAAAAGTAGCACAACCCTCACGGTAACATAGAAAGTAATGCCGCACAGGGAAAAGATATGCTCTGATGCATGGCTACAACTCCCCCAAACTACTCAGATTTCCTTCCCCTCTTAGATCCCACCCCCTTTTATTTTATTGTGAGAGAAATAACAGAAATAAAAACAAATCTTACTGCAATGGAATGCATGGATCTACAGAGTGTAACTGAGTGAGTCTGATGTACGCATGCATCTGTGCACTCTCCACTCTGTCACACCAAAAACATACCCATTACTCCAGACAGTCTGCTCATTTCTTCTTTTGGTCAGCTCTCAGCTTCCCACAGACAATCTCTGGTCTGATCAGATCATCACAGTTTATACAATATAGGTCCATTTATATCTGGCTTCTATAGCTCGGCATAGATTTATTTTTAGATGCTCCAATGCTGCTACATGTGTCAACAGTTCATCCTTTTTCTTCCTGTGTAGTATTCATGCATCTTCTTACCAACATATGTCTTCGTTGTGCCCACTTTGGAACAACTGTGAATAAAGTGCTTATAAATCTCACTTGGGAAAATACTTAAAAACAAGATTGCTGAGTGACAAGACAGATAAAAATTCAACTTCATAAGAAATTGCCAAACCACTTTCCAAAGTTCTCCAATCATTTCCACTCCCAGAAGCAGTGCAGGAGTGTTCCAGTTCCTCCACATCAATGTTAATCTTGTCATCAGTTTTACATTTCACAGACCTCCATGTTGTAGGTGTGAAATGGTATCTGCACTGGGGGCTTTCCTTGTTGCCCTGACAAAAGCAACTTAAGGAAGGGATTATTTGGCTCACAGTGTAAAGATACAGTTCATCATGATGGGGCAGGCCTCATGGCAGGAGCATGAGGTGGCTGGTCACATGGCATCCACAGTCAGGAGGCAGAGAGAGAGAGGAAGGCCGGTGTTCAGCATACTTTCTCAAGGCCTCAGCCAATGGAATTACAGCCCAGATTTAGAGTGGGTTTTCCTCCACCTCCATTAACCCGGTCTAGAAACTCCCTCTAGAAACTCGCAGGCCCAGAGGCTTGTCTCCTAAGTGGTTCTGGATCCTGCCAGGTTGACATTCAGTCGGTATCTTATGTGAACCAGCATTCTGCCCTCCTTTCCACGGTACCACATGGGGTCCACTTGCAATCTCCTTCCCTCAGTACCCCATGTAACTATTCGGTATTACAGAATTCAAGGAGCATCCACTCTAATGTCCACCTCCAAACACACACTAATTTGGAACCTGGATATTCACTGTCTTTCTTTGGGTGGGAAAAGTCCAAATATTCATTTTCTCCTGACTTTTCATTCTCACAGCTGCCTCAGCCCTGTCTGGGATCCAGCTAACCCCATGTAGGGACATGCCAAGCTCTGTGAGGGAGTAGACTGTGCTGGCCCTCCAGATCCAGCTGGAGACAAATAGATGTGGGACTCCAGAAACATCTAATCTGTGTCCTGGGACCACTGAGGACAACTTGGGAGGTGGAAGAAGTCAAAGGATAAGAAAGGAAAGTGGTAAAGTCAAATGAACAGCTGAGCTTGGCAGTGGCATTTGTGCAAACTGATCCATGTCCCAGGGCCTGTGGGAAGCTGACTCACAGCAATGCACATAAAAGACTGAATAGAAGGAAAAGCTCATAGACTTGAATACTTTGAACAAATTCTGTGTACACATCATTTCTGTAGGCTGAGAAAAAGAGAGAGAGATTTCATCTAAAGCAGATACAGAAGGCACCCAGATGCCCGTCCCCCACTCATATGTGGGCCCCTGGATCTCAGAGTCACCACGCTTGAGTCCCCATCTCTCCAGAGCACAGAGTTGTCACCTACCTCCCCAAGGCAATTTTGAAAGTCCCTGAAATTTCTGAAATCCTCAGCGAACATGAGTACACATGTGACCTCTGAGTAGATTTCATCACCCAGCTGGCCCCTGTCTGAACCCCAGCTTTCATGGAGAATTCTTGAAATCCAGTCCCTTCGCCACCCGCAGCTGTTTTTTTGGGATTTAAACAAAGAATGACATCGCAGTTTTAAGTCCCCCCAGTGCCCCAGCCTCTTCATCCACATTTCCACCAAGACTCTCTACCATTGATTTTCCTCTGTGTTATCTGATTATTTTAATTCCACTGTCGGAGTCAAATCCACACTTTATGCTGTACACCAAGACTGAGATGGCAAGGAAGTAACTTGAACCAGCACCAGACCAGAATTCAACCTAAAGCAGCTGTCAATCAATGAACTTGGGGCCAAATGGCATTCAACTGTTAAGCTAGTGATCAGACCCTATGGCTATTAAGCAAGCAGTCCTTGTTGGCATATAGAAAAGAATTGTCATACTCTGATCCATGAAGCCATATTGCCCAACAGTCACATCATTATAAAAACCAAAGTTTTCCAGCTCATTTACTACTGGACAAGTTCAAAGCTGGAAGCTCAGGGTATAGAGATGAATATAATAGAGGTCCCCCACCTAGGGGTAGGACAGGATGATCAATAAATGTGTGATGCTAATAAAGGCTGGAGATTAGTATTTCTGGATTAAATGCTCAAGGGAGCAAAGCAAATAGAGAGAACTTAGGGTCAGGAATTCCCTAAGGATTCATCATCTAAACAAAGATTACTTGAGAAACAAGAAGATGGCTCAGTAGGTAAAGGCACTTACCACCAAGTCTGATGTCCTGAGTTCGATCCCCTCCCCAGAACCCACATGGTAAAAGGTAAGAACCAACTCCTGATAGCTATTTTCTGACCTCCCCACATGCACCACAACACATGTACACACACACACACACACACACACACACACGCACGCACGCACACGGTGAATAAGTGTCAAAATAAGATTAATTAATAAATAAATCAGTGAACTGAAACAAAGTCAACATTCAGATTTGTACAGCCATTTAAAATTTGTTTAGTATCTGGTTGATTCTATAAAGCAAGGTTATAGTTTATTCCCGCCTCTGTGATGTAATTGAAATCATAATTATTAAAATCATTCACGCATGGGTGATGGGAACTGGGATAGGGTGTAGCAAGTTTTTCACTTTCCCAGAAGCGCTTTGCCTCTCCTGAGAGGCTATCTACACTCCCTCTCCTGAGAAGCTATCTATACTCCCTCTCTCTCCCAGTCTCTCCTTTTCACTCTTGAATTCTCAGGGCCAATGCTCAGGGCTTCCCAAAAGTCCCTCTGGAAAAAAGCCTCCAATCTCTGTTGAATGGGAGCCCATGACCATGACCGCTCCTCTTTCCTGCTTGTTGGGGAATCCTCCCAGGCAATTGTCCGTGAATGATGCTAGCCCCGCTGTTGCCAAGAATGCAACAAAAAAACACGTTGAAACAAAGTCGGGGGATTTGTGAACGATTCAAGCAAAGGACAGTGCACAGCACAGGCAGCCAGGCACCAGCAGAGGTTCTGAGCACCGCCTGCAATCTTGCCGGCAGACTAAAAGATTGTTGTCTCCATCACACCTTCTTTCTGCCTTGGAGAAAGGACCTTCAGAGTGGATGGCATTAGCGCAAAGGACACTTGTTTGAGTGGCGCCCACCCAGCCTGGGAGCAGGCTGCAAGCCCTCACATACTTGAGCCTGGACCCTCCCTGAAAGCTTCTGCTTCCTTGATTTTCACTGCCTTTCATTTCCTGGGCCAAGGAGAAGCTCAGGAGGAGCATCTATCTGATCCTCACTCCCCATTTCCCTGCCCTTAGGAGCAGATCACAAACACGCAAGCTTACACACACAGTCCACAGTGGGACCATCAGAACTCCGAGGAAGAGAGTGAAGATCCAGAGCTGAAGTGAACATCAGCCTCCGGTAGCACGCAGGGATGCCGGAGGTAGGCCACCTGGGAAGAGGTGGTCCCCTCAGCCTCCAAGGGACAACTTCAGACCCAGGGGGAACCTTCCACTGAAACATCTCTTCCTCAGAGGACCTAGTGCTTTGTTTTTGCTTTGGCTTAAACTCTCCCATTAAAACAAAAACAGAGCTGGGGACACCACTCCGCTGGTAAAGTGCTTGCCTCACATACAGGAAGCCCTGAGTTCCCAGGACCATATAAATGAGTCATGGGGGCACAGGTCTGTGATCTCAGCACTTATAGAGTAAAGGCAGAAGGACCAGAAGTTCAAGGTTAGCCTAGGATACACAATAATTTCAAGAATTATTGAAATTCTATGTGAGACCCAGTCTAAAATGTTAAATAAACACAAAATAAAAAACAAGAATAAAACACTGGTAGTAGTGTCAACCCACAGAGCCAATTATCTCAAGCATAAAACACCATAAGATAAATGGTCTTAGTTGGTATAGGTTGCTGAAACTCCCAGGGTTCTACACGTCTTTTTCTTTTCTTCTTATTCCATCCAGAACCCCGGCCCACTGAGTAGCACCACCCCACCTTCAGGATGTGTACCTACAATTTCAGCCCATGGAAGTCTGAACTAGGAGGATTAAGATGTATGAGGCTGCCTGGGCTACATAGTGAGTTCCAGGCCAGTCTGGACTACAGAATATTACCTTATTTCAAATAAACATATAAGATCCTTACAGGTTTATAAAAAATTAAAAACTTGTCAGTAGGGTGACATGTGCTTATTGGCAAGTATCCAGTAGGTAGAAGCAGGAAGATCTGCAGTTTGAGGCCAGCCTGGGCTACATAGCAAAACCATGTCTAAGAGAGAACAAAAAAAACTAGAAACTGATTGAAAAAGCAACTTTTCCCTCAAAATGAAGCAAAATAGTCATTTCTGCAAAGACTAGCACTAGGAAAGCCAGTCCCAAGTCCACAAGACCTCGGGCCAAAGCTAAACTTGAAGGATGTTGTTACAGAGAGTACCCGAATTGGACATTTTGATGGTTTTCCTTCATTAAGTAGTAAAAATCCTGAGTCCTCACCTGCTTCCTCTCCAGTGTCTGTTCAGAGTTACCCGTCTAGAAGGAGCCACCACACTGTGGAGACATCCATACACTGCTTCCTGGTTTCTTCTATCATCTACGTGTTTTAGAACACCAACTTTCTTGTGATTCTGGATTAAGAATCTATAACACTGGACCCTAAAGAGCACTCTGAGCCAAGCAAACCTTTAGGCTTTTTTTCAAGAATCCCTGTATCATTCATTTCTCATGTCACTGTGACAAAATCCCTGACATAAACCATTTATAGAGGAGGAAGAGTTTGGTCCACCACGGGGGTAAGGAGGCTGCAGTGGAGTTGAACAGTTCAGGTGATGTAAACCAGGGAATAGAAATCCCGAGGACTCTAGGAGTTGCCTCTTTTTCTCTTTTATCCCAACAGGGCTCCAGTCCATGGGATAGTGCCACCCTATCTTCAGAATGAAGTCTGTAGTTAATGTTCTCTGGATGCCCCCTCCCCCAAGACAGATCAGGGGATATGACTCACTGTGTGCTAGGTGATGCCAAATCTAGTCAAGTTGAAGGTGAACCCTAACACCTCCTTTCCCAGTGGATTCCTCACTGGCCAGCTAGACAACAATCAGCCAACAAACCACACCGCTGGAACATAAAAATGGAGTTTCTCACCCACACACCATTGTAACTTTGCTGTGAGAGGCTGTCTTATGCCTTCTGGGGTAGCTGCTTAACAGCATCCCTGCCTCTGCCTCTTAGATGCTATGGTGGTTAGTTGTAGTTGTCAGTTTGGTACGTGGAGAATCACCTGCAAGAAAAGTCTCAGTGAGGGGGTTGTCTTGATCAGGTTGGTCTGTCAACATGTCTGTGAGGAATTGTCTTGATTGTAATTTTGGTGAGAAGATCTAGCCTACTCTGGGTGCACCATTCCTTAGATCTGGGTCCTGGGCCACATGAGTGTAGAGACGGGGCTGAGCACAATAGTCATGCCATGCATCTGTTCTTGACTGTGGATGCGACATAGCCAGCTGCTTCAAGTTCCTGTTGCCTTGACTTCCGTCACAGTAATGGACTACATAATCTGGAACTGTGAGCTAAAAATCAACCTTTTCTCCCTTAAGAGGCTTTTTGTTAGGATATTTTATCACAGCCGCAAAAATGAAACTGGAGCAGATACCAGTAACACCCACTTTGTCCCCATGTTTTGTCCAGTGTCTCTGGGAACAGAGGTGGGGCAAAGTGGTCCTGGTGGAGAGTCACTGCTGGGGGCTCAGGTCACACTTCCATTCATTCTGCTTATTCAGAACTTTGAAGATTTGAATCATGTTCTGAGGAGCTTCAGTGAGTCACCCTTGAGCTGGTGTAGCCTAGATCTTGGCCCAGGCTTTTTGGACAACTGATCTACCTGTATTTGCTTTGTCATAGCTTACCATCAGTCTTGGATGAGCTTAGCATCTTAGTAGCCTCCAGACCACAAGAGTTCAATTTTCTTTTCTTTTAGGCATTCATTTTGGCATCTAATGATTAGTGCCTTGTGGTACAGAGTAAGCCCTTAATACACATCAGAAAGAGAAGGAAGATTTGAAAGAAGAGAGGGAAGGACGGATGGGGGAAGGGACCAGAAAGAAGGTATCAAATGACTTGCTGTAAGAAGAGAAAATGAACAGTTTCATTAGTTGCCTTTGCCTTTGCCCAAATATTCCTCTGTCTTCTTAGAAACTACTTCTAGCATCACAGAAGTCATCAGAAAACTTAAGTCTGGGTAGCTTTGACTGTGGGCCTGGGTGCCGATAGGAAGGATCCTGCTTTCTAAAGAAGAAAATGACAATTTTCAATTCAAAACTTCCCCAAATGCAGAACCCAAAGCCATGGCACCTGTGTTGTTATTGTTATTGTTCCACTGGTGAACACACTTAGTAGCTGCTACGGGTAGAGCCCAGGCCTCATGGCTCATTAATCCAAATTTTGAAGAACTGGAGCCAACTCCAAACGGTGCTGGAGAGACCAACTCATGATGAAGATCCCAGGCATGGACCTAAGGCAAGTCACCGACCATTCTTCATGCAAGGGGGGGTTGTGGGGGTTAGAACTGGACCTAGGTTTTTCTGACTTTGAAGTGGGGCTGAGAGGCGTCACAAGGCTGAGCAAGGAAAACTGTCCATTCTCCCCGTTTGCCCCAAGCTCACTTGAAAAGTTCACGGTGGAATGTCTGGCGCCTCATGTGGAGCCAAGAAAGGAGTTTCCCCTTGATCCATACCAGCCTTCCAAGTCCTTGATCCATACCAGCCTTCCAAATCACTCAAGCTCTCTTTCCTGATCGGGTACACCACAATCGAGACAAATTCTGAGGAGCAGCTCTGATTATTCACCAGTTTCTCCATCTTCACACCCAGAGCTTAACCAGTCCTCACTTATTTACATAATGGTTCCACATCCCGCCCCCGACACCTCGCCTTTCTCCATTCCTCTGCCCATTGATCCCTCTCACTGCCTCTCTCTTAAGTTGCCAAAGTCGGGGACTTTGTCATAGTGATGAGGAAGAGCAGCCTAGATTGTGAGAGCCAGGGTTGGTCCATGGACATAGGGAAACAGAAGCTTTCAGGCCAGCGGAAGCTTGTACATGTGAACATTCAACAGTGGTACCACTGAGCATAAGACTCATGCTGACTCAATCAGACAAGGGGCCAAAGACAACTGAGAGAAATGGGCAGCAGGTCAACCCTACCCTAGGGATTGTTGGAGACTGATTATTACTGGGTAAGGGAGATTAGACCTTATTTATGATCTCTAGATAGGCTGACTAGACTCCAGTAGATGAACTTTCACTGAAGGACATATAGTTACAAATGCTTGACTGGATAAGACTTAACATGTATGGTGGAATGCACGAGGCCCAGTGGGTGGATGGGGGGGTCTAAGTTTTATTAAGAACCATTGTAGGGAATGTACAAAAGCTCAGTAAAAAAATTCTAGGTCAAATATTGGACTGGAGAAATGGTTTAGTGGGTAAAACACTTGCCTCACAATCATGAGGAGCTGAGTTCGGATCCCCACATCCCACATAAAACTGGGTGTGTAGCTTGGGGCTGTATCCCAGTGGTCTTGTGGCAAGCTGAGAGGCAGAGACAAGAGAATACCTGAAATCTCATGGGCCAGGTAGCCTGCAGGACAGTGGTGAAAAACAGATCCTGTAAGCAAGGTGAAAGATGGGGACGAAGACCAGAGGTTGCCTCTTAACCTCTATACATGTGTCTTGCCATACATGTACCTGTATTCACATGCACAAGTAACAGCCTAAAACAATAAGCCATCAAAACATGAGTGAGCACAGGCAGTGAAGACACTCCTGGCCTCATGACAGGTGCACTCTATGTCCATGCAACAGTCTGTCGAGGTGGGGCAGTAACCTACACTACATACAGCAGAGGTCTTCTGACTTGCCTTAAGACCAAGCTAGGGAGTGGTGGAGGCAACATGTAAGCACACTAGTCTTGAGCCAAAGGCTGAGTTTAAGGACATCTAGCTGGGAGTGGTGCTGGCTCATGCCTATAATCCTAATACTTGGGAGGTTGATGCAGGAAGACTGCCATGAGTTCCAGGCTAGCCTAGGCTACATGGTATATTCCAGGTCAGACTGGGCTAAAGAGACCTTGTGTCAAGAAAAAAGGAATTTCTAAACATGTTGTCCAGGTCTCTCATTAAATTGCCAGCAGGTATTTGCTCTCCTAGAAATGATCAGATCTGGGGCTGGAGTGATAGCTCAGTAGTTAAGAGTACTTGCTGCTCTTACAGAGGACCTGGGTTTGGATCCCAGCACCACACTGGGCAGCTCACAACCACTTATTAATCCCAGCTCTGGAGGATAAGACTCCCTCTTCTGGCCTCCACAGGCACTGCACACATGTGGCACATATACAGACAAGCAGGCACACACACATACAAACACATGCATAAAAATCATTTTATATTTAAAAAAATGACCAAATCTCCCTGCTTAATACTCTTCCAGTCCCATTTACAGAAAGCATCAGAGCATCTCAGATTCCAGGGGTCATGTGGGAAATCATGGTATTGTCCCCTTTCTACAGGAAGGACCTTCCTTCTTAACTTCCTGAAAGTTACAGATAGGAAAACAAAAATTAAGCAAACAAAAAATCAACATAAGTTATTCTGGGCCTTCTGAGAAGCCAGTGTGGAGATGATTAAATATTCAAGAATTGTATGAGCAAAAGTGTCCATAGAAGGTAAAGTAGAGATTTCATGCCAGAGTCAATAGAGCCAGGAGACCACAATGCAAGCCTCCCTGGAGGGAATGAGAGATCAAGGTAGAGTCTCAGGAGCAGGTCTCCTAGCATGGTTCCCCTCGCTGGACTCGACCACTGGTCAGGAGCAGCGTGCGGAGAGGCACAGCTTTTGGATTGAGTTTAAGACAACAGAAGCAGCAGTCTCTGATCAATTACGGTCTTGGTGGTAGAGGTGGGTTTTCATGCAAGGGAAAGGAGTGTCCTAGTTTTGTTTCTGTTTCTGTGATAAACTACCCTGACAGAACAACTCTAAAAGAGAAAGGATTTACTCGGCTTGCCATTCCAGGTACATTCCATCATTGTGGAATAGTCAAGGCAGGAATTCCAAGCAACTGGTCACATCCCATCCACAGTCAAGACAAAAATGAGTGCATTCCTTCTTACTACTCAGCTCACTTTTCCAACTCTTTCCAATCTAGAACCCAAATCCAGGATACGGCACCATCCACATTGAGGATGGGTCGCCCCCCCATCAGTTAACATAATAAGACAACCTCCACAGATATGCCCACAGGCCAACCCAGTCCAACTGGATCATTTCTTATGGAGACTTTCTTCCCAGGTAATTCTATGTTGTATCAAGTTGACAATTAAAGCCCACCATCACAAGACGAAACACTCAGTTGAGTCACACTGGATTCTGCATGCGTGTGCACTGAGCCTGCATGGAGGGGAAAGGAAGCCTGAGGCCAGCTGCACCAGAAGCTAGAGAACCTTCAACATTCTGCCATACATAGGTATTACCACTTCTTATTTTCCCAAAGGGTCCAAGAAACCACTGTTTGCACCAGCTAAGGTAGTTTTCCCTAATCTTCAATATAAACAAAGTAATGTAAAAGACTCATTTTTCTTTACTAAAAGTACATTTATGGTTTTATTTTTAATTTTAAACTATAAAAACAGGGCCAGTGAGATGACTCAGTGGGTAAGGGTGCTTTCCACCAAACCAAACAACTTGAGTTGGATTCCCAGAATACCCATAGTAGAAGGAGAGAACTGACTCCTATAAGCTGTGCTCTGACTTCCCCATGCATGCCACACACACACACACACACACACACACACACACACACACACACTTACACAATAAATAAATGTTTAAAAATGTCTTAGCAAACTGTAAAAATATTGTGAACAATTAGCTAGTTGTAAAAATATAAAAATAAAAAGTAGAACAATCGCCACGCTCTGGGTCCCCGGGGGAAACTTGAGGTAGCCATTTCACACCTGCGTTCTTTCAGGATACCTGAGTTCTGTAAATGTGAAAGGAGAGGTGAGAATACCTCGTTTGTTGGACTTGCTTATGTGATCCACACATGAGCCTGTGAGGTCCACTTGGCAAGTCACAGGCGAGGATGTAGCTCTCAGAGGCCTACTCCTCAGACCTGAGAATTACAACTGGATCAGGGAATAAGAACCAGTGTCATCACAAGATCTTCACCTGATCCCAAGCTTCTGGACAGAGGACCACAACTCCCAGCACTGCTGACACAGTGCTGTCCCAAAGAGCTCAGCACACAACTCAGTTGGTAGAGTATTTACCTAGCACACAAAACACTGAGTTCCATCTCTAGAACCTCATAAGCCAGGTGGGATGGTAAGCACCTGTAGTCCCAGCATTCTGGGAATGGAGGCAGGAGGATCAAGAGTTCAAGACCATCCTAGGCTACAGAGAGAGTTTGCAGCCAGCCTGGGTTAAATGAGACCCTGTCTCAACCTCAATCCTTCCTCCACAAAAAAAAAAAAAAAAAATCAGGAAAAAAGTAGTCATCCTTATGACATATAGACACACTATGCCATAATCCCCAGTTTTATAGACCCACACTCAGTCGGCTAGACATGCTTTGAAATAGGTAGATGATACGCAAAAGGAAGAGTCACACTGGACAGGATGGGCTGAACTACACCTTGCTTAGTTTGATTGTCTCTCTTTGCAGGCTTTGGGAGTTGCAAAACCCGCTCCCCATAGGATTTATTTTCCACCGAAGACATTATTACTCTGAGTTGCCAGGGTCCTGAGCTCCTTATCACCCTCAATGGTCTCAAGTCATAAATTTCAAGCTGCTATTAGTGTGGCCAGACAGACATTTTTTAAAGACCCCTATAGACTGCATACAATTATCCATCTCCTGTCAGCTGGGAAATCAGCTCAATAGCCATTCAAGTTCATGTCCAAACCCCTTTGCGTTAAGGAAAGCTTAGACAATTTCCACCACTGTTGGAATGAGAAGCTGTCAGAAGCTGCAGAGACAGAAGAGGTCTAAAGGGAGATGTGGAGCTGGCCAGAAGAGTAGAAATCTAGGAGCACCCCACATACAAACACAACTTATAAAGCATGATGGACACCAGATTTGCCCCCCAAATCTAGGTAGTTGCACAAGTAATGTTTATACAATAACAGCCTGCACTTTCTTGCTCACTTGCTCTGATTCTGCAAAGTTTCATGCAAGTGGGTATCTACCTGGATAGTGGGTATGTTTGCTGGTGACGGAAGGTACCAAAATAGGTGGCAGTCTGTAGATCTTCCCCGTAGATAAAGCAGAAGAAATATCAGTGCACAGAGCTAGTTTCTCAGACTTGGTATTGGTATGCTGGATCAGCTCAGGAGAAAAGCATCCCAACCAAGTATGAGAGAAATACCAAGCACTAATGCATGTCATCCCAAGGAGGATCCAGAAGACTTTCTGGGAGACCAATATGGATGAAAGACAACAGGCTGGCCTGGCCTAACGTCAGCTCACAATGCTGATTTGATCTCTCACTGCCGTTCTATCCAGTGCTCCACTCACGTTAAAGAACCCAGTCTTTCTTTCCTTCGCTTTCCCTTCCCCCTCTCTGTCCTCCTTGCTCCTCCTCTCCCCTCCTTTCTCTTTTTCATCCCTCAAACTCTGAGGTCTGCTTTTACTTCTGTGTCTCCTTCCCTCTGGGATGCCTTTCTTCCAAGGTCTGCGTGTTCCAGTTCTTTCTGGATTTCCCTTGTTACCTCCCTCATTTTATGGTGGTGAGAACTTTTCCTTCGGATACCAATCTTTGTACTCAGACTGATTGTGCCTTCTCTGAAGGTGAGTCACGTTCCTATCATCCCGATAGATTTAGAACAAACAGAACAATGCCTTCCACCTGCAAAACCACAAATATTAATGTGTTCATGAGAACATGGCTGTGCAGGCAAACAGATAACGTTGGTTCAACAGCTTCATTTGCATTGACTTTGTCAGTGGAGCCAAGACCAAAGTCATCTCCCCCAAGTCCTGGCTTCCTATTAAAGTGGGAGGCCCCACAACCATTCAGCTAAAACTCATAGGTCCCTTCAACTCTTCAGTGCCCCAAGACATCTTGGTTTTTCCTTCTCTCCACTTCTTTAATGCAGTCCCTGTTTCTAACACCACTGCTCTAGTTCAGAAATTCATCCTCCTGTGTGCATCAACGTCCTTGGGTATTTCCCCAGGTCCAAGCTTACACTCTTGCAGCACAATTCTAAAATTATTTCAACAGCACCAGTCTCCTGTTAAAATGTTGTAAAGGCTCCCTGTCTCCCTGGCTGCCATTTATAGTACAAAATCCAATATCAGGGGTAAGGAGATGCTTCTATGGTTAAAGCTCTTATCACAGGAGCATGAGGCCCAGAGTTCAGACTCCAGAACGACATTAATACAGGGCGGGCACGTGTAATTCCAGCTTCTGACCCTGGAGACAGGCGATCACCAGAGCAAGTTGGTTACACTAGCCATGGCAGTGAGCTCTGGGCTTGACTCATTGAATAAGGCAGAAGAGAAATGGAGGATGATTACCTACGTCAACCACCAACCTCCACTTGCATACACATGTACATGCACATACACGTAAGCATACATACACACACCTATGCACCCACAGTGTACACACACATGTGAAAATGGGGGGATGGTAAATCCCACCTTTCTTACTTGAGCCTCAATTTTAAAAACATTTCATTATTTTCTCATGTTATGTGTATGAATGTATATTGCCTGCATGTATGCAAGTTCACATGTGTTGAGCAATGCCCACAGAAGTCAGAGTTCTCTGAAACTGGAGTTGCAGAGGGTTTTCAGCCACCATGTGTGTGCGGGAGCCAAACCCGGGTCCTCTGCAAGAGCAGCCAGTGCTCTTAACTGCTGAGTCATCTCTCTGGTCTCCTGCTTCAAAGTTTGAAAAAGGAATCTTCTTCTTACTCTCCCTCCCTTCTTTAGTGCTGAGTTAATAGGCACAACACCCTAACATCTAGCAAGAAGCAGTGTTCAACCCTCTAAAGCCTAGAAACCAAGGTGAGCTCGCTGGGGCTTTCCTCTTCCTAGAAACGTCAATATTTTCAGTGAGAAGGGCTATTCACAGATTGCTGGAGAACAAAGGGGTGGGGCAGGGTCACCAGGGTCTGGAGGGGGCCATGGGATGCAGGCCAGACCTTGAGTTCCTTGTGGGGGAATCTGCAAAAACACAGATTATAACCTTCCATCTAGGATTAATAATCCCGTTCTGTGACCAAACCAAATAAAACTTTTACAAAACTAGAGCCTGGGGTGTTTTTGGATTTCGCCAGCTTTGCTGCTGAACTCCCTGCATCTTTCTTGATCATGGCTGCTCTGGGAACCACAGTCCCTCCCACTCAGCCCAGCTGCACAGAAATGGGACACACTGCAGGAAAGGAGCTTGAGGAGGTGAGAGGCAGGGTCTGCAGAGGCTAGAGAGGGCCAACATTTGCACAGTCTGGAGGTAATTAGGCTGGACTGTCCTTCTGTCTGCAAATGAGAATCAAAGTTATTTATACTCTTTAGCTAGATGTTAACTAAAGCTGTATCAAAGCCCAGCTAATTTATAACAGTGTTTCTGGGGGTGGGGGGATGCATCCCATGTTTCAAACAAGGAGGTTGTTGAAGGCTTGGGAAAGCATCTATCTAAAAGTAGAAATTATATCTATCTTTATTAATAAGCAGTCAAAGTTGAAGTCAGTATTTTTTAATATTTCATTTATTATTTTTATTTTATGTGTATTGCCTTCATGTGTATAAGCGCACCCGTGTCATGCAATGCCTGAAGAGGTCAGAGGAGGGTGTCAGATACCCTGGAACTGGAGCTACGAGCAGTTGTTAGCCACTATGTGGGTGCTAGGAACCGAACCCGGGTCCTCTGCAATAGCAGTCAGTGCTCTAAACTGCTGAGCCATCTCTCCATTCTGAAGTCAGTATTTTTAACTGCTTTCTTATTGAGTTTGTTATGAATGCAAATGTCTCATTCGATGCCTAAAAAAGCTGTGACTACATTTGATACTCTTCCTCCGGGTCATCTTTTTCTTCAGGATCATCTTTACATAATGGTTCCCTGAAACCAAAATTCCCAGGGCTTCACTTCTGACCATGAGGAAGCTCATGTGACTCTTTGAAAAAAAATGGTGTGTGCATATATGTGTTTGTGTGTGTATGTGTGTGTGTGTGTGTGTGTGTGTGTGTGTGAGCTCCTGTATGTTACCCATGTTCCCATGCATGTAGAAGCCAGAGGTCAATCTTGAGTAACATTCCTCAGAAGCCATTCATCTGCTTTGTTTGGGTTTTTGGGTTTGGGGGTTCCTGGCTGGCCTGGAACCCATATGTAAATTAAGCTGGCCTAGATGGAACTCTCAGAGATCTGCCTGCCTCTGCCTCCAGAGTGCTGGGATTTAAAGCATGTGTCACCATACCTGGCTCCACTTTACTTTTTATGTAGGCTCTCTGATTGGCCTGGGCTTTGGCAACTAGACTAGACTGGCTTGCCAGCTAGCCCTGGGGATCCTCCTGTCTCTGCTTCTTCTGTGATTGAGCTTCTCAGTATTACTCCCAGCTGTTCACATGGGTACTGGGGATGGAATTCAGGTTGTTATGCTGGCCTGATAAGCACTTTACTGACAAAGTCATTTCCCCAGTCGTCACTGGTGTCTTTTGATCCCTGGTTACCCACTCCTCAGATGGCTGAGTCCTTTGATTACTGATTGTATGCACATTTCATAAGCATTTCTTTTAGAACATCATATAACTTCTACTGCTTAAAAGCAAACTAGGTATAGTGGCATAAGCTTGTGGTCCCACCACAGGGAAGGCTGAGGCAGAAGGGTCATTCAAGGTCATTCTCCTTGTACAGAAAGCTGCAGGCCAGCCCAGGCTATATGAGACAATGACTTAAAAAAATTCAAGTAGAACCACAGCAAGGCATGGGGTTGGCATGCTGGATAGCTTTGTCAACTTGACATACCTGGGTAGGATTCTCAACTGAGGAATTTCCTCCACTGGATCAGCCTGTGGCAAATCTGGGGGTTATTTTTTCAACTGTTGAGTGATGTGGGAAGGCTCAGCCCACTGTGGGCGGTGCCACGCCTGGGTAGATGGTCTTGTGTTGTATAAGAAAGCAGACTGAGCACAGGCCAGAGGAACAAGCCAGTAAGCAGCTTTCCTCCATGGCCTCTGCTCAGGTTCCTGCCTTGACGTCCCCTGATGGTAGACTGTGCTGTGAGCCAAATAAACCCTTTCCTCCCAAGATGGTTTAGGTCAGTGTTTTTATCACAGCAACTGAAAGTAACTACTAGAACAGTTGGCTTGTGGATCTTCCCGACTCCCCTGATCAATGTCTCAGAAAATTTCTGTTCTGAAAGAGTAGATGACAGTACAGAACAGATAATATATATGAAGTCTCAAAATTAAGCTAGAAGAGATTTTGTTTGTTTGTTTCATATATGTTTGAGGGGGTAGTTTGGTTTCTTAAAATTTATGTTTGGGTTTTTTTTTTTTTTTCTTTTTGAGGCAAGGTTTCTTTTTAAATCACCTGTATTGAGTCTCTGAGAATTTCATACAATGTATTTTGATCATATTGAGACCCCCTCCCCCACCCTCACCCCCAGCTTGCTACCCCACCCAGACTTCATGTCCTCTATTATTTTTTAAAGGCCTATAAAATCTAATTTGTGTTCCACAAATGCTCTTGGGTGTGGGTTGGGTCCATCCCCTGGAGCCTGGTCAACCTATCCGGCATCACACCCCTAAAGAAAACTGACTCTTCCGCTCCCTGCTGTCAGTTGCCAATAGTTCCTCAGTTACGGCTGGAGCTTCTTGTCTACCTCCCTGATGTATACTGGGATTTTTGTCTGGCTTGAGTTTGAACAGGTCCTTTGCATGCTGTCACAAGCGCTGTGGGTTTATGTGGCCAACTGCCTATTATGTCTGGACAGCACCATTTCCTTGTATTCACCTGCCTCCTCTGGCTCTTACATCTTTCTGTCCCCTCTTCTCCAATGGTCCCTGAGCCCTAGGAAGAGAGGGTGTGTGATACAGCAATCCATTTTAGTGCTGAGTACTCTGCAGACTCTCATTCTATGCACACTGACCAGTTGTGGGGTCTCTGTTAATATCAACTACTGCAAGAAGAGACAGGATCTTTATAGCTTATGCTGGCCTGACTGGCAGTGACCCTCCTGTCTGAGCTTCCCAGTGCTAGGATTATAGGTCTGAGCCACTGCACCCACCTAAGAGCTTTCTGTTTTGCTTTTTAGTGTGTGGAGGAATGTGGCTGTAGTGTAGGGGATTCTTTCTTCTAGCCTGTGTAGATCAGGAGCTTTACATGTAAAATGTCTCCTCCTCCTCCTCCTCCTCCTCCTCCTCCTCCTCCTCCTCCTCCTCCTCCTCCTCCTCCTCCTCCTTCTCCTCCTCCTCCTCCCCTTCCCCCCTCCTCATCTTAGGTACTGCAACAGAAACCTAAACAACTCAAAAGTTCCTTTACTGATGCAACTGTTTCAGCTCTGACAATCAAATCTAGTTCTGGGGGAGAAAGAACACTCCATACCCTGAGACAAGAAAGATAAACCCCATGGAACTTGGAGGAACAAGGATAGTTTCACTAAGATGTCTGGTTTCTTGTCACCAGCATAGCAGAGGAAGAAGTATGACAAGCTGGTGGGTGCCTTGGTGACCTGAGCTGGCATAACCTCCTAAGGAACTTGAAGATGGTGGAAGCCACGGAGTAGAAGGATAACTATCTAGAGAAGGGAGACGGAAGTACCCGGCCCTTCTCAGGTGCTTCCAAGGTGACCAGGTATACTGAAGCCCCCCACATATTTTCATTTAACCAAGCAACACTCCAATGCAGTAAGGACCCATTATTCATTCCTGCTTCACCTGTGAAGAAACCAGGGCAAAACAGACTGAAGTTACCACTGAGTGAGTGGAGGTCAGTGGTTAGTAAAAAGCAGAGATGGGATCTGAATCCAAATGACCTGGCTTCCAGCCCTGTCCTGGGATTCTGCAGCTTCCCCAAAGGCCGTCCTGGGAGCTAGACAGAGCTGTGAATCCTGCCAAATTCAAGGCTTTCTTCAAGGAGTGGCTGATGGGAAAGATAGACAACAGCTTTGCTGCCTGAAAGATTTCAAGGTCTTAGAGAGAAAGGGTCTGTGCCTCATTCCCTCTGCCTGCTCCCCTGCACCCACAGCCGATCCCAGCGCCTGGTATCTTTTCCTTACCAACTTCTCTGCCAGTACGAGCAATTATAGCGAGGCGGTTCTGGTATTATTAAGGGTCCGTTTGTTTCCAATTACACTTGCAAGACCTTCTTGATGCCCTCTTCCTGGTCATTTTGTAAGAGGTGGGAGGGAGCACCCTGGGTCTGAGGAGATTTTGGAAAGCTTTCCTTCCATTCCATATCGCCCTGTTTTACTCACTTAGAGCACCCGCCCTGAGGGTGGGGGAGTACGGGACTTAGCTTTCCACTGTGAGAGCCAGGGACGAGGAGAAAGGTGGGGGGATGTGGGAGGTGGAGAAGAGAAGGAAGGAGGAGGACGGAGGAAAAGGAGGGAGGAGGAGGAAGAGCAGGAGGGGGAGGAGGAGAGATGGGGAAGGGGGAGGAGGAAGAGGCTGCCTCCTCAAAGGAAGAGCCTTTTCCCATGGAAATGCTCTGTAGCTGGTGCCCATTAGCATCCCTATGCATAATAAGAGCTCGGCTCATTGTCATGCAAATGAATTCAGATGACAACACTCTCTCCTCGACAACACTGCCACAGCACAGCAAAGTTTCTCACACTGTGGCAGCCAATAGGAACCGGCCCCCACGCCATCTTTCATTAATTACTTCTGCGCCCTTCACTCCTGGCAAGGCTAGTTCTTAGCCACGGCCTCCTTCACCTCCCAGCTGCTGCTGGCTACTCTTCATTCTAGAGAAGCTGATACCCTCCTGACCCACCAAATAAAACAGGCTTTAAGGCAAATAAAAATTAGAGGCACATTCCCAATTTAGACGAAGCTGAGATTGACTAAGCAGGGAGACCAAGTAATTTGCAGGCCTTTGAGGACACGTTGTCCTGGTCACCGGATCTCCGCAGGTTCCCCTGTGAGCCCCACTCTCCAGCCATCACTCAGGGCCTGCTCTGATGGATTCGTGGGGCTCAGCTACCCAGGAGTGACTCATCCCTGCTTACTGTTTGTGCTGTCAACCCGCACTTGTCCACACCAGCAGGCTTAAGCTCAACACTGTCACCAGCTCAGGCTGGTTTTTGCCCTGAAGGGAGTTCTCCTTCAGGGCTAACCCTTGTGCCAAGAGAAACAGTCCACACGGGGTGGGGAGAACCCAGCCACAGCCCTGCATCCTCTTTCGGCCCCCTGACCCTTTGGCTATCCAGACTTCTTGTCCCCACCCCTCTGCCTGCCTGAGCATCAGAACTCAGCCTGGAGCTGGGAGCTGGCCCCTCCCTGACTTCCATCCTGATCTCTCTTTCTCTACACAGCACGGCAGTACTAGAGTGTAATGGTATGATTTGGGGTGAGTTATTCACACTGCCCATCTCAGTGAGTCTGTCTGTAAAATGGGACTTACAACTGTCCTCAGCTCATAGGCCTAGAGTGATGATTTAACTCCTAGTATGTGTTGAGAACTGAAAACATGCCCAACTATGCTCTTAGCATTTTTGATAAAGTTCAGTGAGTGTCGTTAACTAATTTTCCTCAACATGACTCTTTCTTGGTTTATCCAGATCCAGCCCTCTTCCCGTTCAGTGAAGTTCACTTCTGTATTTATTGCTTCCAGACCTCCAGGCAGTCCTACCTCAGGGTCTTTTGCTGTCCAAAATGTTTAGCAGCAATAAAATGCATAATATTGTGTAGCGTGGCTAACACAAAAGTCATGTGATCAGGGCCTAACTTCGTCCCAAACATTCAACCTGTCCATGAGGATTCAGGATTCCACCCTGAGTCTGAGCAGACAGGGGTCAGAAAAGGTACGGGTGGAGTGGAACACACTATGAATCAACTTTAGCCTTCACATTATCTCAACAACAGAAGGCTTTGTAGGCAGACACAAATTATATGCAAATCGTATGCAAATCTGAATGTAAATACTTTGGGTCTGGGGAGAAAATCCTTGAGGAGCCGTTCCCATTCCCTTTGCCTCTACTTCCCAAGGGACATTTCCTTTGCTGATTGGCTAGTTGGGGAATCATTATAAAGACTCAAAGGTGCATGTAATTCCCAGAAAGAGTTTGTTTTACCTGCTTGTCAAAGGTCACCCACTAAGAAGACTTAGGAAGAAAAAGCTACCGCAGTTAATTCTTTCCATGGAAGGCTGTATTCACTGTGACCCCAACCTAGAGAGAGTCAACATGGATGTGAGCTGTGGAGACTTGGGCTGGGTGGGGAAGGCTGCCCACCCACAGTAGCTGGGGTGTGTCGCCGCTGGGGTGATGGAACCCCACCTCCGCTATGCTCTATCAGGTTTCCTTCCACTTTTCATTTCTCTCACCAAACATGAAAGAAAGCTTGAAGAAACAGGAAAGAAAAAAGAGAGACCATGTCTATTGGGTTCATTCAGTCTACAGAATCTTTCTGTTTTGTTTTGATCTTTGATTGTGTTTTGAGATAGAAATCTGGGTCTTCATAGCTCAGACAGTCTTCAAACAAACAGTGATCTTCCTGTCTCAGTTTACCCAGTGCTGTGGTTACAGGCACGAGCCACCACACCTTACACAATCCATAGAAGCTTCCTGGGGCTCCACTTGGGTGTCAGACAGTTCCCAGATATACCACAGAGAATTTTGATAAGGTTCTCAGAAGGCAAGCATACCAAGGTATGAAAACAGCCCAGAGAGTATGTCTCCCTGGGAGTTTCCCATCAGCACAGTTTCTGGAAGAAAATTCTAGCATTAGATTACTGTCATAGTTCATGGTCCTCAGCCGGAGGGGAGGGTACAGGGGGGATGCTCAAAATAGCCAGAAGTCACACGTTTATTCAGTTATGAACCCCATTTGGATGAATGGTGAGCTCACAGTCTACCTCCTCACCTGTTTTGTTTCCTGTTTGCTTCCTCACTCTGGAGTGGGGATCTGATGGTCACTCCCACTAAATTCAGACTACCCACATCTCACTCAGCCTCTCCTCTTCCTTCCTTGGTACCCCAAGGGAAAACAGGTCTCACCTATCAATGCCCAATCTGTTTGGATCCTTCCCATAAGGTACTCAAACAGCCTCTCCGGATCAGCTTCAAATTCCCCTTCTCTTCCTGGGTCTTCTCTTCAACAAATTTGGACGAATGTACTAAATAGATTCCCTCCAGTAGACATAGAATATTGTCTGTTATACAGCAGGTGTCTCTAAGGCTTTGCCATAGTTGTGTTAGAAAAAAAATTATCAATGTGACTAGTATCAGGGGCACGAATCCAAAACCCACAGGGTCCCTTTTGGGTCCAGAAGCAGCCTGGTGCAGCAGAACTTTCTGCGATAATGGAAACTATGCTATCTAATATGGAAACTGCCAGAGGCCAAGTACGACAACAGAGCCTTGGTCTTGAGGCTTGTGTACTATAGAGCTGAAATTTTAATTTAATTTTCTTCTAATTTCATTCAACAGTGGTATGTGGCCAGTAACTACTGTGTTAAGACAACATGGACCTCAACACCGGACAGAAGTTGAAGGAACTGATAGTACCCAGTGGGACTGAGATCAGTGTGAGGAGACAGGTACTGCCGTACACTATCAGCATTCCGGTCAATTCACGTGACCTTTCAGTCACAGACTGCTAGACCTGGCCGGCAGAGCGGTATCTACCAATCCAAGTGTTTATCCGCCAAGCTCTCAGAATCTAGACTAAAGTGAATTTACACAAAGACACAAAAAGTTCAGGGTGAAGAGTGAGAAAGAATTTGCAAGTGCATAATTTCTTTCTTTTTTTTTTTTATTGTATGTGTTGCAGGGTGTTGGGGAGATGTATGCGCAGGTATCCTGGAGTGTGCGTGGAAGTCACAGGACAGTTTTGCAGAAGTTGGTCCTCTCCTTCTACCATGTGGGTCCCAGGGATCAAACTCAAGTTGTCAGGCTGGGGGACAAGCCTCTTTTCCTCACAGCCCTCTATTTCTTCATGATTTTAGTTATGCTACGCTATGACCCTCTGGGCACCCATACACCGGAGACAATAATAAGTAATCAAGGCACTCAGGGTTACTGATAGAATTAATTTTAAGTGTATAACGGTGGGGGGGGGCTTCTAGTACATAGAAAATGTTAAATAATCGATGACTGCTGTTATTAATGTTATTATTACTAATACTATTGTTAATAATAGAGGGTCAAGATTTAGATCAAATCCTTATAACCCTGTTTTAAAAATAACATTTATCAGAGCTGGAGAGATGGCTCAGTGGTTAAGAGTACTGGCTACTCTTGCAGAGAACCTCGGTTAGACTGCCAACATCCACATGGCTGCTAATAACTAGCTGTAACCCAGTTCCAGGGGATCTGATGCCCTCTTCTGACCTCCACTCTGGTGTTGCATGACATGGGTGCACCTACCTACATGCAAGCAAGACATCCAAACATAAAAGTAAAAAATAATAAAATATTTACAAAATATTTTATTGAATTTTTGCAAATTTCATATGTTTTATATTTATACCTCCTCCCCTCTGGGCAACCTCTTATAGCCTCCCTGCTCACCACTGAATTTCATGTGCTCTGTCATATATGTTAATGGTGATTGAGCCGAATTTGTGTCCTTCAGTGTTTATCCATCCACTGGAAATTGGTTAACCTATCTAGAGTAACATCCCTAGAGGAAACCAACTCTCTCTCTCCCAGTAGTTATTCTATAACCCCATTCTTAAAGCCTTCCAATTTGGCTTTGTTTTAAAAAATATTTATTCTGTGTGTGTGTGTGTGTGTGTGTGTGTGTGAATGCCTGTGTGAAGTTATGTGTACCACATGCATGCAGCACCTGCAGAGGCCAGAAGAGGGCATTGCATCCCCTGGAATGGGAGTATTGTAAACCAAACCCAGGTCTTCTGGAAGAGCAGCAAGTGCTCTTAACCTCTGAGCCATCTCTCTAGCCTCCAAGCCTCCTAGCTTTACAGTAAGCAAAAATTCAAAGAAGAGGTGTTGTCTGAATGGAAGAAGCCCTAGAGAGATGTGTTAGAGAGATCTTAATTACAGAAGAACACAGTGCTTAAACTCCATCATCAGTTGGAGTCAAGAATGTAGAGGGTCTCAGTTATAGATTTTGCCCCCTTGAGGAATATTCATCAATTTCTAAAGTTGCGTCAGGTTGTCATAATGGGGAAGCAGTGTGTCTCATTAGATTCCAGTGGACAGAGGCCAGAGGTGTTTCCCAACATTCTACAGTACAGTACAATACAGTATGTAGCACAGAATGACCCCAATGATCAGGCCACAATAGCTACAGCCTTAGGCTGACAAAGTCTGAGGGAGGCTAAGAATCTAAACCTCATTATCCTTAGGTTTGTAACAACAGGGAAGCTCAACAGGTTCTTCTTCAGCCTTAGTGTCTCCACCTATAACACGGAGATAATGATGCAAGCAGACACCGCAGGAAATGATAGCTTAATAAAGGAAAGTGCTTAGCCTGTGCATCCAGCATGCAACAGGTGCTGTGATGCTGGTTAATATTCACTTTGAAGTACAACATGGAACAGGCAAAAGCCAACCCCCTTCAAAACAGCTCCAGTTACCTTTGTCAGCTTGACACTGCCAAAAATCCCCAGAAAAAAGAAAAACAGAGTAATGGTCTCTATCAGGTTGATCTGTGAGCTTGACTGTGGGAGTGTCAGGATTGGTAATTGATGGAGGAGGACCCTGCTCACTGGGGACAGCACCATTCCCAAGCAGGTGCTCCTGGACCGTATATGGATGCTAGCTGAGTATGGGCCAGTGAGCCAGCAAGCACAATTCCTCCATGTTTGCTGCTCACGCATCCCTGCCTTGACCCCCAACCCCCCCTACACACACACCTGGAAATGTAAGCCAAGCCCTCTCAACAGAATGAGACCAGGTGAATTCTTCAGATCTTGTACTGCAGTAACTATACTAAAATAAGCCCAGCCTTCAGTTCATTTCTTTGTAGAATCACTGGCATGAGAAACCTGATGGCAACTGTAGAATTTGAAATTATTAAAAAATAATCAAGAAAGCCAGGCATGGTAGCGCAAGCCTTTAATCCCAGAATTCAGGAGGCAGAAGCAGGTGGATCTCTGTGAGTTCAAGACCAGCCTGGTCTACATAGCTAGTTCTAGGGCAGCTGGGACTATAGGAAGACCTGTCTCAAAAATCCCAAAATAAATAAATAAATACATAAAATCGAGATGAGGGCCTGGAGATAATTCAGTAGTTAAGAGAGCTTGCTGCTCTTCCAGAGGATCTGAGTTCAATCCCAGCTTCTTTATCAGATGACTCACAATTGCCTGTAACTCCAGTTCCAGGGGACTCAGCATCCTCTTCTGTCCTCTGTAAGCTCTGCATTCACATGCGCAAACCCACACATGAACCCACACACACACAAAAACACACACATAACTAAAAGTAAAGTTTTTAAAATCAAGAGGAGAAATACTGTACATACACACATCCTGTGTGTGACTGAAGAGAGACTCATGGTTTGGGCAATCTGAATGCTCTTCAGGGTTATGTGTTCAGATTTCATCCCTATGATGAAGCCTCAAGTGAACAGAAACTCAAGGTGGCTGTGGAGTTCTGAACTGGGGCCTTCGGGAAGTGATCAGGGCCAGATAAAGCCATCAGGACAGAGCTCTGTGGTTGAATCTTCACAAGAAAAGGGGGAAAACCATACATATAGAAACATAGCTATATATGAACTCTCCCTGTCCTGCGGTGTGCCAGCTTCAGGCTGTTGACAAGGTCAGCACTAGAACCTGAGTCCACCTGCCACTCAATCTTGGATTTTGAAACTCCAGAACCATGAGCCAAAATAATCATTTTTTTTCTGTATAAAGTATCCTGCTTCAGATCGTTCAGCATGGTAACAAAAACGTTGATTGGTAAAGGGACTTTAACGTTCATTCAATAATCCCCTTTATGACACCCTTGAACACTTAAAATCCTTCTGAAGGAGAGAAACAGGCTGGCATGAGGTTGTGAGTCACTGGCAGTCAGATGGGGTGGTTTAGGAATTGAGATCTCTTCCCATGATATCATTCACACTTGCCAACACCTATGGAACTCAGATCCCACCCCTCGTACCATCTCTTCATAACAGAAACAGACCTGGTGATTTCAGTCCCCTGGCCCATGCTTATCTCCAGCTTTTCTCTTGACAGCTCTATCCTCAGTCAAGGAACTGACTCTTCTGAGCCTGGGGAATCACACTCTGGCCCTTGTCCTCACCACTGTCAGGTCCCTGATATATTGTGAAGTTAGAACTCTGCTCTCATTAAATGAATTTGGCTTAATGTCCACCCTCATCCTCTCACCTCTTCCCCAGGAATGGCATTGTATTGGAGATTTAGACTGTAAAGATTCCAGTAAGGTGACATGAGGTCAAATGACTACGTCCTAATACTACATGACTACTCCCCTTACAGTAAGAAAACATACATACAAGGCTGGAGAGATGGCTCAGAGGTTAGGAACACTGACTGCTCTTGCAGAGGACCTGGGTTCAGTTTTCAGCACCCATATGGTGGCTGACAACCATGTATAACTCTAGTTCCAGGGGATATGACGCCCTCTCCTGACCTCCATGGGCTTTGCATGACATGTGTGCACTTATACACATGCAGGTAATACAGTTATACACATAAAAAATTAAAATAATAAAATGTAAAAGAGACACACAAACATACACATGCACATACAGAAATGCACACAAGCACATGCACAGAAATACATATACACACATTCACACAAAAACACACAGAAAAATACATAAGCATATACACACACGTGTACACAGACACACAAAAACATGCACACACAAACACACATACATATACATACACATATATGTACAAACACACACATAAGTACACATACACATACATACACACAAAGGCTGGCCACGTGGGACACAGAGAGGAGTCTGCCACCTGCAAACCATGTAGAAGCCTCAGAATAAACCAGTCCTATGGCTAACACACCTTGATCTCGGATTTCCAGCTTCCAGAACTGGGAAAATTAATTTCTGCTATTTAAACCGTGCTTCTTTGATATGCTTTGTTATGAACAGATAATATTTCTAGAGTACATAAAAGTGTCACAGCAACTTCTAGAACACCTTTAGGGTCTAACAGAATCCTTATCTTATGGGGGAATTCTAGCAATAGGGTCAGGCAGTGGAAAGGCTCAAACTTGGCTTACTCCTATAGTACACAGAATTATGCAGAGTTTAACACTATTTCCATCCATATGTACCACGGAAGCACTAGGTCCATTAGTCAAGTATAACACGATCAGCATGTCAACAAGGTCTCATTAGGGCAGCATTCTGCCATGCCGAATGGGTGTCTTCTTGCAGCCTACCACTCACACTCTTTCTCACTCAGCCACCATCATCTTCTCCATCTCCCCATCGCGCCCCACATTTCACATTCTCTCTGCCAGCTGCTTGCTTTCTCCAGCTGTGTTTCACTTCCCACCCTCTCCTTCTCTTTGTTGGTTAATCTTGATCGGAACTTTGCTTTACTGGACTGAGGGACACCTAGGAGATTAGTAAACCAAACTTCTGGATGTGCCCTGAAGGCATTCCCAGGATTAACTGGCATGTGAGGCTGTCGGGGGAGGGGAAGGCTGCAAATGTGGGTGATACCACCTCACAGGCTGGGGAGCTCAGATGGAAAAGAGGTAGGAGCCCCAATATCGCAGGCTCTCTCTTTCCCCACCTCTTGGGGTGAGAAATTTTGCTCTACCACACCTTTCTTTCATGATGTCCTCCACCATGGCCCAGGAATAAAGGATCTAGCCTACCATGGTCTAAAACCCCTGAAACAGGGAGCCAAAATAAGTCTCTATTTTGTCGTGGCAGTGGGAAAACTAACGCCACCCTCCTAGATTGTCCACTGGAAACAGACTGGAATTACAGAAACCTATCATGGTGCTTCACTTGGAGGGGTTGAGTCCCGACCACTCATTGCATTTAGAATCCCCCAGCTTAGAGTATTTCCACAGCATCACTGGATCTAGGAATGGACTTCGGTTGGTTTGCCTTCCCTCAGGAGGATAGACAGGGAAGGAAATTTAGATCTTGGGACCATTCAAGTCCCCAAGGTTAGTCTTCTGCTCTCTCTCTCCTCCCTCCACCATCTGCCCCCCACCCCAATACCATTTCACAGACAGAGGAATGCAGCCAAGGGCTTGATGCCCTTGCTTTCCTCCAACCTCAGGAGAATGCAGAGACCAAGCAAAGCTAACACAAAGGAAAAGAATGGAGGGATGGAACTCAGCCCATTTCTTTCCCACTCGGTGCCTGGTTCTCATTGAGCCCAGTCTTAGATTTCCATGGTCCCTCTGCCTGCTTCCTTTGAGGACCTGAGCCTGTTGAATAGTGTTCATTTTCCTAAAGACTCCCTTGTGCCATCAACAAAGACAGATGGTTGGACCTATTGGCCGTCTTCCATACGACTTCATTTGCAAAGTCCAGGAAAAAGGGCTGGGCATCGCATCACAACCCTTATCAATGCAGAGATGGGCGGGGAAGGCTAAGAGGGCGGAACAAGGAAAGACAACCCAAAGGCAGCTCTTCCATCATAGGAAGCCTGCTTTTGATTTTGCAGCTCACACAATACATCTCACCACGCCTGCCAATCGGCCCGGCGGGGGGGTGGGGGGGTGGTCGGTGGGGAAGAGGAAAGCAAAGGCCTCATTCAGCTGCCTGACCTCAGCCCACTGTCCCCTGTCTGTGCCTGGACTGTGCTTCTCTGTCCTCATAATTCACTTCCCCGAGGTGTCACGGCGTGAAGGGTTGAGACACGCTTCCTCATGGTTTCCCTAATCCTCCCGTGTCAAGTAACACATGCATCACTCCCTCGCCCTCCACACAGTTTTGGCAGGGCCTCTACCAACATCTGTTGCCCAAGGCCTGCCCCATATGAGCTGTGCCTTCATCAAATGACAGGACCAGTGGCTAAGACTTCTCTCTTCCTTTCTCTTCTGCCAGGTCTCAGCTTGGGGGCCCAGGATGGGGTACTTTAGCCTCAAACAAGCACCAATCAGACCAAGAGGCAGAGGCAGGCCCCAGGAGTGTGTCCTGAGAACCATCTCTTCTCTGTCCCCCAGCAGAATGACACCCCATGACCTCCTCCACAACGTTGGTAATTTGTTTTGGAGAGCCGCCATACCTACAGCAAACAGAGGAAGGATTAGAAAGCGACATATGCCATGCAGCTATTTCACCAGAGTGGAGTCCTTCCTGAGGCTGAAGGATTACGGAAGGTGGAGGAGGACAAGAGACAGAAAGCAAGAAGACAAATGCTGAACGAGACGAACCCCCGAGAATCGAAAGGAAACAGGCCTCGGAACTGGGTGTGTGGAGGTCAGCTACGATGTGGGCTTTGAGGCACAGCCTCTTGAACGTTCTTTGGTGACAGATGTGGACTTCTGCCAAATCAACCACAAAATAGGATCAAAGAAAGTTGAAAAACAACAACAACTGGGACTCCTTAGCTCGAATATTTTGCTGCACTTGGAATGTTGGCCCAGGAGACATGATCAGGAAGCAAAGCCACTCGAAGGGCTCCACTGAAAGGAGCTGAGGGGACTGGAGGGAGGCCCACAAGGTTAAGAGCCCCTGCTCCTCTTGCAGAGGACCTGAGCTTGGTTCCCAGCACCATCATCAGTGGCTCATAACCACCTGTGACTTTAGATTCAGGGAATCTGACAACCTCTTCTGACCTCCAAGGGCATTCCCATGCATGTACACACACCACACACACGCACTACACCAATAAAAATAATATGAACAAATAGTTAAAATGAATTGAGAAGAACAGAATGATCCATGGCCACATAGAATCAGCAGAAACTAATGGGATGGAGACTGGCACCTAGAGCTGGTTCTGCTATTTGGGGGACAGGATCTCTTCACTACCATCCAAGAAACACAGATATTGAGCAATAGTGTCCCTAGTGGGAGTGGTATAGTTCATCTGTAATCAAAGCACATACATGGATCAGGAACTCAAAGTCATGCCTGGCTACACAGCAAGTTCAAGGTCAACTTGGGCTACATGAGACCCTATCTCAAATACCGCAACAATATCAGTGTCCTTTTTAGATAAAGGAGATAGTAAAGTATTGGGTTCTAGTTGCTGCCTTTGAGGCCATGTGACTTGAGTTCAAATCCACGTGGCTACTTTGTGTTTGTGGGATGTGAAGACAGGCACTTGATTTCTCAGGATTTCATTTCCACAGGGTTGATTAGTTGCTCTAGTCCTAACGGGCTGCAAAGATTCAATATTCTCATAAAGTGTTCTTAGAACAATGCCTGCAGGAGGAAGAACCCTGAATGTTAGCTTCTATTTTAATTTGTAAGAATGACTATACAGCCTATAGAATGTACAATGTCAGAGAAGATAAAAAGCTCCGTGTGTTCACACTTCTCAGCTCGGAGTTCCTGTCCAGAGAGAAACAGCCCTAGGCAAATGAAAACTGCATTACACAAACATGTGCAAATTTCAGATTCCTCATTCCTCATATCTAAAGCCAGACTCAGCAATCCACCTGATGAAGGAATGGAACTTAATAGCAAAAATAATCACCCTGAGAGGACAGGCAGGTCTCCAGCATGACTGTTGCATTGGCTAGAGGTGACATACAGTCTAATGTGCTCCACGGTGGCTGGTCTTTTATCTGCTGACCCTTAACCTCCAATGGGCTGTCACCTCTTCTGATCTGCTTCTTCCAAACCAACTAATCTTATCATCCAAACCCAAAGCTTGGAATTTTCAGGACTCTTCATCCCAAATCCGTGTGTTCAGTCTTCCAGACTGCCTTCATCCCTGCTCCCCAAGTGTCAGGTCTTAACCATCCCACAGACCCTGGGGACAAAGAGTTCCCATCAGTACTAATTCTGGGGTGAGGTATCTTTTTGCAAGACATCCCATCTACCAGTAAGTATTTCTGGTTTCCGGGAAAGACAGCTGGGGACACTAATGAGAGAAGAGATACATTCTTTTCTACTTACTAGCTGTCCTCTGGAGAACTCCCTGTATAGAACTCTCCACAGGAACTTCTCTGAGGCCAGCTGAGTGTACCCCAAGGCAACCATCCTAGAGCTCCGGGCACGCACCACCTGGTTTAGAGGAGGCCCCACATGGTCTGTGACTCCATGGCTTTCCAGAGACATGATGACATGGGGATAAAAGTAGGATATATTTCACCGGAAGTTTCTCTTAGAAAATAATAGGCCAAGTTTAACTGAATAAATGAAATTGTGGTTCGGTTTTAGATCCATTCCAATAATCATTGAGAAGTATGACAAGGAACTCCTATTGAAATTCAGCAAGTAGCCCTCAGGAGTTGGTGATGCATTTTCCCAGCATTTTATTTAAATGCTGAAGCATAAACCTTCATGAGATTGTCTGTGGTTGATTAGCAATGTCTACCATAGATGAGGGGCCATGTTGCCAGTGATTGGGAATGCCTATCAAAAGCTGTACTCTTGGATATGTGCCATGGATACTGCAAAATGGAACAACTCATTTAAGAAAATACAACTATTCTCAGGAACCATTGAATAGTTCTTTAAAATTCTCAAGTCTTCATTTCTGTTGTCCTAAAATACAAACAGGAGAAGAGAAAGAATGAAAGTTGTTTTAATATTTGAATCAAATGGTGTCTGAAGTCAGACTTTATTCATACTTATTAAAGCAGGTGTGGAAATTCCCTAAACACCAGGTCAAGTCATAGACAATGAAGTAAACTTTGACTCATAGATAGGGAACAGATTTCACTCTTTGCCTCCCTAAAATAATTCTATCAATTAGACTGACCTTTCACTCACCTTCCTACCCTTGCTTGATATTATCACGTCAGCACTTGATTCTGAAGTGTTCTGTGATCAAACAGGGAACTGCGGGACCTGACTTGGAAAGCAGACCAGCTCAACATGGATGAGTTTAAAGATGTGTTGCAGGGTTTGATGAGACAGTATTAGTTTGCACTGATTAAAATACATCAAAGTATTTCATTGTAGTGCACTGGGTAACTCTCTTTCTCTCTCCCTGTACCCCTCTCTCTTTAAACCCCTCTATCTCTCTCTCTCTCATATCCTGAAAAGTCTCTGTCTCTCATAGAGATCTGCCTGCCTCTGCCTCCCAAGTGCTGGAATTGAAGGTATGTATCCCTATGTCTTGTTTTAACTTGTATGTTTTACAGCTCACAATATTTCTTAAGCCCATTTATTTTGTGTGGGGTGTGTGTGTGTGTGTGTGTGTGTATGTGTATGTGTCATGTGTCACAGCACATACATGGATGTGAGAAGACAACTTGTAAGAGTTAGTTCCCTCCCTCTACCATGTAGGTCCCAGGAGTCAAACTTGGGCCATCAGGCTTAGTAGTAAGTGCCTACACCCACTGACCCATCTCACTGGCCCCACTAACAGTATTTATAAACTAAGTATTTACAATTGTGATTTGATTTCTTTTAGGATTTGGCTCATATTGGTTTCTGTAATTGCCTTAATTAGGTCTTAAATGATTTTTAATAAAATAAATCAGGGGCTGGAGATATGGCTCAGCAGTTAATAACACTGGCTGCTCTTGCAGAGGACCTGGGTTCAATTCCCAGGACTCACCTGACAGCTATCAACTGTCAGTACCTCCAGTTTTAGGTTATCCAATGCCCTCTTCTGACCTCTGTGAGCATTTCATGACATGGGCACACTTACACACATGCAGGCAATACACTCATACACATAAATGAAAAGAATAAATACATTATAAATAAAATAAAATAAACCTATAATGCCAAAGGGTCAAGAAGAAAAGTTATATTTTGCCAAAAAGTAAATATGAGAATATGGGTATGTATAAGTAGATGAAGGCCAGGAAGGCCAAACTGCCATCTTGACTTGTTTGAGCCATATTCTATCTGTGAGAATATAGCCTAAGAATGGGTCAAGCCTTTCTAAACGACGTTTCCCAAACTGAGCCCCGGGTGTTAACACCTTGGAGACTTGAGTCAGATTGAGCCCATCTGTGCGCACAATCTCAACCCACCCCTAGCTCCCCCAGTAAACAAAGCCTGGCTGAGTCAGCTCCTGGCACTGGGCTCCTAATCTGGAGGCCATGTCCCCTCCCTCTCTCCATGTGCAGCTCCAAGGACCCACCCAGTCAACTGCCATGTTTGGGATCTCAGTGCCCTAGGGTTCATGGGCAGTGTCCTTTGTCCTGGTGACATGGGCAGAAAAGAGCAGGAAGGGCTCAGCATGGCCTAGGAGGACCTGGGCTTTTAGGTGCTTTTAGGTGACTTGTTATTCATTTGTCTTGAGAAGAACAGTCAGGAATGCAGCGGGAGTCTCCGCACAGCCTGATTTACCCAATTAAAACCATCTGTGGCCCATGCTGCCTCCCCTTTCTCTGTGGGCCTCAAGGCAACTTGTAGTCGAGAAGGGTATGGAGCACTGTCCTGGCTCCCCTGTGCCTGCCACTGTGCTGGAAGGTACCACACATGTCTGATTTTCTTTGATCCGCATAAGGTATATTACTTACTTTTCTTGTTACTGTGATAAAATACCTTTAAAAGCAACTCTAGGTTTATTTTGGCTGACAGTTTGAGGACAGGCAGCCCATCATGGTGGAGAAGGCACGGCAGCAGGAGCTTGAGAGAGCTGGTCAAGTTGTACCCATAGTCAGGAGGCAGAGAGAAACGGACATTGGTGCTTTTTTCCTGTTATTCAGTTTGGATGAATGAATGAATGACTATGATGCCAACCCGTAGTTAGAGTGGGTCTGCCCATCTCACTTCATCTCATCTAGAAAGTCCCTCGTGGATGTGCCCAGACGTCTGTCTCCTCGATGATTCAAGATTCTATCAAGTCAATGTTCAATATTAACCATCACTTAAGAAGTCTACAGTCTGGGGCATATTGTCCCCATTTTTCAGATGAAGAAGTAGGACTATGGGAGAACAGGTGACATGTCTGGAGCCCACAGTGAGCAATGTATGGCAGAGATCAGCCACTTCTTATCTCGCCTGCCTCCAGGCTTCCCTGAAATTGTGCCAACCCATTACTGAGTCCTGAAAGTAGACTGAAGTATTGCCTTCCACCTTGTGGCTAGACCTCTGAAGTGCCTTTCATCTTCCTATTCCTGTGACCAGAGGCCAAAGACTCCAAAGAAGCCTAGTCAGAAGACAGAAGAAACTGGATCTTGGCACTGCCACTTGTAAGAGGACTTGCCATCCATCCCCTTTGGATCATGCAATGTGTCATCTTGAGTGAATTTGTTGCAGAGGTATGATCTAAACTACTCACATCTACAATGGCGTCATTTCTTAGAAGGTCCATGATACTCCTGTGGGAGTGCCTCTAATCAACTGGAGACAAAAATATACAAGCTCGTCAGGCTCAGCACAGCCATCAAGCAGAGGAAACACCTAAAAATGAATAGAAGACGGCAGCATGGGGGTGAGGAAGACACACTGTGAACTCTAGAAGACATGCTTCTCCATCCTGCCTCCTCTGCACCCAACACAACCCTTGGGCCAAACAGAATCCAGAATATTCACCTTGCATTGACTCTAATGTGGCTTCGGGTTGGACTTGGTTGCTAATCATTCTAGAGTCAGTCTTCCTGAATGCCTTAGCTCTGTTTGTCTTTTCTTCAGTGTAGGAGGAATAAGGCTCAGGTTCCCCGTCTGCTATGTTCTTAATGCACATGGAAGCCAGACACTAGACTCTTGATGGATTTAAAAGGAAGGGTCCAAATATGTCCACCCCATGACTGGGAAAATGATTTTTTTAAGCCATGTCGTTTCTAACGTCTCAGGTATGTGCTCCGGGCTAGGCTACACTCTGAGAAGCTGAGCCAGTGATTATCCCAAGACCAACTTTGATTAAGAAATTATCAAAGCAAAGTAGGTGGAGAGATGGATTAGTGCGCTGGGAAGGAGCTAGAGGCTGGGAGTGAAAAGCAACAAAGGTTTAGCAGCGTAGAGGATTTTGTACCCTATTCCACAGTTCTCATTATACAGCATCTTCCCTGGTATGTGACTGTTGATAAATATTCATTGGAAAGGGGAGTGACCTAGTGTAATGCAAATCACATGCAAAGAAACATGGAAATTGCATCTATTCTATGAAGTCAATAGGTGAGGTATGGTGCATATTAAAAAAAAGGACAGGGCAACAGTTCCCAAAGACCCAGGAGAGGCTCATAGCATTAGCAGAGGGCGTTTTGGTTCTAGGTCTTAAAGGAATCTGATAGGCAGAGGGGACCCCGCTGTCAAAGAATGATGTCAAGCAGGAAGCCGTAAAACAGGAGGCGGGGGGGGGGGTGAAAGAGTAAGAGAAAAAATAGACATGAGCACTCTGTTTACTTCAACCTCTTCAATGCTGCATCGGAACAAGTTCTCCTTCCCAGCCATCCCATCCTGATCCGAAATGATACTGACTGATTGGTCAAGTCAGCTGAGCGACAGGGGGGCAGACTGGTCCACTTGTACATTAACCACACTTTCAGAATGGCTCCTCCAAGCCTCCCAACAAGAGCAAGGAATAGGGAGAGAGCCGGGGCGGCTGGCCAGTGTAAACTGGCACTGTACACAAGACCTTCTCAAACTGTTGTATCCCCTGAAAGCTCACTTCCCATGAGTGTCGCATGCACACACCAGGGTGTGCATACTTTGCACAGATTTTTGTGCATCTGCAGACATTTGGAAATACCAGACAAGCCCAGGGATGCACAGATCCACAGGTCTGCCTCCAGCCTCCTCAGGCAGCTGCAGGAGTGGTTGAGGTTATGCATTCTCTAGGCCCAGAGAAGGTCACACACTGTTTCAGATTGGAACCCTCTGCTCTGTTTGCTTTCAATGCCTCCTCAGACCTCCTGACAGGACAGGGGACACGGAAATAAGTCAGGGGTGACCCCTCTGGTGACCCGTAGCCTCGCTAGCCTACTCGTGATTGCAACCTTCTGGCTTCAGTAACAGGCTTTAATTCAGGCCTTCTGGCTTCTCCGAGGTCACAGTTGAGCAGCTGCGGTAAACAAGGCCCGGGTCAGACGCTCTATACCCTCAGTCCCCAGTGAGAACCCTCTGTGGCAGGGAAGGAGATGGTGGAAGGTACCATGCGAAGGTGGGAGGGGAGAAGTTTCTGATTGTTCAGCAAACCTGTGCCTCCCGTTACCTGGCTGCCCTTCCTCATGTGCAGATCTGGTAGTTGTCAGTCCTCAGATGCAATCCTAATATGGACCCCTGGATGCTGACCCTCAAATCCTCCCCTCCAGTCCCCTGATATCAGGTCTTCGAGTCACTCTCAACAATTACACAATGACACAGTTACAGCATGAAGTCAGACTCTGACTCAAGTTTATATGTACACGGCACACGGGCCGTTTATGACGGCCACACACACCTCTGCGGAGTCCATTGTTGCTACATCCCCATACACTAGGAACATGGGGGGTTTTTACAAAAGAAATTATGTGAGGCAACCTACAGAAAGAACGGGAGCATTCTCTGGCTCCCTGCAGCAGCCCTAGGCAGAGGATCTTCTCTTCTCCGCAGACAGTGCCATTCCTGTGTCAACTGGGTCACACCCTCCCACACAGACCTCTCTTTTCACAATTATGAGACATGAGACCCAGCAGCAAGTGCCTCCCCCAGAATCAGCCACACTTCTGAGAAGTAGGGACAGAGCTTTAGGGGACTGGACTTCCCAGCTTACTGTCTTTCCACAAATACTCCCCATTGGAGCCTCAGCTTCAACACAGGGTGCTCACAGGACCATCTATATTGGGTAGATTCCACTGAGAAATAAAACAGCACTGGTGGGTTGGAGACCTGCCTTGGTAAAATGCTTGCCACACAAGGATGAGGGCCTGAGTTTGGATGTTAGCATGCATCTGAAACTGTCTCCCAGGTCTAGGGAGGTGGAGACAGGCAGGTCCCTGTTCAGTCAGTCTACCTGGAGAGCTCCAGTTTCAGTGAGGGACTCTGTCTCAAGAAACAAAGTGGAGAGTGACTGAAGACACCCACATGGATACCTGGTTCACACTTACCTTCAAGCACATGTATACGTCTACACACACACCTAAACACATAAATAGCACCAATGACCTACAGAGGGCTCAAAGCAGGAACTGAAGATAAAATGCAGCATTCTAAAACCCCAAACACATCAAATATGCTCCAAAAATTTCTGGAGAGTCAACAAAACTACCTGAAGTTTGATGGAACCCCCTCAACCCACAGGCTGTGTGTGATCCAGTTTCTTCTGAGAGTCAGACAGTAACCTTTGTCCCGCTTCTCCACTTCAGATTCAAACATATCCTATCTTTTGAAGAATTTGCTTTTCAACTCCAAGGTCCTTTCAGGCTTAAGGAGTTACAAGGCAAATAATGTAAAAAAGATGAAAGTAGCCGGGAGGAAGCGAGCGTTGATAAGCAGAGCTTTACAGGGCTATAAACCCCAGGCCTCCATTCCCTCTGGAGGCATCAGCAGGATTGCCTTTCCTGCTCTTCCTGGGCTCCGGCCCCTCTGCACACTGTTCAGAGCAGTAGCCCCCTCCCTAAGAAAAAGTCCATATGATATTAAACACTCCCATCCAGGTGACATGGGCTCTCCTCTGTGTTTTCATTTTGCAGAAGTGTTTGTGGCAAGCTGGCTGTTTTGAGGGTGTGATCTCAGCCAACACGTTTTTGGAAATACATGGCATGCTTCTGCAAACTGGACACCTCTGCTGTCCATGGCTCTTGAAAGTGTTGCTCATCCCAGCCCACCCAACCAAGATCTTTGGTTATCAAGTCTAAACAGGACAAAGTCCTTTGAGTCTGAGTTACCAAGGAACTAGCATACTTTAAGAAAGGAGCTAGTAACTTTTTCAATCCTGGGCAGTTTGTTAGAAAAGGATCTTTCTTTGAACCCAGCTCGGAAGGCTGAACTGTGGCTCAGTTCGTAGAGTGCTTACCTAGTGTGTTCACAGCCCTGGGTTTGACCCCCAGCACCTCATAGAGTTGTAGTGGTGGGGGTCATGCCTGTAATTCTGGCACTTTGGGAATGGAGGCAGAAAGATCAGGCGTTCAAGGTCATCCTAGGCTACATCGCTGAGGTGGAGCCAGCCCGGGCTACATGAGACCCTGACAAAGAAAGCGGAAGCAGAGGAGCAGGATCCCCGATCTAGTAGAGTTCACCAGCATGTAGTCAGGGGGACAGGCAACAGTTAAACTTCTGAAGTTGATCAAGCTGAGTTGCTATTGGAAGGCAGAGCACAGACAAATTAGAGAGGTGGGCAAGGACTGGTTGTTTCCTTGAGGCCAGGAAAAAGTCATGGTAAAGACAGCCGAAGCCACAGGGACAATGTCTTCCACAGGGGACGTGATCTTCAGGTTTCCATCGACACTAAAGTCACTCTCTGAAGTGGAAAGCATCCTGCATGCTCTGTCACTTACTAGTGGCTCCCCACCTTCAACATCACCTCTCCCAACACCACCCCAGCTCCTTTGTCATCGCCATGCAGTCTGGACATGCCTCTTCTCCCCCAAGTAGAGGCTACCCCCAAACCGGCTAGAATGGATCTCCTTTTTCAACTAGCTTTTGCTCTGATTCTTCAAAGGCCCCTTCTTGGGCAACTCAATCTAAAATGTCACTCCCATCACTGTTTTAACTGTCAACTTGACAGGACCTCTAAGCAGTCATTGGGAGCAAAGTCTCTAGGAGGGATTGTTTACAGTGGGTTGACCTGTGGAGCGTGGGGAGGGGGATTGTCTTAACTAATTGATGTGGGAAGACCCAGTCCACTATGGGTGGTGCCATTGCCTAGGCAGGGGGCTCTGATCTATGTAAGAACAGAGAACTCAAGCAGACCACTGGCAGACAAGCAGTTACAGGCATCACTGATCTCTGTTTTAAAGGTGACTGTGATGTGATTAGCTGTTTGAAGTTCCTGCTACTGTTCTACCCAGGGATGATGGACCATAACCTGAAGTTGTAAACTGAGATAAATCCTTCCTTTTTTTGTTTGTTTTTTTTGTTTGTTTGTTTTGAGACAGGGTCTCCCTATCACCCCAGCTGGCCTGGAACTTGCTATGTAGACAAGGCTGGCCTCAATCGCCACCTGACTCTGTCTCTGCCTCCAGAGTGCTGGGATTAAAGGCATTCACCACCACACTTTCTGTCAGGATACTTTATCACAGCAAGAGAAATGAAACTAAGAAAAACTCGGCTATTTTTCCAAGTCTACTGTGATTCTCTTGCCTTTGGTTGCAGGACAAACTGTGCCCACCACCCTTTTCTAGTTCTCTATTCTTCCCACAATAACCACTGCCACGGGTGACAGAAACTAGAGTGGAGAAGAGTCTGCCCTGGGCCTTTGAATCTGCCACTAGTCTAAGTGAAGTGCATTCCAGGTTTGCTGCATTGGAAGTTCTTCTTCCATGTTAGTTCTTTTAAAAAACATTTTGTTTAGTTTTAATTTTATGTGTATGAGTGCACCCCTATTGTGCAATGCCTGTGGAGGTCAGAAGAGGGTGTCTAATGCCCTGGAACTTACAGATGGTTGTTAGTCACCAAGTGGGTGCTGGGACCTTAGCTGGGTCCTCTGCAAGATCAGCCAGTGCTCTTAACTGCTGAGCCATCTCTCCAGCCCAGGAGTTCTTATCATAAAACAAAACTTGGAAAGCAAAGAATGACTCCTCAGGTTGTCCTAGCCTGGCTTCTCACACCCTATCCTGGGCTTATTTGTTCAAAAAGCAAAACAAAACAAAAACCAGAAATACATATATGGAGAAAGAAAAGACAAAGAAGGAAGAGAAAGGGAAGGAGAAGGAACTGAGGGAGGGAAGACAGAAGGGAAGAGGGCAGGACAAAGGACATGGAGCAGCAAAAGGTGAAAATTTTAGCCACCTTTGGGGAAAAAAACATTTAAAAACTGGCCTCTGCTTTTTCATTATATAACTAAGTTCAGATCTCCGATGAGAGAGAAATTGGAACAGTCATTGCACCCACCACAGGAGCTGCTGGTCATTAGCAGTGAAAGAAGATGAAAACATGCCAAAGACAGACCAGAAATCCATCTCCAGGTTTAGTTTTTATTTCTTCTGAGGAGAAAACTAGCTGGGAGATTGGAACCTCTCTCACTGACCAGGTTACGTCACTGCTGCAGCCACCTCCACCTCCACCTCCATAATCCCATCAGTCCTTGACCTTCATGCTCCTCCTCCTCCTCTCCGTCCTCCCCCTCCTCCTCCCCCTCCTCCCTCTCCTCCTCCTCTGCCTTTCTCCCTCCTGTCCTCCTCATCCTCTTGCTACCTTCTGTGAGGAACTCACATTCATTGGACAAGGAGCTGGTCATCCTTACTGAGCTCACATCTGGGGACACGAGCCACACTTCTTGCCTCTGCTCTTGGCACCCAGAGTAGTAAAAGCAATATGCATTCAATGAAATCAGAAGAAAACTTCACTTTGGACAAAGGGAAAGTGAATGAGAATGCCGAAAGGGAGAAGAGCCTAGGAGAGGACCTCCAGCCACCCCTGGTCTAAAGGACAAGACCAGAAGCCAGTCACGGGTCTAGTAAAATTAAGAGTTGGATGGGAGGGGAGGCTTGGACTGATAGGATATGTCCAGAGGGTCACTTCAAGCCCACTTTCAGAGGCAGCTGGGGTCACATCATCCTATTTCGACTGACTCTCAATAAATGACTTACTAGGCTACCCCGAAGGAGGAGGCAGGGGTGACTATGGCAGTTTAAGGGTTCGAGGTTATTAATAGATACCTGCCTTTGAGCAAGGAACTTTATGGAGAAGCTTGAGTGTGAAGATCTCTGTTATACCTGCATTGTCCAGATCTAGAAAATTCTGGAAATCCAACAATCGATATCTCCCAAAACTCTAAGAATTGTGTTCATGGGACCCAGTTTTATACTCTGCATTGGCCCGGTGATTTTATTCTTACACACAGTCTTGGGGCAGGGAATAGAGCTCGGTCGATAGAGTGCTTACTTGGCAGACACAAAGCTCTGGTCCAACCTACAGCACTTCAGAACTCGGGTGTTTTGGTGCACCGAGTTTAAAATATATTTAAAAAGAGAAAAATGATTATATACTGGGAGCTCATTTTCTAATTTAAAGAAGATGAATCAGAGAATTTGGAAAAACACAACAGAAGAGTTGAAACCCATGGATGTACTAAGCATTACGTGTGAGAGAAGAGAAGAAGGGACCGTGGAAACAGCGCTGGAAGTCCTCCCTGGTTTCCTCCCCAGAAATGCCCTGAGCAGGTGACATTGTGCAAGGCTCTGAAAGGCGGTGTGCGGGCAGGGCTGAACCTGCACAGCTTTAGGATCACCCCAGGACTTCCTGGGCAGCTCAGACTGTGTCCTGCCCCGAAGCACAAGGTGCAAATAAAAACAAGGACATAGGAGAGGCAAGAAACCACATCTCCCTGTCCCTGTTCCATCTGGCGGGCCCTGGAAATCATCAGTGTGTTTGGTCAGGGTGTTTACACAGCCGTCAGGACGCACACTGTTCACTCTGGGCTCCCCAGAGCTGTTGGAATGATCTCTGCTTCCCTGGATTCCTGAGACCCTGCATCTGGAGGGTGGGGCTCCACCTCACCCTGGGATTCAAGAAATCTCTTGGGCTGTCCACAGTGAAGGGACTTTTTAGGCTGTCTTAGGCCTGGTGAGGAATTTTTCTAACCCATGTCCTGGGCCTGAGTGTCAAGTTGGGATGGAGCACTTGAGAGCATGTGAGGGAGGATCATCCTCTGGCTGAGCAGCTGAGCAGGCTGCTGAGCTGAGGACAGAGGATCGATGAATCCTGTAAAATACTAATCCTTGTTGCGCATGGTGGTATACACCTTTAATCCCAGCACGCGAGAGGCAGAAGCAGGCAGATTTCTGTGAAATGGAGGCCAGCCTGGTCTACATAGTGAGTTCTGGACTAGCTGGGGCTACTAGGTGACTCTGTTTCAAAAAAACAAAAATGAATAAACTAAAAAATTTATAAAAACAATAAAATGGTAACTGTGGTACCATACTCATGGGTGAAACTCATTGGATGCCGGTTTAATAACAACCATGTTTATAACTCCATTCCATGTATAGCACATGTACCGGCTTCCAAACAAGGTTGAAAACGTTGTTGTTGCTATTGTTGTTTTCCACATGATCCCACTTTATTATTTTACCCATTTCTACAGTAAAAAAGCTGAGGGTTTGAAAGGTTCAATGCTTCTCACAAGTTGGAACAGTTAATGACAACGGCCAGAATTTGAATCTGGCCTCAGTCTCTACCTAACTTAAGGGATGAAATTGAGGCTCAGGTGCTGGTCTGTGGAACTGACTTTTATTTCCAACTTAAAGCAATAGGAAGGAGACAGTTTGCATGATGAAAAAACAGGAAGGAGGGACCAAGGACATGGTTCGGCTGGTGAGATGCTTTATAAGCACAAGGGTCTGAGTTCCATCCTCAGAATCCATGAAAGACAAAGCTGGGCATGGCCAGGCCTGGGGGTACACATCTGTGATCCCACCTCTCTTTCAGAAGATCTTGGTTTGGCCTCCAGTATCTGCATGGCAGCTCAAGATCTTCCAAACGCCAGTACCAGGGGATCCGATGCCTTCTTCTGGCCTCCATAGGCATCAGGCATGCACATACATGCTCACAAGCAAACACTCATACGCATAACGTGAAAATCTATTTTAAAAAATCTCAGGTGTGATGGCATGGGCTGGGGAGACTGAGATGAGGGATGAATCTGTGAGCTCACTGCTCAGCCAGTGCAGCCTCCCCATCCAGCCCTAAGCCAGTGAAAGACCCTGCCTCCTAATCAGGGTGAACGGCACCCAAGTAATTAGCATTAGGTTGTCCACTGGGCTCCAAAGGCACATGCACATGTACGCATACACAATCACACATACACACATGCATCTGAAGCACACAAGAGCACATATACATGTACACACACACACACACACACACACAGAAACAAAAAGTGATTCGTGAGACTGAGCCTCAATAATTCCCAGTCATCATTCTCAGAGAACCAGTATTTCTTTCCAGAGGTTACAGAGCCACACAGGATGCGCTGAAGAACCAACAGGAGGTTTAGAGACGTGAACCCAGCATTCATGGTGGAGCAGAAGTGCTCACCAAGTTCTCAATCTCGTAAGACAGTTGCCTCGGCGATCCCTGGCCCTCATTCGCATAGTGTGTGAGGCTGAATCTGCAGCAATGCTTGGGCTGTTTTATTCATTTTAGTGCCATGGACATTTGTCATAGGAGAAGATGGAATGGCCTGTGGTCTCTAGGTGGAAATAAGGAGGCAAGAGCCCTAGGAGGTGAGAGGTCCCATCCATAGTCACTCACTGAATTAGCCCGGACCCCAAAGCTAGGGGAAGCTGGTGTTCTCTCCGCACACTGTGCCCTGCTCAGCAGTGTTGATGCAGAGGGCTGCCTTCTTCATCCACTGGCTGGTCAGCAGGTAAGCAGATAATGATCATATTTAGAAAGAGGGTGTTTCAGGTCACCCTACCCCATCCACCACCAGCCATGTGCAATCCACAGGCCTGGAGACATATCCAACCAGGCTCTAAATAGACCTTGAGGCTGGGCTGGGCCCTCTCACCCTGAAAATGTAACCTGTTCGCCCACCAGGGTTTGACCAGGCCAATGGGTGGACTAGCCCGGGCCAAGTTAAACAGGGACAGTGTACTGAGGGCAGTATTGCCATGCTGGGTGTGTGAATGGCCTCAGCTGGGGCTCAAACGGGTCAGGTTGGAGCTCCAAGCTGTAGTGACAATGCGGAGAAGCAGTGTGTCCCAAATTGCTACACTCTACCCCAGTCTCACTGCCTCTGAAAAAAGCCCAGGGGTTCCTTTGACCTCTTTCCTCTGTGTGTGTGTGTGTGTGTGTGTGTGTGAGAGAGAGAGAGAGAGAGAGAAAGAGAAAGAGAGAGAGAAAAGAAAGAAAGAGAAAGAGACAGAGACAAAGGGAAGCAGAGACACAGAGAAACAGTCAGGCAGACAGACAGACACACACACACACACACACACACACACACGCACAGAGGAGTGTGGAGAACACCCCAGACTTTCCTGCAGGCTGTCTGTTTAACAAGGCAGGCTAAGAATTTTCAGCCTCTAACTCGTGTGTTCTAATCCTATTAAATATGTACCAGCTTCAAAACTCAGCTTTTCAAACGTGCTTCCCTATCCCTAGCTACCCCAGACTGCCCCCCCTCCGCCTCCCAACTCCCCTTACTCAGTGTGACTTGCTCCATTCCAGCTTGAAAAGCCATCGCTGGGTTGCTGGCTGGGGTCCCACTAGCTTTTTTTTTTTTTTTTTTCTCAAGGATTTGGGCTATGATTCAGCTACCTGCAGCTGTTTCCCAGTTACCACCCACGTAAAGGAATTTCTGATATTAAAATGGGTGACAAACTTCCTCCCCCCTCCCCAAAACACATTAGTTTGATTGACGTCCACAGCCCAAGAGGCTAAGCTCACCCTCAATGGTTCCTCTCGGTTCACTTGATGACACATTTCATTCAACTCACCCATCTGTGATAGAGGCATCATTTGGGAGGATGTTTTCAGAGCAATCTAGTAAATCTCTGGAGAAGTCAATTTTGTTCTCTCTTTATCATCAAATTATTACAGTCTTCCCACTGCTGTAATAAATCTTCCGTTTGCTCCCACCATGTGGAGCGTCATCAAGTGGGAAGAGAGGTGAGGTTGGGAGAAGCCTCAGTGGAAGATGTAAGTTAAGAAGGTTCTATGGCGGGCTGGGGAGATGGCTCGGTGGGTAAAAGCACTTGCTCTGGAAGCATGAGGACCTGAGTTCAAATCCCAAGCACCCATGTAAAACCTAGGCATGGTTGTGCATACCCATAAGGCCAGCGTTAGGGAGTGGAGACTGGAGGTTCTTAAAAACCTGTTAGCCAGCTAGTCTAATTCAAAACAGTGGCTTTAATGAAAGATCCTGTCTCAAGGCAGTGAGCATAGAGGAGGACACTTGACATCCTATTCTGGCCTCTGAATGTGCATGTGCATGCACAGACACACACTCATATGCATATACTATATGTACACCCACTCTGTCTCCAACAGAACGCACTCCGAGTGCACTCAGTCAGGACCCTCAGACCTGGGCACAGGACTGCCCAGTTTATGCTATCTTCCTGTATCTACATTGGGCTTGTGTGTGTTAGGGGGGAGGCTTGGAGTGCAAACATCTGACCAGACCTTTTTATGGCAGAAGTCCTATCTCACCCTGGGCTCACCATCTATATGATTCATTCCGTGGAGGATGCTTCAGAAGGCAATGAAACACCCCCCAAGAGTTGCCATGTTCTACATTCAGGCACCATCCTTAGAGATGGACATGCCCAGGGAACCTTTTAAACACTATGCTTGGACCACAGGACGCTGAGTCCCTGCGCACTTACGTAGTTGGCAGATTCTCAGCAGAGAACAACGAAATGGCCCCTGTAGTCCCATCAACCCACCTGTAGGCCATGCCCCCTTCCTTCTGGGCAGTAGCTGGTAATGTGATCTTTCAAGGCAGCGCCAATTCCTCCCCGCCCCCCACGCCATTGGGAATTCAGCCAATCCTGGGCTCTTCAGGCAAGAAAATTCCTTTCCTTGACCTCTGCAGGTGATCAGATTGAGGTCCCCGCAGCTTGAAATTTGATTTGATCTTTGATCTCTGCTTGCACAGCTGCAATGGTTATTATACACCATAAAGCATCCCGGCTCCCTTCTTGCTCACCTGCCCTCCATCCAGAGGGCTCGGGGCCAGGTTCTCCTGCGCAAAGATAGAATATTACTTCTCGGTTGTTCTCATGGGGCACTCTGCCCAATCCAGTGCTAGGCTCTTGTTCCCAGGACTTAACCCTAAATTCCAAAACCAGGAACATTTTCAAGTCTTTCTAAATGAGAAATGTAGTTTAGCAAACAGAAAAAAAGAAATACCATGTGTTAAGAGTGAGCTCTTTAACCAAAACCAGAGGCCCAGAAGGAAACAACAGATACATCTGAAGAAGCTCTGACAAGAGAGGGGTCCTCACCTCGCTGTCATGGACACATTGCTCTTTGACAGGGAACTGTGGCCAAGATTCCAAGTTAAACACAATACATCAGACCCATTTGCTTTCCTAGCCCATAAAGAGTAACATAAGGGGCCAGCAAAATGGCTCAGTGGGTAAAAAGGTGCTTGCCACCAAGGCTGACAACTTAAATTCCACTCACGGGACACACACGGTGGAAGGAGAGCACTGACTCCTGATAGTTGTCATCTGACCTCCACATGCATGGCATGGCACACAAAATAAATAAATTAGAATGTGGGGCTGGAGAGATGGCTCAGCAGTTAAGAGCACTGACTACTTTTACAGAGGACCTGGGTTTGGTTCCCAGCACCCACATGGTGACTAACAACTGCCTATAACTCCAGTTCAAGTGGATCCAATGCCATCTTCTGGCCTCTGCAGGTATTGCACACATGTGGTATACTCACAAACATACGGGCATAATACTCATACACAAGAGAAAAATAAATAAGCAGATACATATAAATTAAATATATATTTTTTAAATTAAGTGACATAATAGAAGGTGACATTTACTGAAAACTGACTATATTCTGGACATTGTGTTACTTACCTGTGGGGAAACACTGAAAATTCTTTGGAAACATAAATTCGATGAAGAATACCGTATTTTTCTCTCATTACACAGATGAGGAAAGTGAAACATAGGAAGTATTGCTAATAAGACACAGTAAGGAAACATAGTTGATATTCCCTCTTCCATCCAAAGGCTCCTGAACCCAAACATGTAACAAAAATTATGTATTATCCTTCTTTGTGTTATTTTGTTGGTTGGCTGGTGTTTGTTTGTTTGCCTACACTGAAGAATGATGGAATCTGCTGAATACACCTTTGGTGTATGACTGGGGGTATAGATCAGTTGGTAGAGTGCATGCCCAGCATGTACAAAGAGCCAGGTTCCCTTGAAGCACCACAAAAACTGGGTGTGGTGGCAGCATGCCTACCATCCAACACATGGGAGGTAGAGGCAGGAGGATCAGGACTTCACAATTTGATGCCAGCTTGGGCTATGAGATACCTTGTCACATAACTAAAACATAGCTAAAACTAAATAAATAGGACCAGGGAGATAGTTTAACAGGTAACTGTGCTAGCCGCAGAAGACTGACTGAATTGGCCCCCAAACACACATGAAAAACTGGATGCATGCCTAGGGACTGTGTAGTAGTAGTATACTGCAACACTGGCCCCAGGAAGGCACCCCTAGGGCCACATGGCCTGCCTTCTAGCACCCCAACCACACGCTGAACAGAGGTTTTCTGAAAAGATTAACGAAACTGACAAACCTTCAGCCAATTAACCAAAAGAGAAGACCGAACTGAATGAAACCAAAGATGAAAAGGGAAACATTACAATAGACACTAAAGGAATTCAGAGAATCACAAGGGCAGATTTTAAAAATATATGCTCCACTAACCTGGAAAATCTACAAGACATGGATGAATTTCTAGCAAAACATGACCTCCCAAAGTAAAATCAAAATGAAGTAAATAATTTAAATAGACCCACAGCATAGAAGAATAGAATGAGACAGAACAGTAATTTAAAAATCTCCCAACTAAACAAACAACCCAGGGCCAGGTGGATACAGGGCAGAATTCTACCAGACTGATACGAATACTCCTCAAATTATTTTGTAAGATAGAAAAGGATAGAGCACTTCCAAAATCTTTTCACGAAGCTAATATTATCCTGATACTGAAACCACACAAAGATCCAACAAAAAAAAAAAAAAGAAGGAAGAAAGACAGAGAAAATTATAGGCCAATCTCTGATGAACATAGATGCAAAATTTCTCAATAAAATACTTGCAAACTTAATTCAAGAGCACATAAAAAATATCTGCCATAATCAAGTTGGTTTCATCCCAGAGATGCAAGGATGGTTCAAATCATAATAAACATGAACATAATAAATCAATAAATTCACCACATAAATAGAATCAAGGACAGAAACCATATGATCATCTCATTAGATATAGAAAAGGCCTTTGACAAAATCCAGCATCCACTCATGATAAAAGTCACGGAGAGTCTAGGGATACAGGAGACATATCTTAGCACAATACAGGCACTATACCGACATCATGCATGCTAAATGGAGAAAAACTCGAGGATTTCCATTGAGATCAGAAACAAGACGAGGATGTCCACTCTTTTCATTCCTGTTAAATATAGTGCTTGACGTCTTAGCTTGAGCAATAAGACAAGTGTGGAACATAAAGGGGCTACAAATTAGCAAGGAAGAAGTCCAAGAACCCTTATTTGCAGATGACAGGATTGTATACATAAAAGACCCTAAAGACTCACCCAGAAAACTCCTAGAGCTGATAAACACATTCAGTAAAGTATCAGGATATTACATTAACACACAAAAATCAATAGCCTTCCTATATACCAACAACAAACACATCCAGAAAGAAATCAGGGAAACAATACCATTCAAAATAGCTTCAGAAAGTATCTTGGACTAAATCTAACTAAGAAAGTGAAAGATTTATATAATAAAACTTTAAGACACTGAAGAAAGAAATTGAAGAACATCTCAGAAGATGGAAAGGCCTCCATGCTAATGGATCAGTAAAATAAACATTGTGAAAATGGCCATCCTACCAAAAGCAAAAAGCAATCTACAGGTGCAATCCCCACCAAAATTCAAATGCAATCATTCACAGAAACTGAAAGCATAATTCCAAATTTAATAAATTTCGTAAGTTTTCAAAACACAAAAGCTCCAGGGTAGCCAAAACAATCCTGAACAACAAAAGAACTACTGAAGGTATCAGCATCCCCGATTTTAAGCAATACTACAAAGCTATAGTAATAAAAACAACATGATACTGCCATAGAACAGACATATTGATCAATGAAACAGAATTTAGGGCCAAGATATAGGTCTATGGACTATGGCCATCTGATTTCTTTTACAAAAAGATCAAAAATGCACCTTAGAGAAGACACAGTGTCTTCAACAAATGGTTCCAGATAAACTGGATAACTACATGCAGAAGAATGAAACCAGATCCTGTCTCACACCCTGCACAAAACTCAACTCCAGTGAATGAAGGACCTCAGCATAAATCCTGATGCCCAAGATCTGATAGAAGAGAATGTACAGGCACAAGAAAGAACTTTCTTAGCAGTACCCAGATACTGCAGGCATTAAGACCAACAAATAAAAATTGTGATCACATGAAACTAAAAAGTTCTGCACAACAGAGGACACTGTCATTTGAGTGAAGAGTCATCCTAGAGAATGGACAAAGTATTGTTTTCTAGAATATACAAAGAACTAAGAAAGCTAAACAACAAGAAGGCAAACAACCCCATTAAAAGTAGGAGCAAGGAACTAAACCAGGAGTTCTCAAAAGATGAAAGGCAAATGGCTGAGAAGTATTCTTTCTACTGGTCAACATCCTTAGCCATCAGGGAAATGTAAATCAAAGCTATATTGAGATTTCATCTTACCCTAGTCAGAATGGCTAGGACCAAAACAACAATGCTGGTAGGAATGTGGGGAGAGGGGGCATTATTCACTGATGGTGGGGATGCCAACTAGTGTAACCACTACGGAAATCAGTGTTGAGGTTCCTCAAAAAGGTAGAAAGAGATCTACCACTTGATCCAGCTATGCCGCTCTTGGGTGTCTACCCAGAGGGCTCTATACCCTCCTACAGCAATACCTGCCCATCTGTGCTCACTGCTGCTCTGCTCACAATAGCCAGGAAATGGAAACAACCTAGATGTCCATCCACTGATGGATGGATAAAGAAAATGTGGTACCTTTACACAATGACTCTGAAGAAATATGAAATTCTCAGGTCAATGGATGGAACTAGAAACCATCATCCTAAACGAGATAACTCAGACCCAGAAAGGCAAATGTCATAGGCCTTCTCTTATATGCGGATGCTTGCTCTGAATCTTCACATATGTACGCTTCCTTTGGAAAACATGGAGGTCAGGAAACTAGTAAGATGCCCTGAGGGGAAAGGGATTTCAAGGGAGGGGATATAAACCGGACTGATACAAAGGGGAAAAGGGGACTAATGGGAGAGGAAGGGTTAAACAGCGTGGGGGTGAAGGACCGGGTAGAGAAATGGCTAAGGGGAGGGATGACTAATACTAAAGCCCTTTGAAAAATTCATATGGCAACCTACTACTGTGGGATCTCCTTCAGGTATATATATACACAATATAAGAAGAGTTTACACGGAGCTGTTCTACAGCTGATGGGCAATGCTCTCACTAAACCACACAGGCTAACAAATAAAAAGCCCAGTGCCAGTACTGGGTTGCCTGCTTTGGAGTTGCTGGCTAGTGGGGTTCCATAGACCCCCAAATATTGCTGGCTATTGCCATTGCTCTTGGTTACCCTCCAGAACTTGATGATTAGACCCTATTGCTGAAAGCAACGCATACTTGAGTCACAGGCCATGGAGAAATCAAGCTGGTATTGAGCTGGTGGGGAGGTGTGGTGAAAGAGGGTGGTAGAGGACTGAGCATCTTCCAGCAGGCACAGGAAGCGGAGAGTGACTGAAAATCTGGCAAGGCTTAAGAACTTTAAAGCCCACCCCCCGTGACATGCTTCTTCCAGATTCCCTGACCCACCCAAGCAGCGCCACAAACTGGGCACCAAATAGTCAGATGCTTGGATCCTACAGGGGACATTCTCGTTCAAAGCACCACATCCTCTGACCTTGATTCTGGTGCCATGGAACTCTCATATACACACTCACACATACACTCGATAAAACTGAAAAATTAAGAAACACTCTGTCAGTCATAATGAAGGATTCCATCACTGTGGCCAGAAAGGCAGATCTGTGACCTGAGCATGAAAGACGTTTGGATGATGAGGAGGCGTCAAGGGTTTGCTCAAACCCTAGCTCAAAGTACCAAGTGCACTTGGTTCCTCACCCTCAGAGCAGTGCCTTCCCACCTCTCCAAAGCTTCAGTGACCCCACTTCTCTGGAGCCAATAACCAGGTATATGTTAGAGGCTTGGGTCAGACGCTTGTGGCAAGCTCACTGTGCTCTGAGCACCACACACATATAAACTCTGGTTTCCTTCTCAGTAGCTCCAGGCAGATTCCCAGCACCCTTCTCAGCCTTGCATGTCCTCAGCCCAATTGGCATTCCCCACATGTCACTCTGTCCCAGCCTTCTCCAGAGCCTAAGGCAGTGTCATCATTCACTCCATCGCTCAATGGAACCTCGGAAGCATTCTTGATTCTTCTGTCTGCTCCCCACCTCATCCAGCCCATTGGTTTGGCAGGTAACGTCATCTTACAAATACTGCCTAGAAAGACTCGGGAGACAGCACAGGTGATAAAGTCCTTGCCTTGCCAGCATGAGGCTGAGTCTTCAGAACCCATGTGAAAAAGGGAGAGGCCAGGGGAGAGGAAGCGCATTAAAGCAGTTGTCATATAAGTAAGAAGTCTGAAGTTCGGATTCCCAGAACCCATGTAAATGCCAGGTGGGTGTGGTGGCCCACCTAGCAGTTCACCCCCTGGAAGGCAGAGACAAGGGATCACAGGAACAAGCTGGCTAGTGAGACGAGCCATCCAGATGAGCCCTGGGTTTGAGTGAGTGACCTTGCCTCAGACAATGAAGTTGAAGAGAGACTAAGGCTGATTACTGATATCGACCTCAGGCCTCCACAGGCAAGCTCTCGGTACATGCTTGTATTCCTACTGCTAGGGAGATAGAAACAGGTGGGTCCGTAGGACTCACTGTCCAGCCAACCTAGCTGAACTGGGAAGACCCGGGCCATTGAGAGACCCAGCTTCAAAACAAAAAGTAGACAGGACACCTGAGAACAGCATCTTCTGACCTCTACATGCACATACACATGTGCCCCATGTATGTGAACACATATACAAACTCACCCATACTACATGCAGAGACACCCACAACACATATACATACACACACAGACATACAGACACACACACACACACACACACACACAATATTTGTGGGATTTAATGATGGAATCAGTGCACCAGTTAGAACAGAGAGGTAAAGATGATTAGCAAAAAAAATACCTTCTGTCCTTTGCCCTCTTGTGGTGCTTTAAAAACCATATAAAATTACATATGTACATATGTGTGTATGCATGTTTTTTTGAGACAGGGTCTCCCTGTAGCCAGAGCTGGCCTGAAACCCACATACTGGCCTCCACCTCACAGAACTCTGCCTACCTTTGCCTCCTCCTGAGTACTATGATTAAAGGTGTACATGACCACACCTGGCTTAAAAATAATATTTAACAGTATGAGCACTCACCAACCTAGACCCCATTACCAACATAATAAAGCAATAAATCAGTAATTGCCTCATTTGTTTACATGTAGCCATCTTGGTTTGTCTGTCTCCTCCATTAGGATGTAGGCCCATAAGGGCAGAACCCTCTCCTGCCGTGTCCCCAGTGCTGAGCTGATAGCCTAGCACATGTTGGTTGAGTGAATAATTGAGAGTCTACTACCAGAACTGGAAATCTCATAAGATCCCATGAGCTCTTCAAGGGCCATAGCTAGATGTTTTTCCACTTATTTCTTTGCAACTCTCTGTTGCAGACAACTCTGCACTTAGTAGGATGTCAGTAAACAGTGTCTGAGTTGACTGTCACTGAACTAGCCAAGTTTCAGGGATTCCATGTCCTACTTAGAAAAGCTCTTCTGGGAAGGACAAAGGCATAGAAGACACTGAGGGACCCAGGATTCCAGCCTGGCCGAACAGAGACAAAGGGTTCAATGGGCTCATTTGCATTCTGTTTTGCATAAATATGCAAGCTGAGAGGCTGAGCCCAAGTCTCCAAGGATGTCAAATGGCAAATGGCTGTTTTCGAATCAGATATTCAGGACCTTACACTCAGAGGATTCTCACCCCCAAAGAAGCCACTGCTTCTGTCTTGGTTTTGGTGAGACCCCTGATCTTGGCTAGATCCCTGTCCCTGGAGACAGCCCTCCCTATGGCTGGCCACTTCCCCACACTCACCCTCTTCAGGAACCTTGGCCAGCCTGTCTTAGGTGTGGTGACTTGCAAGAGGCCCCTGTTGACAGAATTTAAAACAAACCTCCCTTTTCACCCACAGGCTCAGCGGATGCAAAGAGCCAAGTTGGGACAGAGACATTGTTCTGGCTGAGGCTGCTAGTACAGAAGTTTCAAAAACAGAAAAATGGCACTTAAAACAAAACAAAACAAAACAAAACCCCTCATCTTTGCTGAAGCCAGCATCAAGTGCTGGGAAGGCTCAGAAGATCATGGGAGTTTTTTTCTCTTCAGTTAATCCAGTTGCCCTGATTTGCATGGGATTTGCATAAACAGCACGTTGTATTCAAGCAGCCCTCACTTCAAGGGCCAAGATTAAGGTTGAGGATTTGTCCCACCCGCAGAAGTTTTGTTCAACTTCCACTATTTAGAAGCTCAGGAGACCTAAAATAGCTCTTTATACACTGGTAGAAGAGAAAAGGGTACACAAGAGAATGGAGAGCCCTGGGAGAGAGGTGGGGCTGGGCCCTGCTCCTTTCTCTCTCCCAGGAGGGGAGGTGGGACAAGAATTTTCAGGCCACTCCCAGTTCTGGAATTCTCTATGAACCTCTGCAGGGTGCTAGGCACCTAAGGAGAGGCCTCAACCAAAGCTGGGATGATACTAAAAGCTAGATGGACCAGGAGCCAGATGCAGCTTGGGCTGATATTTGTTGAAGGCATTTCTAAGACAGTGATGGTCACTGGGAAAGAGACTGGACCAAGCAAGCATGGACAGAGATGGGGATGTCCAGTTCTGCCCTTGGTCGACCATGGCTCCTGGTAGCCGTGAGACAGTGGCCAGCTCTTTATGGGATGTCAAGGATAAACCTCTCCACTTACAGAGATTTGTTCTGCTATCTGTCTAAGAAAAAGAACACAGACCCAGGAATAGACGTTGGTCAGCAGTGACATTCCAGTCCCAGTGTTGGGTTCCACTCGGGACATTTCCAAAAGGACCTTCCCACCTACAGCTGGTCCATAGTTTTGTTACTAAGATGTTTTTGTTTTTTTAACATCTGTTTGCTTGCATGTGTGTATGCAGAGGTCATAAGACAACTTACAGGAGTCTGCTTCTACCAAGCAGGTCCTAGGGACTGAACTCACAACATCAGGCTTACAGCAAGCACCCTTACCTGCTGAGCCAGTCTTTTCAGTGCCCAGCCCTGAAGTTGTAGCTTGGCCCTCTCTTTCAAATCCACGCTCAAATAGCCTCATCTTAACTCCTGTACCATGCCAAGCAAAATCATGGAGCACATGGAGCTAACACATAGGAAAATAATTTGTAGGTGCAATCTTCCTAAGAGTCAACCAGGCAGACCAGCAGACACTCATGAGGTGGGAAGAGGCATAAAAGCCCAAAATTTCTGTTTCTTCTGCCCGGTTTCCTCACTTGGTGCGGAGTGTACACGGCTGATTCCCACATGCATGATGGGCACCATGCACAGGCTTTGGGAAAAGCCTCTGGAAAGTTCTGCCCTGAAAAGAATGGGAGACAAAGGACAGAGACTGACCCTAAGACCTCCAGTTCAGTTTCCTAAAGTAACACTCACTCCACTTTTATCCATGGTCATTTCCTGGTCTGGGCATCATGGAGAAACATGGAGGAAAACCAGACCATGATTCAACACCAGCAAACTCACAGCCCTGGGATCTAGTGCCAACCTGCCAACCTTAGTCCTGAGAATCCTTGGAACCTACTCTGGCACTAAACTCTGGGAGGTTTTAGTTATTTTCCTTTATCTTGTTTATAAAAGTAAGATTTTAACATCAGGTATGGTAGATCATATTTGTAATCCCAGCACCCGGGAAGCTTTGGAAGACTGGGGTGAGCCTGAGGAATAGCCTGGGCTACATACTGAATTCTTAGCCTGCCTGAGCTACATATTGAGACCCTGTATCCAAAACTCAGAAGTTAATTAATGAAAATAAAATAAAATCAGGGTTTCAAATTATGTATTCCTGGCCAGATATTGTAGCACAAGCCTGTAATCCCAACGCTGGCGAGGCGAAGGCAGGTGGACTGGGAGTTTAAGGCCACCCTAGGCTTCATGGTAAGACTTTGTCTCAAAAACAAAAAACCAAAACAAAACAAAATTGAATTCTATGTGACTTATCCCTGTAAGTGAATCAAGAATCCAGATTCAAGAGAAGAATTATCAAGATTCTGTTGACATGTGTGATCATGTGTGGTCAGATATAAAGCTTCTTGGGAAGTCATTCCCATTCCCATGTAGTGATAACAGGGCTACTAAGAGCCCAGGCCCATGGCAAGGCCAGTCTTGGTTCATATTTCTTCTCTTACTCTCAAATCATCCAAGCTTCTTAAACTCTGCAGTAGCAATTTTAAAATTTGTTTTTGAAGACTGAATGTGTCAGGACTGGGGATATACTTCAGTTGTTAAAGTGTTTTCCTAGCATACATGAAGCCCTGGACTTGATCCCCAGCATCCTATAAGCCATGTGTGGTTGACATATACCTATAATCCCAGTATTCAGGAGGTAGAAGCAAGAGGATCAGACATTGGAGATCATTCCTATAATGAGTTCAAGGGTGGGCTACATGAGACACTGTCTCCAAAAAGAAGGAGAAAATGGTTGACTATTTGAATGTGATGATGACAGCAAAGTACCTCACACTGACAGTGGCACACAGTGCTCAGCAAACCCTACTTTATTGTTGAAAAAAGTGAACAATGTTGTGAAAGACTGGAAGCCTCCGTAGGATCAGTCACATCTACCAAGGCCACCTCCTGGCCACACAGCTTCTGCCCCAGTCCAAGGCCATCTCTTCTCTTCAGTTGAGCTCAGTCTACAGTTAGTAATAGCTCTTCACCATCCCATGAAAGTTCAACCCAAAGGAGACAAGCAAAACAAGCCAAAGTCTTGCTCTCCTTGACCCCCACTTGACTTCCCTAAGGCACACCACCCACTTCCACACAACATGCATGGACGGTTGCTGTTCCTGCCCCCTCTGCCTCCATACCCTAAGTCCTTGTGAACTGGTACCCTAAAGCTCAAGACACAGTTTGAGGAGGCCTGATACCACCTGTAGAGAGATGATTCCTTTCTGCTGAAAGCGCACAGAGCCCCCCCGGCTCTACCCCCACCACTCCCCTGACATTGTCCTACTGTTTCTGTCTAGTGCATCTGGCCAAAGCAAACAGCTCTCTGGAGCCAGCTCTCCAGCTAGCAGTTGCAATACAAAGTTAGCCAGCTGTTTCAGGAAACCTCAGCCTTTCCCTGCCTGCTCACCAGTGAGTTCTGGAAGACACAAAACCCAAACCCAACTTTCACATTAGCCCCTCACACAGGGCTTGACCTTATTCCTTGGAAAAACTGGACCTCCCCCTCCAGCCCTCTGCCATTGTCTTCATCGATCTTCAGGCTGGGTTGACTTCTCTCTTTTGTGAGGAAATGGCCGGTATGCAGTGAATGTAAGACGCTAAAAGCTAAAGGAATAACTATGAACACGTAATACTATTGTATATTGATGGTTCTCAGAGTTTGGAGAGGGTGAGGGTCTGAGATCTAGTAGTAACCTGGAAGAACAGGAAAAAAAGAGTGAAGGAGAGAAAGAGAGAGGGACAAAAGAACGTCTTAGCATCCTCTGGGAAAATGGGATGGTGCTTTGCCTGTGTTTTCTCCTTTGCACCCCACGAGGCCTTCGGTTTTGACTGTGTTCATTCTGTGGAGATGAAAGAAAGTAAGGCCTCAAAGAGATGGGACTTGCACAGGAGAACTCAGATGATAAATGGCAGATAAGAACTAATGTGCTCCTGGCTCAAAGCCAGAAACGTTATGTCAGATTGATGTTGTCCAAGAGCTTTGAGATGACCTCACACCTTCTCTTCAGCCCCGTGCATTCAAGTCTGGCACGCATTGGTCCACTAAAACTGGCAGTCATTAACGTTGGCGTTTCTAAGGGCTACTTGGCAGTGGTAGCAGGGGATTTGCAGATAGAAGTGGCAGTGGTGTAGAGATGGTGATGATGGTGATGGTGTGATGGCGATGGTGGTGTGATGGTGATGGTGTGATGGTGATGGTGGTGTGATGGCGATGGTGTGATGGCGATGGTGTGATGGTGATGGTGTGATGGTGATGGTGATGGTGGTGTGATGGTGATGGTGTGATGGTGATGGTGGTGTGATGGCGATGGTGTGATGGTGATGGTGGTGTGATGGTGATGGTGTGATGGTGATGGTGGTGTGATGGTGATGGTGGTGTGATGGTGATGGTGGTGTGATGGTGATGGTGTGATGGTGATGGTGGTGTGATGGTGATGGTGTGATGGTGATGGTGGTGTGGTGGTGATGGTGTGATGGTGATGGTGGTGTGATGGCGATGGTGTGATGGTGATGGTGGTGTGATGGTGATGGTGTGATGGTGATGGTGGTGTGATGGTGATGGTGGTGTGATGGTGATGGTGGTGTGATGGTGATGGTGTGATGGTGATGGTGGTGTGATGGCGATGGTGTGATGGTGATGGTGGTGTGATGGTGATGGTGTGATGGTGATGGTGGTGTGATGGTGATGGTGGTGTGATGGTGATGGTGGTGTGATGGTGATGGTGGTGTGATGGTGATGGTGGCGGTGATGATAGCGGTGATGATGGTGATGGTGATGGTAGCTCTTGTTGTTACTAGAACAGCAGTAGGAATAGTGAAATATATTAGAGGAACCAGATGGCCGAATGTTCCCATCCCTAAAACCTCCACTGCCGCTCCCTCCCTGCCTTCTGATCTGATTTGAGATGAAGAAAAGCACTAAAGCTCGAATAGATTTGTTGGTAGTAAGTAACATCTGTAAGATGATACGACAGCCTGTTATTTTTGAAACCATGTTAGGGAAACAACTTCCTTATTCAAGCAGAACCCAAGAATCGGCAAGGCTTTCTAGGTGGGGAGATGAGGGCTGACCAGGCCGCGCTCATGTCTCTCTGGAGGCTTCCCACTGCTTCACCCATGTCTCTCTGGGATTCCCTCATTCCTTCACTCTTCTTTCCCTCCGAAGTCAGCCCAGGAAGGACTCATTGTTCTTCAAAGCTCTAGGCCAGATGTAGACAGTCATCAGTCTCTCTTGGTTCTCCTTAACTCATCCAAAAGGGGTGGGGAGAGAATGGCACAAAGAAAGCACAGGAAGTTTAGTGAATACATACAAAGCTCACTTTCTGAGCTTTCACAGAAACTTGTTTCCAGGATAGGTCACCTGTGTCACATCTCTGATTAGCTCAAAGTGCTGGGGGCAATTTAGGAGACACCTTCCAGGATCTAGCTGGAAGAGATCACGGCACTTAGGCTGCACATCCCTCCAGTTACTTCAAGCTCTCCATCACCCAAAGATCACCCATCTCAGCAACCCACTCAGGGTGGGCCCCACACAGATGCAGCCCCAACACTACAGCAATCACTGAAAGAAACGATCTAGCCAGGCTCTGAGAGCAAGCCTAAGGCTAAGACAATAGCAATCTCACAAGCACATCACCACTCTCCTCTCCCCACCGAAGTACTGAGCCTGTGGTCTCGCACATGCTAGGCCATCATTCTACCTTGTACTAGCTCCTCAGCCCTCTTTTGACTTTTTATTGTCAGATAAGATATCAGTACATAATAACCAAGCTGGCCTTGAATTCACTCTGTAGCCTTGGCGGCCCTGGAGCTTGTGATTCTCCTGCCTCGGCCTCTAGAGTAGCTGGGATTTCAGGCCTCTGCTACCAAGCCTGGCATGGAACCACACTGTAATGAAAATTACTGACATCTGTAAGACAACAAATAGTCTTCATCATGAATGACTGACAGGGAGAGCAGGATTGAAGACTTGGTGTTGAGGAATTTCTCTTGCCATTCCTCCGACTCCTGGGTAAAACTGACAAAGGAAAATGAGAAAGTTGAGTTAAAGCTCAAATTCTCCTCAAACTTCCAATAAAGTTACTTTTATGACAATTGAGTTTCCTTCATGATAACTGATTTTCTTTTTTTTTTTTTTTTTAAATTATGTCTATGAGTATATTTCCTGCACATACCCAGGTGCATCCATATCATGCAATGGCCACCGAGGTCAGAAGAGAGGGTCAGATCCTCTGGAAATGGAGTTATGGATGATTGTTAGCCACTATGTGGGTACTGGGTTTCAAACCTGGGTCTTCTGCAAGAGCAGTCGGTGCTGCTCTCTTTCCAGCTGTCTTCCTTTCTCTTCTTTTTGAGGCAAGTTTTCTCATACCCTAGGCTGGCTTCAAACTCTGTTTCGTTGAGGATGATCTTGACCTCCTGCCCTCACTTCCCCAGAGGTGCGATTCTAGGTGTGTGCTACGACAGCTGATATATGTAGTTCTGGGAAATAAAATCCCCATTTCCTACAGGCTAGGCGAGCACTCTGCCTCTGAGCTGCCTCCTCAGTCCCGTGAATTCCTTCTGAAGCATGAAACTTTAGGTAGAACAAAGCCTTTATGGGAAACATTTTCCTTCAGATAGTGACGGGTTCCCAGTGGCCTATGGGAAATTTTGACAGTAAATGCAAATACCCAGTTTTTGTAAATGCAAATACTCCCTCCACTGTTGTCAGCCAGCTTAGGGGTCTTCTGGCATTGGGATACTAGCCCAAGGGGACACCCAGGCTTTCTGCGTTCAGCCCTCAGCTCAGTACTTCATCTTCAGCTCAGTCCCTCTTCCAACCCTTCTGTGATTGGTCCTTTGGGGACACTTATAGAAACACTTGGATAAGAGATGTGAGGTTGAGAAGACAGAAAACAAACACAGAAACACTATCAGGTACGTTTTTTTCTCTTAGCCTCTCAAGTAGCAGTTTATGCCCAGTGGACACACACAACAGATTTTTCTTTCTTGCACTAACCTCCTACTTGATCCCCACCCCAGATTTCGGGTGGGCTGGCTATTCTTTCAAGGCTATCCTGAAAACTCCAGCCTCCCTCATCATTCCAAGCCCAGGATAATCATCTGGGGTATCTAGCCCCTTCCTGTCACTCACAAGCTGGCTCCGGAGGCCAGCCTCTCCCTCATGCAATTTGGAGCGGCCTTGAAGGCTTTGGGGACACAAGGTACAGTGCATTCTCCCTCGCTCTATCTCTTCCATGTCCTGTTGAAGGACAGCAACTGTTTCTTTTCTAGAACATCTCTTATAAAACTCCTGACTCCCCCTCAGGGTTATCACTCCGGCCTCATGAGCAGCCCTCCTAATCTGTCTACAGAAGTCAAAATGTTTCCTCGTCTCATCCCTAAGCAGGCATTCTTTTGGAAGAGTGGGTGTGGAGGCTCAGAGGGGAGGAAGATGAAGCTCAGGATGTCCACAGCCGGGTACTCAGAGGGTTAAGTGAGCCTGGCTTTGTAAGTACACGGCCATTCCCCCGATCCCAGATGGAGAGTACTAAATATCTCCCTCTGGCCAGGCAACTTGTTTGGTTATCTTGGAGTGTGGATTGGGACTAAGTCATCCTGGCCAATCCTTCCGGATGTGGACTTATTCAAAAAGAGGCCTCCACTGGAGTCTTATTCCCCGGGGCTGCCTCCTCCCAGGCTGATAAAGGGTTTCATCATGGATGACTCAAGAGGTTGAGATGCAAGCTCTGGTGATACTAATGAGCCCTCCAGCCCCATCTGACCTCACATCCTAGCTGTTGACAGGTTCCATGGGGGCTGGCCAAATAGCCTCCAGAACCAGGCAGAGACAGATGGTCTCAGGCTCTCACATCCCTTGTGTTTCCATGGCCTCCTGGATCTCCTCTGACACTCCCCAAGGATCATGTCCAAGTTGCCCTTTGTGCCACAGGCAGTGAGGAGACCAGGGGGTTCAGAGAAGCCCCGCCTTGTGTGCCCGGCATCGTAATGGAAACTGGCATCCATTTCTGGTCGCTCTGTACATTTTCTCAGACTTTCCCCTTCCCACTCAAACTGTTCAGGGCCCAAGTAGGTGGATTTCAGTCTCGACTCATTTTAAGATACATGAGTAGGCCATCTTCCTGTGTACAGAGACTAAACTAGGCAAAGAGCGCACACACACAGACAGAGATGGGGGGGCGGGGAGGGGGGTCACTCTCTAGCTGGGGCTTTGATAGGAGCTCCTCATCATGTACCAAGCAACCTAGTACTCCTGGAAACTAATCAATTCCTTAGACCCCAGACAGGGTGGGAGGGACAACTCTAATGACACCAAATAGGCTGGCTTGAGATACAGCATCTTCGCCGGGAACTTACAGAGTTAAGCAACATTGCCAAAGCACTGGAAGGGACGGAAAATGACAGGGGCACATGCGGGGGGACTGCTGTCTTATCATCTATGTGACCAACCCATGAGGGTTTGGGGCGCTGACCCCGTGCAGACCGGCTGCTTCCACACAGGCTCCAGGCTGAGACTGAAAAGGCGCCAGGCCTGCGCATGGCAACAGTCCACAGAGTTGGACTCAGAGGCCTCGATAACGACCATGAATCACAGTGCCTGACAGGACACAGCACTTTGCGAATCTCAAAATGCTTTTTCCATCACTGTCCAACGCTCACCCTGCCTCCATCACAGAGGATGAGACCTTAATCAGAAGGACTCAATCCCTGGACCTCTGCCTGCCGAGCCGTGTCCGTGCCCCTGCCTTGCAGAAGAAATCCAAATGCGCTTAGAGATGGAGAATGCTTTGCCACTATGAGGGGCTTGAAGCCTGGCAGACACTGTGATGAGATTAACAAAGGCCACGGGGCCCAAGAGGATAGGGCTTTATTATTACTTTTTAATATCTTTTTAAATTCTTTTGCCTCAGCACACTGCAAATTTATTCATTATTACTTTGTAGAGTTAGACTACTGTATGATATAAATATTTTAAATTCTTAAAAGAAAACTAAGACACAGCTATAATTATAACCACTAACGTGTATGCACATCTACACACATATCCTAGAATTGTTCTATCCCTTTATGCATACACATATCATATATAAGTATTGTACACAATACGCAGAAGTCTGCACCTTCTGTTGTACTTAAGACATAGAAAAAAAAATGGGAATTTTTTTCTTATCAATAAACAGGTATTGTTTTGAAATGGTTACCAAGTAGTCTATCATACTGATATGATTAGACACTGGTGGGTTTTTTTTTTCTTTTTTCCTTTTCATTCTAAAGAAATATTTTATTATTTTTGTTTTATGTATATAATGTGCTGTCTGCATGTATGTAAGTACATCTGTGTCATGTAATGCCCTTGAAGGTCAGAAGAGGGTGTCAGATCCCCTGGAACTGGAGTTATGGACTATTTTTAGCCACCATGTGGGTGCTGTGAATCGAACCTGGGTCCTCTGCTACAGCAGCCAGTGCTCTTAACCACTGAGCTAGTGCCACTATTTTCGTGTGTGTTTATGTCTATGCACAAGCCTTATGATGGCCTCCACCAGCACCAGTCATTCACATGGCGTACTTACATATAGACATGCCGGCATTAAGACATATACATAAAATATCATTAAACCGGGGCTTGGAGTGATGGCTCAGTGGTTAAGAGCACTGGCTGCTCTTGCAGAGGACCGGAGTTTGGTTCCCAGTACTCACATGGTAGCTAACAACTGTCTGTAATTTCAGTTCCAGGGAATCCAGCTTCCTCTTCTGGCCTCTGAAGGCATTACAGGACATGGGTGCACTTATATTCATTCAGGCAACATACTCATGTACATAAAACTTTAAAAATAATAAAATACTTCTAATTAAGCAAAATACTAGAATTATAGTTTAGTTAAAGTTTAGTTAATATTTTCTTTTTCTTACATATTTAAACAGTAAAGGTTTCTTCTGCACAAATCTGGGTGCAGCTGTCTTACCTAGTTCCCTAAGATAAATTCCTGGAAGTGAAACAGCCTGGTATAAACACTGCTTCAAGGTTTTTTTCACAGTGTTGCCAAAGAGTATACGTTCCTACAGTCCCCGAGGCCATAGGAAGGATACAGACGTCTTGCCCAATGAGCATACCCTGAAAATGGTACAGCCAGAGTAGCAGAGTACAGGCCACATCCAGGAGACCTCGTGTGACGTGCAGCAATGATCAGACCTTGATTTCCAGGGACTTAGAGGCATGTATGTTTCTGAGCAGAGCATGACTTGGCAGAGATACCAGGAAGGACAGAGCAAAAGGAGAGACGTGGAGACGACACAGGGCCCCAGGCTAGGTGAGGGAGAAGATGGGCGTGGAAATGGGGCAGGGATGAACTCTTCCACTATACACATGGACTCCTGTAAAGATAATGCATGTGTAATTTTTCAGTAGGTTTTTGAACTGATATGATTCCCTCTGGTTTTTTATACCAGCTAGGCCTTATTTATCTCTCCTCTCTCTCTTCCTGCCTAACCTTCCCTCATCCCTCCCCAGTTGAAGAACCCCCATTTATCCCTTGATAATACCTCTCTCCTATGGCTCCCCCTCTCTTGAGCACCTTCTTCCCATCTACGTCACAGTTCCTTGTATAACCCTCCTTCTCCCCCTCCCATTTCAATACCCACTTTCCCCTTAGTCACACCTGTCTCCTTCACTGTTGTTCTCTCTCAGGTTCCTTCTTTCTCTTTACCTCTCTGGTTCCTTTCCATTTTCCTGGCTCCTGCAGTTATATCAAGTTCTATACTCACATATTAGGATTTGGTGTTAGGATTTACAAATGAGGGAGAATATAGGCCAACTATTTTTCTGAGTCTATGTTACTTGACTTTGCATAACAGTTTCTAGTTCTATCCATTTACCTGTAAGTTTCATGATTTCGTCTCTCTTTGCCACTGAGAAGAACTCCATTGTGTGAATGTACCACATTTTCTTTGTCCACTTGTCAGTTGAGGGACACTGAGGTTGCTTCCATTTCTTAGCTATTGTGAAAAGAGCAGCAACAAACGTGGATATACAGGTGTCTCTATAGTAGGATGAGTCCTTTGCATATAATGACAAGGAGTGTTATAAGTAGATTATATGGTAGGTTAATTTTTAGTTTCTTGAGAGTTCCAAACCCCAGGACTAAAGAGATCTGAGACCTGGAGGAGGGTAGGGGACCTAACACTGTGCTTAGCTGAACTGATGTAGCATCCAATCACCTCCTAAATATCTATGTTTATACCCGTAGACAAAGGCTACCGTCATTCTTAAACAGAGAAGCCTCTCTTTGCAGTGAACAGAGATAAAGGCAAAGACTCAGGGCTGTACAGAATGCTGAGAAAAAGAATGGCTGAGGGCCCAGTCCTAGACGAGAAATTTATGCCACCTATGCCCCTAGGGCTCAGGAACATTGTGGAAGGGATGGCAGAAAGAATGTAAGAGATGCAGGATGGGGCGAGGGGCCATGAAATGCCGTCTTCTAAGCATGACATGGACATGGAACGATAAGCTCATAACCGTTGTGCATATTGTGAGGTCATCCACAGAAGTCGAGCCCTCCTAGCAGTGAGCTAGGAGGTAGAAGGGACCCACAAAGCCCCATCACAGCCCACAGATAACAGGAAAGAGGGAGGCATTGGGATCAAGCTGAATGCCCACTGGTGAGCTCACCAGACTCTGACGGCTGCTTCCAAATTCTGGATCATACAGCTGCCTCTGATTAAACTCTGTGGAACACTAAACAAAACCAAAACTAATAAATAAGGGAACAAGGTTTATGGGGAGGAGGGGAGAGGCGCAGGATGGAAATGGGAAAGGAAAGGAGAGAGAGAGGTTCCAAAATACAGTGTGTGTGTATGAAAGTGGGAAAGAACTAGATTTACTGATAAAATAAAGGACCCGAGGAAGATGCAGCAAAGGACAACCAAGTCACTGGGCTGGAGGGTAACTAGAGAAGATGCAAAGATGTGGAGGCGGAGCAACTGGAAGGAAAGGGAAGGAAGGACACAGCAGGATGAGGTGTCAGAGAAAGCCCAACTTATTCAACAGCCTGACTGTCTTTATCCAGAACTGACTCTCAGACTGACTGCTTAGGGGTGATCTGGGCTGGAGGCAGGTTCAAGGTGTGGTCTTAGACCTCAAGGTAAGAGGGAAAATAATAGGAAAAGAAGGTCAAAGTCCTTGTACCAACTTTTATCCTTGTACCATACTAACTATTAAAGAACGGCAAGAAGACTGAGAAGATAGCTTAGTCAAGAAAAACCCGAGTTTGGTTCCCAGAACCCATGTAAATGAAGGCTAGACATGGTAGCCTGTGCTTACAATATCAGAACAGAGACAGGAAAATTCCTGAGTTTCATTGGCCAGATAGTCTAACCCCCTTTAAGAGTTCCAGGTCAGTGAGAGATCCTGTCTGAAAAAAATCATGGTGGTTGATGTCTTAGAAATAAGACCATGGTTGTCTTCTGTCCCTGTCCGTCCCCCCCACCACATACAAGTGGCAAGAGTCAGAAGGGCTAAGAAGGATGACTGAGAGACAAACGACGGAGGGAAAAGAGAACACAGAACATTCCACGTGATGAAACTGGAAGAAAAGACGTCCCAGAGAAAGAAGGATAGCATGCTGACAAGGGCGCAAAGGCAGAACCAAGGATGTGCTCACATAGGGACATTCCCCTTGGAATGAAAGGCATTCTCCTACATTCTAGGAGGGTAGAGGGAGCTTAGTCTGAGCCTTTGCCAAGAGCAAACATAGCTAGAGTTCAGTGGGCCCAGGACAGTGACAAGTGTGAATTCTCGCCAGGCCAACCAGAAGGCTTTCCAACCAACTCCTGCCCTGACCTGCTTAAGCCTGATGGGAGGGGCAGTGTTTTCGTGAGTGATAAAAAACGAATGGCCAGCAACATAAAAGAAGATGGACACTTTCTGTTCTCTTGGAAGCATAATAGCCAAGCACTTTTTTTAATGTGAAATTTTAACCTTGAGTAAGCAAGGTCCCACCATACTCTATGTCATGGGAATGCTCTATCGGTGGGTCACGCCTCTTAGTTCAGCAACAAAACAGCGAAGGTCTTTGTTCTGATACAAATGTTACCCTCCTGAACTGAACTGAACATCTGAACCAAAAAAAAAAAAAAAAAGGTAGTCTCCCAGAGAAGGTGGACAATGAATACGGAATCCACACTTCATCTCTCTGTGAAGGCAGCTGGCTCCTGGAGCTGCGCCCCGTAACAGCTTCGGAGGGGAGCAGTCCTTCCCTGCTTCCCTCAGCTCTGCTTAGCTCTGGGACACAGTTGAGAGCATGCCCCAAGCAGAACAAAACAGTGGCAATTGATAACAAATGGACTGAGTTGCCCTTGCATCCCCTCTGCACTCTCTGTTACCATGGAGACACCAGTCAGCCAAGCTTAGAAATCAGTAAAATATCCATAAAGGACAGTCTGCTGGACACAGGTGCTTGGACAACCAAGGTACCAATGAGATGCTTCAATCTGCTGAGGGTGAGGTGGGGCGCCTAAGACTCAGGCGCCAGACATAGGTTGTGTGCTTGGGACTTTAGCCTCACATCTATTGCCTAGGAGTCACATCAATCTGAGGCTAGGTGACTTCATCTACTAAAGGCCTTTTCTTTTCCATTTCCACACCTCGTTTATTTATCTACCCATAAACCTCAAAGCTAGGCAGCTAGATACAGACCCGAGAAGCATGAATCCAGGTGATTGGTCCAGAGTCTTGCTCACCAACACTTCTCCCTGAACCACTTTGCAAAACAGAGAACAAAGTCTAAGTACTGCCAAAAGATTTTGTTGACTCCTTCCCTTCTGGACAGTGAACATATCTTCTAAATTTAATGACAGAATGGCCTGTCTTTAAAAGGACAGAGTCAAGAAAGATAAAGAAAAGGAGAAGACGGACAGGGCCTGACGGCACTCACTTTTAATACCAGTTGTCGGGAGCAGAAGCAGGCGGATCTCTGAGTTCAAGGACAGCCTGGTCTATGTAGGAGTTCCAGACAAGCTGGAGCTACAGGGAGACCCTGCCTCAAAAGATCAAATAGAAAAAGAAAAAAAAAAAAAAAAAAAAGAAGAAGACAATTTTCTGAGCAACCGGAAGTCAGTCATCAGTATTAACGGGAGTGGTGCTGCAGCCTAACATGTCTGGTGAGCATGCTTTTCCCCCAAACAACTGTTGTCAGACATACACTGGAAGAAAGAAATTTTCCAGTTGCTACTACATCTTTTTAATGTAAATGTGTTCCTCTTTAGGTGCTTTGAATCCATCATTGGACAAAGCACAAGTTTATCCCTGGATTAGCATAACACAGCCAGTAAATCCTAAAATTTCCAAAAAAGAACATTTTCCTTCCACTTGACTGCACTTTTACTGTGCAATGGGTCAGAATAACTGGGGGTCTTCTTGCAGACTGATGGTCTAATTGATGCTTTCCTTTTAGCTAATGACAAATGGCTCAATGCCAACAGGATGCCTCAAAGTCTTTCCTAGCAACAGGTATTGGCATTACTTATGTATCATATTATCCATTTAAAATTTGCAATTGATTTGGCACCCTTCCCATCTGTCATGTGACGTGCATTTTATGTTCAGGGGAAGAGTTTGGGCTTTGGCAGGAAATTGGACTCTGTCTGAGGTTAATCTGAGAAGGAGCCATCATTCTGTTGGCTACCTAGCCCTATCTCAGTACCTCTCTCCTGGAGACCAAAGAAATCCTTCCATCCTCCAGATAGACTGATAGACAGACTGACAGATAGGTAGATGATAAATAGGTAGATAGCTAGCTAGCTAGCTAGATAGATGATAGCTAGAGAGATAGTAGATAGATGAATGATAGGTAGATAGGTAGATGATGGTAGAGATATAGAAGATAGATAGATCGATAGAAGATAGATGATAAATAGATAGATAGATGATAGATAATAGGTAGATAGATGATTGGTAGATGGATAGATAGGTAAATAGATGATAGATTGATAATAGAAGTTGGTTGATAGATTGGTAGATAAATAGATGATAGATACGGATTTAGAAATACTTATATAGCTACACTGGATGGGTGGGTTCATGACAATTTATCAAAAACAGCTAGTCTACGGTCATTATACTGGGCCATATTTTGGAAACTAATATTTAGAAATTATCTTCACCATCTCCCTCATCTCCTCTAATACAGAGTTAACTAGTTCTGTTGATTCTGCCTCCTAAATAGTTCTTATATACAATGGGCCTGGTGGTACAGACCTGAAATTGCAGCTACTCAGGAGGCTTGAAGCAGGGGGACCACAAATTCAAAGTCAGCTTGGACCAAAGTGAACTCAAAGCCAGCCTGGGTAACTCAGTGAAATGCTATCCTCCAAAAAGGAGTCAAAGGATGACTGGGTGTAGCTCAGCGGGGGAGCACTTGTCCAGTCTGTGTAGGAGCCTAAGTTTAAGTTGCAACATCACACACACTTCTCACATCTAGTCAACTCACTGTTCATTAACCTATGTGGGCATTATTTACAGGTCTCTCTATCTCCAAAGCCATGCTTTTCATAGCCATTCCTTTGAAACTTTCTGGTTGAGAAATGCAGATTATGTCCATGCATTTCCTCAGTTTAAATAGTCTCATGGTCTCCTTTGGCCGAGACATAAAATCCAAACTCCCTTAATATTTGCTCCTGTTGTGAATTCCTACACACTGCTCTCCCCAGCAGTTCTTTGAAAATTGGCCCAATCCCAATTGAGCCAGAACCACAGGGCTTGAGAGGGAGATTACTAAAATGTGAGCTCTCCTGGTGACCAGACTCCGTCCTGAGTGGGCAGCTGGTCACAGCCAGGTCAACGAGTTCCTCATCTACTGTGGTCTGCAGTGTTGAAATCGGGAATAGCTCCCATTCGGGTCGGGAACCTGCTGTGAGACTGCATGAAGATGCCACCATACACAGAGAAGTGGGAGATCGAGCCAGAGGAAGGCCTTGCCACACTGAAGTGGAGCCTCAGCTCTCAGTTCTCTGAAGGAAAGGCACCTCAGTCATCTTTCAGATGCAATCCTGCTCAGCACCTCCTTGGAGTCAAGAGCAACCCAGGCATTCCTTTTTCCAAGTTCCCTCTTATCTATACTTATTAGCATCCGGCCTCTGTGTCTGCAACTGAATGCTGACTCTGCACCTGCTGTCACCTCAGCTCCCCCCAGGCCCAGTGTGTCTTAGTCATCTTTGTTACCTGTGACAGTGTGCTAGCATATGAGGCGAAGATCGAATAAAGGCAGCCTGACTCTTAACATCCATTTCAGCCAAGAGTGGGACCCAGACTGTTCTGAGAACTTGCTCCTTCAGTTTTCTACTGGAACTGTGCTCTTAAACAAAGGCCTTGCTATCTCTTTATTGAAACTATACACCTAGCATGAAATAAGGAAGGAAAAAGAATTGGTCTTCTCAGGGAATTTGTTTTTTCTAATTCCTACAGACCTAGAGAAGCACATACTATCCCAAACAGATGTTATCGATCTAATCACATCTATGGTTTGCAACACAAATGGAAGACTATTACTTTCAAAAATATGTGCTGCACACAGTGCTTGCTCATCACATGTACATGTACACTCTGGGTCAAGGGCAAGGAAGGGTCATATGTTTAGGTAATAAGAGGAACCCAAGGCCTACCTCATTTACATCATAAACAAGCTGAGATAGTGTTACACAATCTCAAAACATAAGATCACTTTGGTTACAAGTTGGTAAAGGTCATTTGTCTAGAATTCCTTTCCACAGGTCCTTCTTCTTTGTTTTATGTAAAAGAGGAACCATGTCCGTAACTGTGACAGACGACTTTCCCAGAGAAGTTACTCCCTCAGGTAGCCTCACTTCCTACCTCACTGGCACTTCCACTCGCTGGCACCCAGAGTTTGCTGAGTGAATAATTGATTCCGCAGCAAACACCGGTTTCTAGCAGTCTAGTCTAAGGCAATTGTAACTGGGGCATGCCAGTAACCTCATTTTCCAAATGGAAACTTAAAGATCATCCTCATGAAAATGATGATTTCACTTCTGTTCTGCTGGTTCCTAAGTACCTCCTAAGTAACTCGCATACCTAGATGAGAGGTAGCATCCCAGCCACTCTAACAGCTGAAGCAGAAGGATGGCAAGTTGAAACCCAGCTGCATAACCCTTGGTTTAAAGTACATTCTCAGCTTTCCTCTCTGATTTGAAGAACAGCAGCATCCTCTCTTTGGGGACAATGTATGGTGTCACAACAATAGGATAGGTGTTTAGTCAAGCCTGGGACAGCTCATTTAATTCTCCCAAGAATCTACACAGTTGTGCTGTTATTAAAACTACCTTCTTTGCGCTGGAAAGTTGACTCCGTGGTTAAGATCCCTGGCTGCTCTTACAGAGGATCGGGGTTCGGTTCCCAGCACTCACATGGCAGCTAACAACCATCTGTAACACCAACCCAAGGAGATCCAATGCCCTCTCTGGCCTCGATAGGCATTGCAAGCACATGGTGCACTTACATGCTGGCAAAACACTCATACACTTAAAATATAGATAAGTAAAATTTTTAAAGTTTAATAAAACCACCTTCTTGCTCATGGATGAACATACCCAGGCCTCAAGACCCAAGGACTTGGCCCAAGGTTGGTAAGTGGTGATGTTAGAGCTCAGCCTGGGTCCACCAGGCTCCATGTTCAGTGCCCTGACACTTGCAGTGGCCCTCTCATCAGGTCTCTTGACTTGCTTGGCTGGACATTTAGAGCCAAAATCTCAGAGTGTGAGTAATTATTTACTATCCTAGTCCCTTAACTTCTAGTCACTTCTACTAGGTCAAAAATAAAACCACCCAACCTCAGAGTAGATGGTCAATGGTCCTACTCCATGCCAGGCTCAGAACCCACAGCCTTGACCACTAACAAAGTGAACTGTCTTGGATGCGAGTCATCCTTGTTTGTCTAAGAGCATCTTAGATGGCTCTCTTGGCACCATCACCCTCTTCCTTACATGCCTAGAAAGGTGATTTTATTTTTATTTATTATTTTCATTTTGTATATATGAGTTTATAAGTATACCTGTGTCATGCAATGCCCACAGAGGTCAGAAGAGGGCATTGAATCCCCCCTGGAACTGGAGTTATGGATGGCTATTAGCCACCATGTGGGTTCTGGGAATCGAACCCAGGTCCTCTGCAAGAGCAGCCAGTCCTCTTAACCACTGAGCCATCTCTCCAGCCCCTGGCAAGGTGATTTTAAGAGCTGTTATTTGAAGATCAGGCCAGTGAGGGTACCTCTCAGGTGGGAAACAAAGAGTTAAGACAGCAGCTGCCAGAACATGCAATGGAGATATGCTGAGACTGTTCCCACTGGCGACCAAGTCAGCTGCCATCAGACAACAAAGAAGCCCCCCAGAGCTGCCCAGGAAGCCCCAAGAGCTCCCTGATTAGGATTTCTGAAGCAGCCTCACTGAGGCCTGGAGACTAAAGCTGAGAAACAATGCCCACTGCATTCATACAGCCAGCAGGCCCCACCCCCACGCACCCCCACAGGGCCACTTCACCTCCACCAGGACAACTGGACCTGGTCCATAGTCCCCAGCCTGCTGGAGCAGTGTCCAGAAAGTTCTGTAGGGGACCTGGCTGTACAGGGGATACAGCTGCTATTGTATGTATATGTGTGTGTGCGTGTGTGTGCGTGTGTGTGCGTGTGCATGTGTGTGTGTGCCTGTGTTTAGTCATAAACAATGGGAGATTCAGTATAAGGGTCGGGGAGGCACTAACAAGGCCAAATCCAGGATTTGGGAGGTCAGATTTTGCTGTTCTTGTTTCATTTCTGACCAAGTCCATGCTTAGAGTTTTGACTTAGACTCCTGGAAACCTCACCCTTGACTACCAGTCCCCAGCCTGAGAATCCTCTCAAAGAGTGGATAAGGCTACAGATGGCCAGCAGTCCTGGAGCTTAGCAAGACCATGGAGCCCAGGAACTTTCTTCTTCTGGGCCAAACCCACTGCATGATGGAGCACACTGTGGATGTTTCCACACACCTCGGATTCAGCAACTTCACAGGGGATACCTCTCATCCAAACCACAGAAGGCCTCCTGGGTGAGGAACCTGGACTCTCTGAGCTCAGACAGAAGCTGCCCCATTCTGCTGATGTTGGTACTTCACCTTCTAGTTCCATATCTTGGGTCAAAGTGTCCTGAAAATGGTTGGCAGTTGAGCCAGGCAGGGTGGCGCATGTCTGTACTCCCAGCACTCCGGAGGCCAAGCCAGGAGGACCCAGAGACTCTGAGCAGCCTAGGCTGTGTGAGTTCACGTTCAGACCAGGTTACATGGTGAAACTGTCAAAAAAATAAATAAAAAGGAAAAGAAAGAGGAAATGAGGGAGAAAGGAGGAGGGAGGGAGGGAGGGAGGAATGGAGGAAGAGAAGAGAAGGAAGGAGAAAGAAAGAGAAGAGGGAGGAAGGGAGGAGGGAGGGAGGGAAGGAGGGAAGAGGGAGGAAAGAGGAGGGAGGAGAAGGAAAGGAAAGGAAGGTAAGGGGCGAGGTCTAAAAGGCAGAATGATGGGAACTGCTCGTGGACTGCAAAGCGTGATCATATCCCTTGTCCCACATCTCACTGTGAAATGGAAGCTCAGCTCTTGAACCCAAGGAAGCACTCAAACTGACATTCAAGCCACTGATGCACCTCGCAGACTGTCAGGAAAAGGAGGCCTTACAAAGGGGTCAGAGGCTGAGGCTGTGTTGGAATCAAGGCACCGAGGCTGCATCTGGGCAGAAAGCAAGGAGCCCCAGGATGAAAGAAGGGGACGGGGCTGCTGAAGACCCACCAGTGATCATTTTACGATACTGACGAAGAATACAGAGTGAAGGAATTGGTAGGCTAGACAAGGTACAGTGCAGTTGCAAAGATGTTCTTTATGTGTTTCAGTGTTTACCTGCGTATATGTAGGTACACCCATGTATGCAATGCCTGTGGAGACCAGAGGATGGTACCAGGCATACCCCTGGGATGGTTGTTGGCTACCATGTGCTTGCTGGGAACTGAACCTCAATCCTTTACAAGAACAGTCAGTGCTCTTAACCAATGAACCATACTCTCCAGCCTTAACCATAAAGACCTTTTGTTATTTATCTATTATTTATGTGTGTGTGTGCACGTGTGTAAGTATGCCCATGTGCCCACCTGCACATGTTTAGAGACCACAGGTCAATCTCAGTCAGAGGTCAAAGATCAACCTCAGTTGAGACAGGTCTTTCACTGGCCCTAGAATTCACCTATTTGGCTAAACTGGCTGGCCAGTGATCCCCAGAGATCCACTTGTCTCTGCCTCCCTGGTGCTGGGGTTACAAGTACGTGTGGACACTCCTTGCTCTTTTACAGCAGTTCTGGGAATTCAACTCAGGTCCCCATGCTCACATGGCAAGCACTTTACTAATCAAACCATCTCCCTAGCTCCCAAAATGGGAACTTTAAAGTCACACAACTAAAAGTTGGATTCCAGTTCAATCACTGAGGTTTCCCAGTAAAGGAAATACCTTCATTTTCACAAGGCTATTGGTGAGAATTCAATTAGTAAACATATATACAGAGCCTGACCCAAGACACAATACTACTGGGTGGACAAAGTTAAGACCATGAAAGTATCACTGGACCCAATGGGCTAGCAGGTCAATGCTGGGCGCAGTGAGGGAGGGCTAGCAGGTCAATGCTGGGCGCAGTGAGGGAGGACTAGCAGGTCAATGCTGGGCGCAGTGAGGGAGGGCTAGCAGGTCAAGCTGGGCACAGTGAGGGAGGGCTCAGCAGTGCCCACTGCAGTGGTTGTGTGAGATGCCGGAACACTGGACTAAAACACTGGACTCAATACTTACTGGTGTCTCTAAAGCCATTTAAGGAAAGAAGAAAGAAAATCGATGAACTTAATGGGAACAAGTTTCCAGAAAGGGCAGGGAAGGCCAGGCCTTCCTCCAGATTGCTGGTGAGCCACTAGGAGAGGCTCCAAATGGCCCCTGTGGCCCAGGAGGCAGGAGGCCCACCTATAAATTGTGCATACTTTGGCATCCGTTTTCCACATTGCTGTCTTACTGGCTCCTACCTGGTCAGGTTTCTCTTTCACCCCTGTCCTCAGGACCCATAGCTTTCACACTTTCTCCTTTCTCCTGTGCCACGGAAACAAGGACAGGATGACAATTACAAGCTTGTGCTCCTTGGGATCGCAGATGTAGCTCAGTGGTAGAGGGCTTGCCCAGCATACACAAGTGAGACCCTGACTCCCATCCCCAGCACTGTAACAATAAATTTAAAAATAAATAAAATAATCTACCCCCCTCAGCTAGTTACATCTGAAAGTCAATTAAACAAGCTGGTTCAGGAAATGCTTTTGGAACTCTGTCTTGTCCCAAGTATTGAGACTGTCACTAGAAATGTCCAGTCCCTCCCCTAAGGACACAGTATGTTGATACTGATCAGTCTCTTCAGAGTTTTAAACCTGGGCCATCTGCGTCACCTGGTCCACCAGGGGCGTCCGCCAGCTCAGACACCGGAAAAGCCAATTCTAGTTCTTGCTTCTCTGGCTTGCTGTGAAACCGTGAACAAACCATCTTCACTCTCTTTTTAAAAACATTTTATCAGTTTTACTTTATGTATATAAGTGTATTGCATGCAGGTCTGTAAGTATTCCTGTGTCATGTAGAGTCCATGGAGGTCAGAAGAAGGTGTTGGATCCCTTGGACCCGGAGTTACAGATGGGTGCTTGGATTCAAATCCCAGTTCTCTAAAAGAGTAGCCAGTGCTCTTAACCACTGAGCCATCTCTCCAGGCCCCTGTTCATCTTTTAAAAAGCAAAATTATTTCTTCCAGCTCCCACATACTAGGAACAAAAAAACACAGCAAGCTACACTGGCTCTGATGACTGCTTCTTGTTTTCACAAAATCAAACACATGTGTATATATGTGAATCATGTATAGATGTTTTCCTCATTAATTCTATATGTTTCTGTTTATACGTATAAATAAAAGTGTCCAGCAAGCATTTACTGAGTCATCTCCCCAGTCCCCCAGGTTATAAAATTATATGTATATATAATTATAGAAAAAACAATATTAACTGCATTGCTTCCCTTTAAGAAACTACACCTTGCTTATGATTTCTTAGTAGGCATCAAGTCAGCTCTTCCCTAGCCTTTCCTATAATAGTTCTAAGCCCAAGTCAACCCTCAGGTAGAAATGAAGACACGTGCATCCAGGACAAGCCTGGCTCACACATTTCCCCTCAACATCTGTGTGTTCTATGGTCTAGCTCATGGAAGACCAGAAAGGAAGTGTGCGTGATTTCTGCATCTGTGCAGATGGTAAGTGTGTAGAGGTTTGTGTCAGCCTCTGTAGTCAGAGACCCTCAACGTTTTGATGATAACGGAGGGGTTTCAGCCTACCAGTACTTTCTCAGAATGTTTGTTTACCTGTTGTCATTTTGAAATCTACAATGTCATACTCTCTGCCTTGGAAAGTAGATTCTTATCAATGAATATTGGCTTTGTTTCTCTCTATTCTGGTCACTCATGTGGGGTGGGTGTGGTGTGCACATGTTCATGTAGAGGCTAGAGGTCTATATTGTGTGCCCTCCCTAATTGTTCTCCATCCTTTTCTTTGAGACAGGATCTCTCACTGAGCCTGGAGCCCACTAATCTGGCTGAACTGGCCGGACAGAGGACACTGGGGATGTCTCTACCTCCCCAGTACTGGAATCACACCTGGCTTTTTATGTAGGTGCTAGAGATCTGAACTCAGGTCTTCATGCTTGAAATTCCCAATTGAAATCCCTCATCCCACTTGCTCGCTCTCAAATTAACTCTTGGGATTAATCAAATAGAAAGTCCCTTCCTATTCTAAGTGTTAGCTGCCCATGAAGCTGCTTATCCCAGATCTGTCTTGGCTAACGCTTTGCAGTGCATTGCTATGGAGTCCCTTGGAGATTCCATTAACCAAACAAGGAGGATCCTGCCCTCGATCACCTCCAATCTCCACCTTTTCCCTTCCTGTAAGTCTAAGCACAGATGTCAGGCTGGGAATGATTTGTATTCCAAATGGTACCTTGTAAGGCCTGACTAGAACTAAGGACCCTTGTGCCTTTTTTTTTTTCTTTTCCTTTTCTTTTTTCTCCTTTTCGAACTGTATTTTTGGCTTTGAGGCCTTCCTGTGTTATCCAGACAGAGGTAACATGGCAGCAGGACCTCTTGCACCCATTGCTCTAGGAACAGAAGAAAAGTAAGAAGTCATTGCCTTGTCTCCCATACAGAAATGATTTTAGACAAAATGTTCAAAATATAAACAAACAGGGTCTGGGAGAGGTGGCCCAGTCTGTAAAGTGCTTACCACACAATCATGAAGACGGGAGTTCAGATCCCTATCACACATATAAAATGCCTAGTGTGGCAGCATGCAGCTTTAATCCCAGACAGGAGGGTCCCAGGGGATTGCTGGTCAACCCAGCTAGTCAATCAGTCAGAGGTTCCATGAGACATCCCTCTCCGAAAGGAAAAGGGGGAGGGGCAACTGAAGACACCAGGCAGCAAACTGGCCACACACAGACACACAGACACACCACACACACACACACACACACACAAATTTCCTCATCTACTGTAGCCCCCTTTCTGCATTTTTCTTTCTCCTCAGGCTCTTTTTCTGGGATATGAGGGCTCTATTGGCCTCATTTACCCCCAGGTCTACTTTTGCTAGTTAAGCCCCCATTCTTCAGGGCAGCTGAGACTGAAGAACGAGCAGCTCTTGCTTAGAGGCAAACGACTGAAACTGGAGCAATGTTTGAAGAGCACTTTCAGGTTCAAGTGTCTCTGTGATCACCTTCCGTTTTTCCAAGTTCTGCAGCAGAGAACGTTCCAAACCCTTCGCAAGGCCTAGAAGATGCCCTTCTTCTCATCTTGCCAGTGGCCATCTTACATACTGTACCCACCCATCCCCCACCCCCACCCCGCCATGATCTCACAACCAGAACCAGCTGTAATCCAGCTTGACCTGTTGCCGGCACTAACATGGCTTCACCTCATCATAACTTTGCTCCATCATAACTTGGTTGACTATGATTTTCTTCACTTAAAACATAAAACCCAGAGCCATGCGATGGTGTCAGGACTTGGGTGCTGACCCCAGCAACCACGTAAAAAGCTGACCGTGATGTGGGGAAACAGAGGCAGGTGGATCACTGGGACCTGCTGGTCAGCCAGCCTTGCTGAATCTGTGAGCTCCAGGTAAAGTAAGGGACCCTGACTCCCAAAATACAGGGGAGAATGACTGAGGAAGACACCTGACATTGATGTCTATAATCAAGATGTACACTTGTTCATACACATACACACAAACACACACACACACATCATATCACATTTAGCCTTGACCTGTTTTATCCACAAAAATATAATGATTTCCATTCTCTTCTGTTTCTTCCTAGAACATAGTCCAAAGTCTAGATCAATTACAATAGAAAGTACAATAGAAGAAGGCTGGAGAGACGGCTCAGGGGGCACTGGCTGTTCTTGAAGAAGACCTGGGTTCAAATTCCAGCACTACATGGCAGCTAACAACCACCCATAACCCCAGTTCTAAGGGACCCAATGCCCTCTTCTGTCCTCCATGGGCATTGTATGACACACATGCAGGTACAACACTCGCAGACATAAAACAAATTCTAAACAAGAGAAGAGAGCGAAAACATTCTCAGTTGTCAATCACTGCATCATCAGTAGCTTGGCTGGCACAGGGCTGGTCCTACGACAGACTGATCTGGGAGGGACACAGTGTGCTATCTGTGCCCCTAATACAGGAGGGGGTGTCCCACCTTTCTGTGTTGGGGGCCTTCCTTCTCCCTCAGGCTCTAAGCTTCTGAGTACACCCCCAGAGTGTCCAGGAGGCCACTTCAGAGCAAACCCTAATACCACTGTACCCACTGGAGAAAAAGATGCTTCCCACCTCCTAAGTGACCCCAGCATCCCAAAGACATCCCAGACACGTGGGTCCAGACTGATTCTAGCACCCCAAAGGGTTTCCTGACATGCACATCCAACAGAAAGCTTTGTTCCTTCATTTCTGTCATCCAGCAGATGCTGGACTGTGCCTCCCAAGGACTCCCAGGTACGGCCAGCACAGCAGACAGGTAGGCTGACAAAGCTGAACCACAGATAGACGCCCCCTCCCAATCCTCTGGGACTTATAGGTTAGGAAGACAAGCCTAGCATGTACCCAAACCATGATGACTTCAGGCCAAAACTGGTAAGTGTGACGGAAGAGAGTCCTAAAGCCACATAAGCTGTCAGAGGAAGAGGCTTCTTCCCACTGACAGGAGCAGAGGGGAAACATGAGTTATTTTGTAAGCTGGAATTTATTCCCACTAGAAGCTTCTTAGGGAACGTGTTGGACCAGATGCTAAAAGCACAGAAGAACAGAGTGGCTTCTCCTAGCTCTGGGTGCATGAGAGGAGTGCCCAGAATCTCCAGGTGGCCAGAGTGTCCCCAAAGGGGCTGAAGGCAGACCAGAGGGAGGGCTAAGGTCACAGGTGGGTAGAGAAAAGCCCAGGACCATCTGAGCAAGGGGAAAGGCCTGTCCAAAGGAATGTGCCCCCGTTTTCCCGGCTCCTCGGGGACTCCCAGACATTCTTCTAACAAGAGACACGTTGCCTGCCAGCCAGCAGATGTGGTCCATGAATAAACATCGCTGCTACAGGGCCGGAGGGGTGGAGAGAATAATAAATATGAAGAACGTTGTGGCCAGCCCCTCCACATCTCCCTCCTTCACTGCAGGAGTAGCAGACACACTCGGCCCCTCAGGGGTGGACTCAGACACTGTCCCCACACTCCACAGCCAGCCCTGGCCTGCCGCACATTAATCCGGGTGGATTTGGCCATCTTGTGAAATAGCCAATCAGTTCGAGGGAGGGGACGACAGGAACGCCTCTCTTTTCACGCCACAAAAGGATTTTCGTCCCTTGAGAACACAATGAAGAAAAAAAAAGAAAAGAAAAAAAAAAAAAAACCAATCAAGGCGGGATCAGCTGTGGGCTGGTGGCTGCAGATCCGTGTCTCCCAGAGGGGGGTGGGGCCACATATCGGTCCGTGTGGGAAACCCACAATCTCAGCTTCTCACACATTGTTCCCCTCCTCTTCAGCAGCACCCCCTCCCCACCAGCCCTTCTCTCGCCTCTCCCCTCCCCAAAGCCGTTAATACCACAAAAGATACTTTCCCCATTGTGGCCCTGGACAGCTGAGAGGTCCAAGTTAGCCATACACAGCTCCCTGAGTCCTCTCCAGGGAGAAGGGGTGGGCCATCCACATGGAGAGCAGGGTGCTTATCATACAAAGGAATTAAATCCACTTGGGCTCACTGGCCTATGGAAGCTGGTGGGGGGTTAAATACAGTTACATTTTCATTAGGTGCTAATAGCTAAAGGCCAGCTCTGGGCAGCCAGGACCAGTCATTGTTATGCAGAAAGTTGCCCGAAGTTGCAAGGTCAGAGCAGGTGGAATAGCAACTGGGGGTGGACCAGTGGGTACTGAAGCCTGATTGGCGAGGGGGGGGATCTGCGATGTGCCTTATTGTTGGCCTGGGAGTCGCATGAATGGAAAAAGTCATGTTTTCTCCAAAGGAAACAAGTTGAAATTGTTGGGGAGGGGAAGGGCTGCTGGGTGGCTGGGGACAGAATTCAGCCACTTGTGACTAAGTCAGCCTCCCCAGCCCAGGTTTGGCTGAGACAGAAGGAGGATTCTGGTCTATCTCTGGGAGTGTGGAAGAAGGGGATGTTTCGGAATCAGAGAAAATGGCCGAGGCCTGGTTCCAGTCCTCACAGGTGAACTGGCCTGGAGCATCCTACAGTCCAGATGAGTCCTGGGGCAGTTTCCTTATGGTGCAAAATAGAGACAAAAGTTACCCCTTGGAGTCTCCAGAGCCTTCTAAGCAGGGAAGGCTCCTGGTACAGATGAGGTGTTCAGAAAAGGGAACACTCCCTTCTGTCCACCATCTGCTCTCAACCACACCAAACGGAAAATTAAAAGATTTGACACCATGAACCAGTGGTATGGTGGTATGATGGCGTTTGAGGCTCACCGGACATTCACTCACAGCTGGGGAGCAAGCACCTCTTATTTTAAGGTAGAACCAGCCTCTGAAGATTTGACTGAAACTAAGACAGAGGGAGCCTAGTAGCAGTTTGTTTTCTCTTAGGCCTGGTCACTCATGCTTTTAGTCAAACACTGTGTGGAGGACATCACTGTGGGTGAGACACAAGATCACGGAGGTGCCTCCTGGGACCAAAGGCAGCTGTGTGTGTGAGAAGATAGCTATGACAGAGGCACCACGTGAGGGTGAAGGTGGGCAGACGAAGCCTTTGCTGTCTAGGCGTTGAAGTTGCCTTCATCCAGTTAAACGAACCAGGTTTTCCTTCTTTACTCATCCTGGAAACTCAGAATCCAACTGAGAACTAAGCCACAGATAAGTCAAAGTTGTACACAGAGAGTTGCCAAATAAGGAAGGCTGGGGTGATAGCTGACCCAGTAAAGTGCTTGAGGAGCTGAGTTCAACTTTAAAGGAGCCAGGCATGGTAGCACGTGCTTGTGATCCTAAATGCTGAGGAGGACGAATAGGAAAATCCCAGCCAGCCTCACCTAATCAGCAAGCCTCGTCCCAGAGAAAGACCCCGTCCCCAAAACAATGTGAGAGGCTCCTGAGGGACAACACCTCAGGCTAACTAACATCCAGTTTCTGTGAACACGTGTATATGCGCACACACACACACACACACACACACACACACACGAACCAACACAGAGCCATACCAGCACACATGCACACACAAATACACATATACAAGAATTACCAAATTTTCAAAAAAAAACATCTTCTTGTCTGTGGGGTGAATGGAAATCCAAGCCTTGGCAGAACAGCTCCCACAGGGGTAGGATGCATGCTCACATTGACCCTTGTGTGGTACCGTGGGGCTGGAGTCACCACCGCATCCTCGCCCTAGTTATATCACTGCTGGCCACTCCCACTGTCCAAGATAGACCTGTTCAGATGTTTCAGGCTCCAAGGGACTGCAAAGGGACCGCTTTCCTAACATAGGGAATGCCAGGCCAGGCTTCTGCCTCCCGATGTGCCATAGTAAAACACTTCCAGAAAATGCAATGGTTTGATCCCGCCTGGCATCTAGAAGAATGGCTTGTTGGGGGCAGCCGTGCTGGGCTTCTGAGTCACTTCACGACTGACTCTCGGAAGGAATTGAGTAGATGTTCTGTGTAGATAGCGGTCTTGGGGGGAGGGTAATGATTTCCTTAAACAGGCCAAGGAGGGCTGTCTCGGTACTGGGAGCAGCACTTGGTTGCTCAGTGGTTTCTTTCCCCTGAAAGAAAGCGGAGTTTCTGAACTGGAAGTTACTTCAGACAAGCTCTCTCACCCAGAATGTCTCTAGAATGAGAGACCAATGTGCTCCAATCTAGGGAGAATTTGAAATATTTTTCTCTGTAAATTCATAATCAGGGTCTGATAGCTAAAATCGTAATAAGCTCCCTCTTCATCAAATCTCCTATGTAATTATGTGTCTGTTCCTGTGTGCGCACGTGTGTGTGTGTGTTTGTGTGTGTGTGTGTGTGTGTGTGTGTGAAGGCCTGAGGTCTGTCAGGTGTCTTCAATCATTCTCCACCTCCTTTTTTTGAGACAGGGTCTCTCCTTGAGTCTAAAGCTCACATTTGGCAGGATTCGCTGACCAGCGAGCCGCAGGGATCTTGCTGCCTCAAGCCTCCGCAGAACTGGGGTTTCTGATTCCTGCCACCACCCTCCGCTTTTTACATGGGCTCTGGGGAGCCAAACTCAGATCCCTGCATTTATACAGCAAACACTTTACCAACTGAGCCATCGCAGCCCTCTAATTTCTCATATAGCATTGAAAATGTCAAGTTCCAAACCCAAGGATTCAAAGACAGCCCTAAACACAAGAGTGCACGATGTTTCTGACTTCAACCTTCATTTTGCCTCCTCTTCTCTTTTCTCTTTCCCCTTTTGAGGAAGAGAAGAGAAAATGCCTTGTCCTGCTGGGTAATAAAATTAGAATTCAAATTTTTGCAGGTGCAACATAGATCTGTCCTCTTACAGGAAACTGCTTCCTCTGGCCAGAGATGCTCAGACAACCGGTTTCAGCAATTAAGAGAAGTAAAACATTAAAAAGCATGAGGCAAAGTACATTTGCATGCTAATAGCCCTCTGTAGTGCTTGAGAAGCTGTGTTTTACAACAAAGCAGATAACTTTCCCACTATAGCCATTTTAACCCTTGGGTTCTCGCTCCAGCCAGAGACCCCAATGTCTGGAACTTGTCTGACCAAGGTTGGGGAAGGCATGGGTTAACTCCACATGCCAGATCCATCCTTAGTGGCCTAGTTGTCCCTGGCTTTGGTGGGGAAAGAAAGAGAAAGAGACTTGAAAACTTGCAGTGTCTTTAGGGATAGTGGGAGGAGAGGAGAGTCACCCAGCAGCGGGTGAGAAAGAAAAGTCTGCCGGCAGACATAGCGGAACAGGCTGGGCAGTGTTTGAGCACAAGTCTTGCTCGCCAGTGAGACTTGAACTTGAATCTAGTCTGACCACTTCCTAGTGAAGGGACTTGAGGGGCGGGGCACTCGCTGAGTTCCTGGAGCCCGAGTTTGTTTAGCTAATAAGATGGAATAAAGGCAGATGAGTCAAAGGAAGCAATGCTCCTACAAGCTGAGCAACTCTTACAGTTGTCCCAGAAGGAGGCATCTCTCCTTCTCCAGGGGAAACTCCATGAAAAGCGTTTGTGACAAATGACTAGAACTTGGTCGGAAATAAGAAGCTATTCATGCTGTGTGCAAAAAGTAAGCTTTGGTCTAATAAAGATAACAGATGAGACTCTCATGCTTTCCCTTGAGAAGAGAATCTCTTTTGAATGTCAGTCCTGAAGAATGTACAGTAGCATTAAAGGAGTCTGCACAAATCAGGACAACATGAAGGCAGCAGCACAGACCAGAGCTTGAGTTTTGGAGCTCTGCAGAACTGTGTGTGTGTGTGTGTGTGTGTCTGTGTGTGTGTGTGTGTGTGTGTGTGTGTAGGAGGCGGTGCATGTTCACATTGTGTACACACATACATGCCCACGAATGCCCATGCGTGCATGTGTGTGGAGGCCAGAGAACAGCATCAGGCGCCCTTCCTAGGCACCATCCACCTTTTCTTTGAAACAGGGTCTCTCAGTAGACCCTGGGGTTCACTGGTTAGCTAGGCCAGCTAGTCAGAGAGCCCCAAAGAATCTCCTGTCCTCACCTCACCAGCACTGGGATTATAATCACCTTCTGCCATGCCCAGCTTTGTCAGTGGGTTCTGGAGTATGAACTCAGATCCTTAAGCTTGTGCAGCAAGCACTTTGCCAGTAGATCCATCTCATCTCCCCAGCCTTAGATCTGGTTTTGAGACCTACTTCCTTTGACATAATCTGGTTCTGTTTCTTTGGACAAATCTCGGAACCTTTCTGGCCTCTCTTTCCCCGTGTCAGATGGGAGTGGTAAAATGTATCTGGGGTAAAGTTTTCATAAGTAAGTGCTCAACCCATGCTAATGGATAAGGCACTTTATTTCTGTTTTAGCACTCAGGTCTCCTCATCCTCCCTCGGGGCCCAGTGAGGAAGCAGTACCCAAACTGCTGTCGATTCTGAGCCAAGCCGCTGAAATCCAGCAGAGATGAAGAAAGGGCAGGCTCTCTGGGTTTACACAGCAGTGTTACCGCTTTCTGTAACTGGGAGGATGGGAAAGCGGCTGCCGGAAGGAAATGAAAGTGCATTAAAGGCTGGCCAAATATTAATCTGGTGCTTATGGATGACTAGTGGAGCGCACCCGCAGACAGCGGGGATGCTTCATGTCCGTGCTGCCTGTGGGCAGAGATGAGCCCCCCACCTGCCCTGGCATAGTGGCACTCACCATGACCCTGCCTTCCACTTTCTGCCCCAGGCCTGCTTCTGAAGAACATTCCAGAGGAGAGCTGAGGAGGAAAGCAGAGAGACAGGAACTAGTCTAGGAGAACAGGGGAGGGGACAGTCCCTGTCCATACAAGCAACTCTTTCATTAAAGGGTGCAAACTCTCCCATCACCAGATCCATCACTAACCCTGTATGTGCATTAGAATTAAAATGAAAGGAGAAGGGAGGGCAGAAGAGATGGTTCAGTGGTTAAGAGCACTGGCTGCTCTTGCAGAGGACCTGGGTTTGATTCCCAGCACCCACATGGTAGCTAACAAACCATCTGTAGCTCTAGTTCCAGAGGAATCCAACACCATCTTCCTGACTTCTGCAGGCATTGTACAACATGGGTGCACTTACATACATACAGGCAATACACTCATACACACAAAAAGTAAAAACAATAAACACGTTTTGCAATAAAATGAAAAGGGAAATAAAGGATTTGCTGGCATTCTAACCCCACTGATTCAAGTTTCCTGTGGAGAGTCTCATACACCATATTCAATTTCATACAACTCTTCAGGACTTCTGACAGGGCTTGAGAACCATCATCACAGCGTCACGCTTTTCAAAATGTTTGTTGGTCAAAGGCAATGCTCAGTGTTGGCCCTGCTACGATGACCTAGAGGGTCATAAGACGGTCCAGGACCCCTCCCCAAGAATCTCCAATTCATCTGAAGTGGAGAGCCGTTATCTATCAAAGATAGACCTCCACAACTTCTTGCTTCTCTATATACAATACAGTTCACAGCAGCAGAATTTTGGCAGTAACGATTAGAGGCAATACAATCATCTGACTAAAGGGGATTACACTAAATAAACACTGGCCCAACCTTGCCTTGGAATACCATGAGTCTAGTTGAGAAGATGGCTCAGTTGGTAAATTGCTTGACTTGCAGGCATAAGGCCCTGAACCCACATAAAAAAGCCAAGAGTGGTAGTTTATGTTTACAATTCCAGCCAGAGAGAGACAAGACAGGCACATCCCTGGGGCTTGCCGGTCAGCCAGCCTACCCAAATTCATGAGCTTTAGGCCAGTGAGAAACACTGTCCCCAAATAAGGTGGACAATGATATTTCTGTAGAAAGACACCCAAGAATGTCCTAGAGTCGATACTCATGGATACACACCTCCATGAGCGCACACATATGCACCTATACACACACATACACAGAAGAATATTATGCAGCTGTTAAAAGTAGTTCAGTGGCAGAGAGGTCTTACCTAACCTATACAATACCCTGCATCCAATTCCAAGGGCTGCAAATAAATAAATATGCAAGCAAGATCTTTCTAGTAATATTAAAATATCTCTATAGAAATAAGACAAAAATAGTGGGCAAATTAGAAGTTAAGGGGTAATATTATTATGCAGGAAAATGAAGTGGGCATTTTATTACTGGTTGAATCTGTATGAGGAAATACTGTGAGCCCAAATAAGCAGTGTCTCTGGGGACAGGGGGTGACAGAGTGCTTAGGGAAGTAGACAGAATAAAGACTTATAGTGCTGTTTAACATGATCATCGCTGGTTTTGAAGGTCAACTCCTTCGAGCTTTGCTTCCTCCTGGGTTTTTGTAGCGTCCCTTAGCACGGCCTGCTGAAGGTAGGCAGCAGTAAACTAACCCACTGCCTACTTTTCTTTTAAACTTAAATTTTAGAACAGTTTTAGACTTTTGAAATTTAATGGGAATACATTTTCTGTCTACCTAAAACCCGGCTTCCGTATGAACCAGGCTCCTTGGTGTGGTGCACCCGGCATAATTAAACACAAATAGCTAAGTTATTGAAAGCTAACCCATGTTTGCGTCACATCTCAGCAGCTTCCGTTCCAGGATTCTGCCTGGGACAGGTACCGCGTGATATTTCTCAGCATGCATCTCAGACATCTACTGGTTGCAATAATCCCTCCCATTCCTTACTCTGACAATTTACACAGTTCCAAGGGATAGGGCTCCAGCATTTTGTCCATAGTTCCTTCGGCCAGGACTTGTCTGATTTTTCCCATGATACACTGAGATAATGTGCTTTGGGAAAGAATACCCCAAATGTATGAAGTGTCTGCACATCCTAGCAAAATAGAAGGTTTTCAGTAAGATTTATCAATGTCAACTGGTTCTAGTGGGACAGACCTGTAATCCCAGTTTCTCGGGAGACTAAGGCAGGAGGATCACAAACTCAAAAGGCTATAGAAAGAATCCAAAGCCTCCACCGGGGACGCTGTGTCAAAACTGGAAATACTGAAAGGATTCACAGCTGCTGTGTGTGCCTAGATTACATGAAGCCTCAGGTTCAATCATCAGGACTAAAATTAAAAGTAAAAATAAAAAGGAAATGCAAGGCAATCCATCATTGCTGAGGTTAACCTGGGTCAGCTGACCGAAGGGCTTTTTGATGGTTTTCCCCACTGTAAAGCAACGCCTTTTTCTTCTCTTTCTACACTTAGCTCTCCAGAAGAAAGTCAGTGCGCAGCCCACACTCAAACAGAGCAGAGATATCCTTTGATTTCTATATAAATTATCTCGAATTCTGCAAGGAGAGTTATCTGTTGGCCATTCACTTACTTATTCATCACATAGCTCTATGTGATTGTTTTCTGTCCACAAACACTATAGGACGTGGGTTTAGGTCTGGGTTATGCACGCTGTTGCTTTGCTTGTTTCAGTTCAATCAGCCTTCTCCACGGACAGTCCTCTCAACTGGCTCCCACACCCTCCTCATAAACTCCCATCAATGTAGGGACTTTGGGGTCTTTAGGTTTTGGTTACTGTTCTCTGCTGTTTTGAGCACTGTCTGGCACACTGGCACACCAGAGGCTCCAGGGTCATTCTGGAGACCTCCTGGTCCAACAGAATCGGCCGCTGCCCCAGGTTCTTTCTATTAGGAATCAAAACATTTGTCACTGGTGCTCACTGTTACTAGGGTAACGTGTGTGTGTATGTGTGTGTGTGTGTGTGTGTGTGTGTGTGTGTCTATTTCCATATCTAACCATCTATATCCTTGGATATAGATGGATATAAATAAGTTCATACTAATTCTAGCCCATACATCACATGGAACATTCTAGACTCTCTTGCTGCTTACACATCTGTTCTCTCTTCCAGGATTAAATACCTGGTGCCCACCATCCTTATTCCACTCCCTTAGATTGTCCCATCCCACATACATGTAATGAACGGTCTTAGACTTGCTGCCCCAATGGAGGATGAGCTACCAACACAGAGATTGCATACAGCTCCTTTTGCTTTGATACCTCCGAGTCCACAGGTTTCCAGTGTCACCTAGGTCAGTGTCTTATCCTCTATTTTTAGTTATTAAAATTCTCTTATAATTTATGAAACATTAAGATCACTCAGTCGTATCAGGCATTCCATCCTCAGTTCCCTCAAGGTCTCAAATTATTATTTCAAATTGAATTCATAGAGATGTATGAATCTCTTCTTTGTATGTTCACATGTCTGCAGGTGCATGTATGCAAACAGGTGCATGTGGAGGCCAGAGGACATGTCATTCCTTAAGAACCATCCACCTCCTTTGAGACAGAGTCGCTCACTGGCCTGAAAATCATAGAGTAGGCCAGGCTTGCTGGCCACAGAGCCCTATGGATCTGCCTGTCTCTGCCTTCCCAGCACTGGAATTAGCACGTACCACCAGGCCCAGCTTTTGATGTGGGTGCTGGGGACTGAACTCGGGTCCTCAAGTCTGTAAGGCAAGCACTTCATCTCCTGAGCTGTCTCCTAAGTTACAAAGTGCTGAGTTCAGATTGAAGCATTTTGTTATTACATGCTCATCCTCACCTCCGTGTGAAGAAAACCCTCAGCACGTAGAGGATCCTAGGGTTTCATCAGTCCAAGTCTTCCTCTGTTCCAAACCTCTGATGACCACTGATCTGTTTCCTACCTCTGAGGTTTGTCTTTCCCAGATTGTCATGTCATTGGAATCTTAAATGTGTAATTTTTCAGACTGGCTTCCTTTACTTTACAATATGCATCTAAGATCCACATGTCTCAATAGATATCCTGGCATCTCATTTCTTTTGAACATGGGATAATGTTATACCATGTGGATACAGCACCATTTTTCTATTTTTAACTGAAGGATTTCTTTGTTTACTTCTAGTTTGGAGCAACTAGAATAAAACTACTGTTCAAATGCAGGGGTGTGTGTGTGTGTAGATTTTTCGTGTGTAGACCTGTTTTGAGCCATTGGGTAGAAAGCTAGGGATGAGATTACTTAAGTGTAAAGTAAGACTGTTAAGTTTATAAGGAACTGTCAAGTTGTCTTGCAAAGCAACAAACATTTTGCAGCAAATCACAGCTCTGTATCCATTCAAAAGTTGAGTTGAACCTGCAGGTGAGACCCTATTGCCGAAGACACCACACCCTTCAGACACTTCGAAGAATCAAGCTGGAGCTGACCTTGAAGCCTCCTCCCTGGGGATTAGCTCTCACAGTATAGGAAGGCTTATGCACCTGCCACAGGTGGAAAAGTAACCAACAGTCCTACCCAGCAGTAAGTTCTCTAAACCACAATAATGACCAGCCAGGAAAGACACCTCCAATAGTGCAGTAGTGGAAGTTGTACCTTGGGGGTAAGCAACAACTGTCTAATCAGACTTAAGACCCACTCATAGGTGGGGATTCATGCCTGGCACTGTAAGTCTAGCCAGCTATCCATGGCTAGAGAAGTCATAGACCCTAGAAGAGAACACACTACAGCCATTTTCCCAAACCTATGTGATTTGTAATTGTATTATATCTATCCCTAGATCCACAGATAAGGGTAAGTCCCACTCCTCTTTCTGCAGCAGCTAGAAGCTACTACGGAGATCCACAACTGGTCCAAATACAGAGAATAAGTGACCATGGGGGTGTGCAGCCCTAAATGGCATGTCTGCAACATAGCTCCTAATCCTAAAGCTCAAGGAACATTGTGAAAGAGGGGGTGGAAAGACTGCAAGAGCCAGAGGACCAGGATATCTGTTCTGAGACAATGTCTTCTAGAAATGACAGAGAAGCTCTAGTATGAAATCCCAGCAATATGGTTAACTAAACAAGGTCCACATAAGGATACCCATTGAAATGCCAATACAGAAGCCGGGGTTTCAAAAGCCCCCACCTCCTCTTGATGGCTGCTTAGAGGAAATCAATTTGCTCCAGGGATGAGCCCTTAATTAGTTATCCAGTTCCAAATGGACAGCCCTAAGCACACGCACAGAAGAGCAACACTAAATGAACTCAATAGGTGGCATGCGTGTGTGTGTGTGTGTGTGTGTGTGTATGTGTGTAACAATAATGACTAAAGAAAAAGTCTTGAATTTGAGGTGAGTAAAGTGTGCATGGAAGGAATTGGTGGGATGGGAGTTTGGAAATGAAGTAAATAGTGTACTCATGTATGAATGCATAAAAAATTGATATTTTAATTTAAAAAGTTATATTGTTGATTATTAGCATCTAGTTTTAGCAGTAGATGGTGTGTTGTATTTCATTGTCTTAATTTTCACTCCCACATGGCAGATCATGGCGGGCCCCTTTCATATGCTATTTGTTGCATAGATATGATTTTTAGTGAGGTTTTTGTTCCTATATATTTTCTCATTTAAAAAATAATAGCATCCTAGTTAGCTTTAATTGTCAGCTTGACACAGCCTAGGCATCTGACAGAAAGGCCTTGACTGAGGAATGGCTTAGATCACATTGACCTGTGGGTACGTTTTTGTGAGACTGTCTTGATAACCAAAGCAGGAGGGCCCGGCCCACTGTAGGAGGTCCTGGTTGGTGTAAGAAAGCCAGCTGAGAATGAGCTTGTGGGTGAGCTTGTGTCGTTCCTCCTTGCTTCAAGTTCCTGCCTTGACGTCCTTCAATGGTGGGCTTCAACCTGTGAGCTGAAATAACCCCTTCTTTCCCCTAAGTTGTCTTTGGTCAGAGTGCTTTGCCACAGCAACGGAAAGGACAGCAGAACAATTATGTTGTTTTCTTATTGTCAAATTTCAATATTCTTTGTGTATTTTTGGATATGCGTGTCGGGTACGTGTTTTGTGAATATTTTCCTCCAGTCTGTGGCTTGTCTTTTCATTTTGTTTATGTGAGTATCGTTTTCCCAGCAGAAGTTTTCCCTTTTAATGAAATTTGGCATTGATATTTTCTTTTCATAGATTGTGTTGGGTTTTCAGGAAGTCTCCATAAACCCAAGGCCAGATAGCCCTCTGGTTCTTTGCCTTTTTAAAGGCAAAGTTAAAGTTCACTTAAAATCGCTGTCATAAAACACTCTGACCAATACCAGCTTGGGGAAGAAAGGGTTTATTTAGCTTACATCTCCAAGGTCACAGTTCATCACTGAGGAAGTCCAAGATAGGAACTCAGGGCAGGAATCTTGAGCAGGATCGGGACCTCCAGACATTGAGGAACACTGCTTACTGGCCTGTGCTCAGCCTATCTTATACAATACAGGACAACCTGCCCAGGCGTGGCACCACACACAGTAGGGCTGTGCCCTCCCCTCCCACATCTCTCAACAATCAATAAAATACCCACAGACATGACCATAGGCCAGTCCAATGGAGGCAATTCCCTAAGTAAGGCTCCCTCAACGCGGTGTGTCAAGGTGACACTAAAGCTATCCAGCACAGAATTGGCTTATTAGTATTAACAAACATGTGGCTGAGACTTGGACTGGGAATGTGATGAATGCACAGATCCAGTTAGGAAGATGATACCTAGACAATACTGAGCCTTCCAACCCATGAATGTGGGATATCATGCTACTGAATTAAATCTTTGACTCAGTTTTTTTATCAACATTGCATAGTTTTCCTGCCTACTTCTGTAAATAAAGTTTTAGTGATTCAAACCCAGGCTCCCTTATTTACACATGACCTGTGACTAATTTTATACAATACCAGAATTGAGTAATTGCAACAGAAACCATTGATCGTCAAAGCCTAAAATACTAGTTATTAGACCTTTTGTGGAAACGTTTGCAGATCTCTGACAGAGAGTAAGTGAGTTGTAGAGCACTTTTTCTTCCAGTCTGCTTTCTGGATGGCTTTGGGAAAGATGACGAGGCATCTCTTCCACAAGAGGAGACCTCCCTGAGCCTCAGCAATGAGCTGGAAATCCTTGGGGAGCGGGGAGGTGTCATTGAAGCCTTTTTAAGCAAGGTCTTATGGCCTGAATTTGGAAGTGGATTCTTTTTTTAATATATTCTCTTCTATGTGTATGAGTGTATTGCTTGCATATATGTAAGTGCACCCATGCCGTGCAATGCCCACAGAGGTCAGAAGAGGGTGTTGAATGCCCCTGGAACCAAAGTTACATTAGCTGCCATGTGGGTGCTGGGAATCCAACTGGGGTCCTCTGCAAGAGCAGTCAGTGCTGTCAACCACTGAGTCATCTCTCCAGCCCCAGAAGTGGATTCTTATCACCATGTGTTTCTGCTCTGAGTTAAGTGCTACTGCCTTCAAGGACGCTCACTATCCACTCTAGCACCTGAATCATAAGAGGTCCTTGATACATACTTGGTGGTTAAAATAAGAAATAATGTGTCAGATGATTAATATTGGCTGTCAACTCGTCAGGATTTAGGACCACTTAGGAGACAGGACTCTGGGTATGCCAGTGAGGGGTTATCTCAAATTAGGCTGGTGCACAGATGTGTCTGTGGGGGATAGTCTTGACTGGGTGGACTGAGATAAGAAGACCCACCCTGACTGCAGGAGGTACTGTGTCATGGGCTGGGGTTCTGTGCTAAACCAAAAGGAGAAGCAACCCTGCTCCCAACTGTGGACACAGCATGACCATCTTCCTCCAGCTCCTGCCATTATGACTCTCCCATGATGATAGACTCTACCTTTTAGCTAGGAGCCAAAACTTCCTTAACTTGCTTGTGTCAGATGTTTTACCTCAGCAACGAAGTAAGTAATTAATACAATGGTGACAGAAAAAAATCCCCAAGTAGTTAGTCTAGGATATGATGAGGGACAGCAGTGAGAGCCACAGGAACTGTGGCATCAGAACTGGGGACGACAATGGGGACATACATAAGCCACAGAGTTGGAAGCAAACATAAATAGCTGATGCCCCACTGTGTGCCAGGAAGGGTGCTGGAGAGTAGGAGAACTGGTTTCGGCAATGGCCAAGAATGCTCTTGAATTTAGCATACAGTCAGTCATATCAAACAATATGGGAATAAACAGTCAGCATCGCTGTGTTCCAAGCCCTGCGTCAGGGTCTTTAGGCACAGTGCTCCCAATCCGTATGCCTCCTGGGTTCCAGTCTTATTGGAACTAAGATTCAGAGAGCAATGGAGCTCCCTTCATTGAGATCTCTGTTTCCAAGTAGCAGAGCGGAAGTTCTCCAAGAGAGGAAAGAAAAACCTCGACCCCGCCAGGTCTTCAGTTATGTTCACAACTGAGCCAATGGCACAAGATGAGCTGTCATACAGCTAGCTCCCTGCTCATTCAGCACATGCTTGTGGATGTCACCCCCAGGGACTGCACAGCAATACCATTGATAGTAAGTAATCTCCAAATGGGCTTTCTGTTCATGCGCTCCCATCTCTTTCTCTTATCTGCCCATTGGTTGGTCAGCTGAGGACAGAGCTTCCAACCTGGAATGCATTCTTCGATGGCAGGTTCTGAAGGCCTATCACCTAACTCCAGCCGATGCGGAACTCCGGCTCCTCTGGGGTTGCAGTCACTAGCACTCAGATCCTCTTCCCTCACCAAAGAAAATGAGAATTGCTGTAGAGATTATATGCTCAGACTATGTTTGGCTGAATGTGATTAAAGAGCTGTGGAGTTTGAGATCAACACCAATGTAGGCAGCACAGCAAGACATAGATGATAAACAGATACTAGATGAATAGACAGATGGTAGATTGATAGATTATCAATAGGTAGATGGTAGATAGATCATAGAGAGATAGTATATGAATAGATAGATACAGATAGATGTAGGTGATAGATAGATAGTAGTTAGATGGACAGATGTGTAGACAGATACATGTAGATGATAGATGACAGATAGATGTAGTTGGTAGACAGATAAATAGATGTTAGATTGATAGATTATCAATAGATAAATGTAAGTAGGTAGATAATAGAGAGATAGTAGATGGATAGATGATAGATGTAGATGATAGATGTTGGTGGTGGGTGGATAGATAGATGCTGGATGGATAAATAGATGGTAGATAGTACAGGGATAGTTGGATATACAGAAGATGCACAGATGAGTGAGACTAGCTATGAAACCTAGGCACTTCCATTTGAATATACATACAAATCAACAAGAGACAGCGAACCCAATTGACATATAGACAGGATGTCTGAGTAAACATCATAAAAAATACCCAAATAGACAGTGAACTAGTGCAAAGATATTTAACCTCCTTAGTCACAGAGGAAACAAAAATGAAAACATAAATAACTATACAAAAATGACCAAAATAAAAATAATAATACCACCACCATCAGAAACACCTCTGGAGTCTGCAAGCTCTTTGATTACTATTTGTCTGTGTAGACCACAAACCTTCTTCAGTATCAGAGTCCCATTACTCAAGCAGCCATTTTAAAGCAGAAAAACTGACTTTTGGAGGAGGGTAGCACTTTACTTTGTGTCGTAATAGTAACTTTGCTCAGACCTCACAAACGCAGTTTTTGTCTTTCAAGATTACTAAAGCTGGTGTTGCTATAATCTCTGTTTAAAAGGTTTGTATAGCAATGGGGCTGGAGAGATGGCTCAGTGGTTAAGAGCACTGGCTGCTCTTGCAAAGGACCTGGGTTCAGTTCCCGGTACTCATATGCTGGCTAACCCCAATTCCAGGGGATCTAACACCCTCTTCTGACCTCCTTGGGCATTGTATGCATATAGTGTACTTACATATATGCAAGCAACACACACACACACACACACACAGGTTTGTGTAGCAAGGCTCAGATAGGCAAGCTGACTTGTCCAAGGTCACACAGCTAGGAAGCAAAGGCTTGTCCACTGGCCTATGGTTCAGTTGCTAAAGTTGTGCCCCAGCACTAAGGTTCAAATCTTATACCTATTCATGTGGATCTGCATTTCCCAGTGCAGCAAGAATGAGATGATGAGTCTCATTTTCTTGTCCTAAAAATTCCGAAGTAGATAAGATCAGTGATCCCTCTCTCCTGTGTTTACCAGGATTAAGTGACTCCTTAGTTACAGTTGATATGGCTACCTTCTGACATGGTCCCCCTCTAACATGATCCCCTTCTGACATGATACCTTCTCACATCTTCTGATATGATCCCCCCTCTGATATGAACCCCTTCTGACATGGTCCCCCTCTGGCATGGTTTATTCGTCCAATAGACAATGTCTTCACTCTGCTGCTGACCCAGGCTGGCTGTCTTATTCCTTTAGCAGGAATAGCACAAGGCTCTGTGGACACTTTCCCCATGCAATTGGCAGGGCACACACCTTGGATGGTACCCACAAGGCTAAGGAGTCTGCACAGATGGCAAACCTTTGAGGGCCACCCCTCTACCTCAGTATCATCCAACACACACCCAAATCATCACCCAGTTATTCCCTCTCACCATCTTCTATACCCTGTGTGTGTGTGTGTGTGTGTGTTCCAAGTATGTCTGTGCATCCTAAGGTGTTTTAACCTTAGGCATCCCTAACCTTTATCCCATAGATAACTCAAGTACCAAGGATATTAAGACTGATATCCACCCACTCACCCATTGTTTATGGTGTAGTTTAAACAGTTTGAATGGTTTATGTCTTTGATGGATAGAGCTGTCAGCTTGAGAGTGTCTAGAATCATCTCGGAGATGAGCCTCTGGGCGTACCTGTGGAAGACTATCTTCACTTCATTAAGTGAGGTGGGAAGATGGAGCTACTCTGGTGGCAGCAGTCCCTCGGTGGGATCCTCGACTGTCTAAGTGGAAACAAGGCGCTGAGCATCAGCATGCCTTCACCACTCTGCTTCCTGACTACGGATGCGACGTGACCAGCTGCTTCGAGTCCCCGCCACCTTGATTTCTCTGCCAGCATAGGCTGTGCCCTTGGACTGTATGCCAAAATAATGCTTTTCTCCTTTAAGTGGTTTTCATCAGAGTATTTTATCACAGTAGCAGAAAAACAAAGTGACACAACATCCAACCAGTCAGGAAGCCAAATACCCAACGCATGCTCTGAATCGTGTCCTCAGGGGAAGAGTTTTGCTCCAGCCATCAGGCTGACCACAGGCAGTTCTTACATCTTACCATGGTGGGTGTCCCTGATACCAAGCACAGGCCTTGGCACATAGCAGGTGGCCGAAACCTCTTTGTTGAATGACTGGCACTGTCCATAGCATTTGAACCTTTGAACTAAATCCATGGTGTTGAGACTAAGCAAGATGAATCATTTCAGTGGGCATTAGACTTGGGATTCTGGATACTTTCTCATGTTGCATTAACTGGGCCAACAAAGCCATAACAGATTACCAGAGGGAAGTTGTGAGATGGAAGGACAGAAGAACAGGCACATAACTTAAGAGTGTCACCTCACCTAGACTGGAGGGACCAACTGCTTGTAATGGCTCCAAGGTGGCTGAAAGGAAAGGTTTTGAGTCATTTAAAGCAGGCAATGGATTCTGTGATTCAGGATTTAAGACTAGTTGTTGATTGGTTTAAAAAAACTCAGAATAGGTCCGGTGGCACAAGCCTGTAATCCCACCACCTACTAAGGGGGCTGAGGTAAGAGGATCACAAGTTCAAGGCTTACCTGGGCTACAGAGTGAGTTCAAAGTCAGCTGAGTAAATCAAGGAGATTCTGTCTCAAATACTAAGAAGTAAATAAAGGGCTGGAGATATGTAATTCTGTAGCAGAGTGCTTACATAGTATATGCAAGGTCCTAGATTCTGTCCCCAGTGTGGGTGTGTGTGGAAAACTCAGAAATATCAGATCATGTTCTGCCCCAAAGGAAGTATTATTCCCATCTCCTGTCTCCTTCTCTGCCTCATTTTCTCTCTCTCCCTGAAACAACTCAGGAGGTCATAAAGAATGAGCTACCAGCCCTCTCTTCTCCTCTTCCTGCACAACTTCCTTAAAGACCTATGTATGAATCTATAAAGAGAGACAGATCTCAGCCCCAAGATGGAGTGCAGCTACTGCAGCTGCGAAGTTATAAGCCCATAAATAAAGTTTATGGCTAAACTGGCCTGACCCGGCTTTGCCCCTAGGTGCAGAAGCAGTGTCTTGTCATTAGTATGCAGAGTACATCAGCCTAAAGTCTGAGCATTTGTTCTCAAGCCTCTCGGCTCTATAAATCTTTTGGAAAGGGTGGAGCAGGGAGGGAGGAAGGGAGGGAGCCCCGAGTGAGGGTCAAGAAGGAGGGGATGAGGGCTGCTGGGGACGTTCTTCTACTGGAGCCTGCTGTGGCCACTAACCTCTTATTGCTGGATGAAGGGACTGCACAAGTCCCATTAAATAAGCCATCTTGCCTCTCCAGGCATAGATGAAGGAGAGGACCATGGAGGGAGGGCACAGATTCTGATTTGTAGCACCAGAATTTCTGGCTCACAATCGCCTGTCCTGTGATTTTATTAAAGAAGCCGTGTCCCCCAACTTGTTGGTTGCTTGTTTTTAGTGTGAGTGGCTTTGTTTTGCAGTCTGTATGGAAGACTGGATTATGCCTGCCCACAGCACAGGGAGGGCTCTTGGAAAGAAAAAGGAGGAGGCATTTGCAGTATTGCCGTGCTTGGCTGGCCACTGAGGAGCACATAAGAAAGAGGCCAGGATGGAGGACACACAGGAAGGAGACTGACTGAAAGTTCCTTGCTCTGGGGGAAGGAAGCACATGTCGCGGCTGGAGTGGAGAATAGGAAGGTCCTGGGATTCTCAGTGGCTTCCATGTTTCCAAATGTTCCGTTAGACAGCAAGCGAAGCTATACTTCTGTTTCTGCCTGATCTGGGCAGGAGGAACCCATCCACCACACACAGAGAGTCTTAACATCTGTCCTGCAGGGCCGTGGCAGAACCCAGAGCTTGGCATACTAGGTAAGCACTCTACCACTGAGCCATCCAGGCCTTTTCATTTACCACAACCAAATGATTCTTAGACTCTCTCTGGCTGTCAAATTCCACCTTGGCCTGATTCGCTTTACCATCCACTTGCTTCTCTGGACACATGAGGAATGTCTTCCTTTAAGGAAAACTAGAAGCTCTAAGATGCTTTCCAGAACTCCTGAGTCTAAGATATTCCTTGAGATCCATGCCAAGGGATAGGACATTTGACAGATACCATCTCTCAGAGAACTGGCACTTACGAACCCCAACATTCCTTCATGGAAGAACCTTCAAGGAACCAAGTAGTTGAGACTCAGTTATCCCACCTGCAACATGGAAAGGATCAATGAAATGAAGGGGGTTGTGGATGAAGCTCAGCTGGCATAGTGCTTGCCTAGCATGGAGTGCAATACCCAGCACCAAATAAACCAGGAGGGAGAATGTTGGGGAGTAGGTGGCATGTACCTATAACGTCCGTATTCAAAAGATGGAGGCAGGAGGAGGAGAAATCGGGGCCAGCCTGTGCTACAAGGGACCCTGTCTTAAAAATAATAATTAATAGAGGTAGCTACTATGGATATGTGTTTTTAGCACACAGAAGTTCTGCCTGGGTAGATTGTGAATGACACATGTGCTTAGGCAGCAAGACTCTTGAGATTTCAAGAGTGCAGTGTCTGGGAAGGAAAGGGCTAAGTTGTTGGGAAGAAACTGCAAGCCTGTCTTCCTCCCTTCAAGACAGCAAGCTACATTCCAGAGCCCTCTCAGACAGGCCTCCATGTCACAGTAAAGCAGAGCTGACAGGCATGACCTCTGCCTGGCTGTTCACCTTATTGAAGCTGTCTGCTAGGTGAGACATTTATTAACATCGATGGACTGCCCATGGAGAGTGGTCACCGCCCAGGGCTCCTGGAATGAATTCCTTCCCCAGATACAAGAAGTCTCCGCTTCAACATGGAATTTGATAACATCCCAGTGCAAAAGGGTCCTGCCTAAAGGTCTTGTGTGTTTGATGTAGGAGTCATCATTCCATACGGTTGAGGGCCTCATGGGCCAACCCTACCCTGGGAACCGTGAGATTCCCCAAGCCTGGGCTTACTATCCAAAACTCAGCTTCCACATCTAAAATCGAAGTTAAAACTCACCAGGGTGGGGATAAGAAGGAAGTGGTAAAATGAATTCACTAAGTCATCCCATTAGAATGTTCGGTGGTCTGTGCACTGTGCACCTGGTCCGTGTCCCTGTGTTTAACGTAAACACTCAGGGAAAATCCCAGGGCAGTTACAGCTCCCCACGCATATCAGCTGCCTCCTGCTCCTAACGTACGACTGACTAAAAGCACAGGTAAAAACCACAAACACTGATAGCTTTGTGGTTTCCGTGGGCAAGGAATCTGGTGAGGACCTGAGTCTGAGTTCTTCACAGACTGCAGTTATCTCAATGCACCTCTGGGATGTAGAGTCAGGTGGACTCTGCCTTCAAACTCACTCACAGACCCTCAGTAACTGTTTAGGCTGGGGTCCTCTTCAGTTCCCTGTCATGTGGGCCTCTCCAAGGTATGTATCACAGCCTGACAGTTGCTTTCCCTCAGTACAAAATAAGGAGAATGTAATGGTTAATTGTATGTGACTATTTGGTTGGGCCACAGGGTCCCAATGCTTAGTTACATTATTCTGGAAATTTCTGTGAGAGACGGTTTTGTTTGTTTTGGTAAGAGTAATATTTGTGTGAGTGGACTTTGAGTAAGACAGACTAGCCTTTACAATGTGGCAGGCCTCATCCAGTCAGCTGAAAGCCTGAGAACAGCAAAGCCTCCTGGGAGGAAGGAGGAAATTCTCAATAATGATGTCTTCAGCCTGGAACTGTGATTCTTCGATGAATCTCCAGCTTATCAGTCTCCCGGCCTCCGGCAGAGTCTGAACTCGCCAAACCTCCATAAGCACACGAGCTAACTCCTTAGAAGGTGACACTTCTGTGCCTCTGTGTCTCTGCAACTTTAGTACATGTATAGGTGTGGGTGCAATGTGTACACACGTGTGTAGAAGCCAGAAGACAACCTCAGGTGTCATTGTTCAGGTGCTTTCCACTTAAAAATATTTTCATTGATTCAAGAATCTTTTTAAATGTTATATTTTTTTATTTTATGTATATGTGTATTGCCTGCACGCATGTAAGTGTATCTGTGTTGTACAATACTTTCAGAGGTCAGAAGAGGGTGTTGGGTCCCCTGGAACTGGAATTACAGATAATTGTTAGCCGCCACGTGGGTGCTAGGAATCAAACCCTGGTCCTCTGCAAGAGCACTGACTCTTAACTGATGGGCCATCTTTCCAGCCCCATGATTCAAGAATTTCATTCAATGTACCTTGATCATATTTGGACCTCTTATCCCCTCCCCAACCCAACTAAACCTTCTGCACTTCCTGTCCTCTATTACTATTTGCCCCCTTTTTAAGGCCTATTCAATGTAATCCGTTTCCCAAGTGCTTTTGGGTGTGGAGTCTGATCAACCTACCAGGTGTCACTTGACTAAGGAAAACTGACTCTTGCTCTTTCAGTATCCATCAAATACCAATGGATGGGCCTCCTGCCCACCTCCTCCATCCATGCTCCGCCCCCATCTGGCTGAGGTCTGCACAGGTCTTGTGCATGCTGTCATAAGTGCTGAGGGTTCATGTGCACAAGTGCCCTGTGGTGTCCAAACAACACACCTTCCTTGTACTCATCTACTATGTCTGGTCCTTACAATCTTCTGCCCACTCTTCTGCAATGACCCCTGAGCCTTGGGAGGAGAAGGTGTGCTATAGTTGTCCCATTTAGGGCTGAGCACTTGCAGTCTCTTATTCTCTGGTGGGTCTCTGCGTTAATCACCCTTGGCTACAAGAAGTCTCTCTGGTGAGAGCTGAGATAGATGCTACATCCTTGAGGCCTGGAACAAACAAGGAGAAATCAGGCTGCTCCTGACCTTGAAACCACATCTCTGCTGGCTAGTTTTCATAGTACTTGAAGGTGTGATGCATGTTCATGAAAGAGAAAGGTAGCCATCAACCTTAACCAGCTCACCTTAACTAGCTGTGAGTCCTGAGAGCTAAAAGAACCACTGGCTTTGTAAAATATGCCCACTAGTCCAATAGTGGCAGGAATATTACAGGCGTAACCAACCACCCTCTAATTGAATTTCAGATTCACTTCACAAGATGAAATCCATGCCTAACACTGTTATCAGGGCCAACAACCTGTGACTAGACTAGGCCTTAAGGAAGAAACTGCTATCTACTATTATTCTGCCAAATAGATGTAGTGTTAAACTGACTCAATCACTTTTTTTTAAACAGAGTCTTTCACTAGCTTTGAACTCACTAGGCAGGCTAGGCTGGTTCGCCAGTGAGCCTCAGGAGTCTCTGCCTCCCCAAAACAGGGATGGCAAACAGGCACCATAACGCTGGCTAAATGTGGCTACTGAAGATTGAACTAAACTCCTTGTGCTTGCAAGGCAAGAACTTTATTGACTGTACCATCTCCCCAGGCCAGGGTCTGTGTATCTTTCTACATATATCTCTTTATCTATGTGTGTATGTGTGTGTGTGTGTATGCACATGTGTGTACACACTCTTTCTCTGCAGGAAGATTGAGAGAAAGCCAGTCTTTTTTTATAACCTCGTCTTAGAAGTGAAAGTCCACCACTTCCTTTGTTTCCCATTGATTAGGATTGAACCAGTCTCCCCACCAACACCAAGGAGGCGGAGATCGCCAAGGGAACCCTGGATGGAAGTTTCAGGGCAGACACTCACATTCTTTTGCAATATCCGAGCTGCATTGCCCTGGGACAAGTGCTATGATTTCTGGAGCCTCTTGTTCACATCTCTGAGAGGCAGACCAGATCTCAGCACCTCTAGCAGAGGTCTGTAAGACTGGGACAAGGCCCAGGAGACCGGTGAGACATGGTGAGTGCTGACTGGTGATGATGGGGACAGCAGTATTTTGACTTGGTCACAGGTTTTTATTTTGAGGGTTGGTTGTGTGTGTTGCGGGGGAGGGCACGTTGAGATCAGAGGTCAGTGTCAGGTGTCCTCCTTGATTTCCCACCACATTATTTTTTAAATTACATTCAGTCATTTATTTTGTATGGTGTGTCTGGGTACACACAAGGGCATGTGTGTGCCCCGGAGTACAGGTTGAAATCGGAGGACAAATTGAGAGACTTCACTCTCTTTGTCTACTATGGAGCTTCCAGGGATTCAGCTGAGGTCATGAGGCTTGGTGGTGTCTCCTTGCTGAGCCATCTTGACAGCCCTCTACCTTGTTTGTGTTGTGTTTTGCTTTGTTTTGGGACACGGTCTCTCATTGAACCTGGAACTCACTGGTTCCTCTAGAACTGTTATCCATCGAGCCTCAGAGATCATCCTGTCTCTCTAGCACCAGTGTTACATGTGTGTGCTACCACGCATGACTTTTTACGTGGGCACCGGGGATCCTCGTGCCTGTGCAAAAAGCATCTTATCAAATCACTCTCCTCTCTAGGCTCTGCATTATTTCTTTTTTTGAGACAGGGTCTCACGTGGCCCAAGCTAGCCTTGAATCTTGAGTGCACTCTGTAAGCAAGCAACTTCTTATCCTCTGGTCTCTATCTCCCAAGGGTTGGGATTATCGCTGTGTGTTATGACACATTCCAGGACCAAAGAGGAGGCCAGTGGGGTGGTGCAGAAGAGAAGTGACAAAGCAACAGGAGGTGACATCTAAAAGGCCCCCAGGGCCAAGACCTTCATGGACACTGAAGGACATGTGAAGGCCTTCAGTTCCATCGTCAGTCTTATGGAAAGTGCCGAAGAGAGTGTTAGGTGAAGAAATGCAAGCTGACTCATAATTTAAAGTTCCGAGAACTTGAGGAATGAGCAGGTACGTGCTGATTAAAGACCTGGAAGTAGTGGTTCTCCATCCTGGCTCTACCTGGAAATCAGAGGGAGCTAGAAAAGACGTGGAAATAAAACCTGGGGGCTTGGGGCTAGAAAGATGGCTCTGGAGTTAAGAGCACCAGCTGTTCTTGCAGAAGATCCAGGTTCGAATTCCAGCACTCCCATGGAGGATAACAACTGTCTGTAACTCAAGTTCCAGGGGATCCTACACCCCCTTCTGTCCTCCTCAGGTATTACACAACATGGGTGCACATACATACATGCAGGCATAACACTCATACACATTAAAAAAAAAAGTTTGGGTTCTATTTCAGAACAATCGAATCCATGTCTTTGGGAATAAGGTCTAGACGCTGATCTAAAATGAAACAAAATATCAAAATGAAAACCTCCCCCAGTGTCTCTCACATGTACTCAGGGTTAAGATCAATTATCTAGAAAGTGGCCCAGAGCATGGCTAAATCCCATCCATATGATTTTAAAAATAAAGTTTTATAGAAACAAAGCTATATTCATTATCTATGGTAGCTTTATAGCTGTAATGGGGAAGTTGATTGGTTACAACAGAGACATCATCTGAAGAGCCTTTAGGTCACTACTGACAATTTACCAAAGCCATGTTGCAGCTCCTGTCTTATTATAGCACTACAAAAACTGGCAGCAAGTACCAGAATCCTTGCAGACCTTAGTCAAAATGTTCAGGCCTTCTCTGACTCTCATGTGCCTGAGCCTCTGGGTTCTTCTTGGCACTCCAGATGGGTCTGCTACAAATCAGGGTTGGAGAACCACTGGGAAGACCAGGAGAAACAGCACCCAAGGCTGGATTCAAGTGGAACCTACACTGACGACCTCTTCTCTCTGCTCATACCTGTCCCCTCACTCCCCAGCGACAGATTCAAACCAGCTCCTCTCCTTGAACTGATAAGTTGAGTTGTCACAAGAACCATTCCAGTTGCTCTTGAAACCATGGGATGATGCCCTCCCATATGGTGACTAAATCACAACCTCTTCATTAATCATAGGAGTACTGCTAGATACTGATATTACTGGTGAGACCCTGGGATGGGGGGACAAACTCAGGATGCAAATGGTGGATGTGTATGGAATAGTCTGAGAAGCGCATATCTTTGACTATGTCTTTCTTTCCCTGTGGTGATTTCTCTATGGGAGTCGCTCCCGACATATATGGGATTCAAAAGTATGTATTACCTAGGTACCATACTGCTCAGCTAATGTCATGCAAGATTAAAATCCACATGGGGTTTCAAAGAACTAAGAAATAGTTTGACACTTGGTCTGTACACTTGGAACTTCTAATTTGGTAGGTCTGGGATGAGGTCTAGGTTTTCCATCGTCATGATGGCTGGGGACTGGTCTTGACTCTAGAATCTAGAATAGTGATTCCTTGAGTCTACTCAGAACCCCTGGAGGGCCTGTTAAAAAGCTGTTTGCTGGGCTCCACCCAAGAGTTTCTGGGAGTTCTGGGGTGGGACCCAAGGCTTCGCTTTTCTAGCAAATTCTCACATGAGGTTGAGGTTGCTGGTCTGGGGTCATGACGTTAGGAATCACTACTGTAATACCAAGTACATTCCAACCATGAAAGGTACTTCAAGTGCTTCAGCACTTGACTGGATTCGGGGAATTGGGACCTGTTGTCAAGCTATTGGCAAGATCTTTATCATATATACATGCGAAGACCATAGGCAGGTAGGTCCTCAGACAATTCGCCCTGGCAGGTACCAAGGTGAAATCACATAAGGCCTATGAAAACCAAGCATTTCAAACCTGAAAGTCCTCAAAGTTCCTTTAAAACCCACCACCAGTGAGAACCTGGTGCCTAACTATATAACCCGTGCATATAATTAGGTACTTTCCTTCCCTTTTGTCCCCACCCACTTCTCCCAAGCAGGCTTTGGGAGAAGGAAGGGGGCCTGAGAGTCTCAGGATTCCCAACATAATATCCTACATTCCCCTGCTCTTATAAACTTTCTAAAAAAAAAAAATAATACTTGGCTACGGCTAGAGCCAAACCCCAGAGCTTCTTCTCCATCAATTAATATTTATTGGGCCTTCACAATGAGCTAAGAAGCCATATAAAAGACAACAGTACCCGCAGACTGTTATTAAGCCAAGGAAGAACAAGCACCTCGCCTTCCTTTTCACAAGGTGTTGGCAGCTGGGCGGTTATGTCTGGGTCAAAATGAGCATTCAACCACTCATCTCACAAAAATGTCTTAAGCACCCACTATGTCACAGACATTCTCTGCAGCCTTGCAGATAGGGCAGTGATTGCAATAGACAGAAACCTCTGCCCCAGCAGGAGGGAGAGACTGAAGACTCTGAGAAGCTCTGGTGAGGGGCTGATTGTCATGTCTATGCAAGCAGGACTCTGGTCTGGTGACTGCATCGACTAGTCTGTTCTTAGAACTCTTGCTTTATGTTACAGGTCTCTCTAAAAAGCGCTATCCAGATGAGACGCCTGAATTTTCAAGGCCTGTAAGTTAAGGAACATACAATGTATTCTCTCTGGGGAAAGTGCACATACTGATTGGATTTCTGGGGGTTTCACTGTAAAGCCAGGTAGAGCCAAAACATGGAACTCCATCCACCTTTTCCAGGTCTGTTCCTCAGAACCTACGTGTCTCTGTAGGGGTTGCCTTGAACCCTTCTGGAATCCTGGCTGATCCAAGCCAATGTCACTTCTCAACCCTCTCCAAAAGGGGCATGTAAGTCCCTCTCCAGTCCCTGAAAAGCAGACATTATTCCCTTCTGAAAGGTGGCTCAGATACTATGGAACCCAGATGCCCAGTTGTGAGAATTCCTATGGGTCACAACGGGACTATTTCAGATCAACATCCTATGACTCTAAGTCAGAGGAGGCAGATCCCATTTGTCTTGCACATTGTGGTGACACCAGCACATAGCATAGCACAGTACCTGGTAACCAATGTGTTAAGGAAGCGAAGGGGTTCGTGGGAAGAGGAATGAACGAGACAGAAATACTTCACTAAACTCAGAAGTCCCATGAATGTCTCAACAAGCAGTCGCTTCATCCTCAGTGTCCTGATGTTGACTTTGCTGATGAAGACTGGAGATGGTGTTAGGAGCCATAACCTACATTGAAACCCATAGGATGGGGAAATCGCCTACTTAGAGACAAAGCCAACTGTTCCATGAGAAACTAAGGGGAGAAGTGGAAGTGGACTGTGAGCTAGAGGACATCCATTCAGCCCTGCTCACCTTCCATCCCTGCCAAATGAAGACATCACTGAAAAAGAGGAATTGGGTCAAATTCTAAAAGGTCAGGATTTAAAAGCACTGGATTTGTAAGGGCTCAGCTGAGACCCATGTTTTGCGGTGAAAAGAAAGAGGTGGAAGACTCAAAAGAAATAAAATAGTGTGGTGCCGTGATCCCCACAAGAATATTGACGTAGCGTATTGACATAAACGTTTTGGCCGTAGAGGAACTGTAGACAGAGCAAACCTAATCAATGCTCTACAGAGATGCAACTATCAGAAACGTCAACAAATCCGAATACCAACAACAGTCCTATCTAAGGCACGCAGTGACTGTTTACTTATTCTTACTCTACGGAACAGGTTTGCCCATCTATGCTTTGAGATCTTGCATGGCTGTCTGTCTTTTTCTGGAATGCCAACATTTCTCCTCCTGGAAAATCCCTATTCGGTCTTTAAAAGGTGGTACTCCTCTTTCACCTCAAAAAGTGATTGTTTTCTCCCATTGCACCTCTGACCTCCACCATCATGTTCTGATTTAACATGGTACTTGAACTCATCAGCCATCAACCTACCATATTTGACAGTAAGCCTGCTGCAGGCCACAGTCTTGTCCTATTTGCCATCACCTCTAAAGTGTCTGACACTTAAAAGACTTTGAGACATGGATTTTTTTCATTTAAAAAAAGTGAAAATGACTGTTACATGCCATGTTAGATTTGACCTATCCAACCATGCCTGCTTCACACAGGGAAGACCTGGCTGCTAGAGAGAATTGGAAGATGCTCCCCATCAGACTTTCCAAGCAATGGAGAGTGCATGTCACGTGTCCCCACTCGATGAGAGAGCTACCCCGTCATTCAGGAGACCTTCTCAGGAAGCAGGGAGGCTCACAGGCGATTGGAGACTTGTTTATATCAAATGAGCACTTGCTCCAGTGTTCAAAGATCAGCAGGTTCCAACTTGAACTTCCAGAGAAGTCATGGCCATGTACCTACATTTTCTGCAAGAAGATGGGCAGTAGTAAAGCAGCCAGGCTTCCATCTCCCTGGGTGAGCAACCCCCGGGATTGCTGGAACACCACTCTGAGCAAGACATTCAAAACTCTGTGGGGATAGGCTCCCCCTCCATCCCATTGTGGGTCTCAGAGCTGTTTCCTGAGAGAGTGGTGAACCAACCAAATGAAATAACTGTGGAATTTACCGCTGTTAATTAACAGCAAGGTACTCATGAGTAATGTTGTGGTGTCAAGGGTGTGGAGAGCTTTCATTATTGGTTCCTCCTTTGCAGGGTTATAAACTCCAGGAGAGATGTTGTCTTCTGGATGAAACTTGGCAGCGGGCCTAAGGTTCTTCTGTGGTTGGTGTGGGCCCTGCCTGCTCACCAGCCTGTTCAGATCTGTCCTCATATCCACAGGCTTCCGTGCTGGGGTCATGAGCTTTGTGAAAGCCTAGTGACCAGAAACCACTCAAATGATGCTGGCATTTGAAAACCCCACAGCAAGAAATTAAAGATAATATACTCCAGAAATATCCAAGTCTAGATGAGGTTATCCAATAGGTCATCAGGAGATTGTCCAAGTCATATGCAAGAATTTCTTCAGACGACTGTTGTCAAACCTAGAGTCAAGCTGTAAATGCTTCTTCCTTAGTAGTCAACCCTTCTTATAGAAGTCCCCAAGCATCTGCTTCAGAGGTGAAGGCTGGATGCTAGGCCATATGTCTTTTATTTGGCTCAAGTTTGTTAGCTATGATAGGCTTCGGTTTCTTAGTCCTTCACTGCAGCTGTCTTCTACACTCTTCAATTTCTATCATCCTTTCTCAAACAATATCTCACCTCAATCTGCCTTCCAACCCAAGATGCTCCAAAAAAGGCCATGAAAGGCTTTATGACTCCAATTTTACAGATAACGAAATAGAGGTTTGGAAAATTCAAATTACTTTTCCAGATTTACATGGCAGTGCCCGGGCTCCAACTCAGGTCTTCCGACGCCAAGCACAGCATTCAGATTTTCCACTCTACAAGTTCTGAAAAGAATAAGAGTCAGCACTTTCCTCCCACCTGGCCCTACATCATGCAAGGCCAACTAGGAAGAGGGCGGAGAGTAATGAATTGTGAACATCCCTCTCGAAAGGGAAGTGTTGCTCAATGAGCAGTGACTGGTTCCTACTTAGGCTTGGGGAAGCCTGGATAGGCGTGACTTGGATTTGTGATGGCTAGAAGAAAGATAAGAAGAGATGATTTATAAAATTGTTGCCAGAGCCCGACACCCCAAATAGGCAAGAACAACAACAGCGCATCCTCCTCACCCCCACCCCCAATCCCCTGTGTCCTCAGAAGGCAGTAACACAATAAAAGGAAGCAACAAATTAGTAACCCACTACCTAGAGATTTTAATTAGCCCTGAGAACTAGACCGAACAGGAACTCTTCCCTGGAAATCCACCCTGTTCCAACCACCTGGCTGGGACATTCACTCCTCTCTGGAAACGTTTCCAAGAAGTTGGCAACAACCAGTTCAACCTGTCCCATCCTCTCACTGAGGGAAGGAAACTCTTGGATAAACCACTACAGTCCAGCTAAGGACTCACTACAGTCCAGCTAAGGACTCACTACAGTCCAGCTAAGGACTCCAGGAGAGTACAGAGAGACAGAGAAGGGAGTTGTCACAGCCGCCTTGGATGTCTTAGTAAACTGTGGCTGAACCATATGGAAACAGAAGACCAAGAAATACACCTCATTTTTCTATTTAAAAATATTTTATTATTTTATTTTACTATGTGTGTGTATTGACTGCATGGAAATGTACCCATGCTGTGCAATGCCCGAAGAGTTCAGAAAAGGGCTTCGGAACCCCTGGAACTGGAGTTATGGACAGTTGTTAGCTGCTATGTGGGTGCTGGGAACCAAGCCCATGTCCTCTGCAAGAGCAGCCAGTATCCTTAACCACTGAGTCATCTTTCTGGTTCCAAACCTCATTTTCAAACCTGGAAATTGAATGGCCATTTTTAATTATCTATGCGAACTGAAACAAGAGTGTATAAAGTAAGCTTGTTACGTTGTATTTAGAGGTGAACGAACTAGGCTTTTTATTTTGCCACTGTTTCCCCCACCTGTCCCTATCGTGGGTCACATCTGTCTTACAGTGCATTACTTGATCACATCTTACCTATGAAACAGAGAATATGAACAGAGAGAGAGACACAAGGGCCTGAGGATGAACACTGCAGCAGCCTGCAGTTGCTGTGGCCCTTGATTTTCTCTGAGTCCCTGCTCACCAGTGAAAGGAAAGGGCAGGAAATCCTAAAATCTATTTTTTCCATGTTCAAAGCATCAGCTGGTGTTCAAGCCCCTCTGTGACTTCTGCTACCATGGATGTCTTGACAAGCAACGTACTAGAAGAAATATTAGCACCCCTTCAGTCCCATTGCTGCTGGATTCATTCACCAGGTGATGGGAAAGAGTCTCTGTCCCCACCCTGGGACCCTCTGCTGTTCAGATCTCCCCTTACTAGTTCTATCAAACACTCACATCTTTTAACTATCTGGTCAGGACAACCTAAAAACTCAGTATGTCAGACAGGGATATCACCTTGCACATACCTCTTATCAACCAAGACAGAGAAGCAGGGGTCTCAGGTGGATGCTCCCCACCTTCTGACCTGCCTCACTTCTCATTTTTCCTTATCTTACCAGTTCCCTCCAGTGTGACATCTGCTATGGTTTGACTGCAGTTAGACTTCCCACAAGGATTCAAATATTGGTCCTCAGTTTGGATATGTTATGAGTTGACGAAATCTTTAATAGGTGGGGCCCAATGGGAGGTCCTTAGGTCATTAGGGGTGTGCCCTAAGGAAAGGATGCAGTTCTCAGAGAACTGGTTAGTTCCCTTGAAAGAATCACTGTTAAAAGGAACAAGATTTGTGCCCCCTGCTTCCTGTCCTCCTCCCTCACCGTGTGGCCTCTCTTCCTTGCAGGAACTCCTGGTTCCTTGTGACGTCATCTGCCATGAGTCAACACAGCAAGAGGGGTCATTTCCAGAACTAGGACTATGCTGCTAAGACCTTCAGTTCCCACACTGTGATCTAAAAAGAACTTTCTTTTTAAGTTATTCAGCCTCTAATACTTTGTTACAGTGGCAGAAAACGGTTTAATACAGCATCTCCTACAGCTTCCTCAGAAGACCATCTTTCTCTGCATTCCCTGATAATGTCTTTCAAATTTAGCATTATACTCAATAAAAATGGGGGATCTCACCTGCACATGTCTGAATGCCCCGAGGGGAAGGAGTCCCAAAAATAGGGACGCTTAGTAGGAATATCTGTGTGTTGAACCTTCTTTAGAGATGGGAAACTAGTTCAGACAGTAAAGTACTTGTTGTGCAATCACGAGGAACTGAATCTGAATCCCAGAAGTCAAGGAAAACGCTAGGTGTGTCGTGACATATTTTCAATTCCAGCACTGGGGGGACCCTGGGGCTCAGCACTTAGTCTAGCCATGGCTTACTAAGACATCCAAGGCAGCTGTTCTAGTTAGCTTTCTATTGCTTTGATAAAAAAAAATGACAAATAACAACATGGGGAGGAAAGGGTGCATTTTATTTACATTTCCCGGTTCACAGTTCATCACTGAAGGAAGCCAAGTCAGGAACTCAGGATAGGAACCTGGAGGCAGGAGCTGAAGCACAGGCCACGCAGGTACGCTGCTTACTGGCTTGCTTCTCTGACCTGTGTCCAATCTGATTTTTTATACAACCCAGGACCAACTGCCCAAGGATTGCACCACTCACAGTGATCTGGGTCTACCTATATCACTCAACAATCAAGAAAATGCCCAACACACATAGCCACAGGGCAGTCCAATGCAGGAAATTCCCCACTTGGGGATCCTTCTTCGCAAGTGTGTCAAGTTGACAAAGCTATCGCACACATCAGCCACAAAAATAGTGCCTCCTCCCTGGTCTATAGCATTCTGCTGGAGTCCTGGCCAGTAAGAGATTTTTGTCTCAAAAAACAGGGTAGATGCACCCAAGCTGACAGTGGAGGCTGTCCTTTGGCGTCCACAGGCATGCAGAGATAGATACAACATGTGCATGTGCACATACAAATCAATCCATGTACACTCACATCCACAAATAATAGCAAAGAAAATCCTTCCTCAACAGAAAGCTGCCACTGGTTTATTTACAAAGCATCTACGAAGCAAGGCCTTCCCATCAAAGCTGCCACCACTGTCATCCCTGCCGAGGTCTCGTCCGGTCTTACAGAAGGAAGGCAGCTTCCTCCTATCAACTCGGCTTAAATTTGTTCCTTTTGAAAACAATGACCTGGGCATTTTTTTGTACTAACATGTACTTGACTTCTTCCAGATAATAAGAGTGCATTATGAGTGGATGAAACTTATCCATCAGGGCTGAGTGGTGACAGTTAGAATTAGACGAAGCTGGTGAGCTAATCTCTCCCTGGTTTATCTCACTATAAACTGGTGATTGAGATATGGCTTTACAGGGTCTTCATTCTATAAACAAAGCTTCCCTTGAACGTCCCATGATGAGCAAGATTCAAGTAAAGTTAATAACTAAAAGATCCCTGAGCGTTTCCTCTATTGTGTGATGTACATTAAATTGCTGCAAAAGGACAACAAGCTAGAGGTAAGGATTTGACCCGGAAGGTCAGCCGCTCACATAACCCGATGGGCAATTTGGCCTTCTCTGTAGATGACAAATGCTCTTGTGAACTGAAATGGGAAGCTCACTTCAACAGCCAGCTCACTCCAATAAACCCTGTGATTAGTGTGATCATTCTCACACCTATAAACAAGTGTAAAGAGGTCACATGAAATCAGTAAATATCACAAGTGGGCTTTTTTCCATCAAGCACAAAACATCATTGCCAATGAGGACAGCTGTGGGAATTAAAGAACTTCGAAAAACTCCATCAATCAAAGTGATGCTGAAAGACTTGGAACTATCCAATCATTCATATGACCTATTTGTGACTTGGAAGATCTTTCGTGCCTCTTATTGTTTACCTGGTGAGGGTATTGTGATCTTTGAGATTTAAGTCATATATTCAATGGCGAGGACTCTTGCACGGTATATTAGTTACTCTTCTGCTGCTGCAAAAAATCACCATGACCATGGCCTCTTAGAGAAGGAGAGTTTTTTTGGCTTATGATTCCAAAAGGATAAGAGTCCATAAACAGCAGGGGACACATGGTGGGAGGTGAAGGCTCGAGCAAAAACCAAGTGATCACACCATCAAGCAGGCTCAGGAAGCAGAGAGTGACAGGAAATCCACAAGGCTGAAGAACTCTCAAAGTCTGGGCTTCGTGACATGCTTCCTCCCTCCATCATGGCTACAGTGTCTAAGACCTCCCCAAACGGGGACAAAAAAAAGCGCCACCAACTGGGGACAAAATGTCCAAATACTTGGAGTCTATGAGGGACATTCTCATTCAAACCTCCACACATGGCTGTATGCTTAATTGAGAGTATGTCTAGAATTGCAACACATGTCACCGAAACTTGAGTTTATCCTCTCATGTCACAGTGTAGCTTCTACTTGGCTCACACCATCTTGGTAGTTCTTTTTCCAAACAAAATAAATGCCCTCCCCAAGCTATGGTAGGGCAAGTAACAATCAGGATGTGTTGTGGCTTCCCGAACTTAAAATGTCCTTATGGATGTTGGCAGACATTGGTCAGAGCTAATGAGGAGAAGGTGTCCATCTCCCCCTTGTGTCTTCCTTTCCTGTGGCTATTGTTCTATGCCCTGCTTTAGCCCTCCACTGTATCAGGAGACAGGATCAGGCAGGTTGGAGACACATCAAATTGCTGATGCTTAACTTTGTCAGTTTTCTTCTCATCACTTAAGATTAAGAACTGACATCAGGGATACAGCTCAGTTGGTAAAGTGCCTGCTGCAGAAACACGAGGACCTGAGACTGGATACCCAGACCCATGTAAAAAGCCAGGCGATGCAGTGTGTACTTACAATGCCAGCCTTGGCGAGAATGGAGACGATTGGACCTCTGAGGCTCATTAACCAGTCATTCTAGCTGAACTGATGAGCTTCAGGTTTACTGATGAAAATAAAGGCGAAGAACAAGGAAAGACCCAATACTACCTTAGGCTTCCACACACATGCATGCACATATACACAACACTACACACCCACACAATACACAAAGGACTGGCATCAAATTCGAAGAGGGAAAATCGTAGAGGCAGCATGTAAGCTTTAAAGCAGATAAGACCACACAGAAGGAGATAAGGAAACCCGAAGGAAGAAGCTCAGGAATCTGTTGCAGCTATTAATAACCAAACAGTACAGGGTTAGACCCACGCCAGCCTTTCACCGGCGGAATCAAGAAGCAGGTGGGAAGTGGGTTGACAGGAAGAAAGTAAAAGAAAGGGGAGTCAGGGGCTGGAGAGATGACTCAGTGGTTAAACGCATCAACTGCTCTTGCAGAAGACCCAGGTTCGAATCTCAGCACCTACATGGTGGCTAACAACTGTCCATAACTCCAGTTCCAGGTGACTCCAACGTCCTCTCCTGACCTCCTCGGACACTACACAACACAGGTGCATTTTCATACATGCAGGCAATACACTCACACACATAAAATAAAAATAATAAAATGCATGTTTAAAAAAGAAAAGAGAATCTTAGGAAAGGTATGGGAGCCAATGTTGGCTGTTGAAGCTTATGTGTCCCATATTTTAAAATGAGAAATAGAGGAGATGGAGAGATGGACCAGCAGTTAAGAGTGCTGCCTGTTCTTGCAGAGGACCTGGGTTCAGGTCCCAGCACCCACATGGTGGCAAATAACCATCTATAACTCCAGTTCCAGGGGATTCAACACACTCTTCTGACCTCCTGGGCATTGCATGACTTGAGTGCACTTACATACAGGCAGGCATTACACACCTACACATAAAATAAAATAAAAATAATAAATAAAAATTTTAAAAAATGAAATAGATAGCACTTACTCAGAAAATGACCTTTATAGTTAAGCTCTGAAGAGTTGAATAAACCTGGCTTGAGCTCTAACTGGGTGAAGGGGGTGGTTAGGGAGAAGATGCTAAGAGGCTTCACCAATAGTGAAGGGATTGCTACTGTCATGTTTCAAGCGATAAATTGGATGATGAGGACTCTTGCGGTCACATGTATAACTGAGGGTGGCCAGAGGTTTTTTTCTTTTCAAAACATAAGGTTCTGAGATACTGATTAAAAACAAGCTCAAATGATTTAAGGATGCACAGGAAAGCCAAATCTTCAGACTTTCTAGAATCAGAGGTGTCCAACCTTTTGGCATTGTGATATGATGTCATCTGAAAATATATTGGGCCACATTCATAGCTCTCCTGGGAGGCAGGCAGTCCATTGGTCTCATGTTGAACATGCTTGAAGTCTATAATGATGCTGAGGCTATCTCTGGAGTTATGGACTCCTTAACAGTTATGAAGTAGAGACCACCATGCATTGACTCCCTAGAAAGATGATGTTAGAAGTTGATGGTTACATATTGATGGTTAAGGTCAATGCCCTTGACCTGATGAGGAATACAGACACTGAGGTGAGAATCATGGACTTAAATTTAGTTCCTGGATCTTCCACTCACTCTGGGGCTGAGAGAAAACCATCCAAACTCTCTGAGGCCCATTGTTTTCCACAATGCAAGACAGAAAAAAACAAAGTTCTATACACAGTCTGGTCAAACAGTCAAGACCAGAACCTGAGTCTCTTAGCAATGTTCCATGCTGCTTGAGATTTCAGTGATTTGGGAGATGAAGATGAATGTGATCATATCTCAGCTGACCAAGTTCTGCTCATCTGAGAGGAGGAGAGGAGCAGTGTGGCTGCTTCCCAGTGGACTATGGGCATTTCTAACAGTGACAAGAGACAGCGTGGGAAAGCATTCTAGCATGCACATAGAAAGTATCCACCATGATTGCGCACTAGGTAGGACAGACCTACCAGGGAACAGACAATCACAGAGATTGGCGTCATATTAAGAAGGGAGTGGGAACCATCTTATACATAAGTTCTCTTCTTCTGAGTGCCTCACAAGCTTGCCTGTGTCACCCAGAATGCCAGTAAGCCATAAATCCACCCACTGGGTGAGCCCCAGCAGCCCGTCTAACCCTGCTGGGAAACAACACATCCGGCCTTGATGGTGCTCATGACTGCTTGGCTGAGAAGTGGTATTTTAAATAGAGAGAGAGAGAGAAAAAAAACACCCTATTATTTTACTCTGGTAATTGACAACAAGTTTCCCATGAGTAATTTTATAGCACTCAGGGCGTGCCAGAGTTTGATTTAACTTCTCTTTACAGGAGACTCAAACTTGCAGTACAGACACTATTTTGAAGAAAATGAGGTACGCTCTAAGACTCCATATGGATATTGAAATGCTCTGTTCCTAGAGCCCACACATCGATGACCAGTGTCCTCTCAGAATTCCTTTTTGCAAGGAGAAATCCTATTATATTTGGGATCCTAAAATATCTTAACTAGTTTTAACTCTATAAATTTCTTCTCTTGCATTCCTCCTCTCTTTCTTCCTGTCCTCCTCCTCTTCCTCTTCCTCTTCCCTTTAAAAAATACTACAATAGTAACCAGTAAGTGATCCCCAAAGGGTACAGGTAGAATATTAGTTCCTCGAATATTGTATCCTTGGGTCAATCCTCAACACACACACACACACACACACACAAACACACACCAGAAATGTACTGCTTCTCCAATCAAAGTTGGTAAAAATCCACCCAATTCAGTGTTGGCTTTGGCAATTCACAAAGTACATTGATCAAAGAAAGTCATTTCTACCCTAATTACGGCCTGAGCAAACATGTCTATAATGTTCCACGGGATGGTGAATAAGGTGATCCAAAGGTAAGTCAGATGTAAACAACGTGACACAAGATGGATGGGTCTCCGGAAGATCCCATTAGAGATCTTTTTGCTATTTTGATTGTGAAACCAAACGGGTAAGGAATTAAGTCACTGGTCTTGGTTCACGGGACATCTTCCTTGAAAATATTTCATTTAGAATCAAGCATGGTCTGGAGTAGCCATGCAGCCTAGTGAAGAAAAGCTGTGTACAGGACAGAGCTTGAAGCATAAAAGGACCCACAGAAAGTTTCAGTAACAGTGTCAAATGGTAGGATCTCTAGAGAAAAGCCAGACAAATGGCCCGTTTCCAGGAAAGATATCAAAGTGGAATAAAACAAGAAAAACATCCTACATTGGGAAAGAAGCTAGAAATTCACCTTGGTCTCTGGAACAAGAGGATACAGAACCCTAAGAGCTACATTTGGGTCCACTTGGCTTTTTCCAGGAGTCTGTGTGCCCATGAGAACACCCAGCTTGAGAAGAAACCCTGCCCTCTTCCTTCCCCGGGTACCCACTGGATTTCTCTGTGCATTCAGAAGGAGGGCTCCTTGAGGCTTAGTGTTCACCACTGCTGTGAGTGTAGAGTTGCTTACATCTTACATGGACAGTGCAGGTTGAGTGTCCCTTATTCAAAGTGCTTGAGACCAGAAATGCCTCATTGCTCTGGATCTTGGAATATTTCCATGCCTTGACCAGTTCTGAACTCCAACATGTTTCCAGACTTAGAACTTTCCAAGTGCCAAGATGTCACTCAAATGATTCTGGAGTTCTGAATAGGCTGAATTCCAGATTTTCAAATATAGGATGCTCAGTCTGGAAACAGACAGTGCCCGTATTTCTGAGTCAAGCCCTATGCTTCTATCTGCACTCTATCCCATGTACTCTAGCTGCTGGTGAGGTATTTCCATTAGTCGCAAACATCACTCTGAGTCTTATAACTTCCAGAGTGTCTAGTCTCAAGCCATCATCCTCCCAATACATATACTTCATCCTCTAGAGTCATTTTTGGTGATCCCCAACCCCATCATTCCCATTCTCTGAAGCACTTAGTTTTGAAAAAAATAGGATGTTCTCCATTTTCTTTCTACTTTCCATGGTCAATAATCTCTCTCTCTCTCTCTGTCTCTGTCTCTCTCTCTCTCTCTCTCTCTGTCTCTCTCTCTGTGTGTGTGTGTATAGTGTTTGAGACAAAGTCTCACTTTGTAGCCAAGGATGGCCTAGAACTCACCATGTATCCCAGGCCATCCTCAAACTTCTGTCCTAATCCCTGCCACCTCAGTTTCCCTCGTGTGTGGGATTCCAGGTGTGAGCCGCCGCGCCCACCTCACTCCTTTGAAACTGTCCAGCCTTTTATTTCCCTTTCCAGTCTCCATTGATTTAGAAACAATCTCACTCCTTATCTTCCAGCTCCCAGCCCGTTCCCATCCCTTCTTTCGATCCATGCACGTGATTCCCACACCGGGCTGAGCAAGGACAGTTTGTTGAAAACAAAACAGAAACACGTGCTGTGCTGGGGTCATCTCTTGTTAATAAATGTGCTGGGAGATCTTGCTGCACTTCCATGGCTGGAAATCTTGACCCCATTTGCTCTTAGTGGCCATCCACAACAAGGTGACTGATGTAGTCAGTGTGTCTTGTGCCACATGCCAACCTTCTCACTGGTGACAAGGAGTCCTCTGTACCACCTGCTTCTTACATGACAGTGACTTAACGCTATTAAGAGTCTTTTCACAGAAATTGTCCATCAGCATATAAAATCCTTGCCAAAATCTGACTTTCCTCTTTTCCATTAAATTAGTAAAACTTACCAATACTGTATGAGGTTCCTTAACATCAGAGATACAATTGAAATGTAGTCTATAAGATTTCGACCAAATAGTCAAATAATTGAGGGTGAGGAGAGAAGCAAATCAGAACTGGAGAAGACAAATGAAGAACCAGACAGAAAGAGCTAGTGAAGCGGGTATGGCAAGTTTCCATTTGGACCCTAGGCACTGTCCTGTAGTACATGGAGATCTGTTGTTAATGTAAACTCAAGTGCAAGCTCAGACTTTGGCCTGTTTCGAATTTAAAAGGGGAAAAATGATTAAAAACCCTTCACTAAGTCCGGCTGTATCAGTGGGGACTTGCTCAAACATCACCTCCAGCCCTCGGAGCAGAGTCCCTGGGCCCTTCTTCAGGTTGTTCCCACGCAGCTGTCCCTTCCACATGGCCTGTTGAACGTCTATGAATCATTCTTGCTGCACCTGCCCTGGCCTCACCTGGGCTCCAGAACAAACAACCCAGAGAGGGGCAGGTGGGATTAGGACCCATGAAGAGCAGATAATCCTAAGCAAGGACTCTTTTCCCAGTCAGAATCTCCATCCTGTCACCTCCACAGCTCTTCACCATCTCCTCTCAACCACTTGCAAAGACTCAGCCTACGGGGATTGCGGGGTGGGCAGAGTGTAATGCTTTTTCGGGGAGCCCTGCCCTGAGATATCCAAGCTGGGGAAGGAGGGGCAGAAGGCGGGTGATGGATAGCACAAGGAAAAGAGGAAGAAAGCCAGACAAAAGAGAACACACTCTGCAATCTTTCAGCCTAAAGCCTTTGTTCAGCCGGCAGGTTATTTGGTGATGTAGACCAGGCATAATAATGTACTTTATCTGTTCGGTTTATTATGTGTGTGTGTCATAGGCCTATGTGTATATTACCAACTATAAAATATATGTAATAAGTGCCAGAGAGAGAAGAGAGAGAGAGTGAGAGAGAACACAAATGATTCTGAGTCAGTGAGACTTTGCTTTGTCTTGGGCAAGCTGGTCTTTGGGCACCCAAATTGTAACCATCATCTAAAGCCAGTCAGTAATTTCTGCGAGAAGCTCATTTCAGAGAGTAGAAATAATCTGGCTCCATTTTGGTTTATTCTTTTCCTTTGTCTCATTAGCCCAGACTGGGCCTCTAGCTCAATGACAAGGATGACCTTGAACTCCTGATCCTCCTGCCTCCACTTCCTATATGCTGGTATTACAGGCATGCCTCACCACAACCAGCTCATAGAAATAATTTTTAAAAAGAAGAATCAGTAGCTGTGTTAATTGTTGGCTTCAAAAGTACGGACAAAGATCAGTAGTGAGACATTTCGGGACATTAAACATCAAGTTCATCATTTTTTAGATGGAGAAAGGAATGTGGGATAGACCAAGACAGCCAGAAGATTCTGGAAGTGTAACATGATTACATGCTCACTTCCTGTTTGCAGAGCTACTGAAGACATGCTTACTTTTATGCTTTCTGAAACATTCTTTTTTGAAATATTCGTGGGGTAGCTTCCTCTGCAGAACAAGAAAAGGTTTGAGGGTTAGACAGACCTGGGATCTGTCCTTGAGAGACCATCATAAAACCTGGCAATGCCCATGAATGAATTCAATCAAACAACAGCGGAACCACAGAGTATATGTTTTAGTGATAGAATTCTCTTAAGGGAGAGGTTTCCCAGAAAGCACTAAAAATCAGTTTATACTTCCCTAAGGCAAAAGAAAAAAAAAAATCAATGAGGCGATACGAACACAGTATCTTCAGGACCATTTTTTCATAGACCCAAGTTTAGAGATGCTGATTCAGGTAGAATCAAGTCTAGGCTCTTTCAGGGATGATATTGGTCATGTGCCTCATCACTATGACCAAATACTTGACAAGAAGCAACTTACAGGAGGAAGGACTTACTTTGGCTTACGGTTTGAGGGGTACACAGTCCATCGTAGAAAGGGAGGTACAGCAGCAGCGGGAGCAAAAGCACAAGGCTGTTCGCTGACATCTCAGCAGATCAGGAAGCAGGCAGGAGATTGCAAAAGAGACTGAGCTACAAACCTCTCATTCCCAGTGACCCACTTCCTCCAGCAGGGCTCCCCTTCCTAAGGTTCTACAGCGCTGTGAAGCCGCACCACCTGCTCTAACACAGGAGCCTATGGGAAATCTCACATTGGAAGCTTAACAGGCACCAACAGTTACTTCCTGGTCGAGATACGTTGGGTATCTATGGCCATTCATTCATTCCTTCATTCACTCAGCGACACTGCTTTGTTTTAAACACACTGCGGGAGTGTTATATATATTCATGGAGATGAGGGGAAAGCTTGCCAACTTAGAGAACACCTTTAAAACAACAGTCAATTTTGACAAGCTTTGGCCATTGTGGTGTTGGCTTTTTAGACATCTGGGGACATCATCAAAGACAACAGAAGACAAGAAGTGAAACAAATCTTTCCACCAGGCATTGCTGGAAGTCGTAAGATGGTAAGAAAGCAAAGGATCAATGCCTTTTCATCACATTTAGACAACTGGACCTGTTTCCATGAAGAAATAATCACTTAAGAGTGACAATTCAGGAAAGATCATTATTCTCCCAGCTTTGAGGGGCTCAAAAGTTTAAGGTCAAAGCCACAAGCAGTTGTCACTCATTCTTTTCATCAAATTCTCAAATATCATATATATCGTCATGAGTTCCAAGCCCACAATCGTGGTCTCAGTCTAAGATGGGCAAAAAATTCTTTGAAAAAAGAAAAGGCCCTCTCTTGAAAACATAAATGAAGTCCAAGGCTTTCATCAGATAAGTACGTTCAGTTACGGAAGGCCGTCCCACGTCACCACAGCACCATCTTCTAAACTGCCCCATCTCAACCTTCATGTAAACCTGCAACATGAGTTTTGCTATCTCGTTCAAAAGAGGAGGAAACTGGGCTCAGAGATGGTTAGCAACCTTAAAATTCTCACAGCGAGAGTGGGTAAGAAGGACAGAATCTGAGCCTGCTCCTACATGACCCCAAAGTTCATGTCTACGTAACTGCGATGATGCTTCTCTAGTGAGGGCTATGACAGTGGGAAGTGGGGATCTTGGAGGGGTCACCTTGACACATCTTCCAAGAGGGAACCACAATCTAAGAGCCGGCCCCATCAGATTGGCCTGTGGGCATGTCTATGTGCATTTTCTTGACTGCTAATTGATGTAGGAGGGTCCAGCCCACTGATGGCACCCATCCCTACTCAGGTGGGCCGGAGCTCTATGAAAAAACTTGAAGAGCATATACCAGAGAGTGAGCCAGTCAGCAGCGTTCTTCTGTGGTCTCTGCTTCAGCTCCTGTCCTGACTTCCTTCAATGATGAACTGTGATGTGAAAGTGTAAACCAAAAAACCCTCTTTCCTTCCTCAAGTTGCTGTTGGTCACGGTGTCTATCCCAGCAACAGAAAACCAACCAGAGGAGACAAAGAGGACACGTGTTGCAATATGGGGACACCAGTATCCAAAGGCCTGGATAAGGATAAAGGAAAAGGAGAAAGTTATCACAGTAGGGATGACGGGTTGCTCCTAATGTCTTTAATTCCATTACTTTAGTAACAAACCTATATGCCTTACCCAGGCACAAGCACAACCACTTATAGATTAAAAAAAAATACAATTCCCAGCAGCCTTTATACCTGGACTTGGTTTCAGCCAATCAGCTCCCATTGGAGTTCATATTTGCATCCTCGTAAAGAAACAGCTGTGTTCTTCCTCACTCTTTCCCTCCTCCTTCTGGAGGAGCAGTGGCTTTGATAGCTGCTCTGAAATAGTATCATGGGTAATCTTGGGAATGGAGGCCACACCACAGAGAGCAACGAGAGAGAAGGAACCCACGTCTCTGCACTCCCAGTGGAATGCAGCCATCGTTCCTGTCCTGAATCGCCTGTACTTGGTCTTTGAAATGAGAGAGGAGGGAGCTTCTGTGTATCTTAAGTCACTGTTATTTGGGGTTATGCTGTTCCTGGCAATTGAAGCTAATCCTAATTAACACATAGTCTAAGTGGACTTGAGCCAGGAGTTGTAGGTGATCAGTGGGAAAACAGGTTGGAAGGATACAGAAATCATGGAGAATTTCTCAAGTCAAGTCAAGGCATGTGTCACTTATCTCATAGGCTTCCAGCAGAGCAGACAAATACAGTGAGTGGCACTTCCAGAATATTCTGTTCTGGGGAGAGCACCATGGTCTGGAGAGCTAATGAATGAAGTGGAAACATTAAAAAAAAAAAATCTAATCAACCAGTTGTGAGACGCCCAAGGCCTCAGAGTTGGGGAAGGACTGTGTGGTCAGGTTCTGAACTTGTAGATTTGGATGCTGTATCAATGCTGAGCTGAGATGTGCAGACAAAGGTGCCTGGAATTTCTCCCTGCAGAGACGTGGTACAATGGCTAACACGAAGGCATTACACATCAAATGAAGGGGGCTGGAAAGACGGCTCCAAGGTTGAGAGCACTGGCTGCTCTGGCAGAGGACCGGTGTTTGGTTCCCAGCACCCACACGGTGGCTAACAACCATCCGTAACTCCAGTTCCAGGGGACCCGACACCCTCTTCTGACCTCCACAGGCATTGCACGGCATGGGTGCAGGCAATACACTCAAACATATATAATAAAATATTTTTTAAATCAAATAAATGTGGGGCTGGAGAGGTGGCTCAGTGGTTAAAAGCACTGGCTGCTCTTTCAGAGGACCTGGGTTCAATTGCCAACACCTCTATGGTAGCAACAACTATCAGTAACTCCCGTTCCAGGAGAATCCGATGCCCTCACCTGACTTCCACAGGCATTGCATGACACGAGTGCATTCACATTCTTGTAGGCAATACACTCATACACATAAAAATATTAATTAAAATATTTTTTTAAAAAATCAAACAATGTCAAAGGGCCATAGTGCTCTGTAGACTATGGAGCTGGAGATGGTAGAGATGATGGCCAGATATTTAGAGAGCAACAGCCAAGAAGTATGTACCTGTGGCCTCTGAAATGCAGTCTAAAGGTACAAGCTTGAGCCACAAGAAGCATAAAGAACAGGGCTACAGTTGTGACAAGGTAAGTTTCTCAGTGAAAAAGGAATAGAATGCACAGGGAAAAGGGGGGAGGGAGGGAAAAGGAGAGGGAGAGAGGGAGAGAGAGAGAGAGAGAGAGAGAGAGAGAGAGAGAGAGAGAGGCTAATCAGCATCCTTCCATCAACAGTGGTTATTCTAGAAAAGAAACGAAAGGAAAAAGATTAGACTTGGCAGAGAGAAGGCAGGGTACTGTGACCTCACATGACAGTGTCACTGGAGAACTAGGAAGAGAATTCCGGCTTCACGGGATGAAGCAGGATGTCTTAGAAGAACAGGAGAGTACATCTGAGAAACTGTTTGTTCATCAGAAAACTGAAAAGGGAACCGGAGGGCTGCGGAGATAGCTCAGTCAGTACGGTGCTTGCCTTGCCAGCATAAGGACACGAGTTCGACTCCCGCAACCCATGTGAAAACAATGCCCAGCACGGAGGCATGCACTTGTGATCCCAGCACTGGGGAGGCAGAGAAAAGATGATGCCTGGGGCTCACCAGCCAGCCAACCTAGGCAAATCAGAGAGCCCTTGGTTCTAGTGAGAGACTGTCCCAAAAAATCCAGAGGAATAACAGCTGTAGTTGTCCCCTGGCCTGCACATGAGAACACACACACACACACACACACGAGCCAGAGAATCAACCCAGGAGGAGGACAATAATCTCAAAGTTTTTATTGGGATCAGAGTCCTGTCCTAATTAATTAGCAGAGATGCAAACTCGGGCTTGTGGGAGCCACTCTTCCAAGCCTTGATATCCTCAGGTATCAAATGCAAACATCAACATTAGCACACACGACTGATACAAAGATAAGTTAGCGCATGTGAAAATGCAATATCACAGAACATAGGTAGTGAGGACTTCGGATATTTTTTCTACCTAGCAAATGCCATCCCAGTGAATGTCCTTGTGTAGGGACATCAGATGAGAGCTCCTGGAATCCTGTCACAGCCATCCACGCATTCTATGAGGGCATTGCAGTTTTATATGCGGTGAGAGGGTGAAGGGCTCAGAGAATTCATCACTGACATTTGCTACAGAGCATAGACAGGGGAAAGGGTGGTCGAGCTTGTAGGTGTCTAGAACCTGTGATCTACCACCACTCCTCAGGCCTCCTTCTGCTTGGGTGTTTGGAGGCCTGGGAGTTTGCCTAGCACTCGGCTGTTTCCAGGAGGGAGAGAAGCCTGGCTGTTGTCAGACGTGGCTCCGAGCTGGGATGGGATGATTGTAGGATGATGGTAACATTAGCACAGCCAGGGTCCAGGTGGCCAGACTGAAGAACTAACCTGTTCCCAAAGACACCAGGTCAGAAGGGTAGAGGGGTAGTCCATGGGCCGAGTGCCGAAGACAGATCCAGAGAAGACTCTGGCCCTTTCCATTCCACAGCACCCAGAAGCGGAATTGAAACCAGGACTCATGGGACCAAGACGCCACAGTCTGGCAAAACCCGACATATGACATATCTTATGACCTCCTTAAGGCCACTTGGACCACTAAAAAGTCACTACTTTGTGGAGACAAACAGCCCCAGTCTTCACACCATAGTGATTATGGAGATGGCCACCCCCAAGTGACTCCACCCAACTCAGACACCTCAGAGGAGCTTTGCGGCAAAGTCCGCTCAGACTGTTACCTCTCTAAATGAAGTCAGCTCAAGATGAAAGACCCAGGCAATCCTTGTAGCCCCAGCTTATCCGTAATTACGCATTCATGAGTCGGAGCTCTAATTATCCAGAGATAAAGGTACCATTAGTGTTGGGGTGAGGACTGGCTCCAACAAAATTCATTTCTTTTGTCTCCTAGCCAGTGACAACTAACTGTTATCCTCAGAAGAGCTTAGGACACAGACTCCAACCTAAATCAAAAAATGCCTTTACTCCAAAAACCAGAACAGTACCACATGAACCCCAGTCTTTGTGGGATATGAATCTAGAAGAGCTATGGGGACAGGACAAGGAGACACTTCCTGGAGCGAGAGAGCATAGGGACAGAGAGGTGGGGGTGTGGAAGAAGGTCAGGAAGCTGCGTGAACTGCCTCTTTCCGACCTCCGGGCATAAAATGTAGAATCTCAGGACCTGTTGAATCAGAGTCTGTTTCCCTGTGACTCCCAGAAGACTCCCAGGAGGCTCCCAGGCACATGAAAATGTGACACACATCGTTGTAGATACCCATGCTTCTAAAATGACCTGCAGATATGTGGGATACATCTGCTTATCTGTGCGTGAGCAAGAGGAAACAATATGAATGAACAGAGCACGTTTTTCTTTCCTTTTAACCTCTGGTGGGAGAAATAGAATTTTCCCTTCTAGGCTTGTGTTAAAAGGCAAACATAATTGAATGAGGCAGAGTGGGTTGGAAGCAAAGATCATAAAACACACAAAATCAAATTGCAATGATTAATAAAGTTGAGAGGCACCACATCCCCTGGTGTGGTGCGAGATGCGACAGACAGGTCAGGGCAATCTACCTTCCGCCTAAGAGCCTAAGGGCTGGGACAGGCAGCAACAGAGAAATCCATTTCACAATGAGAAGAGGAAACTGGCAAGCGAGGTGCCTTGGAGAAGGGGGGACCAGGGCTGAGAAGGAATCAAGCAGGGAGAGACATTCCTTGGGTGGTGAGGTGATGGGCGTGGTGGGATGTCCGAATGCCATCTTATCACACCCACAAGATTGGATTCCTAGCCTGTAAATGCCAGGTTTCCAACTCAGGATTTTGGATAATTAACCAAACTCTGAGATCTGAGGGTAGATTTGACTTTTGATTCCAAGGCTGCACTTACTAGAAAGGTAGATTTGGATATAATACAGCTTTTCTCTCTGAGCTCTGACTTCCTCTGCTGCAAGATGGTGATGCTGTCACCAATAAATAGAGTTGCAAAGACTAAATGAGATAGTTCGTGCACCTTAGTCTAATGCCTGGTACATCTTACATATCTGATAACTGTAGCTATTTTAGTATGTATGAATTTTTTCCAGCAAGTATTCCCACCACCAATTTCCCAATGTTTTATTCTGTTAATCTTGACCTTAACCTGTGTTTTATGAAACTATGCTCACTTATCCTGGTCCATTCATTCCTTCAGCAATGTGTAACACCCCTGCAACATGCCAGGCATATTTACCAGCTCGGCTACATGTGTTGTCAGTGGGGCACATGGGTAGAAGACAGAGCATGACGAAAATCCACAGACCCAGGTAAGTGTCTTCTCCAGCCCTGTTCAACCACCTTCTCTCCAATCTAGCTCTGAAGTACAAGATGGAGTTCGAACCAACCCTCCGGGGCCACCTTGAAGTGAGTGACTCAGGAAGGACTGCAGTACAAGGTGAGCTGTTCTGAGAACCCATCATCACATGGAGCTGTCAGTCCCTGTCTGCCATGTCCTCAGATGAGGAAAAGGCACAGGGCCAATGAAGGCAGGCGCATTAACATTCGTTAAGTGTTCTCTTGAGAACACACTGCTATGCGTTCTGCACCCTGGACCAGCCTGTCCACAATCCTGACTCGTACCCATTCTCCCAGTGATGATGCACTGAGAGGCCTCAAGAACAAATGCCCAGAGGCTGATGAGTCCTTGCTGGCCTCTGGTAGAGGTGGCCAAGAGAATAAGAAGCCTTGGAGAAGTGCGTGCTGAAATGCAGGCTGTGAGATCAGAACCCTACTCTAGGGCTGGGGAGATGACTGGGTCGGTAAAGTGCTTGCTATGCAAGCTTGAGAACCTGGATGTGATCCCAGAATCCATGTGAAAAATCCTGCCGTGGTGAAAATCACCTGTAATCCCAGAGCTGGGGAAGCAGAAACAGGCAGATGCCAGGAGCTCAGCAGTCAGTCAGCTTAGCCTACTTGGATAATTCTAGGCCAGTGGGAGACCCTGTCTCAAATAATAAGCAGGAAAGCTCCTAAGGGGCAACACTTGCTGTCCTCTGACCTCTACATGCACAGGCATACACACATACCTACACAAATGTGGATGCACGCACACACACACACACACACACACACACACACACACACACCCTATTCTACCTGTTATTAGTTACATCCCCTTGGCCCGGATGCTCAGCCTCTTAACCTTGTCTGCTAAATGGGACCAATCAGGAATGACTTGTTCATCCACCAGTGTCCTGGTGGAACCAGATTTGACTAGATAATTCCAACTGGGAAATTTAAGGATAATTTAACAAAAGAACTACTTACAAATGACAGAGCATATAGAAAGAATTAACAGCACAGTGCAATAGACCAAGACTAAATGCTGGAGACCACTTTCTCCCTGCACAGAAGAGAAAGAACTCAGATGCAAAGCAATGCATCTCCACGGAAGCTGTTAGCTCTGATGGACAGTCACAGACAGCCCAAGGTCACCTAGCAGCAAGGTAAGACTTGGCTGGGACAATTACTTTCAGTAAGTAACCTCCCTTCCTTAATACTGAACCCAAGTGGAAGAGGACAGGCTATATATTGATACAGTATCCCTATAGCTCCACCTCTACACAGGGTAGTGGGCTTGAAAAAGCAAATTAAAAGCAATCAGAATAGTAATTCACCTTGTGTTATATAGAATTGTGACCATGGCTGGTGACCAAAGTCTCCTAGAATGTCCTTTCCCAGGAAGGAATTAGCAAATGGATGGAACATCTAGAAGAATATTCCAGGCTATCAGTAAAATTGATTCCATATTCACTTGTATTAGTCAGGGTTCCTTAGGGGAACAGAATCAGTAAAATGAATATAAGTGACTGGGAGGTTTGTTAGCCTAACTCACAGGATATGGTCTTGGTAGTCTAACAATGGATGCTATCCCGCTGGAGAGGCCGAGAGCCTGGTGGCTACTCAGTCCACGGGGCTGGATAACTCAGCAGTCTCAATCTGGGGCTGAAGGCCTGGAGGATTTCTGGGGAGCTGCAGTGCACAGAGGAAGTCCAAGTCAGCTCGATTCTGACAGGAGCAATGAATGTGGCAGAGCAGCAGCAGTCACAGAACAGAGCAACTCATCAGCAAGATGCAAAATACACTAGAGCAGAGGGAAAAGCAGAACTTTCCCCTCGGGCCCCCTTTCATCTGGGCTGCCCACACTGAGGGTGATTCTTCCCAAATCGAACAACCTGATCAAGAAGATCATTCACAGGTGTGCCCAGTTGCTTGCCTCCTAGCCATTCCAGATCCAGTCAGGTCAACAACCAAGGGTAACCGTGCCACTCTCTGAAGTGGCATTAGGCACTTGCATTAGGCACAGTGGGAGGAAGGAGCAGTACAAAGCACAGAATGATGCTGTGCAGAAGGGATTCGGGCTAGGCACGAGTCTGTAAGCACACAGAAAGGGGTATTGGCAAATTTCAAGTCTGTTTCCACATCATCTAAGCAAATTTAGCTCTATGTAGGGTTCATGAGGACCAGCATCTCTGTGTGCCCGTAAGCCCAGCATAGCAGAAGGTGCATAGGATTGCCCACAGTACAATCTGGAACTTGACCACAAACTGCTTTTTCTGCCCCTCATTCCGAATACGACTTTGGAGCCCCTTCCACTCAAGGAGAAAGAAACTTCTGGGCTAGCTAGCCCGCCAGGGTTCCAGGGTGTCTGTGGCCTGGCTTTGCTTGAGATCTGGATTTCAACCTAATGAGGCTTACATCTTGTGCTGAAGTGCTGTTTAGGAAGGGCTTGTGTAGAAACGACCCCATAGGCAACCCTAACTCCCTCCAGACCACAGACAGCTGCCTTCGCCCAAACACATTCCGCTGACATAAAACAAACAGCAAATCACTGCCATGATCCAACTTACTCTTCTAATAAGATCCCACTGGATGCGCAGCACTCACCCAGGCCCTAACGATATCTTTAATTAATCTCAGCTGATGAGCTTCTTCTGGAGCCAGGGTGTTTTATCTACAAACCTGATTTAATTATATTTAGCTACGGCATTCTCTGGGCCATCCATGAGCCACCCAAGACATACCCAGAGGATCCTGTTTTTTACCAACCAGCTCTCTCTCCTCTTGGCTTCCACTACTGGCATTCTATAAACTTTTCTGCACCTGGCTGTAAAGCACAACCCACTGGATCTCCAGGAGGAGAAACAGCAATGCATTGCAAAAATCTTGGCCTCATTTGCAAACCCCCTGTAGCATTTAAACATACCAAAATCATTTCATTCAAGGCTCCTCTGATGGGCGAAACAGGGGAGTCGACGCAAATCCCACCTTAGAGCCTACCCCAGGCAATTCCAGAACCAGTCATCCTCAGGAAGGTGATGCCCCTTGGGAGGGGGCAGACTGTTCCACCTTCTGACACTACCAGCCTGTTGAACAGGTGGGCCTGCAACCCTGCCCCCGAGCCTGTGAAGGCTGAGCTTATTGCTACTCAACACTTTCTTTTTAAGGCAAGGATACAAAGTGCAATTTGAAAATAAGAGAGCTGCATTTCAGTCTCAGGAGCCAATTCAAGCATAAGCATGCAGTCCTAAGTGGACGCTTCAAGCTTCCAGAAGTCCTACCTGTCAGGCCTCTAATTATAAACATTTCTACCAAAAGGAGCTTTATATTCAGTTCCTACTTCTTTTCCTGGAGGAACAATAGAGCAGTCACTCAGTAATTCTCCTTTGACTCCTTAGGACACCATGCTCTGATCAAGTCCAAAGTCACAGACATGGTGTGCAGAGTGGTTCCACCCAGGGCCTTGCAGGGAAGACAGACTTCCTCCCAGCCCTTGGCATTTCCTAGAACCTCAGTGCTTCTACCTGCCTTTCTGTTGTGATCAAAGGCAACTTAGGTAAGAAAGGGTCGATTCCACTTACAGTTTGAGGTTACAGGCCATCACTGAGGGAACGTCAGAGCAGGGTCAAGCAGCCAGTCGTACCATATCCACAGTCAAGAACAGAGAGAAACGAGTGTGCCCATGCTATGTCACCTGCTTGCTAGACAGTGCTTACTGGCTAGCTTTCCACTAGCTTTCTCGCGATCTTACATAGCTCAGGACCCCTTGCTTGGAGAATGGTACTGCCCACAATGAGCTGGCTCTTCCTACCTCATTTAACAATCAAGACAATTCCCCACAGACATGGCCACAGGCCAATCTAATCCAAGTAATTCCTCAACTGAGACTCTCTTCCCACGGAATTCTAGGTATTGGCAAGTTAAGGTTTAGAACTATCGGTTACACTCAGTTTCCAGATTTGTGACATGAAACTGGTTGCATTCTCAGTGTCCTAAGGAGGCTACGAGGAATGAGAAAGAGAAACCCTAAAGAGTGGAGTCCAGCGGATTAGAACACTCAATACGGGATAAAAACAAATGGGGGGCGGGGAGGGTGCTCTCGACCTGCTACGTTTGCTTTTTCCTTCCATCCCTAAAACTAGTTAGATAAACACTTGAGCGGTTTGTGTCTAGGTGGTGACACAAGGCACGTGAGATGTGACAGACAATTTCATTTCGTTTCATTGACAGGGGTGCAGAAAGGGGTAGGAGGTGAGAGGGGACCCCCCCGCAGGCCAGCGTGACCTGGGGGCTGGGATGAGAGGGAAGAGGGAGTGAGTACCAGCTCGGCAACTATGTGATAATCAGATGAGATCCGACTCCACAGCCTTTAACCAGTGGGATGCTGACTCAGCCGATGAAAGTGGTACAAGCTAATCGGAAAAAATGAATCCCACCAGGCAGCTGCCTCTTCTTGCACACTGGCTGTGGGGCCGAAAGCGTCACAGCCTTCCAATAAATGGGAACTAATAATCAAATATAAAAGCGAGGAAATCATTGTTCTCCCAGGCTGGCTACCTGCCCAGCCTCTTCTCAGAGGGTGATGAGCGGCTTTTTTATCTGACAGTGGATCTACCCTCTGCCCAGAGAAATGATCAGGGACTCCATCCAGCTGGCTTTTTACAGCAGTGTTTGCTTGGACCGAGTTCTTTCTTTTCCAGCACCGTCCTCACAGCGCACAGCAGGGACCCTCACCCTTGCCTTTTTTTTTTTTTTTAGCTTGCTTTCTTTCTTTCTTTTTTCTAATAAGCAACTTAACTTATTCCAGTTTCTCAAAGGACTGACGTTAAAAAACAAAAAACAAACACAAACTTCACTTCTGCCTTCCAAGTCTACAACTCCAGGGGTGATGTTAGGTTTCAATCAGTTAGAGCCCAGGAAAGGCCGGAGGTGAAACACCACTGGTTCCTTCTGAGAGAAGATCCTGCAAGTCACAGCTGCCTCCAGCCTGGAAATAGGAAGTCCTCTGGGTTCTGAAAAGGAGTTCTTATGTGACTTCCCAGTATCCCTGAAGTTGTCTTCCGGTCAGCTCCCATGGCTTCTTTCCATGAAGGCTGCTGACTACAAACCCAGACGGAAATAAAAAGTTGGTTTCTCAGAGGATGAGAGTCAAAAACACTTCGAAGCTGGTTGTAGAAGTTCTCGGTTTCTTCTGTGCCATGGAAGCTTCTAAAGGATGAAAAATAGAAACATTGTTGGTAAGGACATTCAAGAGAAATATGACAGGGAAGAGCACAGGGAAGGGATTGATGGAACCGGTGTCCATACACCTCCATACTAAGTAAATCTCAAAGAGGAGACTGAAGATATCAAGACCTTTTGTGCTTGCACTGACTCTTGCCAAGGCCCCAGCCTGTTTTGGGTGTCCTGTGCCATTGGGAGAACACTCTTTCCAAGCTGACCTAAGGAAGGAAAATCTGAGAAGCAGAGCAACTTGAAGAAATAATGTGTTTCAGAAAGAAATCACCAGGATTTCCTGGGACAATTTCTTCAACGTATTTAGAATTTACCAACTTCAAATATTCTCTAGGCATGTGGCTTTCTAGGCACCCGTCCGTGACAAGTGTAAGACATACATTCATGGAAGGCATGGCTTTCCTATCTTTGGAAAGGAATATGCTAGAATGATTCCATTCCATATGAGAATTAAATTTCTATTTTGTAAACTCACAATCTGAGTCAGGTGTGTGGCGCATGCCTTTAGTCTAGCACTTAGGAGGCAGATACAGGTGGATCTCTGTGAGTTCAAGGTAGCCTGGTCTAAATTCTGAGTTCAAGACTAGCTGAAGCCTCAGGGAGACCCTGTCACCAAAAACAAACAAAAAACCGTCATAATCCATATAGGGAGGAAGTGTAAATTGGAAGTTTGTCACTGGATATAAATGTCACTTAGGAAATCTAGGACAGTCAGGACCCTCTGAATAGAGAATGTGGATATCCAAATGAAAGTCACCATCACACACACACACACACACACACACACACACACACACACACAGAGTCTCACACAGTCTCACACATATATTTGTGTCCTGACACTTTAGCTTAGTTTTCAGACTTCAGATCTAACTATACCCCAAAGCAAGACATCTCTAAAATGAGTCTTCTATTCATCCAGACAGCTGTAATTGACTTTAGACAAATGTTAAGAAAGAAGAGCAGAACCTAGCCCATAATTTCCATTGTAGGGCCTCTGAGCCAGTTTACCAAATGTTGCCATAATGATGTGTACATAAGACAGTCTTCACCCTGAACCACAATTTGTCAGAGAGTATCCATTTGGGCTCCAAGGTCAGGTGCTAACCAAGGAGCACAGTGGTGTGGGTCTGTCCAGATGGAAACCTGTATTTCTCCCTCAGCATGGGAAATGTTCAGATGGCGGTGGAGAGAGTTGAGTTGGTTTTCTCTCTGCCTTCCTCTTGTTCTGTTCATGTGTCCCTCAGCTTTGAAGGGAGAGGACTATGGCAGAGGGAGAGACTTGAGAACCACCTGCTGGGAGCACTTGTGCTAGCCCCATCCACTCTCAGACTTTCCCCCAGGCGGAACGCAGAGAGGCTTGTCCTGGCCCAGGAGTCAGATCAGCCTTGCCCATAGAGCAGGAACACACACAGCAGAAAAGCTACAAGAAATCTCAGAGAAGAAGCCAGAACCCCAGTGTGGGGAACAACTTGCGCAATCTTCCAGAGAATGAGGCCAGAAGCCTCCTCACTCCACACCAGAGCTCTGAAGCCTTCTCCCAGGACCACCTTAGGAACTAATAGGTCTCACTCAGAAGGCACTCTGCCCGTCACATGTGGAGGAACATATGGGCTTGAATGAATGAATTCAAATCAAAGGTCAACTCCTCTTCTTCCTCCTTCTGAGTGTCTAAGATTCACATCTACAAACTCACCAATATGGAAGACCATATCTCTAGTGCCCAGTTTCTAGCCTAACTGTAGCTTCTCCCAGCACCCTAGAGCCACCCAACACTGGGGAAATAAAGAACAAACAAGTGTCTCCCCAAGAAACCACTGCCATGCCCAGCACAGAAATATCAATAATCAAAAAGCCAAACTCTGTGTCAGACGTGTGGATGTGGGTGCTGAGGCTGAGGGTTGGGGGCTGGGGAAGGAGAGAAGACATTTGCATATTCATGAATAAATATACTCATATACTTCCCCCTGGTCCCACTCTGAAGCAAGAACACTCATTTGAAAGATTACCCCTTTGGAATAGCAGTGTGTTCTGTGGCCTGACTTAGAGCCAGGCCAATTAGAGCTTAAGAGAGACTGAACCAGTGAGAGTGTGGCCTTACTTTAAATGAAGCCAGTTAAATTGCCAGTTGCCTGCTGCGTCACTCAGTCAACATCCCCAACAAGGCCACTCACCTCCAGGTAAGAGAGCGCTTGCAAAAACCATATAACTTCCACAGAGGAAAGAACTTCTTATAGACACACACACACACACACACACACAATGACTGGGAATAAACTAGCTGCTTCTCAGACTTTTCTCATCAGTCCTGTTGGCTGGCAGCTTGACGCATCCCTCAGTGAGACCTATGATGCATTTGGCTAGCTTTTGGCTTCTAGTCCTGTTTGTAATTTAGAGAATTTAGAGCAAGGATAGACAGCTAGGGTCAGACAGAAAGGAGCCTGTAGGCTTAGAGGGAGCCTCTTGGCTTGACTAAAAAGTCCAGGGTGTTGAGGTAGAAAGTCCTGTAACTCTGCAGAGCTATGCCCCTTGGATCCTTCTAGAAGTCAAGGAGAAGGCCGAGCTGGCTTTACAGAACCTTTGAGAAGCATACAGAACACACCTCAGTGCCCATTACTTGACGCTCCCAGGGCAAGGTGAGGAGTTTCTTCAGATAAGCTAGGTTCACCTGTCCCTTGTTGAGAGCTGCGGAAAAATCAAGCACAGTTCTTGGAAGGCTATGGGAGCTGTGTGAGCCTTGCTGATGGAAGCCAAGGTCACCTGCTTCCTGCTCATTGATGTCTTATCCCAAAGAGGAAATTAGTCTGCATTGGGTTGACCTGGTTGTTTTAATCAGGTTGTTACAGGAAACACATTTAAGAAATCACAGCAAGGGCTGGAGAGATGGCTAAATGGTTACTGCTCTTCCAGAGACCCAAATTCCATTCCCAACACTATATCAAGTGGCTTACAACTGTCTGTAACTTCAGTGTCAGAGGATTCAACGCCCTCTTCTGACCTCTGCAGGCACCTGCACACACAGCATACATTCATACACACACACACACACACACACAAATAAATAAATACAAATAAATATAAAAATGTAAAAAAAGAAATCATATTGATGGTTGGGGCTGAAGGGAGTCCATAAGTGGTCAGGTGTATGTGTCTGATACAAGACCACTAAAAGCCAATCCTGAGATCAGCCACTCACGTAGGAGGGGCAGGATGACCCGATGGGCTTTTGCACCTGTGTCTTTCTCTTTTTGTCCTTCCTCTCTGTTCAGCAGAGAAAATACAAGCTTCGGTGCTAAGCTGAGTTTCAGAAAAATAGCCAATTAGCATCTGGTGTGAATGTGTCCTAGGAAATCTTTGGGACATACTTCTCTAAAAAGAAGATATTGGCTATTTCTCTACAATGTATTTCACTCCTTATTTTTATAATAAAGACTTGACCCTCAGAATCCTTGAGAGGGTCCTTTGTACCTTTGCACACGGCACCCCTTCTGTTTGGAATCCAAATCTGAACCCCTCTTCTCTCTGCTTTTTCTTAATTAGTCACAGGGTCTTCCTTTGTAGCTCAGGCTGGCCTAGAACTTACTATATAGCCTAGGCTAACATCTAACTCATCATAATTCTCCTGCCCCAGCTTCCTAGGTGCTGGAATTACAGGAATGAACTACCATAAGCCCTTAGCACCTCAGTTCCAGGGTGGGCTCTGATGACGGACTCTTACAGTAGCACAGAGACAGAACTCTACACCCATGCACTGCACATTACAGCTCTCTGGGTATATTATTAACACTGTTGACGAGTATTTTTTTACAGGTCAGAGTTCAGCAAACTTTAATGTCAAGGGCCGGTAAGTAAATATTTTAGGCCTTTAAACCATATCACTCAACTTAGGCATTGTAGGTCAGAGCAACCACAGTCACGTCAATGAACAGGTGAGGCTATGTTCTAATAAAGATTTGCATTGTGATGGTACTAGAGACTGAACCCAGGGCCTTGCACATTGCAGGCAAAGCACTGTACCACTGAGCTGTGTTACAGCTCATCCTAATAAAGCTTTATCTACAAAACCAGATGGGCGTGCAGCACAAGAGCCCTGCTCCGAATAGCAAGTTCCTTGCAGTTAAGATCTGTTTCTTGTTAATTTTTATGCTTCCAGTTTCTAATTATGTCCTTGGTGCATCACAGATGCTATATTTAAACGATTAAGAGAAGAGTGGAGACAGAGGGGCAGCCTTGCGCTCAGTCGCTAGTGTAGTTATGTGGCATATCCAGCTCCGGGTTTGAGTCCAAGTTCTATACACATATTCAAAAAGATGAATGAACTCATGTACGTTATCACACCAGTATTAACAAAGCCAATGACTAAAAGTCTTTTGTGATTGTAGAAATAAGGAGCTGACCAATAGAATGAAAATACCACTGTGTAATTCATTAATGAAGGCTCATGCACACTGAAAGGGAAGTAGAAGCTTTTCTGGTTCCTGGAACTTTTTGAGCCAAGGCTGTAGAGGCACAGAGAAAAGACAGAGCCTCCCCCTAAGTTGGGAGTTTCAGGAGCTAACCAAAAAGTGTCTAGTATGAACATGTCCCAAGCAATTGTTGAGACATACTTACTCTTTTTAAAATCTATTTATCTATTTACTCAATTATTTGTGTGTGTGCACATACAGATGTGTGTGTGCACATGCATATGTATGTACATGCATATGGAGGCCAGAGGACAGCTGCAGGTGTTGGTCTTCAGGAACTGACCACCTTACTTTTTGAGACAGGGTGTTTTACTGGGACCTAGGACTTGTCAAATCAGCTAGTCCGACTGGACAGTGAGCTCCAGGGGTCCTCCTGTCTTCACTGTTCTGGTGCTGGGATTATAAGTGCACAAGGCCATGCCTAGTTTTTTAAACATTGGTGCTGGGACTGAACTCAGATTCTCAGGCTTGAATGCCAAACACTTTACTGACTGAGCTATCTCCCCAGGCCCAGGACAATTTATTCCAAAAAGAAAATATTGTTTGTTTCTCTGGGATGTTTCTGTCCTTTGGGTTTTTATTTGATAGCCCTGGCTACCTTTGCTATAGATTGTTAAGACTGAACACTACTGTTTTATTCTCTCAACCTTCTTCCAGCAGAAGCATTTGGTCCCAGAAAAGATGAGAACCAGTTTGACCTGTTGAGCCACCTCCCCCACCCCTTGAAGAGGGGCTCCCCAACTGCCTCCTGCCCCCCCCCCCAACTTGCCTTCAAACCCCATGGCTGTGCTGTTAGAACTGGAAAGTTAATTAACAAAACACTAACATGCAATTTCAGAAGAGAAAAAAAAGAAGTGTTATCACAAAGTTAATAAGACAAGTATTTTAATTACAACATTTAGCAAGTTATGACTACACTGCTGAGTTCTGAGGAGGGGTTGAGGATTCACATTCATCAAGAATCCTGGAGCAGGGAAGGGAGGCGAGGAGCTGAGGCGGCCTCCATCTTTGAGGCCTCAGGTTACAGGAGCCGCGTTCTCTCCTGTAACTCAGAGGACCTGGCAGTCTCCATCTTCCCATGTAAACGGAAAGCAAGCGGGACCCGTGGAAGCGGAGGAATCCCAAGCCTGAAGGGCACAGCTGCCCTCTGCCATGCTAGGCGTGATGAGAGCAGGTTCTCTTCGGTACTCGTGGTTTCCTCTTCCTCCTTCACCTTTTCTGCCTCTTTCCTCCCCAAACGGCAGCATAGGCAATGGGCTTTGATTCAAGGTATGTCAGGGAAAGAGATCATGGCCAAACCTGAGGGTTGTGGGGAAGCCATAACAGAGTCACAAGGCAGAACGAACTCCAGTGGCAGAGTGAGATGGTCCTCTGCTATGGCAATCTAGTTCCACATCCCCCATCGTTAGCAAAGGGTCTGTCCTGGGTGCACAGGGTAGTCACCTCTACTCTTTTCTAAACCTCAGCGGGCCATGGAGGCCCTATTGTATTCAGGGCTGTGGACACATCAACACAAGCCAGGCCAGGACTAGAGAGAAGCTTGATTATTCATAAGTTTTTGCTTCTCATGACTTCCAAGCATTTTGTCACAGGGACAAGAGTGTCCCCTCTGAAGGGGACAAAGTAGAGGAAAGACTGAGAGCTCAGTTTGAGACAGTGACCACAGCAGAGTGGGAGGTGCCAGAGACTCTGCCTCTGAGGAGAGAGCATCAGGAGCTGCCCAAGGACTTGTCCTGGCTTCCTGTCACCATGCGAGGCACGGACCCCCCAAAACTGTGTGGGCAGTGGATGAAGGCAAGGAAATCCATGAATTCGGATCGGGGAGTCACAGGCTTCCACAGTGATATTCGACATTCAGGAGGGAGATGCATCAGGCATTTTTCATGTCCTTTACAAAATACCTTACAGTAAAGGGAGGTGAGAGCATCTGGGGCTCACGGCTGCAAAAGAACAATCCATCTTGGCAGAATTCATGGCAGCGACAGTATGTCACCAAAACCTCCACATGCTGGTGGATCAAGCAGAGATGGGATTGGAAGGAGGTAGACCTGGCCTATAACCTTCAAAGGCCCAACGTGAGTGATGTACCTGCCTAGCAATGCCACACTGTCTCAATCTTCCACAACCTCTCAAAGCACCACCACTAGCTGGGGACCAGGGGTCCAAAGCAGGAGCCTTTGAGGGGACGTTCCTCATTCTAACCGTGACAGAAGGGTAAGGAAATTATGTGAGGCAAGGGTGATACATCCTGCGCCAGCAAAGATGGGCCTCACAGAGGCTTCATATCCGCCAATTGTATGTCTTTGTGTTTCTATTTGAAAGAAAAAATAGATTTGATGGACAAACTTTCATGCATGGTTTCATGCATGCTGGGTGTGAAATTATCACCGCAAAGGTGAGGGTTGGTTTTCTCCATCCCTCCCAGCCCAGTACATCAGGTCCAAAGCCATTAGCAGAGCCTCTGTGCGGGGCGGGGGGGGGGGGTGTCTCTCTGAAGTGAAGTACCAGGCCCGAAGGGTGACTCAGTGTAACATGTGGAACAAGCCAGTGTGAGAAGGATAGTTATCCAAATGAGTAGAGGGCGGCCAGAGTGAGGGGACATAGGTGGGGTCAGATCCCACCTAGCTGGGGAGTTCCTACTGTGGAATGGGAGAAAACTGGAATGGACCCTGAGTGTAGGGCTGGAAATGGAGAGGATAACACACATTCATGCCTTTCAGTTCACATATGAGTCAGTCTGCATGGGAACCACATATTCATCCATATATGAATGCACGCAATTGCAAGAAGAAGGCCTGGGCCTGGTAACTTCCCCACAGCAAGGAGCTCACTTCATTCCCAGGCTGTTTTCTATATGTCTTTCTCTCTACTGAAAGGAACCCAGAGCCTTGGTGTACCCGCAGATTTAGAAGGGCTACACAAGACCTGCCCAGAGCTGGGCCCCCTCGAGTTCCATGGTGGATGGGGAGGGGCGAGCGAGGCCCCAGCCCTTTGGAGGGAGGAGCCATAAGCAGTTAATGGCTACTGGAGAAAGAGACATCATTTTCTTCAGAGGTATAGCCACTGAGGTGTTACTCACGCTCAGTAGATAAGCTGAGCCTTGCGTTCATGTAAACGAACCTAAGTAAACCTGATGGGAAGAAAGAAAAGAAGAAAGGAAAAAAGAGAGAAAGAGAGAGAGAAGAGGAAAGGAGAGAGGAGGGGAGACGAGAGAGAGGGAAGAAATGGAGGAGATAGGATAAAGAGAGCAGGAGCATGGAAGGGGAGGAAATAAAACGAAGACGGAAACAGGAAAGGAAGGAAGGAAAGTAGAAAGGAAACTTGGCATAGAGGGTGTGGGAGCGTGCATCATCAAAACACCTCACAGACAGCATAAAACTACCAAATAAACCTGTTAAAAAGATGAGCCTGGCAGACTATTACATGGCTCCAGGAATCAATGATGGGCTCAGACGTATGACTGCTCTGCCAAAGGGGTCCACACATCAGCCCAAAGGAGCCCCCTTTGGGGGGCTTAATCTGGGACCCAAATGAATAGTAAAATAATGGCTTATGACTATTGAGTAAACTAGGAATGCTTAGATCTCCTGACATAAATGATCTGAAGACTTAACAGGAAGCAGAATGTTTGCATAGTCTCAAAATGCCACCCAATACCAAACTGAAACATGCTCATGAATCACACAGAGGACACGGATAACTTTCTGATGGAGAAGCTTAGTGGAGTCATCTTACTCAAGGGCTCTGAACTGGAACCACATGCCAGGATGTAAGGATGCAATGTGGGTCCCCATCACTGCCACGGAAGTACCAACTAAATCCAATCACTACCGAACACAAATGAAGCATGAGAGATATTTTGAAAGTGGGTTCATAGTCTTCAAAACTCTCCATGTCATGAAAGTCAAGGAAAAACAGAAACTTTTCTGGTTCAGAGTGAATCAAGGAGACATGTTAGGTACGTAATCACTGGGTCCTTTTCCATAAAAGAACACATCATGATGGTTAATACTGCCAACTTGACAGAATTTAGAAACACCCAGGAGACAGATAAATCTCTGGGCATGTGCATGAGAACACTTCTAGACTGTGGTGAGAAGACCCACCCTAAACATGAGCATCACCATCCCATGTGCTGGAGTCCCAGGTTGCACAGAAAGGAAAAGGCTACCCAAGCACCAGAATTTATTTCTCTCTGCTTTCTGACTACCGATCTACTGTGGCCAGCTCCTTCACACTTCTGCCACCATGGGTTCCTGTCATGATGGTCTGCAGACTTGAACTGTGGGTCAGAACAAAGCTTCCACTCCTAAGGTGCTTTTGCAGCAATAAGAAAATAACTAATATGAACATTATTGGAATACTTCGTGAAAAAGGAACAGGCCGAGAGGACATAGTATTGCTATCTCCATACCGGCATCCAGGTTGCCACGGCTCTTACTATGCGAGGCTGTAGAGCATGGAGCTGCATGCATGTTGCTGTGTAGGAAGCCACGGTGCCTACATGAATCACACACTTGGGTTTTCACAGTGATGGAACATCACTCACAAATGTTTCGTGGAGGAAAAGATCTCCACACATACTTGCAATTTTTCTGGAAGGTTGCAATTGTTTTGAAATTTTTTAAAAAACTGAGAAGACTCAGTTAGGAGTCATGATATCAAAATGCAAAGGTGGCCATTGGGAACTAGATCCCGGGATTCTAGCAAGATAAAAATGTTGATGACAATTAACTGGACCAAAATTTGAATAAAAATACATGTCAGTGAGGCACAAGGATGCTATAGAAGATTCTAGAAAGGATGCCCAGCTCTTCCTCCCCAAACAGCTTGAGATGGTGTCCTAATTGCTTTTCATTTGCTGTGGAAAAAAATTATGTCCAAAGGAAACTTGAGTTTCTTGGCTCAAAATGAGTGTTTTGGCTTCCAAATCAGGCTGCAGCCCATCACTGAAGTCAGGCAGTCAGGGCATGAACTCGAGGTAGTCACTTGAAACAGAAACCACGAAGGAGTGCTGTCTGCTGCCCCACCCTCAGCCTCACTCACTGGCTCATGCTTGCCTTGCCCAAGGAATGGTGCTGCCCACAATGGGCTAGGCCCTCCTGTATCCACTAATAATCAAGACAATCCCTCACAGACTTGCCCATAGGCTACCCTGACTTGGGAAATTCCTCACTTGAGGCTTCTCCTCTCAGGTGACTCGAGACTGTGTCAATTTGACAATTAAAGGGAACCTGGAGGGATGGCTAACAATCCACAGAGGGGATGTTCTTGGTACAGGCTCCATGGGGTGCACACTGAGCCCCCCTTTGCTGACTGATTCTGGAGAAGGCTTTGCTTCTTTACCTCCAAGGTTGCCTTGGCCAGGGCAGGATGTTCAATGCAGGAGCTGTAGCTCTTGGCCTCCCACTTCATGCTCTACCAGCTCCAGTAGAACGACCATCCACAGCCTGGCGAACTATGACAATGACTCAGCAGAAAGGTTCCTCCTGTGAGAACACAGCCGCATTCACCCAACACTGACAGACCAACTGCTTCACCTGGGAGCAGCTGTCCCACCGCATCTCCGACCTTGTCCTTTACTACTTTATCCTTACTAGTTTGGGTCAACCAAGGGGATTCAACACCAACTGGGACACAATGGCTCTTCCCAGGTGGATTAGTTCATTTTCTTCATTGCCACAACAAACTATGGCTTTGTTTCGGCTCACAGTTTAAGGATACAGTCCATCCTGTGGCAGCACGAGTGTGAGGTAGCTGGTCACAGTACACCCACACTCAGGAAGCACAGGGCCGTGAACACTGGAACTCATTTGATTTCTCCTTTTTATTTAGTCCAGGCCTGGAGCCCGGGAAATGGTGTTGCCTGCATCTGTGATAAATCTTGGCATCTTAATTAATTTAACCCAGTCCAGAAACTTTCTCCCAGACATGCCAGAGGTTTGTTTCCCTGGTGATTCTGTATTCTATTAGGTTGATAGTCGAGGATAACCGGTACGCCAAGCAACCAGCCAAGCAACCAGCCCTCTGTCTCCATATAGGCATTTGAAGAATAGATATTGGGTTGCTGAAGCTAGGCATGGTGGCACCTTTCTGTAATCCTAGCACTTGGGAGGCTGAGAAAGTAGGATCATGAGTTCAAGATCAGTTAGAGTTACAATGTCTCAAAAACAAGACAAACCAAAGCAACAGCAGAAAGGAAGTTGGGTTACTATGGTTACATGAAATCCACACACTCACACACTGAAGTCACAAACATTCCTAAATATGTCATCTGAACTTATACTCACCCAAATCATATTCTTCTCCAAAATATATCAAGAATTCTGGGCTGCAGAGATGATTCAGCAGGTAAAGGCACTTGCTGTCAAACCCAGCCATCTGAGTTTGATCCCTGGTACCCACACAGTAGAAGGAAAAAAAGGACTCCCACAAGTCCTTTTTTGGACTTCTGACCTCTACATGTCCATCCTGGCACGCATGCATCCACAATAAATAATAAATAATAAATAAATCAATGTTTAAAAAAAGTCCTCAGAACACATCACCATCCCCTTTCTTCCAGATTAGATCAACACATGGTAGATTCAACAGAGAAAGGAAAAGGAGCTTTCTCCATGAACCTGCTCAGTTGATTTTCTCCATCAAACTCCTCAGGAAAGGGAAGAATGTAAGCTATGTGGCTTCAGTGCCAGCCTACTGTGAGGCATGGCGACAGGCTGGTCATTAAGAGCAAAGAAGATCATGTAACATGGCCTTGGCACCTGACTCCACATGGCACCCTGACAAATCAAACACAAAACTGCCAGGATGGTTCTCTGCCACCTACACTGCTGAGAACCCAGCCTTGAGTTTGTTTAAAAGTAAAGACCACCAACCAGAGGTCTCAGAGAAAATGTATAGCTTAGCTTCATATTAGCTTTACTTCTCTTGTTGCTGTGACAAGATACCTATCTGACATAAGCAACTTATGGATAAAAGGGATTGTTTGGACCATAGTTCAAGGGTGCAGTCCATCGTAGTAGGAAAGGCGTGGCGGAAGGAATTAGATAGAGCTGGTCACATGGCATCTACAGTCAGGGAGCAGAGAGAGATGGATGCTGGTGCTCAGCTCCCGTCCTTCTTTTTAGTCAGTCTGGATCCCCACAGGACGGCATTTCCCTCTTGGTGCAAGTTTTCCCACTTGAGTTAACCCAATCTAGAAATGCTCTCACAGTCACACTCAGATTTTTGTCTCCTGCGTGACTCTGCTTCCTGTTGAGTTGAGACTCAGTATTAACCATCAGAGGCCTTAGGAAAAAAAGTGCTGTTGTCAGTCTCCTGAGGAGTTGCTCTGTAGACAGCACGGTCATGAAATAACTAAGCCCAGAAATGAATGCCAAGGTCATCCTTAGCAGCTGGGTCAGGGACACTGCTTTTGACTGTGAGTTTTCTTTAAAAATAGGAAAAATCGGGTTGAAGAGATGGCTGAGAGGTTAAGAGCATTGACTTCTCTTGCAGAGGACCTGGGTTCAATTCCCAGCACCCACAAGGTAGCTAACAACTGTCTGTAACCATAGCTCCAGGGGATCTGACGCCCTATTCTGACCTCTGCCAGCATTGAATGACTCAGGTGCACCTACCTACATGCAGGCAAGACACTCATACGCATAAACTTAGAACGGTAAATACGGGAAAATGACTTATGAATAAGAATGCTTATGCCATTGGAAAAAAAAAGAAAACAAGGTGGGTTAATTTATTGGCTCAAATGTATCAGAGAACTAGGTAACCTTCCCAAACTTTCTTTTTACCTGCCCTCATTGTCACAAAATGACCACTGCAGCTCCAAATATCAAGCCATGCATTAAGCACCTGTCATCTGTTAAGCACTCTACGAGGACCAACCAAACTGAAGGGAGTCCGGTCTTCCTGCAGCCTATAGTCTAACATCAACTCAGAGATGGTACCGCAGCACTCCCACGCTCCACATAACTCCAGGTCCTCTTATTTCTGTTTGCAGAAAGCAACTTTGAACAAGTCAGCCTACCCATGCACTACCCATGTGTGAGTGAGTGTGTGTGTATGCACGTGTGTGGCATATGGGCACATGTTTGTGTGTATTCACGTGGGACTGTGCATGCACAAGTGTGGGTGTCGGAGGTCAACATCAGGCGCCTTCCTCAATTACTCTTTACCTCATTTTTCTCACTGAATTAGGAGTTCCTCAATTTGGCTGGTCTGGTCTCCAGGAATCCTCCGGTCTCTGCCTCCCAAGTGATGGAGTTACAAGTGCGCACCTCTACACCCAGCTTTTGTGTGGAGGTTGGGGATTAAATAAACCGAGGTCCCCATACTTGCACAGTGAGCACTTTGGTGACTAAGCAACCTTCCCACCCTCCATCCATGTACTTAACTCAGCGGTGATTCCAAAGCTTGTTTATCCAGAATTCCTTTTCTTCAGGACTCCGGCTTCCGTGACTGCATGTGGAGCCTACCAAATAATGAAAGCGTGTAGAAGTAGAAAGCCACTAGCCGGGAACTTGTTAAGTGTTCCAAAAATGCCTTTCCTAACCTTGTCATCTCCTTGATACTGGAGGCTCCTGACCACTTCCCCGACTTCAGCCTCTTTGCCTTGGCCCTAACCCAAGTGCTACCTAGACTTACAGACTTGCTGATTACGGACACCAATCAGCTTTGGCTCACCTGCAGGATCACTGGAGCCATGTGGATCACGGGAGGTCCTAGTCTTGAAATGAATTCCACGTTGATTCCTGGTTTCAGTTATTAATCCATTCAACCTCTCAGGTATGCGTGTCCTGTGAGTCGGAAGAGGGATATTTATCCAGATAGAGTCAAGATTCTTCCCTTCAGCAGTCAGATGTTGATATCAGATCCTAGCCTCATGCAGTCACATCTCATCTTTTTTACAGTCTCAGGAAAGAGCTATCATCTATCCTGGTTCACACATAAAAGAAGTTGGCTTTAGAGGAGATTGCGACTTACCTGACTACTGACTTACTTGGCCAGTGGCAAGGCCATGAGTAAGCCCGGGTGTTATAAGCTCTTGTTCTTTTCCTTTTACCCACCTGTGTTGCCTGTATCACAAGGAGCAGGGGGTAAGCGGGACTCAGGTAATGTCACCTTGTCACAGTTATTCAGGCATCAAAGTAACTGCATTACAGTGGTGGGCAAAGGAGTTTGGGCATTCATTCAACAAACACACTTCATTCATTCAACAAACACATTTGCCATGTGCTAAGGCTTAGAAGAATTTAAAGGATTCTATAATCAATCATTCACACTAGAGTGTCAACTTTATAAGGCATCATAACTAACAGAGGTCAGGCTGGCCAGAGGGAAATGCCTAGAACGTTCAGTATAAACCAAAGTGGATGGAAAACGAGAATCAAGTGTATCTACCTCTGGTTCTCTGTGTGTGTATGTGTGTATTTTCATCTGTCTGATTGTGGGTGCACACATGATATGTGGGAGTCAGAAGACAATTTCAGGTTTTGGTCTTTGCCTTTCACTTTGTTTGAGGCAGGGTCTCTTCTTGCCCTTCCAATATGTAACCCGGCTAGCTGACCCATGAGCCTCCAGGGTTCGTCTACAGGGATCCTGTGGACTTGTGGCAAGAGAAATCCCTTTCCAAGCAAAAGGTATTGTTATGGAACTGTTGAATCTCTGTAAATAGCAACAGGCTTGGGAGGCGGAGGGGACAGGGATGATTTGATAGTCTTGTTGCTGTGCAGGACAAACACTCCTTCCCGACTTCACACCACTGAGCCAAGTCAGAAAATTCCCCCACCGCATCCTGCATCAGGCACAAATGCCAGCCCTCCAGAGGGTGCACAGTGAGGGGGCGTGGGGACCTGGCTTGGATTAGATAGGTTGATGGTGAGAGAAACAGCCAAGCAGAAGAAGAGGGAGATGAAGTGACGAGCTGAAGTCAGGAGCCCTTTCACGGGTGTCATTTTGGGCAAGTCTCTGATACTCTTCTCATCAAAGTTTCCATAGCTCTGGAGCTTGGAAATATTCCCCTGGTCCCTTTGCTGTGGAGTAAGCAGAATCCCACAGGTTCTGGGCTGTGGGAGCAGGTGGTAAAACAAACAGGGATGCTCACCCCCCCCAACACACACACACACACTACTCTCCCTTGCCTAGGGGATCCGGCACAGTGAGAGTTTTACCGTTGGAGTTTCTCTGTGCTGACCCTCTGCAACCATCCTAGAAGTGTTCAGCACCCAGTGAGCACTAAAGCTTCAGGTTCCTTGAGTGTAACCTGAATGCTCGCCACATCTCTGCACCGCACCATCCCATTCCTAATGCCCCGCCTTCATCCCAAACAGGCCCACTCCCGGCCTTTTCAAACTCAGGGTCTCTGACAGATGGTGCTATCTTTCCAACTCGTTCTCTTTGCCCATTCTCTCTCCTCATCACGACATCCAGACATGGGACTCCTCCCTTTCCTTGCAGGGTGTCACCTCCCGCCTAGTGCCATGTTCTTCCCAACAAAGCCCATTTTGCCATGGCCACTCTTGTACCAATAAATGTTGTACTGCCACCTCTCTTTCCACTTCTAACTCCCTCCTCGCACAGACCAGGCCAACCAGAGACTGAAGACCACTAGGCAAGAGCCCCTCGGACCCACGCGTTTATAGAGTGCTGGGAGCTGGTCAGAAAAATGACCTGTAGTTTCAATAATCCTCCCCCAACTCTCTGGCCAACCCCACCCTCCTCAGCAGCAATGCTAATCCCTCCTAATAAACAAAGCTTTGCTGTCTGTGTGTGTGTGTGCGCACGCGTGTGCGCACGCACGTGTGTGGGGAAGGTCAGAGGACAACCTCAGATGTCCTTCCTTAGGGTCCATCCACCTTATTTTTTGAGACAACATCTCTCAATGACCTGGAACCCAGCAAGTAGGCTGAGCCAGCTGACCAGTGAACCCCAGAGATTTTGCCTATCTCTGGCCTTCCATGAAGTACTATTACACACTACTATGCTACTACAGCTCATTTTTTGTGGGGAGGGGATTTGAGACAGGGTCTCCCTGTAGCTTCAGCTGCAGCTGGCCTGGAACTCCCTATGTTAATCAGGCTAGCCTCAAACTCACAGAGATCAGCCTGCCTCTGCCTCCTGAGTGGTGGGATTAAACACGTGTGCCACCATGCCCAACTTATACCTCATTTAAAAATATTTTTATTTATTATTTTTATTTTATGTGTATTGTCTGTATGTATATAAGTGCACCTGTGTTATGCAGTGCCCACAGAGGTCAGAAGAGGGTGTAGGATCCCCTGGAACTGGAGTTATGGATGGTTGTTAGCTGCCATGTGGTTGCTGGGAATCAAACCCAGGTGCTCTTCAAGAGCAACCAGTGCTCCTTCCTAATCATTGAGTCATCTCTCCAGCTACTCACAGCTCATTTTAAATATGGGTTCTCATGCTTGCAAGGTACGTATTTTACTGACCTAGCTTTCTCCCCAGGACCCCGTGTTCGTTTTTTTTTAAGATTTATTTTTATCATTAATTTAAATTATTTGTATGCAGGTATACCTCTGGGATAGATACATGCATGTGAGTTCAGGTGCCCATGGAAGCCAGGAGTACTGAATCCCCTGGAGCTACAGTTACAGACGGTTGTAAGCTGCCAGACATGGATGCTCGGAACCGAACTTTAGTCCTCTGCCAGAGCAATATGCACTCTTAAGCTCTGAGTCATCTCTCCAGCCCCCGTGATAGTTTTTAATCATTGTGACAAACATCTGAATAAAACAACATCAGAGAGAAACAGACCTGTGGTTTCAGAGGTTTCTATCATAGCAGGCAGGGAACGGGGGAATAGAGCAGCTCGCACTATGGTGACCAGGAAGTCGAAAGACAGACATAGGGCTAAGGTTAGAAAAACCCTTAAGGACAGACCCCAGCGATGTACTTCCGCCACCTGCATCTCATCTCCTAAAGTTTCCAACACTTTTCAAAATAGTGCCACCAGCTGGTGACTGAGCATTGAAAACACGGGCCGGGCACACTTCCTACTCAAACTACAACATAGCCCATCGCACTGAAGAGAACTGAGCACCCAGTGTAAGCTCAAGAACTCCCGGCATCACCACCTCCTTTCCCACTGATGTTATAAATCCTACCTCCTCCATATCCAAGCACAAACCATCGCGCTTCTTAAAATGGCGGTAGGGAATGCATGTGTACCTGTTCATATATGTGTTCGTACGTATGTACGGTTACATTTGTGTATGTTCACATGGAGGCTAGAGGCCAACACTGGGTGTCTTTATCTCTCTCCACCTTCTTTTTAGAGATGCAGTCTCTCACTGAACCTGGAATTCCCCAACTGGGCAAGACTAGCTTGCCAGTAGGCTCCAGGGCTCCTCCACCAGCACTAGATTACAGGCATGTGTCTCCACGCCCTGCTTTTCTAATGTGGGTGCTGGGGATCCAAACTCGGGTCGCTATGCTTCAAAACAAATGCATTATTGACTTAGTCAATGATGTGTAGTTATTTCCTCTGAGTTGAAACATTCCATCCTGGAGAGAACCTTGTTAAGACTCCAAAAGTTCTGGGGCTGGAGAGATGGCTCAATGATTAAGAACACTGACTGTTCTTGCATAGGACCCCGGTTTGTTTCCCAGCACCACATGGTGACTAACAACAGTCTGTAGCTCCAGTTCCAGAGGATCCTGCACTCTCTTCTGACCTCTTCAGGCATTGCACGACACAGGTGCAGGCATTACACTTATACACATAAACTAAAAATAATAAATAAAATATTTTTCTGAAAATAGACTCCGAAAGTTCTAAAGGGAAGTTCATTAAGACTCAGGAAGTAAAACCACCCAAAAGTCTCAGGAAGTTCCTGAAACTGACTAAGTATACAAGGCCCTTCCCTCCACAAGGCCCCTCCCTCCACAAGGCCCCTCCCTCCACAAGGCCCCTCCCTCCACAAGGCTCCTTCCTCCACAAGCTTATATAAACAGTAAGAACTCCTGAGGAGGTCAGACTAGCCAAGCTTCCTGGGTGAAGAGATCCCTGGGGTGGGCTTTCAATGATGCTCTTGCAGCTACAGGAATCGTCCATGTGCCTGTAAGTAATGAACTCACAGCTCACCTATCAGGACTCTGGTGGCAGTGTTACTTTGCTCTGCTGTCAGTTGCCCAACTAGAGTGCGTAGGCGTTGTTCAGGTCTCCCGGGAATAGTGTTATACCTCAGACCTATCCCCAGCCCTTCATATCCCATGAGCCATTCATTCTTGCTGTTCCTTCATATTCACAAAAGCAAGACTACGTAGATTTCTCCTCTCTGTTGGCTTTCTCCTCTTGCTCCCAGCATTCCCAAGTGTTTTCTAACTTACAATTTATTAACTTTTCATTCCCTCTTTTCGAAATTTTTAAATTATTTTAATTTTATGTGTATGAGTATCTTGCCTGCATGTATGTCAATACGGCTGTGTCATGCAGTGCAGAGGTCAGATGAAGGCATCCAGTCCCCTGGAACTGGAGTTACAGATGGTTGTTAGCTGCCATGTGATGTAGGTGCTGGGAATTGAACCCAAATCCTCTGCAAGAGCAGCCAGTGCTCTTAAAACTGAGCCATCTCTCCAGCCCCCTCCCTTTCATTCCTTCTTAATAACATTCTCTCCCTCTCTCTCTTTATCTCTCTCTCTCTCTCTCTCATAATCTTACTTTCTCAATTTTCATTGACCCATTTGCATTGTTCCTCCCCTCCCAGCATACACACAGCTCTCTCCCAGGGCACATGTGACCCCCTAGTTCCAACACAAGGAGGGTCAACCATCTTCCTTGCCTTTTCTGCAAGTTGCCATGCTAATCCCAGCATCTTCCTTTACGTGGAGCGCTCCGTTCTCTCCTGACCATCTTCCATTTCCTCATCCCTCCATCCTTGCATGTTGCATCTCTCCAACATTGGTTCTTCCCAAAGCTCGGTTCTCCTTCCCCTCTTTGTCCCTTCTCATGGCACTTCATCCCTGAACCACACACCGTCCCCATGCTAATGACGCCCCCCCCCTTGACTTTGGTGGCAGATCTTAGGAAATATGACATCCGCTGACTGGCTGCTGGCTTCCCTTGAGCTCCTGCCTCTCTCAGCTTGCTCAAGTCCTCCTCTTCACATTCAGTTCCCTCCCTCTTCTAGTCCTGGTTTCTTCCCCATCATCAAACCAAGGTTTAAACGTTTCCAGCACGATGGAAGCCAGCCCACCCGGACGTAGGTGCTAACGAGGGAAAACGTGGGTTAGAATCTGGAAGGATCTGTCAGCGTTCTAAGAGTTTCTTTGGTTGAGATGTGGTCACAGCTCTTTGCTAAAAGTCTCTGGGTAAAGTGTTCATGAATCTAGAAGCTGTGAAACGCAATGGAAATTTAATTAAACTGAAAAATGAGGGGTGGTGGGGACAGCGCCCGGCACCTGGCAGTGTGCTGTGCAAACACTGCACGTAAGAGTTTGGAGAAATACACATTCCAGTATCCTGGGGGTTTATACAGCTCTGATCATTGCAAATAGTTGGCCTTGGCTCTCTGTGTTCAAAGTGACCGCTCGGTCACTAGGTCCTAAGACATCTCTTTGCCCTCTTTCAAATCCTGTCTGAGACCAGCTCCTGAGAGTTGGTCTGTATCTGGACTATACACCCATCTTTCGTTGGCCCCATCGTGCTTTCCTCTAGACTACTGGAAATCTTAATCTCCCTAGCCTCATGCTGTTCGTCTTACTCAGTCTGCCCCAACTCCCTGGCAGCAATTATGTTGGCTTTGCCATAATAACCACGTCGAATGGACCTGTAATTACAGGAAAGGGTGGAGAGCCCACGTGACTGGTAACTTTCCTCCCTGTAGCTTACTGGTGAGAACTCTGGCTGGATTTTTCTAGAAATCTCATGGAAACAGAGTCAGGGTGGTGGAGGGAGGTGAGATCCTGACGGTCTACCTCCAGGGTAGTGTTCATTTGTTCCGGATGCTGTGACAGTACAGACCTCCTCAAACCTCCTCTTCCAAGCACATGACCTTCGGAGGTCCTTCACACCGTAACTCAAGAAGAAATGGCAAAGGAACTCCGCTCACTTCTCAGGCTTACCAGAAGAACGAACCAAAGACCAGGGCTGAGAAAGGAAGTGCGTGCTTTGCCGTCCCCCAAGGGCTTTCAGGCCCTGTATGTGCCCCCAACCTTCAGCTTTGCAGATGTTCAAGTCCTGGCTGAGCTCTTTCCCCAATCCCTCCCAATCAGCAGGGGAAGGGAATGATGAACACTGCTCTCCTGAGACATGAAGAGGAATGAGTCAGAAGTGGGAGGGAGGCTAGCCGAGCACACCAGCAGCCCAGGGCTTGAGGGCAAAGAAGACCCCCCCACACCCAGGAACATCGTCACTGTCTCCGACTGCCTCCTTGCTGACAATGTGTGAGATCTCTGAAGAATGCCAGATACAGAGTGGGAAAGCTGGGGACCGCTCTCTGTAGACACACGCTGGGGGCTTCCTCTGGGTGTGGCCAGGGCAGTTGTATGGGGATGACGTGGGTTTTGTTGTTCGTGTGTGTGCTCATGAGCAAGTAAGCGAGTGGCATCTGTGTATTAGTTTGCTTTCATATTTCTGTGATAAAAACACCGACCAAATCCAACTTGGGGAGGAAAAGGATTATTTAACTTACCTCTCCCAGGTCACAGTTCATCACTGAGGGAGCCCAAGGTAGGAACTCAGGGCAGGAACATGGAGGCAGTCGCTGGAGCACAGGCCTTGGAGGAACAGTGCTGACTGGCTTGATCCCTTGGCCATGCTCAGCCTGTTTTCTTATACAATACAGAACAACCTGCCCAGGGGTGGCACCACCCACAGTGGGCTGAGCCTTCCCACAGCACTCAACAATCAAGAAAATACCCCACAGACATGGCCACGGGCCAGTCCAATGAAGGCAATTCCCCAACTGAGGCTTCCTCTACCCAGGTATGTCAAGTTGACACTAAAGCTGTCCAGCACAATCTGTTTATCTCCACTCTTGACTTGGACAGTGATGTGACTTGCTGCTTGATCCTGCCCTGACTTGCCCTCAGTGATGAACTGCAACCTAGAATTGTGAGTAGAATAAATCCTTTCCTCCCTAAGTTCCATTTTCTCAGGGTATTTCACCACAGAGACAGAGATGAAACTAGAACAGCTGTCTGAATGCACTTGAGCATGCGTGTGTGTAGAGCAGAGGTCAGCCTTGGGTATCATTCCTCAAGACACTGTTGCTCTGGTTTAGTTTCTGTTGCTGTGATAAAACACTGACAGAACGCATCTGAAGGAGGAGAGAGTTTATTTCAGCTTCCAGTGCAGTCAGTCAATCACTGAGGAAGTCAGGGCAGGAACTGGAGGCAGGAGCTGAAGCACAGACCATGCAGGAAGCTGCTTACTGGCCTGCTCCCCTGGCCTGCGCTCAGCCTACTTTCTTATATAACCCAGGACCACCTGCCCAAGGGTAGCACCACTCACAGTGGGCTGGGCCTCCCCACATCACTCAACATTCGTGCTACACAGACTTACCCACAGACCAGTCCAATGGAGGAAATTCCTCAGTTAAGATCCCCTCTTCCCAAGTGCATCATGTTGACAACTAGAACTGTTCAGTACAATTGTCCACCCTGTCTTTTGAGACAGGCCTAGAATTAGTCAAGTGGACTAGGCTGGGGATCCACCTCCCACCTCCCCAATTCTGGGATTATAACTGTGGTCCACCACCCATGGCTTTTTCAAATGGGTTCTAGGAATTGAACTCAGTTCTTCTTGCTTATATGGCAAGCAGTTTACTGCCTGAATTATGTCCCCAGCCCATAATAACCGAGTTTTGATATGCTATAGTGTCGTATCAGAATTAGAGGCACTCTTAGGAACCACTGAATTGCAGATGAGCAAAACCATGACTCAGGGGGTTTGTCTAAGACACAGAGTTTCCCAGTGGGCTGGGCAAGACCTTACTTACTTTGTCTCCCCTCCCTCCCCTCCCCACGAGGAGAATGTGAGAAGACAGCTGAGGAACAGTTCTGCAAAATCTGTCAGAGATCAACTCCCATTTAGGATGCTGCAGTTACAGAAGTTACCACCATTTTGACCCCATATGTCCACTGTGAGCCCCACGGTGGACATATGAGTGACTGTCATGGCAGTCTTACCACACAGACTGTGGGAGTTTGAAAGGGAAATGTTCCCCATAGGCTCGTGTATTTATTTGAACACTTGGTCCCCAGTTAGCTGCACTGTTTGAGGAGGTCTGGATGGTGCAGCCTTGCTAGGGGAAGAATGTCCCTGGGGGTGGCAATGAGCGTTCCTAGCCTCATCCTACTTCTGGTTTGCTTGCTCTGATTTCTCTCACTTTTGGAGCTGTGAGCTCTCAACTTTCCACTTCCGCCACCCGGCCTTCCGTTCCTGCCGACTGGTGCTATGCCCACCATGATGGGCTCTTGTCTCTCTGGAACTGTAAGCCAAAATAAACTTATTCTTCCAGAAGGTGTCTTGGTCATGGTGTTTTTTTTTTTTTTTTTTAATCACAGCAACAGAAAATTAACTAATACAGACACTGCCCTTGTCTACTTCCAAGCTAACACCCAGGATCTGTGATTTACAAACCTCTGATTCCAAGAAACACAGAGATCTAAGCACTCTTCAAACACATTTCTTCGTTGTACCATAAGGCTCACATATTAGCCAAAGGAAAAGGCCCCAAAGCTGAGTTACAGACTGTTTCAGATCCAGGAGCCCTTTGAAAAAAACTAAGCGGTATCTGCGGTCACAGGGATGCAGCTCCATGCTGAAGTTACTTGCTAGTTTCACCAAAAGCAGTATTTCCTCCTGAAATAATTATACCTCTTAGTGGCATGATTCCCTGCTATTTTATTTTGTGGAGACAGAGGATCTAGATGCTGTCTTAATCAGAGAAATTTCACATCCCAATTGAAGGTGGAGAATGCAGAGGCGTGACTGTTCAGGAGGCTGAGAGTTGAGCCCTAAACTGTATCACTTGCTCTGGGACTCAGGAAACAACACGAAAGAGAGGGTGAGAAGAGAGCAAGAGCCGGGAGACAGGGAGGAGAGCTGCGGAACGCTGTGTTCCGGGCAGGCCGCAGCCAGTGTGGTCAGGACTTCACAGCGCAGCTGCTGCCAACAGGGGTCCGCACAGGACTGGGCCTGTCAACCACCAATCACAGGCTGGGGAGGGGTCCATGTGGTCCTGCCACTACCTGCTGAACTAAGAGCTGGTGGAGTCCAGGGCAGACATTGTCTCCAGGTATGCACTCAATGAGGAGCTCAGTGGACAGAAGCAAACCGAAGGACCCACAGACAGCCCTGACTATACTCGAGGGAGCACAAAACAAAAAGACACGAAAGTGGTAAAGGGACTTGAACGGGGAGTGGACAAGGGTGAGAGTAATCAGAATGCACTGTGTATGAAATTGTCAAAACAGCAAATTTAATTTTATAAAAAAGAAAGAGGGAAGGGAGAGAAAGAGAGAAAGAGAAACTCTGCAGGTCTTAGATCCTACATTCCCCAAACCTAGAGCAGAGTCCTGGAATTATAATCACAGCAGGAGATTTTAGTTTAAAAATGCACATCCGGGTATCTCCTCTCCTGTGGACAGAATCTGGGTTTCATCAGGATCTCCCAAGACGTCTGTAACGGGAACAAAACCCTGAGGTGCACCCTGCCATCAGGGTCACCACGTCCTTCCATTTTCTCCAGGTTCAGCATCCCTAATCCATAAATCTGAAATCTAATATGGTCTAAAATCTGATCCTTTTTGAGCATGGACATCACACCCCTTACCATGAAACTTGGTGCAGAATTACTGTAAGTTCTGTAGGGAACTGCTTATGGACTGTGAGTTTAATGAATATATACGAGTATGAATTCTGTATTTCAAACTGGGATGTACTCCCAAGATGGTTCATTATACATATGCAAAGATTATAAAATTCAAACTGAGGTTTAAAACACTTCTGGCCCCCGGCATTCGGGAGAAGGGATACAGGGCCTGTGATTCACGGACACAGACAGCGTTAAGACGCACAGAACCCGACCATCTCCTACACTTCCAGAACAATCATAAATCAGCAAGTTCTAGCCGATGGTCATCTTCTTCTGATTGCCTATGTTAAACTTTTCACCACTGAGACAACCTGAGAGAAACAGTTCAGCGGAGGAAAGGTTTAGCTGGCTTTCGGTTTCTGAGGTTTCAGCCCAGGGTGGACTGGCTCTGTTGTTTCTGGACTGTGGTGAGACAGAGCATGATAGCTAGAGCCTGTGGAAGGGGTCAAGTTGCTTACCTCATGCAGCCAGGAAGCAGAGAGGGGTAACGGGAAGGGCCCAGAGCTAAGATAAAACTTTCAAAGGCGCATCTCCAAAGACCCACATCCTCCAGCTAGATCCCACCTTCTATGGGTCCACCACTTCCCAACAACCTATTCAAATTTTGAATCTGTTATTGATTAGGGCATGTCCAGCCTTTGGATATTTTCACAGATATTATCATCTGTAAAGTTCATGCTCGAGCATCATGCAATCGAGTTTTTTAAAAATCAGAAGAAAATCTCATACCAAGGTTCAGGGAAAGCACTCAGTAGGTAAAACACTTGCCAGAGGACCAGAGTTTGGCTCCCCAGCACCTGTATAAATGTGGAGTGGAGTGTGGTAACCTGTACCTCTGATCACACCACATAGGAGACAGCGATAGGGATCCCCTATGGCTATGCAGAGCAAGGGACTTGCAAACTCTGGGTTCAAGTGAGGGACCTTGTTTCAATATGTAAAGATGGAGAACTATCAAGGAAGACACCTGACATCTGTACATGCAACAACCTTTGGTTTGTATATGCAAACATACACATATGCACCCACAGACGTGTACCCATATGTATGAACACATGTGTACACATACACGTAAATCCACATGTCTAAAACCACCCAAAAGTCATAATCTTTTAATTACTTACTTACTTTTACTTTTGTAGAAGAGTGGTTTTGCCTGCATGTATATAAGTGCACCATGTACATGCAGTGCCCACGGAGGCCAGATGAGGGCGTCAGATCCCCTCGGAACTGGACTTACGGATGGTTGTTAGTCACCATGTGGCGTGCTGGAAATCAAACTCAGGTCCTTTGTAAGAACAGATAGTGCTCTTAACCACTGAGCCGTCTCTCCAGCCCCAAATCTCATAATTTTTTAAGTAAGTTTGTAATTTTGTGTTAGCTTACATTCCTGGGTAGCCTGGGGTGCCTGTGGGCCACAGGTTAGACACACCTATAAACCACTGATTCAGTTAGAGACCTCATGGACACACCCAGAAGTGTGCTTTACTAATAATCTCTGAGGTGTCTCTCAATTCAATCAAGCTGGCAATAAAGATTAATCATCACATAAACTGTGAACTCCCTGAAGACAAGAGTGTCATATTTGTTCATAACTGTCTTCTAAAGACATAGCAGGGAGCCTGGCCCAGCACACATGTGTAGTAATTTAGGGCTGAAAGAATAAACGAGGCTCATCCCAGGAAGACACAGTGATGAGCCTAGCAAAGTTTCTCTGGTTCTCGTCACAGTTTTTCACTGGTTCCCTCTCATTTCAAGTTCACAGACATGGCGGGGATGTGGGGCAATGGGCAGAACACAGCAGGTTTTGTAACTGCGGGGTAAAATGTAAATGAGGCTGGGACACTAGGAGGGAAAGTGATCCCAAGAAGTAGTTTCACCTCTGAAAACCCAGAAACATTCTATTACCCAAAGTCCCCAGCTCTAGGGAACTCTATTTGTTGGGGGTCATGACACCAACCTGCTAGGTCTCCAGGACACCAAAGCTAAGCAGCTAAACAAGAACTGAAGACTCAAGCTGGAGGGATGAGAAGAAAGTATTCAAGTCTGCTTGGGCCTTCATTGCCCTCCACTGACGTGGAAGAGGCCTGTGCAAATCTGCGCCCACCCCCAACATGTCCCCACCCACTCTCAGAGAGACTTGAGAGTCCGTTTGACTTCTTTTTTTCTTTTCTTTGCTCTTTTAAATGGAAAATCCCTTTAGAATACATTTGCCCTGGTCCATGCTAAGATATAAATGACCAGCTGGATCCACTCGTTAGGACAGCTGGGTCAGTGCACCATGGATTAGGCAACTGAACCAATAGAAATGTTTTTCTTGCACAGTTCCAGAGGCTGGGAGTCTATTATGAGGATGGAGAAGGCAGGGTGGTCTTCTGGGGGCTTCTGGGAATCAGTGGGTTTGAAGCAACTTGTTGGCTTGCAGGTAGCAACTTCTTCCTGGGCCTTTTCTCTTCTCTTCTCTCTGTGTATATCTTCGTCCAAATTCCCCGTTTTGGAAAGACAGAATCATGTGGGATTAGGGATCACTCAAGTGATCTCACCTTCCATTTTGTTGCCGCAGTAAAGACCCCTGTCTCCAAATAAGATAACCGTGAGAGATTCTGAAAGCGGGGGTTGGGAGGAGGCTCTAATGTATGAACTGGAGGGTGCAGTGTGACTTGTCCTGAGGAGCTTTCCACTGACCCCAAATATGGTACCACTGACAAACTAAAGAACTGATTCCACCCAAGTCGAGCTTCCTGCCTGGGGGTGGTACTACTCATAGAGGGCTGGGTGCTCCCACGTCACTCAACAATAAAGAAAATGCCTCACAGACATGGCCAGAGGCCAGTTCAATGGAGGAAATTCCCTGGTTGAGCCTCCTTCTTCCCAGGTGTGTCAAGTTGACAACCGAGGACATCCAGTTCAGGGGGTTGGTGAGAGGCGCACACGCAGCAGCATCACTAAAAGGCCCCCCTCCCACCCCAGCGTGGGTGACAACTCAAGAAAGCCGCATCCCTGAGCTCACCGCACCAGGAATGCAGACAGCGCCATCAACAGGCATTTCCTCTCCCAGTGGTTCTTTCTCCTTCCGTAACTTTGGGAAGGGACCTTGAGAATCTTGGTGTAGGAGCCCCAAGGAAGGCAGGATGGAAGCTGGGGTAATGGTAAGCACAGTGGTGGGGAAACTCTGACTGACAGTTGTGCCCAGAGTCCAGCCTGGTGGCCTTTGCTGGTCCCTTTTGTGCCACTGTGGTTAGAGACGCTATTTCCTGCTGTGCTATAGTTAGACACACCCGGGAAGAGGTAATCTCAACTGGGGAATTTCCTCCATCAGACTGGCCTGTGTACGTGTCTGCGGGGAAGTCTCTTAAATGCTGATTGATATAGGAAAGCACAGAACCACCATGAGCGGTATCATCCCTGGGCAGGCCGGCCTGGGGTATATAAGAAAGGTATCCGAGCAAAGTGGGGAGCACTCCAGTAAGTAGTGCTCCTCCATGGTCTACACACCTGCCTTGAGGTCCTTCCTCGGCTTCCCTCTACAGCTGTCCCCTGTAAGCCAAATGAACCCTTTCCTTCCCAAGATGCTTTTGGTCATGGTGTTTATCACAGTAACAGAAAGTAAATCAGGTCAGGCTCAGCTCAGCTCACTCAGCGAGCTTCAGTTCCCAGGTAAAATGGATAAACTGCAGCTGGCAGCTTTGTAGAGTCCGGAGGTCTTTCCTAGAACTCCGTTCCCAGCCTTGGTCTTCCCTGACCCCCAGTACTCACTGCCAGATTGAATTTCCCCGCAGACCTACCACACGATGCATCTGTCCTTGGGTTATTCTAATCTTTCTAGTTGTGACGAAGGGATGCAGCCTGTCACCTTTAGCACAACTGAGTTATCTTGATGTCTGGCTGACCTGGAATTCCATACCTGTTCTGTCACTTGCCACCTGCATGGCCTGAAGCAATTTATTTAGCCTCTCTGTACCTGGATTCTCTCCCCTCCTGGTGGAGATCATGGGGTGCTTGGTATTATTGTAGTGATTAAATAAGACTGCATGTGTAAAACATGTGTGCATTTAAAACAAGGTGGTTATCTGCAGCTCACCCAACACCTTACTCCTACTTAATGCATTTTATGTGTGCAACAGATAAGAGTTTCTTCCCAGCCAGCATTACACAATTTGTCTTGCAGACTTTCCAAAATGCTCACCCAATGAGTTGGGTGCTTTCAAGGGTACCCCCAAACCAGCTCCATGCCGCTTACCCCTCCCCCTGCCACCAAACTCCACATTGTTCCTCTAAACAATTCTGCATACGATGGTGCTTTCAATGGCGTTAGAGGACAGCCCTGTATTAAATTTGAGAGGCATTGCTGGTTGGAGTGGACAAGGTTCAAAACCTGAGATCTCTGGGCTGCCCTGACTCCTAGCCCAGGTATCTCCTCGCCGAGATGTGTAGCAAGAACTAGTCCAACCACTATGGAAATCAGTATGGAGGTTCCTCAATAAACTAGAAATAGATCTGCCATATGGCCCAGCTCTACCACGCCTGGGTATTTACCTGAAAGACTTCAAGCCAATATATCACAGAAGTATTTGCACATAAATGTTTATTGCAGCTCTATTCACAATAGCTAAGTTATGGGACCAGCTTAGTTATCTAACAACAAAGGAATGGTTAAAGAAAACGTGGCTTCTATACACAACAGAATTTTTTCAGCCATAAAGAAGAAAGAATGACATCATTTGGGGGAAAATGGAAGCAACTGGAGACAATCATATTAAGCTGATTTAGCAAGTCTCACAAAGACAAATAGTACGTGTTTGCTCTTATTTTCAGGTCCTAGATTTTATAGATACCTAGTGTCTATGCAGGGAAGTGGAAATGAAATCGTCCAGGGAAACACAGAGGACTTAACGGGAGGGGGTCAGGGGCAGGGCAGCGGATTACAACGGAGAATAAGCTCAAAGGGCATTCATATACCTGCCTTCTATACATACCATTATGCACATGAAAATGGTCTTATGAAATCCAACACAATAATAATTTTTTAAATAAATGAAAAGCCAAGTCTTCTCTCAAGGTCTGTTTTACGTTTGAAATCCAACACACAGGTGAAAGAGTTAACATAACCTTATTGCTGAGGGATTTCTCCATAATCTGTCCACATGTCCCCAGGGATCAGGTGGTGGGAAGTGGTGCTAGTCCGTGGCAGTGGCTCAGACCCTTGGCCCACAGCCCACCTCTCTCCCAAAGCCCTCTTGTTCAAGCCGATTTTGAATTTAATTAAGAACAAGCCAGCAGCAGCTGAGGTCTCGGAGGGGCCAGGCACCCTACAGATTAGAGATAACCAGGAAGTCACAGACCTCCCCAGGTAACAAAGAAATAGGGAAGAATTTTACCCTCACGTGTGAAAACAAGCCAGCAGTCTCTCTGGAACATCGAGGTTGGGGCTTCCATAGGAAAGGAGGCTGGGGAAGGGCCACAATTTCTCAGTTACAGCCATAGTCTGACTGTCCCCATAGGCAGGGAGAGAGGACCTACCTGCTCTGCATCCCACACCCACTCTCCCTGACCATCAGGTCTGGTATCAACTGTCTCAGTTACCCCAACTCCTGAGATTACAGGCATGCACCACCGTGCCTCATTTATTCAGTCCTGGGAATTTGGTGCATCTTCACCCCAAGTATCATCCATGGACCCCTAAATCCAAAGAGTCCAAATTATGGGATGTTCTAGACAGATTCCTAAGTCTCCATCTAGAGTCAAAAAAGAATCACCTAAGAGGCTAAGAAATTGGCATTATGGGCATTCTTCAGGAGCTTTTGAACACACATTGTAACTAGGATTATCTAGAGCATGGACCACCAGTTGATTTTGTCAATAAAGTTTTATTGGAGTGCACCCCTTTATTCATATATGGCTCTTGCAATCCAATGACATGATACTTTACAAAGAAATATTTGCCAATCACTGATTTAGAAGTCATTTAGAACCTCCTAGAGGAGACAGTGACATTGCTGAGGAGGACCCACCCAACCCCATTAAGTCGAGTGGGTATGGATGGATTTTGAGGCACAATTCCCAGTGTCCTATTGTCCTCCACCTCTGATGGCAAAGGACCCCAACCACTTTTTGCAAGGATTGTCTAGGATGCTAAGAGTGACTAGAGGTACTCCTGCTAAACCCCTGGAGCAGCTGTGATCAGCACAGTCTGGATGGCTTAGATTATAGAGCCTGGCTCTGCCTCAGAAAGTCCTGCTTCAGGTCTGCTCTGCTTCAGAAAGCCTTGCCTCTGCTGGCTGTGGACTGGTTACATCAGAATCATTAGAGAGCCTCTTAGAAATGCAGACCCCAGGTGCCATCCCAGAACTGGACTCAGTCCCCCTGGAGGGGCTGCTGTCAATGAGTTTCAGGGGGCCTGAGGTATCCCGCTGGGAAAGCCCAAAGGAGGATTCCCTGGGGCAGAGCTGGAGAAAGCTCATGACTGAGAGGCTTTCTCTGAAAACCAGCCAGGCGCAGAGAGGCCAGTTTAGCCACTTCTGATACAGACTTGGAAGGTAGCTCATCCTAATCCCACTTGGCTCCCATTTGTGAGAAATCCCAAAGAACAGCATGATTATCATCAAATAAAGGTCATATGTATGTGTGTGCTTCAATGTGAATGTGTTAGCAGTGTGTTTGAGTGTAAATATATGTAGGTAAACATGCTAATCCTTGCATGCATGTGAGCCTATGAATGTCTGCCCATGATGAATTGTGTGGGTGAGTTCATGGGTGTACATGTGCATTGTGGGCATGTATGAGTACTGTGTTAGAGGGGAAATATATGCAGGCAAATGGGTTGATATGTGCATGCCCAGGAGTCTATGGTTTTGTACATGTGCATGAGGAGCTGTGTGTGCATGTATGTCAAAATATGAGTATATGTTGGCAAATGCATTGATGGTGAATTCATGTGAACATGTGGGTGTATGTGTGTATAAAGTACCCCATGTGTGTACATGTGTGTTTAAGTGAAGTGTACATAAGTAGTTCTGTTAGTGTGCGACAGTAACAATGGGAAAGTGAGCAAGTTTGTGTGTTTCATGTGTGAACATAGCAGTGTGAGGTGTATGTTGGAGTGTGCACACGTGTCTGAGTGAGCCTGTAGCCTGTGGGTGTGTGCATGCAATCGTATATGAATGTGGACATGTGTGGAAGCTCCCTGCCACTGCGAGGTGGGGAGTCCTGTTTGGCTATAGAGAGAATAAACGTTTCTCAGGGTCCCAGGCCTCCGCAGCACCTCATCGGGCCACGAGTATTGGGAGCCCCGGCACTCCTTCCCTGACCTGCTTTGCCCTGGCCTGCTCCTCGTCTAGCTCACAGCAGTAAGGCACCTAGGGAACAGGATCTTGCAGGGAGGCAGGAAGTCTTTCCACATGTGGTGTAATGCCCAGCACTGGCCATGGCTCATCCGTCAGCTGTGATTACTCCAAGGAGCCTAAGATGGAGTCTCCTAACATTTCTTCAGCAAAGGTAAAGGGTCATTAGAGATTCCAGCCAGTTCCTCTTTCCCGTCCTCTCGCCCCTCTCCTGCATGGTCTCAGGAAAGATAGACGGTTGATGGGAGAACTTCATTCACGCAGCTGTCCTGAGTGATCACCCAGGCTGGGGTGACACTTTCTACCAGTGCTCTGTCTGGGGGTCACCACGCTCCTATAAGTAACCATTGGTTCACCAGACTAGACTTGGGTCTGTGTCTTATGGGAACTGAGTAGACAATTGTTCACTTTTCCCCAGGAAGGTAATGCTATGATTAGAATTAAAACATTGAGGGGCTGGAGAGATGGCTCAGCTGTTAAGAGCACTGGCTGCTCTTGCAGAGGACCTGGGTTCTAATCCAAGCACCCACATGGTGGCTACCAACTGTCTGGAACTTCAGTTCCAGGGGATCCAACGCCCTCTTCTGTCTTCTGCAGGCATTGCACAACACAGGTGCATTTACACACCTGCAGGGAATACACTCATAAACATAAAATACAAATAAAGATGTAAAGCACTGAGGAGAGGAGCCTGGGAGAAGGAGGAGAGATATCACTACCTGAGCCATGTGGTAAGGAAGTAGATGTGGCCTTCGGGGGTGGAGAAAGCTACGGGAAGCAATGAAAAGGGCTGTGGACATCACGGGAACTCAGACATAAACATTCACTGCTATTCAAACCGAGACACAGTGCACAGTGAAACCCCGTGTGCAGATGGCTGGGCTCCTTCACTCCCAGACCCCTCACTTCCTGGGACTCAGAGATGATCATTTGTGGCTAAAACTTAGCATTCTATCTACAGCCCTGCAGAGCAGAGCAGAGCAAACAGGAGATACAAACATCCAAAAGCCCCACACTTTCTCTACAGGTTCGTCCCCGCCGCCTTTCTCTGCTGAGTGGTATTCAGGTGTCCCTGAAGCGGGTGCCGGACACGTGGCAACAGAGGGACCCCTGTTCCTAGAGACAGCAGCTTCCCCACCAGAGATAGTTAAGACCCCAGCCTGCCCAGGAGATGTGCCCCTAATGCAGCCAGGCCCTCATTTTGAGGATGTAACTCTAGATCCATAAGAGACAGACACACCAAGATTGCGGCTTGCGGTGACTGCAGCCAGCCCCATTCCCAGGGGGAGTTTTGTAATGAAGGAAGAAGATTTGGAAATAACTCCCTGTTCCAGCCAGTGGGAAATAAATCTCTGTTCTGGTCAGAGGCTGAGACTCACTGGCTCTTGAATTCTCTCAGGAGAGAACTCCACCATCCCTCCCCTACTCTGGGTCCATCTCCACCCAACACTCCAGAGAAATGGCTATTTCCAAGCTTCATCCGCTGCTGTCAAAGGCCTGGGGGCATCACCAGGGAACAGGCTTTCTGCTGAGGCATTTTTTTTCTCAACTACCACTCCAGCTGTTTCATGCAAACTCAGCCCTATGCAAGTTTTCATACTTTAATCCCACATTCCCTTACACACATGGGGTGGGGGTGGGGACAGAGACAGAGAAAGACAGAGGATCTGTCTTTCATAGTCAAATCATATTAGACCACATCCCCAAGAATCCTTTAAAGATGACTGGACAAGGCTGGGGATGTAGCTCAGGTGGTAAAAGTCTTGCCTGGCATACTCAAAGCCCTGGACTTAAGTCCCAGACACCTCATGAAACCAAGCATAGGGGAGCAAGCCAGTAATCCCATCACTTAGGAGGTGGAGGCAGAAGGATCAGGAGTCCAAAGACATCCTCAACTACAGAGCAAGTCTGAGGCCAGCATGGGCTACATAAGACCCTGTGTCAAAAATTGAAAAATAAAAATACTAGACAGGTGCAGAGTGAAACTGTTGATCTTATTTCCCTCTGAGTCAGTGAGACAGTTCTCCTCCCCACCCCCACCTCTTACTCCCCCGACACCCTGGTCCCACAAACCCGCAGTCCAGGGTGACCGAGTGGCAGAGGGCTAAGTGTGCTTGTGTGAACTGAGAGAGTTGGGAGGACAGAATAATAAGAAACAGGCAGGAAGTGGGGCTGCGGAGACAGCTCAGCGCACAAAGTGCCTGACATGCAAGCGTGAGGGCCTGATTTCATTCCCTAGCACCCACAGAAAAGCTAGGTGTGGTTGTGCACAACTGTACGCTAGCACCGGGTTGAGGAGAGCAGCTGGATTTCTGGGGTGCAGTCTAGCCAATTGGTGAGCTCTGAGTTTGGTGAGAGACCCTGTCTCAATAGATAAATTGAAAAGTACCTGAGGCAGACACTGATCTACCTCAGTCCTGCACCTGCACATGTATACACATACATGCACACATGCACCTGCACACACACACACATGTATGCACACACAAACAGAAAAAAATAAAAATGGGCAATGAGGAAGTAAGTTCTGCAGGAACGGCTGGCACCCTCGAGACCATCTACATTTATAAAAAAATTTATTATTATTATTTTATTTTATGTATATGAATGTATTAGCTGCATGCATAAAAGTGAACTGTGTTGTGCAATGCCTGCGGAGGTCAGAAGAAGGCGTCAAATCCCCTGGAGCTGGAGTTACAGGTGGTTGTTAGCCACTATGTGGGTGCTGGGAATGGAACCCAGGTCCTCCGCAAGAGCAACCAGGGCTCTTGACCCCTGAGCTATCTCTCTAGCTCCAAGACCATCTGCATTCTTATGGGCTGCTTCCTGAATATCCATTCTAAGAATATTCCTGCTTCAGGGATGTGGTGTTTGCTTTTCTTCCAGCAGAACACTTGCAAGTGTCTTTTCCTGTTACCTGACCTGACATGCCCTGAGTTTTCTCTCTAATCCTCACTTACTGTTTTTTTTCTCCATAGCACAGCACCATGTTTTCTTGGGAGCCATGTCTCTTGCTAGTAGTAACTCTCATGAGGACGCCAGCTCTCCAGTTCCTATGTGCTGGAGGCCGACCATAGACTAGGTGACTAGGAAGATTGGTTGAATACATGATTATGACAATCAAATCCAAATGCTTCCACTCCAAGTCCCTCCCAGCTGCTACCCGAACACCCTACTCGAAGTTCTGATACCCTGGAATATGTCTTTGCCATATTGTTCCAAGGGCCAAGTCTCAGTTCCCTACTGGCCCTTGGGGGCAGTGTCTCCAGGAAGGAAAGTTTATATCCCTGTTCAGTGAAATCGGAGCAACTCCTCAGCCCACGTAAAACAAGGTTGGGATTCTCTCTGCTTTGGCATATATATATGCATATATATGTATGTGTGTGTGTCCGTGTATTCCATACATGCGTATAATACACTTTGATCATATTCACCCTCTATTACGCTTTCTTCTCCCTCGCCCCTTTCCCCTTCCTCTTCCTCTTTCACTCAGTTTTTAACCTGCCCTTAGCTGCTCAGAAGAGAAAGAGACCAGGGTTCAGGGAAGCTGGCTAAGGGACCAATCCCTCCCACCATCCTCTTCTCCTCACTACCCCTGCCTAATTTGCATGAGATAACCACAGCAAGCAACTCCCCATTGCAACTGAATCACATGAGTCTCAGCAAAGGCACTGACCTGCCGGAAGCAGCAAGGTTCCAGGAAAGGTAGCTGGGGGCGGCTATCTATGCAAATGTGACTGTCCACGCTGCACAACAATCGACAATGCAAAACTATTTGCATGTGGCATCCAGCCCTGGGAGGCTGTGAAGAGGCCCAGCATCCTTCAAAAGTAAAAAGCAGGTCTGTGCCCTGACCACCCCAACTCCCACCCCTGCCAGCCTTTTGCCACAAGCAAGTGCTCCCTGGAGAGATTCTGATGAATGAGGTGTGCCTCTTGGACGGTAGGCAGGGTTGTTGCTTTGCTCTGGCCTTGCACTTGGCCCAGGAGGGGCAGGGCTGGGCAATGTCCTCAACGCTGGGCTGTGGAGTGCTTCAGCATCACACACAGGAGATGGGATTGGCAGAGATTTCTGATTAAAAAAAAAAAAAATTCCCTTCACTCTGCTATGATAGAAGAGGCTTGTTTAGCTTGGTTTCCTTACAAATTAAAAAAAAAAAATTACAGGAACTCATTGCAGTCCTAACAGAGAGGGATGGGAGGAGTCACCCATCACTGGGCCTGGAGTTCATCCTAGCATCACAGGCTTCTCATTACAAGAACTGAATCATGCCCTTCCCTGTCCTGGTTAACTTTCTTTTACTGTAATGAAACATGCTGACCAAAATCAGCTGAGGGAGGGAAAGGTTCATTATTTAGTGTTCTCTTCCAAGTCACAGTCCATTGTGGCAGGAAGTCAAGGCAGGAACCTGGAGGCAGGAACTGAAGCAGAGACCATGGAGGCACGCCACTTACTGGCTTGCTCCCCTGGCCTGTGCTCAGCCTACTTTCTTATACAACCCAGGACCACCTGCCCAGGGGTGGTGCCACCCACAGTGGGCTGGGCCCTCCCACAGCACTCAACAATCCAGAAAATGCCCCACAGACACGACCAGAGGTCATGGCAATAGAGGAAACTCCCCGGCTGAAGTTCCCTATTCCCAAGTGTGTCAAGCTGACAGCCAAAGCCAGCCACGACACCCCTCAAAGAAAGATATGTTAAAGCCCCGCATCCAGACCACAGCATGTGACCTTGTTTGGAAACAGGGCCTTTGCAGTGGTAATCAAGTAAAAGTGAGATCATCATCAATGTGTTCCCTCATTCACTACAAGTGGGATCTGCATAAAAATCAAATAATGGGGCTGGGTGAGATGTCAATCAAGAAAGGACTTGCCATGCAAGCACCAGGACCTGGGTTTGATTCCCCTAGAACCCACAAAAAAAAAAAAAAAAAAAAAAAGAGGCATGAACGTGTAATCGGAGCACTGGGGAGGCAGAGACAGGCATGTCGCTTGGGCTCACTGGCCAATGAGTCTTCCTTGCTTGGTGAGCTTCAGGCCAAGGAAAGACTCTGAATCAAAAACCAGTGTAGATGGTAACTGAGAAACACAGTATTCCTGAGATTGTCCTCTGTCCCCCACACCTATACACACACAAATATGCACACACACACACACACACACACACACAGATACACCCAGCGGGGAATGGTCATGGCATGCAGGTACTCAGGAGACTCAAGGTCTGCCTGGGCTACAGAGGGAGCTCCAAGGCTAGCCCAAACAGTGTAGCAAGATCTTATCTCAAAACAAAAAATCAGAAGGGCTATGGATGTAGTTCAGTGTTAAAATGCTTGCCCAGCATGTATGTGAGGCCCCAAGCTCAAGCCCAGTACTGCAAAACTAAGAAAAATTAAAAGGCAGATATAGATGCCAACCAACACACCAGAGCTGAGCCAAGTAGAAAGTCAAGGACAGTTGCATCTACCAGCAGCTGGGACAGGGATGTGGGACAGAGTCTCCCTCACAGCCTCAGAAGGAACTAACACGACTGATGTCTTAGTTTGGGATTTCCCACCTCCAGAACCAGGAAACAATATACTTCTGTTGTGTGGGAGCCCAGGAAACAAACCCACCTGGAAGACAGTCCTCTGTAAGGAGAACTTCTTGGTCTCTTCCTGGTGTGTGCTTGGGCTATCCAGACTTGACACTGTGAACCACCTCCAAGTGGCCTATCAAGGCATAGTTCTTGAGGAGGGCTGACATGATGATCTCCTCCTAGATTTCCACTGCTCCATGTGTGTCTGGCAGAGGAAGCTTTGCCCGAGCTATCTCATCTTAGCTCCCTGAAAGAATGATTGCTACTGTTTTCCCATCCTGCAGATGAGGGAGCACGTTTATGAAGGACGGCTGGAACATCCTTCTGAAATCACACCACACATCCCACCTTCCCCAGAACCACCACAAACTATGCTTCTTACTAACCTCAGCTCTAGAATGAGAGTTGAGGGCTGGGGCTCCTTCTCCCAGCTGATAAGGAATGAGTGTGTTTCCAGACCTCAGCACCATGGACATTTGAGGCTGGTGGTCCTGGGCATCAAATGATGTGATCAACATCCTTACCTTTTCAAGGGCTCTCCCTCCCAATCTGGGACAAGCAAACAGTCGCTCACATTGTCACCTGTGTCCAGCTGATAATCCCTGAGAGTACTCAAAACAGACAAGTGAGATTCCTAGCAGGTACTGAGATGTCAAGATCCTTCTTTTCTACCTGGAAACAACCACTAGTCCCATTTGGCGGGACAAAATGAGCCTCAGACAACATGCAACTCTCCTGTTCAGTAGAGAGCTGCAAGACTCTTGTTTCTTCCAGAGCCTGGGCCTCCTGGCTGTCATTGCTCTCTTCCCTGACAAGGGTCCTTGGCAGAATCCCTGGTCCAGCTTTGACCTCCCTGTCCATCAGTTCTGAGATCTGCCACCAGCCCTCCTGAGGATTCCTCGCCCACACTTCTCCATCCTCGCCACCACGGAAAGATGCCAGCAGCTCCCAGGCTGAGCTCTAGACTTCCATCTTCCCGGATTTCTCCTCCCATCTTCCACACCCTCCCATCAGGCTGATCCTCTCACAAGAGCAAAAGCTGTCATGCTTCCTGTCCCAAGATCAAGCATACAAGCATACCTGTTCAATGACCTTCGAGACTCCTTATCACCTCTCCTTCCCCATGTGGGCAGCCACACTCTCTGTCCTCCCCCATTCCACCCCCGCTACATCTCTTTTCTTTCTTTTTAAATATTTCTGTTAATCATACTCACTTCAGCCTTCCATTCTGTTGACATCTATACTTAATTGAAGTTTTCCAATTTTCATACAATATAGTTTGATGGTATTTAGATCCTCTCCCCTATCTGCATCCCCCTCCCCACAACTGCCCTCTGCCAGATCCGCTGGGCCCATCAAGAATTCCATTCCTGTACATAAGTTTCCTGTAGAAAAATATTAATTCTATTTCTCAATTTTGTGTATGTGCTGGGATGTGTGGGTGGGTATGTGCACGTGAGTGCAGTCTTCACAGAGGTGAGGATATGGTGTCTGATCACCTGGAGCTGGAGTTATAGGTGTTTGTGTTGTGAGTCACCCAGTGTTGGTGCTGGGAACTGAGTTCAGGTTCTCTGCAAGAGCAATACACACTCTCAGCTACTGAGCCATCTCTCCAGCCCTTACAGAGCACTGTCTTACAACAGCCCCTCCACCACCTCCTAGTACCCCTATCTCTCTCAACTTCCGGACCAGAGCAGCTAGACAGACAAGCCAGTGCTGCCCCGGAGCCTGCAGAGCTTCGACTTTTACACGGACACACACAGGTGTATTCACTTCACCCACAGACAGTTCAATGTCAAATCTGTTCTCAACATTTGATTACAAGTCCTTATCAGAGACCTTGATCTTGGCTTTAGTCTCCAAGATCAAGAGCCTCCTCTGCTTTGTGTTCTGCAAACAATCTTTTCATTTTAGAATAGCTTCAGATTTAGGAGGAAGTTGTAAAAATTGGTACAGATTTTGTATTCAGGGACCTTGACTACTAATAACTTAAATCTGTGTGATAAACTTGTCATCACTGAATGTGCCCCCAGCAGCACAGGATTACTAAGCAAACTTCATAGGTGATTTCATTTTTCTTGTTCTTCCTTATTGATAGAAGGGTCCTTTCCAGGATCTATATAGGATATGGATGCTGAGTGCTGGGCTCCTCTGAGCTATGACAAATTTCAGGATTTCAGGACCTTCACAATTCTCAGAAGTACTGGTCGGATGTTTGAGAGATGGCCCCTCAATCTAGATTGATTTGGTGTTAGGAGCTGGGGGAAAAGACCCTAGGGGTACAATGTCCTTCTCAGCACGTCATTAACAAGGGCGCCTATTCACGACAGGATGTCACTGTGGATGATGGTCTTGGTCACAGTCAGCCCCACATGCAATCCTCAGGCTTCTCTGTGTGAACACAGTGGCTTCCTTTCCTTTCTTTTCATCTCGTGGTCATTGGAGGGAAGTCATTGGGACCAATTTCTTGATGCCAGAGAATCGACATGAATTATTTGTTAATCTTCTGCACAAGGAGAATTGTCCTCCATTTACTTATTCTTACAATCACATTACATGTATTTATCAGATTCATAGACATTTTATTCTATAGATCACAGTCCAATACTACTTGATTTTGATCAAATTGCTTCCATTTTCACCACTGACAACCCTCTCACTTGACATCTCTCTCTTACTGTGTGTTGTCTGTTGGGTTTTGTTTTGTTTGTTTGTCTGTGTTTTGAGCATTTTTCTCCCTTTCTGGTTCTGAAAATATTCCAGGCTCATATGGTTGACAGAGCGAGTTCCAGGCCAGCAAAGAAAGAGAGTGGTTCTCACTGTAGAGGAAGGAAAGTCTCTCACATATGACCACCAAGAAAGAGCAGGCAGTGTGCTGAACCTCCAGCTGAAGGTGGCGATGAGGGTGCTCTCTTCCTCTGCACCCAAATTTCTTCACACTCTGACATGCTCCGGAGCTTCCAGCATAACACATGTTCAAAGAATTGTGGTTATTACTACTATTTGAATGTGTGACCCAACCAAAAACCACATTTTCTCCATTCAATCTATTTACATGCACTATCAACCTTCAGGCATGGGATTTTCAAAGATTCAATCTCACTGCGCCTCTCAAGCGGGGAAAGCTCATATTGCTAAAAAAAAGCCTAGGCTTATTTGGAAGAGCTGGCTCCCTTCCCATCTGTGGAGGATAAAGGATCCCATCCGTTTTCTTTGCTGGTGGAACCAGGAGGACTCAGGCTATATTCCCCATCTGATTTCTGATCTGGCCCAGAGAAGGGACTTGATTCAGTGAGTATGCTAAATCGCCTTGAGAGCTTATTAAAACCCAGGCTCCCAGGGACCAGGGATATATGAAGAAAGCTCCAAGAATTCACATTCTGACAAGTTCTCAATGACATCGATGTTGCTAGGCTTTGACTGTTGGAGAGTCCCCTCTTCCATCTGGAGACTTTCCACATCCAGACGGTCACCCTCCAGGTGGCTCTGTGACTCCTAACTGGATGAACCCAAGGATAGACAAGAAGAATCCTGGATTCCAGAGACCCGTCCACACATTGTCCACCATTCTGGAAAGGGCTGACTCATGTGGATAAATGGACTTTGGACATGAAATGGACCACAGTGGCCCACCCCTCTTCACAGTAAAAGAGAAAGAAGTGAGTTCAGGCAATGGGATCCACTGTCTCAAGACCGCATTCCAAGTTAGGGCACAGTCGTGATGACCTGAACCTCCCAGCAGTACACAGCCAAGTAGTGTGCTGCTGCCTTCTGAAATCTCCAGTGAGGACAGACTGAGACTCTACCGGAGTGTGGCAACATTTGAATTGTCAACTCAAATGGAAATTGACAAAGAATAGCTACTCCCCCTTCATATATACAAACATACACATACACACATTTGTACACACACACACACACACACACTCCTAAGAGCTCACAAAGGGCAACACTCCAAAGAGACAGAAAATTGGAAATGGACAAGTATAGGGGGATGAAAACTCGTTGTTTTTACAGTAACACTAGTCATTTCCGACCACACAGGATAAACAACGCTTGAGTGTCTCCAGGATGAAGTTGCTGAAATTCTCAGCTGAAAATCCAAAGGAGGCAGAAGGCCCAGAATTGAAGCCTTCAGTTTCTCCTGGTCAGCCCACTTGAACTGTCCAGCTCTGGGAAGAGGTGAGTGAGTCCTCCTGTTGGTTTAGGAGCCCAGTTCTCAGAGAAAACTCAAGAGGACAGGGACAAGACACACAAGTTGGCGGGGGTGGGGGAGGGGCAGATGGGAGGAGTGGAGTTCTGTCTGCTTCTGCTAAGATTTTAAAATATTATTGGATGCTTTTCCTGAATTTCTCATAAGCAGGTGGAAGTTCAAATGACAAGATCTCTAACAGAGTCAGGATCCAAATAGTGCAGGAGCCTGGCAGACAAGAGCAGAGCGGAGATGGGATGGATTTCAGGTGCGTTCTTTGCAAAGACAAAGCTCCCATTGAGTGCTAGGGAAAAGATCTTGGGAACGGAGGGAGAGCAGTGTAAGTTTTCATCACCCTGACCAGGGTGAGGGGAGGATACAGTGAAGAGAGAAGAGCAGGGCTGGGCCTATGCTCTGCTGAAGAGGACAGCTCGGATGAAGCATACAGCTTGGACAAAGCGCAGCACACACCTGGCCTGCTCCCCACCCCTCTCCAGAGCAGGTGCGGATAGGAGATACAGACGGGACGGAAGGGAGCCAGCCTAAGAACCATGGCCCCACTAGCTCATACATGCCACAGAAATGAAAACGTAACAACCTCAGAGCAGAGAATGGGTTCTTGGTAGGTCTTCCGGGGCCAGAAAGATGACCTGATGGTTCTCTTGATTCCTTTTTTTAAAACATTTTGTACGTATGTGTGCATACATGCATGCTCGTGTGTGCAGGTGCAGGTGCACATGTGTGCATGCATGTGTATGTGGAGGGTGGAAAACAACCTTGAGTATCGTCATCATCAGGAACAATGCCCATCTCCTTTGAGACAGGGTCTCTCATTGGCCTGGAGCTCACCAATTAGGCTGGCCAGGCTGGCCAGTGAATCCCAGGAATCTACCTGTCCCCATCTCCCCAGTACTGGGATTATAAACTCAAGCCACCACACCAAAATTTCTTAAGCATTTCATTTATTTACTTTTATGTGTGTGTGTCTTGTTCCTCTACCTCCTTCATTTCTCTTCTCCTTGTCACTGTCATTGCAGCCAAGGGCCTCTATGAAGCCAGAGGCTTCCATTTGAACAGAGGACCCAAGTTCAGTTCCCAGAACCCATGTGAAAATGCTGGTGTGACCCCAGTGCGGGCAGGCAGAGGCAGGAGCTCTTTGGAGCTGTCTGGTTAGCCTGTCTAGGCTAATCAGTGAGCTCCAGGGTTCCAGGAGCATCTCCTCCTTGATGTCCTTTTTCACGGGTGTGTCTCACTACTCCGCCTCACATTCTCACTGTTACCTCACTGGTACGGAGCTTAGGAGCTCTGTTTAAGCTAGTCATGGAGCATCTGAAACAGGAAACCAATAGTTTCCAAACTGGTCCTGGAGGGTGGGGGAGACGGGACTCATTTGAAAAATATAAACAGCAATAATTTTTAAACACTTTTTTTCTTTTTACTACCTAATCCTAACCTTACCCAAACCCTAACTTTAATACTCACAACCTCCTAACCCCCAACTCTCCAACCCCTAATGCCTAACCACAACAATTTTTAAAAATTTGTATGCCAAGGCTCCATACCCCAGAGGTTGGGATATAATTAGTCCATAACTTATCATTTTCACATTATTACTATTTTGCACTGCTGGGGTGGAACCCAGGACATTGCTCATGCTTAGTAAGTGCTCTACCTCTAAGCTGTATCCCTGGCCAGTGAGCTACCTCTCAAACCTGTTAGTCTGTATTTTTAATTTTTTAATTAATTAAATTTTTGTGTGTGTGCATGATATGTGTGGGTACAGGTTCCACAGTGATCATGTGAAGGTCAGAGAACAACTCTACGGAGTCAGTGGTCTCTTCTACCTGTAAGTGGCTTCCCGAGATTGAACTCAGGTCTCCAGGCTTGTGTGACAAGGGCTTTAACTGCTGAGTCACCCTACCAACCCATATTGGTCTCTGTTTTTAAAGTGCACCCAAGTGTCCTTTGTATGCAATCAGAGTTGAGACCCACTATGTTAGGGATTTTACCCAAGGAGCCATTCTTAAGCACGAGCAGGAGATCTGATTCAGATGGTCTGGGGTAGATTAGAGAATCTCTGTCTCTTCTTCCTTGAGATTGTGGTTGGTTGGTTGGTTGGTTTGGTTTGTTGTGGTTTTGCTTTTGTGTTTTGGAGACAGGGTGTCACATTGTTCGGGATAGATTTGAACACTTGAACCTTTGCCTCTGCCTCCCGAGTCCAGAACACCCGAACTGAAGGTGTACACCACCACACCCAGCCTGGAGATTGCAATTCTAACAAACTCTTGGGTGGTGCTGATGCTGCTGGCCCAGGACTACTCATGGACATCACCAGTCCCACCTAAAATTACATGGGTCATGACTGGAATAAGATGGAACTAAAATGTGTCATGATTGCTATAAGATGCCTTTCCTGAGAGGTATCAGACAGGGTGGGAAGACCATCATAAGGCTGGGGTCTGCTACTCCAGCTGTGCCCTGGGAACCCAACAACATCAGCATCACCAGAGAGCATACCAGAGAAGGAGATGCTAAGTCCTCTCCAGAGCCGGGACCAGAATCTGCATCTGCTCAGACCTCCAGGAGGTTTTATACACATGGCCGTCAAGCAGCAGTGCTCCAAGACCACTGAACAATGACTTACCGGGTCCCCAAACTCACGCCAAATACAGGTAGGGTCAAGAAAGATGTCCAAAGGAAGGCACTGGGCCATGAGAGTAATAGCAGAAGGAAGAGTAAACCAGAGAGATGGAAGGAAGAAAACAGGTAGTAGCCATGAAAGACCAGAGAGGGCAGGTCTGCAGACTGAGACCATTGGTGGACAGAATGCGTTCAAGACTTTCCCTGCCACTCTGCCCAGAGGCAGGATGAACAGGAGGTGCTCCTTGAGTCCCCTGTGGCTGAACTGCCCACAACAAACTCCTGGAGCTCATCAGTTCTGGCTTGCCCTTTACACAACAGATAGACCAGGTATGTGTGGATGGATATGGGAAACAGAATACATGAGCTGTGAGTAGAGGCTCTGGACTCTAACAGCCTCAGTTTACACCTGGCCTTGGGGCCTCTCTCTAAATTCTCTCTACCTCCTTGTCTGTAAAAACATGGAGATGCTAATAACACCTTGCCTCACAAACATTTCACAAAGATTGAGTCAGATACACCATGACATAATAAACATCCAGGGTTCTTGGGAGAAGCCCCATGCCTTAGCCTTGGTCCGGTGAAGCAATCTCTCTAATTGCTGCTCTGAAAAGGAGCATCCTATAATTCCACAGTGGGACAAAGTGGGGAAGAAGAATGCCATGGGAAATACAGACGCAAAACGGGAAACTGGACGAGAAGCCCAGCTGTTCGTGCAACAGTGAGATGCCTGCATGGAGCTGTCACAGTGCACACAAGCTGATGTCTCCCCACACCTGCACGGAGCTATCACAGTGCACACAAGCTGATGTCTCCCCACGCCTGGTGGCACCAACCCACAGATACCCAATTAACCTCAGGGCCTCGTGGCTATGCCTTCAGCATCAGAAGCACATCCGCATGGCCAGTCCCCACCCTCTGAACTTCACCAAGGCCTACATGTTTTACACCACAGACCCCGAGCCCCCTGGCGCAGGAAATAGTCCCTGTCTCATTTCCTGCCCATAAATAATACCCTACGAAGAGTGCTCACTTCAGTTACATTATCTTGATTTGTAGTTGCCTCATGAGCAAAAGACAGGCTTGGGGAGGAAAGAAGCCAGAGCCAGGAACTCTGAAAGTTCTGTGTCCCCGGGCTCAGAGCGTTACAACAGGAAAGCATGTGTTGTTTGTTTGTGTGTTTGGTTGGTTGACTGGTTGGCTGCTTGTTTCTAGTTTTCCTGGGGATGGACCCTAGGGCTTTGCACATGCTAGGTAAGCACTCTCTTAAAGAGCTGCTCCTCTAACTATGTAGCTCAGGATGGTCTTGAATTCACAGTCCTCCTGCCTTAGCCTCCCAAGTACGGGGATGACAGGCATATGCCACCACGCCCGGCAAGATCTGTTTTGCAATGCTCCCTGTTTGTAGAAGACAGCAGTTGTGATCATCAGAGGTGATCAGCAGAAGTCCTTCCATCTTCAGAGCTGGGTAACATTTCCTGGGCACTCACACAAGAACGTACCTCAGATACAGCATGTACCCACATTCCGCCATGGAGTCACCCCTACACGCTAGAAAACGGGTGCTGTTCTCATTCTCAGTAGCAACGTCTGAACTTAACTGCTAGGCCGGCCTCACCCACTGGGTGTTAGGAGCCTCAACTTTGAACACCACTTGTTTCATTGCCATTGACACATCATTTAAATTTCTCTGGACTCAGTTTCTCCATCTACAGTATTAGGATGGGGATTTTTGTCTCCTCTATGGGGTTGTGCAGACTAGATAAGCTCTTAGAAGCAACTTTGGACTTAGAATCAAATGATGTGATTTACATTATGGCTCTGGCGATGTCTTCAGTCTCCAAGATGTTGAAGAAGTCATAGTCTCTTCCACACCTTAAGCTCTGTAAGCCTTGTAAACCCCTAGTCATTGACTATACTGAAAGCATCCTCTGAACTTCACCATTCCAGAGGAAGGATTGCTATCAAGTTCACCTTAGACTCCCCTTTAGCTTTTCTAAGCTTCAAGGTTCAAGGTTGCATAACAAGCAGTGAATCCAGATTCCAAGCCAAATCTTGTTCCCGTTCTCTGGTCCAAGCCATATCCATCTGTGTTTCCTGGAGAGTGAGGATACACTTAGAAGACCCTGGAATGCCACCACACCGGCGTCTTACTCAGTTTCACATTGTCCCTCATCTCTAGAAAGGTCACTGGAATTTGATATTGTCTCATAACCCTATTGTTGAGTGAGTGAATGAATTCATTGGTGTTTGGATGGAGAATGAAATGGATAAATTGCAAAGGAAGCAAATAAATCATTAAAAAGCTATACAAATATCCACATGTACTGTGTGCTGACCAAGTACCGTCTGGTTTAGATGCTGAAGAGGACACTAGAATTGACTTACACCACTAGAGAAAAACTCCGACATTAAGAAGAGCACAGGGTGGAGACTTTGAGGTTCCTTGACCCTCTGTCTAAATTATCCAGCAGGGTGACAAGGATGCGGTAATCAAGTGGGCTTGGGTAGGAGGCGGGGAAGTGCCCAGAACACCACACACCATACACCTTCCTCCTTCCCTCTACCAGTGGTTCAGTTTGATTCCATCATCTGTCCAAAGGTTCACGGTTTGGGCTAACAAACATGAGGCCCTGTCCTAAGCTCCCAACCTAGGATTGACGAGAGACGAACTGAAATGGGGTGACTGGTTGACAGGCATGCCCGCCATCCCTCCGCCACCTGGACTCTATGCAGAAGCTCTGTGAATTTTTCAGTTACTTCAGAAAACACCAGAAGTCAAGGCAAATTTGTTCTTCTTATATTTTCACTCCAGGGACACTCATTTATCCACCCAGTTTTGAGTCCCTTCATCTGCAAGGGACTTTTCAAAGTGTCAGGGATATAATGACTATCCCTGTCTGGCTTCAGTTTGAGTCTGACTCTAAGAGCAAATTTTGCTGGGGATATAGCTCACTGGTAGAGTGCTTGCCTGGCATGTATGGGGTCCTAGGTTCAATTCCCAGTATTGTAAAAGAAGAAAAGGAGGAAAAAAAAAAAGCAATCTCTATCAAACATCCCCAGAATTGTATCGTGGAGATGGTCTTTTACATTGGCCATTTGCTTGTTTTGCTCTAAGAAAAGGCCCCAGAGCTATATTTAGATAATGAGATGGATGCTAGAATTAATGCACATCTATCTCTAGAGAAGATTTTCAATGTTAACGAGCCAATGGGTACCTCTGTTTAAAAGGAAAGCACAGCAGCCAATGGTTCAGTGTGCAGAAGCACTTGCTGGCAAGTCTGATGACCTGAGTTCAATCCCTGGGACCCACAGGGTGGAAGGAGAGAACTGACTCCCACAAGTTGTCCTCTGACCTCCACACACATGCCATTGCGTGCATGCACACACACACATACATACACCAAATAAAATGTAATTTAAAAAATCTTCAAAAGCAGGCATAAGACTGGGACTTTGAAACTCTTTGTAATATATCTAAACCATTCAGAGGTGTAAGTAATGTATGCATGGTGACCTTCCTGTACGTGTCTCCTAGAAGAAATGAGAAGTTCTAGAGCTGCCAGCTAATCGTATGAATCCCCTTAGTGATGATTTAGGTCATGAATCACCTTCACAGCACCTTGTGAGGTCTTAAAGCAGCTACAGAAGAAACAAGAGACAGTTTCTAGCCCTGTAAACTCCCAAACACGCTGACAGTGGGAAAGCATGAAAAAGGTGGCCAAGTTATTTGGGGGACCAGAGGGATAGGCAGAGTGGAAATGTGGGACGTGGCTGAAGGCAATGGTAAGACCACATGGGACCCAGAGACAGCTGCAGGTAACTACTGTTCACTCTTTCATAGACACACTCAGTCAACAAATATTCACTCTGAGCCCCTTCTCTCCTACTCTACTGAGTTCCAAAGATAACACGGTGTGCCAGCCTACACTCCTTGTTTTCACATTAAGCTGATGGGTCTAGTGTAAGGAACTATGCATCAAATAATCACACATTCTATAATACAGACTATGTCAAGAGAACCATGTGTGTGGGTCCATCTACACTTGCATGTATAAGTGCATTGTGGTGACATCATGATGGTATAGGGACAATTTCTGTAAAAAAGGATCTCATTCATTTGAAGAACAAGAAGTAGCTGGGCTAGACAGAAGCAGGCTGGCAGCGGTCAGGAACTAACCAAGCACATGCTGGTTGGGGTTGGTCCAGTTGAAGATGTAACTCTTATCTTTAGGGAAAGGCAGTCCTTGGAAGGTTTATGCAGCAACCAACTACACTGTGATTTATACTTAGAGAAGATGTCTTCCTGGGGTCTATCTGAGATTAGATTCATGTTTCCTTCATTTTGTGTATGAAGAATTTACAAAGCTATTTAAACCAGGGAAGTGCATTGAATGCATCACAGTATTCCAGAGTGGTTATGAAACTAGGATTTTAGGGTAAGCCTCTTGAGCCTAGTTGGAATAATAGATAATAACTTATATACAAGTCCGTGTTTCTTGAAGGGCTTTTGCGAGCATTTAAATGCAAACATATGTAAACATCAGAAGTTTTTAGCACTTATGAACACCCAGCAATTTGAAGCTATTTTTCTCGGGTCTCCTAGCACCTTGACTCAAGAGGTCTCAGGCAGTGCCACAGTCTTCATTAGAGTCTGACCACTCCAGCACCCATGCCTTTGGCCAATTGCTTTCTTGCTGAACTTAAACATTTCCATTTTCTTTTTGAGAACATCTGGTCCCAATCTACTAAATAACCCCTCTGCACACTTGAAGACCATTATTAAGATTCCCTTTGGCCATAAACATATGAAGAAGTGTTTAACATATGAAAAAAATGTTTAACCTCACCAGTAATCAAAGAAATTCAAATCAAAACAACAAAATGCAATTTTTGCCTATCAGTCAGTTTGGTAACTTTTTAAAATGATAGTGCTCAGGGCTGGTGAGAGGAGCAGAGGGTGCAATTCCATACGCTGCTGGTGGCAGCATAAATTGGTACAATCTTTCAGGAAAGCAATCTGGCAATATGTTATCAAGACCCTGAAAATTGTCCTCACCCTTTAACCCAATAATTCCACTTCTGGGAAAATAACGAAAGAATTAGAAAGAAGATTGTTCAATAGTGTTTGTGATACTTCACAGTATTTTGAATTATAAATCATTAAGAACTGCCTACAAGTTGGATGATGTCATGGGTTAGCTTAGAAAGTTATTGAAAGTCTCATATGAGGGCTGGGAATACAGCTCAGCCAGAGAGCACTTGTCTAGCATGCATGAGGCCCTGGGTTCAATCCTTAGTAACACATACATACATATACACATAAACACACAAGTCACATGATCAAGATATATCTAAGAACATGCAAAGTGATCACCTTAAACGTGAATTATGAATACACACAATAAGATACTACAAAATCAAATATAGTAAGATTTTAATTATGTAAGTATGCATACTTCTAATCTTATACATAGGTAGGAAAACCAAACACTAACATAACAAAATATTAACAGTTCTTATTGGAGAATGGTAGAATTGTGGGCAGCTTTTTATTTTCTACTTTAACATTTTATAATCAAAAAGTATTTAAGAGCTCATGTGGACAGTTTTATTTTATCTTTCTTTTTTTTTTTTTTTTTTTTGAGACAGAGTCTCATGTATCCCAGGTTTCCTGGAACTTGATTTCAAACAAAGATGACCTTGAAATTCTGACCTTCCTCTGCCTACCCACTAAGTGCTAGAATTGCAAAAAGATGCCACCATGCCCACTTTATGGGATGCTGGGGATCAAACCCAAGGGCTTGGACATACTAAGTAGTCTACCAACTGAGCTACATCCCTGACCCCGTCCTGCCCCACATTTAAACAACAGACTATCAGAGGCTGCAGAGTTTTACTTGGTAGAGTCAGATCATGAATACTTTGTCTTGTAAGCCATATCGTCGGTTTTACAATTACTCAGCTCCACTGTTCTAGTGCAAAAGAAGCCAGAAACGATGTGTCAGCAAGTGGGCATAGCTGTAGTTTTCTAATAAAATGTGTGTGTGTGTGTGTGTGTGTGTGTGTGTGCGTGTGTGTTGTACCAGTGATCAAACCCAGGGCCTTGTGTGTGCTAGGCAAGCTATCTAGCACTAATGTATACATGTGAATTCACAGCTCTTGTTTAAAAACTGAAAATTAATAGCTAATGGTTTTTAGTCTATGGTCTTAGGTGCTGACACCTGGCTGGGAGGATTTAACTCTCCCTCAGCACCAAATATCTGTAGTGTCAAATAAATTTAACTGGAGAGACCTTGGGAAAGTTAGGGAAGAGTAAGACTTCTGTCCCCATCTTCCTAGTAAGCCACCATCAATCCGAAATTGCCGTGCAGACAGCCAAGCATGTGTTATGACAAGTTGGATTCATTATCCTCTTTCCCCTTACAAGTCAGAGGCTCCATCTTCCAAGAAGCTTGATAGCTTGACCACCACCCACTTTATCTCCCAATGCAGATGGTGGATGTGGAAGGAAAAAAGCCAGATGCCTCAGTGGTACCAAGAAAGAGGCTGAAGATGTGTAGCTCAATTGGTGGCTTGTTTGAGTTCTCTACGGACCAGCCACATGGCCATAACTTTCCTTCTTACCATGGTGTTCCAGCGGAGGGCAGAGAGAGGGAAAGAAAGTGAACTATAAGTTTGTCACCTACCTGGAAGTGCTCAAAGGCTCCATAACGTATTGCTTTATAGAGTGTGTTTTGATTTGTTTTTATGTGTATGAGTGTACTATCCGCATGTATATGTAAGTGCACGCATGTCATATAATGCCTACAGAGGTAAGAAGGCACCAGATTCCCTGGAACTGTAGCTATGGATGGTTGTTAGTCAGCATGTGGGTGCTGGGACCTGAAGCCGGGTCCTCTGCAAGAGCAACCAGTGCTCTTAAGGACTGAGCCATCTCTACAGCCCCTAGGCTGTGTTTTCTAGAGTCTGAAAGTACAGGCTACATGGATATAAATGCACAAGTTGCGGACATGACACTTTGAATTTTCTCTGCTTTGAGATGAAATCCTACACCACTCACCTGGGTGTGCACACAGGCATTACCAGACAGCGATCTTCTTGTTACCTCCTCCTCTGTCTCCTTCTGTGTCCTGGCTTCTTTGGGCTATTTTCAATAGGAACTCCATGACTAATCCATTTTAGATAGCAGGCAATTGTCCCAGACCAGAGATGGAATATCAGAGTCATCCACATGGCAGATGAGGAGTTAAGGGGCTGTGTGAGCCAGTGGTACTCAAGGGGCCTCAGATCCTTGTCACTTATCCTACAACCAAATCCACCGAGGAGTGGAAATCTACTGCTTAAAACGCTCTATGTAGCAACAAATACCTGTGGTCCAAGGGCATATCCAAAGTCCTCTACAGGCTTTGTTTTGATTCCCCCCAAACTGATTTGATCTTACTGTTTTACTGTCTATTGTACCCATGAGATAAGTAAGTCAACTTTCTTTAATGACTCCATCATCTTGGGAACTGAACAGTGATGGGAAAAGAGTAGAGAACAAGATTTTACATGGAAAAAATGGGAGCTCTGATGAGTCGCTGCTTTGCTTATAGAATCTTTCTCCTACCATAACTGTAATGACTCATCTTCACCTTGACGCCTGCTGAAAAGATGGACTCAACTGAGGAATTTCCTCCATCAGACGGGCCTGTTGGCATGTCTATGGGGCATCTTCTTGACTGCTAATTGACATAGGAAGGTCCAGTCCACTGTGGGCATTGCCGTGCATGGGCAGGTAGGCCTGGGCTGTTTTGGAAAGGAAGCTGAGAAAGCCATGGGAAGGGAGCTAGTGAGCAGGGTTCCTCTGCAGCCTCTGCGTCAGTTCTACCTCCGGGTCCCTGCTTGGCTTCCCTGGATAACAGACCATGAGCCAAATCCACCCTTTCTTCCCCTAAGTTGTTTCCGGTCAGTGATTGATCACAGAAACACAGAAGCAAGCTGAATAACAGAGGCAGGAAACACACTCAGCCCTTACCTCCAGCCCCAACTCTCCAGTCACCTGTCTGTCTATGACTTCTTTGCTCTGCTCACTCTAACTCTCACTTTCTCTTGGATAGAAATACAGGTTCTTGTGACTGAGTGGGGAGATGGTTCTGTCTGTAAAGTGCTTGCAGCACAAGCACGAGGACGTGATATTTTCCATGAGAACAGAAAGGGGGAGGTATTCATTCTGACAGCATGTACGAGGGACACTTCAAGGAGAGACAGAATTAGCCAAGACAAGGACAGGGAGGCAGAAAGGAGGGCTTCCAGACAGGCTGTACCACTTAGTTTTCTGTTACCCTAATGAAATTCCTGAGGTATGCAATTTATGAAGAAAAAAAAGCTTAGGTAACTCATTGCTTTGAAGATTCAAAGTTCCAGATCAGGCAGCCCCATCAGCTCGGTCTCTGGGGCAGCAGACAGCATGACATCACGGCGGGAACACACGGAGGAGGAGGCATCATTCCATCACCAGACAGGAAATCAGAGCATGACTCAGGGGCCCTGCTCAGGCTTTGATAACAACTCCCTCCAAGACACTACCATTCCCTTCCAAGGTCCTGAGGGTGTAAGGCCCTCCCTAGGCCCCACCTCCTAAAGGTCCCATCAGTTTCCACATTACCACTGAAGGAGCAAGTCTCCACACAGGGACCCTTGAGAAACAAACCAAGTTAAAACTACAGCACAAGACAGCAACAGGAGCACAGGCTGGACGCAGGGGACAGAGACACGTAGGAAATGAGTAAGTATTCAGTGCAGATAGACAGTCAGGTACGCAGTCAGAAGAATATAAGGGAGGCAGAAACCAAACAAATTAAATGGGGCAGGTCACCAAGAAGCCACAGACATTACTGCGATTATTACATGTTCTCATGAGAGCTATGGGACTCCCAAGTCAGGAAATGACATCACTGCAACATCTTTTAGATCTCAACGGCACACATCTCTGTCTACCTAGGGAAGTCCATGGAGTCATTATCTGTAAACCCCCTTCCACTCACAAAAGTGGTTCCATTTGAATGATAAATCATGTGGTCACCCCAAGTCACAGGTTTTCAAAAGGGAGACAGAAACTGGAAGAAAAAGAGGTTGGACCCCAAGAGACCTATTCAAAGGCCACATCAACCATCCCAGTGAGAAATAAGTCTCCAGAGACAGAAAACCAATCAAAGAGAGTACCACATTGAAGCAACTTGGTGAGTCACACTGATTAATGGATAAGAGGAGAAATAAATAGGCCTACAGCGCTCTGGTGGCTCAGCCTGAGACACACAGACCTGGACATGCTGGGACAGGTGTGATATTCTTATACAGAAGGACAAGAAGCTGGGATCTGATCTGGAGGGGGCATAGACGAGAACTAGAAGTGTGGACTTAGCAGACTGCTGGGGAAGACAACGACTGGAGAGGAAGAGTGGGAGGACACCCAGGGAGAGCAGAGATGACATGCGGCTCAGGGAACATAGGCACATGAGATCAAATCTTGTGCCAAAGAGAAAAAGCACAAGGAAGCAGAGTCATGGATGTCCGGAGAGAAGAAGGCTGGAGGATGACTGGGTCGATCGACAGAGCCAGATGCTTCCAAAGGAATGAGTAGGTTGGGAGAGGTAATTAGAAAGACCTTTGAAAGTCCCATTTCAGCAGGGCAGTGGGGGCAGAAGGCAACGGCAGTGGGCTGAGGACTGAGCGGAAGGGAAGGAAGTGGTGACAGCAAATGCAGATGACTTTGGACAACTCCATGAGCAGAGGCAGGAAAGAAGGGAGACTGTGGTTTGAGGGAATAATCAAGAAAAAATGAAAGCATGTGGGAAGGGGGTGGAGACACAGGCATATGTATGTGCGTGTGTACGGAGGCCGGACATCGACATCAGGTGTCTCCCCAGGGGCTCCCCACCATATTATGTTGAGACAGGGACTCTCGCTACATCTGGAACCCTGATGGAGCCAGACTGACTAACCAGCAAGCTCTAGAGATCTAGGTCTGCCCCACCCGACCCGAGTGAGGGGTTACAGGTGTGTGGTTCTCCGCTCACCTTTTATGTGGATGCCAGGAATCGAACTCAGGTCCTCACTTTACTGACTGGGCCATCTCCCCATCCCACATTTGGGAAGTTATGTGGGACTCTAACATATCTGAACACTAAAAGGGATATTCTAGAGATCAGCATTTGGCATAAGACAGAAGGTGATGGAAATGAGGCTGGGACATGAACAGAACTTGACATGCGTCGGGGTGAGATGAGTGAACAAAGGCTGGAAGTGGTGGTGGTGACAGCACGTAGCAGTAACAGTTGTGGTGATGGTGATGATGCTGCTGATGGTGGTGGTGGTGATAATGGTGGTGGTGGTGGTGGTGATGGAGGTGATGGTGGTGATGGTGGTGATGGTGGTGGTGATGATAATGGTGGTGGTGGTGATGGTGGTGGTGGTGATGGTGGTGGTGGTGATGGTGGTGGTGATGGTGGTGGTGATGGTGGTGATGGTGGTGGTGATGGTGATGGTGATGGTGGTGACGGTGATGGTGGTGGTGGTGATGGTGATGGTGATGGTGATGGTGATGGTGGTGGTGATGGTGGTGGTGGTGATGGTGGTGATGGTGGTGGTGGTGATGGTGGTGATGGTGGTGGTGATGGTGGTGATGGTGGTGGTGATGGAGGTGATGGTGGTGATGGTGATGGTGGTGGTGATGGTGGTGGTGATGATAATGGTGGTGGTGGTGGTGGTAATGGAGGTGATGGTGGTGATGGTGATGGTGGTGGTGATGGTGGTGGTGATGATAATGGTGGTGGTGGTGGTGGTGATGGTGGTGGTGATGGTGGTGATGGTGGTGGTGATGGAGGTGATGGTGGTGATGGTGGTGATGGTGGTGGTGATGATAATGGTGGTGGTGGTGATGGTGGTGGTGGTGATGGTGGTGGTGGTGATGGTGGTGGTGATGGTGGTGGTGATGGTGGTGATGGTGGTGGTGATGGTGATGGTGATGGTGGTGACGGTGATGGTGGTGGTGGTGATGGTGATGGTGATGGTGGTGGTGATGGTGGTGGTGGTGATGGTGGTGATGGTGGTGGTGGTGATGGTGGTGATGGTGGTGGTGATGGTGGTGATGGTGGTGGTGATGGAGGTGATGGTGGTGATGGTGATGGTGGTGGTGATGGTGGTGGTGATGATAATGGTGGTGGTGGTGGTGGTAATGGAGGTGATGGTGGTGATGGTGATGGTGGTGGTGATGGTGGTGGTGATGATAATGGTGGTGGTGGTGGTGGTGATGGAGGTGATGGTGGTGATGGTGATGGTGGTGGTGATGGTGGTGGTGATGATAATGGTGGTGGTGGTGATGGTGATGGAGGTGATGGTGGTGGTGATGATAATGGTGGTGGTGGTGATAATGGTGGTGGTGGTGGTGATGGTGGTGGTGGTGATGGTGGTGGTGGTGGTGGTGATGGTGGTGATGGTGGTGGTGATGGTGGTGGTGATGATAATGGTGGTGGTGGTGATGGTGGTGGTGATGGTGGTGGTGGTGATGGTGGTGGTGGTGATAATGGTGGTGGTGGTGGTGATGGTGGTGGTGATGGTGGTGGTGATGGTGATGGTGGTGGTGACGGTGGTGATGGTGGTGATGGTGGTGGTGATGGTGGTGATGGTGGTGGTGGTGATGGTGATGGTGGTGGTGACGGTGGTGATGGTGGTGATAATGGTGATGGTGGTGGTGGTGATGGTGATGGTGATGGTGGTGGTGATGGTGATAATGGTGATGGTGATGGTGGTGGTGATGGTGGTGATGGTGATGGTGGTGATGGTGGTGGTGATAATGGTGATGGTGGTGGTGGTGATGGTGGTGGTGATGGTGGTGGTGGTGATGGTGGTGGTGATGGTGGTGGTGGTGATGGTGGTGGTGATGGTGGTGGTGGTGATGGTGGTGGTGGTGATGGTGGTGATGGTGATAATGGTGGTGGTGATGGTGGTGATGGTGGTGGTGGTGATGGTGATGGTGGTGGTGGTGGTGATGGTGGTGATGGTGGTGGTGGTGATGGTGATGGTGGTGGTGGTGGTGATGGTGGTGGTGGTGATGGTGATGGTGGTGGTGGTGGTGATGGTGGTGGTGGTGATGGTGATGGTGGTGGTGGTGGTGATGGTGGTGGTGGTGATGGTGGTGGTGATGGTGATGGTGGTGGTGGTGGTGATGGTGGTGGTGGTGATGGTGATGGTGGTGGTGGTGGTGATGGTGGTGGTGGTGATGGTGATGGTGGTGGTGGTGACGGTGGTGATGGTGGTGATAATGGTGATGGTGGTGACGGTGGTGGTGGTGATGGTGATGGTGGTGGTGGTGGTGACGGTGGTGGTGGTGATGGTGATGGTGGTGGTGGTGGTGATGGTGGTGATGGTGATGGTGATGGTGGTGGTGATGGTGGTGGTGATGGTGGTGGTGGTGGTGATGGTGGTGGTGGTGGTGATGGTGGTGGTGATGGTGGTGGTGGTGGTGATGGTGGTGATGGTGGTGGTGGTGGTGGTGGTGATGGTGATGGTGGTGATGGTGGTGGTGGTGATGGTGATGGTGGTGGTGGTGGTGGTGGTGATAATGGTGATGGTGGTGGTGGTGATGGTGGTGGTGATGGTGATGGTGGTGGTGGTGATAATGGTGGTGGTGGTGATAATGGTGGTGGTGGTGGTGGTCAGTCATAGTAACTGAGCTGGTGACAGTGGTGATGATGGTAGTTTCTACATTTTTACATGCAAGTTCCCCAGCAGTTTCAGCTAATCCTCACAACAGCCCCATTCTACACACAAATGAGAACTTGAATCTAAGAGAGGGCAAGTCAACTGCCCACAGCAAGTACCAAAGAGCAAAACAAGCATTTCAATCCATTTCTTCCCAGTGGCACAGGCTTATGGGCCGCTTGGAGTCGGCACTGAGCAGTGGCTGGGCCTCTCCCGAGGGCTGGAGGTGAGATCATCTCCTGTGAATGGTGGGGGTGGATTGGGACGCTGAGAAGGGAGGAGAAGAGTTGAAACAGCTGCTATGAAGAATGTAGTAGGGATGGGCCGAGGAAGAGAGGGCACCAAGAACTTCCCAGAGCACTGATGGCTTCCAGAGCTCCCGGAGATCCCATCTCTCTCTTATCACTTGCCTTCCCAAGCCTACTTCCTGCCCAGAACCTGCCCCACACTCTTCTGGCTTCTTTGGTTGTCCTCTCTCCTCGAATCCCTCCCTCAAGTGAAGTAAGTCGATGTAGAACAGATCGAAGACTCCAGTTGGTGGAACTGGGGGCGCGAGGCAGGCCTCTGTCACTCTGTCTGTTCAGACCACCCACTTCTACTCCACTCCATTGATAACACTCACGCACCCCCTGTCACTTTTCCCGTGGAGTTCCGTCTGTCTCCATGAACAGAGAAGGGAATGCCTTCCTGTGAGCTCAGATCCTAAAACCCAAATCTCTGAATCACTGACTAGACTGACTGTTTTGAAAATAGTAACAGACATAGACCAGCCAACCCTACTTCTCTGAAGAGAACTCCATCCAATGAATACATTGAAGGTGTTGATACATGTGCTTATTGCCTATTGGACAAGGCCCACCAGCTACCATAACAGAACAACTAAACCACTGATTAGATTAATAACATCCACATGAGAAAAGAACCTTGAAGAAACTGGATCCATTTCAATTTTCATAAAAATGGCTAACGGGACCAAGGAACTGCCATCAGGTTCTAGAAGTGTGCTAACTTCTGCCTCCAAATGTTATTGTCAACACTTTAGGAGACTGTGGACTGATGGTAGCTTTCATTAGAATCTTCTTGGGGTTCTTTTCACAAGACTAGCACCCCACTTCCCAGCGGTCTTCATAACAGAGGTGGGGGCACGAAGCTGTCTCATTGGGGCTGGAGAGAGGACTCAGCTGTTAAGAGCACTGGCTGTTCTTGCAGAAGAGCTGGGTATGATCCCAGTACCCACATAGCAGCTAACAACCATCCATAACTCAAGTTCCAGGGGATCCAAAGCCCTTTTCTGTCCTCTGTGGGCACTGCACAACACAGGTCCACTTACATACTTGCAGGCATAGCATTCATACACATAAAATAAAAATAAATAAATAATTTTTTTAAAGAAAAGATGTTTTAGCTGGCAAAATGCTTGCAGAGGACCTGAGTTTGATCCCCAAGAACCCCTATAAAAAACCCAGGCATGGTGCTATGCACACTAGTAACCCTTGAACTGGGGAGACAGTTAAATCCCTGAGACTCACTGGCCAGCCAGTCTCAGGCCAGTGCCGGGCCGTGTCTCATAAACCCAGGTAGATAGCTACTAAAGAAGACACCTGAGGTTGACTTCTGGCCTCTGCAGGTACACACATGTTCATATACAAATACTTTTCAAAAGAGAGGGCAGATGGACTGGTTAGAGGGGTATGCATCCAAATGTATGAGAAACAAGATCTTTGTGTGTGTGTACATAAAAACATACACACATGGACCCACATAGATACGCTGAGTTTCTGAAGAGCCATACACCATGCATGACCCAGCCTGGGTTAAGATCAAACCTGGACCTCCCTGTAGCCTCTGGTTAAGTGCCACCTTACTGCCAAGATCAGAGTCTCCCAACAACCCAGCCACGTCTTCAGTCCAACTCTCCAGGCGATATCCATCTTTCCCTTAAGTCGCTCTGAAAAGCGGTCCAGGGGCAACAAATCCCTCCCTCCTCCCTGATTCCAGCAATGCTCTAATTAATGCAGGAGAAAATTAATTACAGAGGGATTTTCAAGACCTCTGCATCTAATGACCAGCCCAAGCCCCCCCTCCGCCCACCTCAAGCTAATTGCAGCTCCCCATTGGCCAGGCCCAGTCCTGCCCTCTGCCCTCCCTTCCCCCTCCCCTCCCTTCCCAGAACCCTGGAACAATACCACAGGCTAATTAGGCAGGGAAAGAGTTTCTTGGCAAAGGGGGCGAATGCTAGGTCAGTACCTTGAACAACCCAGAAGAAAAACAAAACAGCATTAAAAGAAATAACGGGGGATGGGGGGCAGTGGAACCTGTTAATCCCAGGCGCATTTCCGCCAAATATTCTCCTTTTCAAGTGTTTTCTTCCTGGTAAACAAAGTTCTATGGCTAGGTCTGGAGATTTTAGGACACGGTTGCTTAGTAATATTGGAGAAAACACGAGGTTCCCCACCTCAGCCCCCACTCAGCTGAGAGGCGGGGACACATTCCCACATGGAGAGACAGCCAGTTTGTAAAGAAGAGCTGAGCTTTCTCTTTCCTTTATTCTTTTCTTTTTCGTATCTAACAGCTTTCCAGAGTCAGGCAAAGAAGGAGCCTAAAGCTCTCCAGTTTTCTAGGCCAGCACTGTCTCTGTCCTGTAGAACTTTCTGTGATAAAACAAATGAGCATCACCTGTGAAGCCCAGTGTGGTAGCCATGTGACCCGAGGGCACTGACATGGGGCCTTGGCCACGAAAAGTGAACTGTGGTTTCATTTTCATTCACGGAAATCAATAAAGCCATATAGGGCTTGAGGCTGGAGGACCCACAGCTCCTGCCAAGCTCTCAGTGAAAGAAGACAGAAGTAAGTAAGGTCTGGGTCGGTTGAGCATGCTTGTGAGGGAAATTGAACGGGATAAGTTTGAATATCCCCCATCTTCTTTCTGTGAAACTTAGGGCATCACTTATCTTGAACCTCAGTTTCCTCTTTCACCAGGTTGTGTCGAGACTGATTTGAGGCTTGGGTAATGAATACCAGCTCCTTTGGTGACTCCTTCCACCACCAAAGAGTCAACATCCTGACATGGCCCCTCTGCAGTCTGTCTCCTCCTTCCTCCTTGACTAGCACATTTGCACCCCAAATCCCACACTGCTTCCATCTCCGTGTCTTTGCCTCTCTTTGCCTTGGCTGATGATTTCTATTATATTTCATTCAAAGACTAAGAAATCGGGAGCCCCCTGAGCCAGGAAGTCCTGCCCTCCCCTCCCCTGTCACTGCCCCCCTCATTCTTTGTCTCTCCTCCTCTCTCTCTAATAGGTCCATGCAAACTGTGATTACACAACTGAGCAAATGAGTTTTCAAGTTTATTTAATTTTTACCTAATTGGTTTCAAATTGAAATAGCTCTCTCTTGTTCCTCACACAAACATGCCCCACGTGTTACAGCTGAGCCAGACACCTCTCTCCCACCCCTGCCTTCCTGTGACCTGCTGCACCTCTGCCCTGACCTACAGTCTTGTATTTGAACAAATTCTTTTTATAAATCTATCAATCATCTCACTAGAGAGTGAATTATTAGAAACCCAGGTGTGGTAGCCCGGCATTCAAGAGAATGGACTGAGGCAGGGGGATTGCCATGAACTCAAGGCAAGCAAATCCGCCTCAGAGATGGGGGGATGGCGAGGAGGGAGAGGGAAGAAGGGAGTGAAAAAGAGAACACCTGTCTTTCTGCTTTCATATGACCTTCAGACTAAGAAAAGCTTGCTTGTTATTATTTTTTAAAGACTTTATATTCACCCACATGGTATTCTTGATTGTTTTACCCTTAGCCTGCAAAGCCTAAGATACTTACTTTCTGGTCCTTTAGAAAGACTCTGCCAATCTCTGGCCTGGATCACAAGCAAAGTGGTCATGGGGCTTGATATAGGCTGAAGTTGGAGAAGGAGAGAAAGGATGCTTGGGAGGTGGCTGAGATCACCCTCATTCATACCTGACAGATTTCCAGCCATATAGAGCCATAGGCAGCCGCTGGTTGGTCCCCAGAGACAGCACAGATAGGAACATTTTGTGCATCCTCCTGGCCCTTCTCTCCTTTCTCCCACTGCGCACACCTCTACGAAGTAAGGCTTGGGTGGGGAACATACCATGTGCCTTTTGAGAAAGGCTTCCCTCACCCACCCTCTGGGAGGGAGCCCCCCAGCAAATGGAATGGGGCTTTTCTGGTTTCTATTTAGTGGTTTGCCTATGTTAAATTGCAGTTTCCATTTAAAGTAAAGCCCTGAAGCATGTTTTTAATAGTGAGGGAAAGGTCTTCCAAATAGACAAGCACAGGGGCTTGGAAGCCATCCGGCAGGCGGGAAGCAATCTGTTCTTCCCTTTCCTGCGACGACATGAACTGAGGTTTCTAAGAATCTAAGCAAAAATTGCTCCAGGCGCTGATGACACAGGATATATATAGGTGAGCTAGAACAGCCTAAAAGCTACCCCATCTGTCCCATCGCCCCTGAGATCCTCCCTCACCGCCCCTTCCCTGTGCCCTCCTAATCTCTAGCTCAGAAAGATTGCTGGAATGTGTCTCCACACATCCCCGGCATCTGGAGAGTCTTGTGGTCCACTCACTTCCCTACGTAACTTCGTTCACTCCTCCAAGCAGGGAGGGGCTGGGAGCACCCCATGTGCTAAATAGTTCCCTGGGCCGGAGGATCTATTTTGCTGCTGCTTGGCAGCAGAGAGACAGGAAACTATTTAGATATATTATCTTCCTTTTCAGGAAGTTTAGAGGAACGTTTCTATTGCAGTTCACACAAACATTCTGTCTAATGGTCATTCAGTCATGCCGGCTCATTAGGTCACCGGCCAGGAATGCTAGGCTCATTCAATACCATTTCAGAGTCTCCACTTGCCGCTCCAGACGCAAGGGAAAGGACAGAACTTCCTTGGTCCTTTTGTAGACTGAGGCCAGGGGTTCAGCCTGGAGGCCACCGGGGTTCGGCCCTAACCAAGCAGCCCCTTCCCAGCTCCCATATACGTATTTATTATGCATAAGGGTTAGTTATGACTTTGTAAAAGAATTTAGATGGTGGGAAAGAATGGACTTGATGAGTGTGTTCTGGTTAGATCAGAGGATATTTGGCAGAAGTGTTAAGCATCCTGTTACCAAAAAATAATGCAATATAGATCCATGATCAGATTCACGATCATAGACATGAATCAATAATTAGTAACAGACACTGTGCCTGCTGAGCCTAACAGTCATGACTGAATGCTCATTCTGTTTCAAATACTATGCTAAGAGATTTACACAAATTCGCTCATTTAAAGGCTCCAGTAACTCTAGGTGGTATGGGAAATTGGCCCAGAAAACCAAATATGCTGCATAAGATCATACACCAGGCTGGACCTGTGGATCTGGCCCATGCTAGCCCACTGGAATAGTAGACAAATCCTGTGATTCGGTTTCCAGTATGGGAGGCACTGGCTACAGATGGCTACTGAGCATGTAAAAAGCCTAAGTGTCTAATTTTATTTAACTATGATGCATTTAACTTTACATGTGTGGGTGGCCAGCTTGAATGAGGACACTAGGATGGTGGAAAAGATGAACAGGATACACTCAAGGGAAAAATGCACTTGGTGAGCATGTCAGAGAAAGGTTGGGTTGGGTGTGGTAGCCCGCCTGTAAACCCAGCTTCCAAGGGCAGAGATCGGGGACCCCAGAGTAAACTGGCTAGCAATACTAGTCATATAGTTGAGCCCTGGGTTTGATTGAGAGACCTTGCTTCTGTGAACGAGGTAGACTGATGATGGAGGATGATTCTCCATATCTCATACATACACTCACATATGCATGTGCTCACACACTTGCCAACAACATTCATACACATGTGAATACCCACACCCCATACAAACACACATGAAAATGGAAGAAAATAGAAAGAGAGACTGAATTTTCTAGCTTGGATCAAAATAGTAGCCCAGGGAGCAAAGGAACCTGGGAAGATGGTAGAATGTGGCTGGAATAAATGATGACTTTGGTTTTAAGAGGGTGGTTTTTTTGAGGTGAAAACTTGGGGACATCTTGGACAATGTCCACCTTTCAATTTCGGTAGGAGGAAGGTGGATCAGAGGCTGCCCAGGATCACCTCCATTCTGAGTTCCTGGAGATCTTTCTTGCCCTCTGCAGCTAACCCACAGGCCAAGGAAGCAAAGAAGGGAAGTCACAAGATTCCAGTGATTTTTGTCTCACCACCCCACTGGAGACAAATGCACACCTTGTTTCCTGAGCTGACAGCTCTATAGATTACTTCAGTCTGGAAGGCATATTTATCTGCCCTTTGAACACCCTCTCTAATGACTGATTTTTTAAAATAGCCCTTCTCTCCTGAGTCTATTTGGTTTTTGTCTTGTTTTGTTTTGTTTATTTTAGTTTTTGAGACAAGTTCTCACTACGGAGCACTGGCTGGCCTGGAACCTGCTGTACAGACCTGACTGGCCTAGTACTCGCAGAGACCTGCCGCCTCTGTCCAGCGTTCCAGGATTAAGGGCTTGCACCACACACCTGGCCTCTGAGCATATGTGTAATGCCTACACACTGCAAGAGATCTGGAAATCTCAAGCAACACAAGTAAAGAATTGAGGGACTACAGACAGGTAGATTGGACCTAGAGGATGAACCTGCACTGAGGAATATCTGGAGACACTAACTTGACACAATAGACCTTAACACGGAGGAAAGAATGCATGAATTCCAGTTGATTAAGATTGATTGAGATGTTCTGTATGAAACACAAGGATTCAATAAAAAGAAGAAAAGAAAATACAATCCCGTAAAAAAAGAAAGAAATGCAATCACACAGATGCACAAGGACTCATATATGCATGGATGTATATATACATGTATTTTTATACATATATCTGTATATAAATATGACACTGGGGATATGGGTCACTGCATAAGAGCATTTACTGCACAAGCATGAGGATCTCAGTTCAAATCTCCAGTAGCCACATAATAAAACAACATGGCAGCATTTTTACCTATAATTCAGCAAGGCAGGGAGGTGGTGGGGGAGGACAGGAGGGTCACTGGGGCTTGCTGACCACCAGCTTAGCTCCAGATTCAGTGAGAGACCTGGAGAATGATGGTGCGGGATACTCTTCAGAGTCTCTTGTGAATATTCGCAGGCATGCACATACACCACACACACATATACTCAATAAATAAATACATACATCTAAACAGAAATCAGTGTGTGTATGTGTGTGTACTGGTACATATCTGCGTGGATAGGCAGGTGCTTACCACATAGCAATGTTTCAACCAATGATTGACTGAATATATGACCACAGTCCCATAGCGTGTGTTTGTGATGAAACTAGTACAAATACGCTAAAAAGTATGACATATACAATTATGTCCCATATATGATATTTGATATTGATAATAAACAATGATATTAGTGGTTTGTATGTTTATTGTAATATTCTTCTCTCTGCTGTTTTAGAATGCAGTCCTACTTTAGGGAAAAGGTTACTATAAAACATTATACCATCACGGTAACACCAGCAACAGCGTCATGTGTCTCCAGTTGACTGTGTCTGATTGCATCAAAAGGTCACACTGAATGGTAGGCCTAGAAGACTCAGCTCTGTGAAGTGCAATGTGTTCTATCATGTTTGCCCCTGAAAATATCTGCCTAAGGCTTGTAACCCTCACTGAGTGAGGTCAAACACCTTTGTGGGGAAGCAAGAGTAGAAAAGGCTTGAGAGGAGACAGGGTAGGACGAGGAGGAACTGACATGCTGCTCCCTTTAAACTATCCAGGGGGAGCCAGATATGGTGGCACACACCTGTAATCCCAACACTTGGGAGGAATAGGCAGAAGGAGGCAGAAGGCAGAAGAAAAGGAAGAATTGCTGAAAGTTCAAGGTTACCTTAGTCTACCTAGTAAGTTCCAGGGCAGCCAGTCTCAAAAGACCCAAAATAAGAAAATAAAAATAAAGCACTCCCTGGGGAGAAGGGGCAGTTTGAAACATGCCCTAGTGAATAGGATCTGTGTTTGCTGTCAACAAACAAGTTGGTGAGACACCAAGGCGCAGACACATCCAGCACCTCAGTGAACCTCAGTGAACAAGTCTGCCCTCTTAGTCCCTGTGGACACAGACTGAGGGGCTGGTTATCTATTCTTGGAAACACCCGAAGTTTCTGAAGCAGTGGTGGAGGGACCCTTACCTGACTCGCTGCTTGAACACACTGCTTGTGTCCAGAGACAAGCTGGTTTCAGGACACAGCTGCCTCCGTGTCCACACTCAGGAGACACCGGGGGATGGCCTCTTGTCCAAAAAGCCTTACCATCCCCCTCATGGACTCTGTGCTCCACGGTCTTCCTAATGAGCTGTCTCAGGGAGGGGGGTGGCCACTTCCCACAATATTTGGGCCACTGTTTGTCCTTCTTTAGAATTCTGTCTCCAGTTCTCCATGTACTGAATGGCGTCTGTCATGACCTCTCACTCACTGCCATCTCTGATGGCTTCTCATGCGTGAAACATATATGTTTGTTCGTTATTTTGCTGCTGCCCACAACCTTCCTTCAAAACCATTCTGCCTGCCTTGCGCCCCACACCCTTTACCCCATGTCACACATATAATGAATTACCATTCCTTCAGACAGCAAGGTTCAAAACTTGAGGTCTCCAAGGCAACGGGGCATCCTGGGGTGGGGGCCCTTGCCCTGCCAGGGAAGAAGTGGAATTAAAGGGGGGAGGGGTGGGAGGTCCAAGCAGAGATGACATCATTCCTGAAGCTTGGAAGCAGCCAATCAGCTGGCAAAGACATGATGTCATCTCCCCCCACGCCCACCCCCTCGTGCCTAGGTAGCCCCACTGAGAATTCTAGACAAATATTGAGCTGAAACTGTGTTGCTGGGGGGTGGGGGGGGACAGCAATGGGGCGAGAGAAAGAGATCTACAGACCCTCTAGATGGTCTGTAAGGCAGATGGGACAGTCCTCACTATAGACAGCCCCATAAAAATGTCATTAGCTCCTGCTCGCTCCGCATTATAACACAATGATCTCTTTGGAGAGAAGAAAAAAAATTAAAAAAAAACAACAACAACAACAACAAAAAACACCCCAAGATTTATTTTGCAACTATAACTCTCGCCTCACTTGGAAGAGAAATTCCAACCAACCACTAGCTGTAAATGAGAGCGTCTGCAGATGGCCTACCCCCTAAACCCAGCCAGAGAACCTTCCGGACGGAGCTGGGAAGACGTGCACGTGCACACTCACCCATCCCCAGCTGAACTGCTGTAGGCTGCACTCAGCAACCACGAGGATGAGAATTGCTCTAGATGCTCCGGGGTGGGAACCCGGTCTGGGGCAAAGCTACCCAGCCTAGTAGAGCGAGCCACTTAAGGCACGGGGGGGGGGGGTCATCCCCAACACAATGACAACATCTAGGGCTTGGTGCCAGGCTCCCGGGAGAGGCAAACAGACCTGGCTTTGGGGAGGGATACAAGCTCATTGGAGAGCCAGCTCAAGTGTCGTCACTGGGAGGGAAGGGGGGGTGGCCTTCCCCCGCCAGCTTTCTCTGTGGAAACTCAGAAACAGGGCTGGTTGAAACCTGGCACACTAAAGCCTTTCCACCAAATGCCAAAACTGTTCCTAGCAGTCTAGTTCATGGGACAGTGTGCCCAATGGCTCCGATCAAGCCAGAGCTGTTCTATTTCCTGCACGTGAACCATGCAAAAGAATCCAGTTCCCCACAGGGTCTTTTTGGAGCTGTCCCCATCATCTACTTTGTACCTCTGAGGAAACAAAGAAGGGAAGATGTCCGTGTCCCGCACGTCTGCTCCACTTTCACAGATATGGACATGGAGCCTCTGTGGGGCTAGGTTTGTTTATATATACTTCATTTGGGAAATTTTGGAACCTATGGAAAGATGCAGCATGATCAAAGAAATGCCCACAGAGCCTTGGCCCACAGTTGCTTGCCATCCTCACGCTCCTCATGGACAGGCAGCATGTCTAGGCCATTTAAGGATGTGTCAAAGGTCACGTGGTCTTTTGCTCCTGTGTTGGTTACTTTTCTCATTGCTGTGACCAAATACTTGATAGCAATCGATTTAAGGGGAAAGGTTTAATTCTGACTTAAAGTATTCAAAGGGCTCATTCCATCGTGGTGGGAAAAGCAAGGCGAAGGCAGGGAAGACATTGTGGCAGGAGCAGCCGGCAGCTGGTCACATTGCACAAGCACTCGGGAAGCAGAGCGAGAGAAAGGCTTCTGCTCAGCTCACATTCTCCTTTTACTGTAGTCTGGGACCTCAACCCATGGAATGGAGCCACTCACATGTGGAATAAATCCTCCTATCCTTTATTTTTATCATCTATCTATCTATCTATCTATCTATCTATCTTAATTTATTTTTGAGACCTTGTCTCCATGTAGCTCCAGCTGGCCAGGACCTCAATATATAGACCAGGCTGGCCTCAGTCGCATAGAGACCCACCTGCTCCTACCTTCCAACTGCTGGAATTGGAGGCATGTACCACCACACCCAGTAATTTATTTTATGTGTGTGTTTGCCTCTGTGTAAATGAGTATACCAGATGTATGCAATACCCAAGGAGGCAAAAGAGAAGATCAGATCCCCTGGAGCTGAAGTTACAGATGGTTGTTAGCAGTCATGTGGGTGCTGGGAACTGAACCTGGGTCCTCTGCAAGAGCAGCCAGTGTTCTTAACCACTAAGCCATAGGTCTACCCTCTGAGTCTTCCTATCTTAGTAAACTTAGTCTAGTAAATTCTTTACAGACATGACCAGAGATTCGTCTTCAAGGTGATTCTAGATTCTGTCAAATCAGCAATCAATATTCTCCATCACATCCCTCAGTTTTGCAGTGCACATTGACTAAAAACAGCAACACTGTCTTATATAAGCACAGTAGAATTTGTCAGCTTCATAAGTTTACATGGATAAGCTACTTCCTGTTCCACTTGTGTCAGCTGATCAAAACCTTTCCTTTGTAGCATGATTTCCTCCAGCACAGAACAAGATCTGGAGTCCGGGTTTCTCTATCCGTCTCTCATCCGGTCACTCCACAGCTCTCTGAACTTTTTGTGATACTGTCATTTTTTAAAAAACACAGTCCCACTGCTCACGCACACGCGCACACACATACACACACTTCTTTGATTCCATTTGGGTTTGTTCGCATTTTGGTTTGGTAATGTTTGCTGTTCCGTGAGGCCATGTCTCACTACTGTGTAGCCAGACTGATCTCAAACTCATGGGCCTCCTGCCCTGACCTCTCCAGGAAAGGGATTACAGATGTGTACCATCACTCATGCCTTTTAACAGAATATCCTGAGGGTTGAGGATATCTAGATGCTGTGTTCTTCGAAGGGAGGAGATTCCATCTCTCCCTCAGGCCCTCAATGGTGATGGTAATTCTAAGACATTCCCCTAACGTCCCTACTGATAATAGCCTGCTTCTGTAGGTTCTTTCCTCATTACAAATAATAAGCAGCCCGAGCGCATGCAGATTAAGATGGTGTAGATATCTTGGTGCTCACTAGTGTCTTGATTTTAGATTTATATCCAATGGACATCGTTACCCTACTCAATGCTCCCATGATGATCTCCAATGACTTTACAACTCCAGAACCCCTCCAACATCTTCCTTCCAGTCTTCAGAACTCTCTTCACAATTCTACTGGTTTGGTAGAGGGTGGGGCGGGCTAGGGACCTGATGGCAGGGGCTTACGGCTGATGGTCACTTTTCACCCTCAGTCAGGAAGCAGATATCGGAACAAGAAGTGGGGCCAGGCTATAAAACCTCAAAGACTGCCTCCAGGAGCCATTTCCTCCAGCAAGTCTCCACCTCTTAAAGGGTCTATAAGCTTTCCAAGTAGCACAAACAACTAGAGTCCACGTGTTCAAACACATGAGCCTGTGGGGGACATTGCACAGCCAAACCACAACACCCACCCTTTATTTGTCTGTCATCTATCATCTATCTATCTATCTATCTATCTATCTATCTATCTATCATCTATCTACCTATCACCTATCTCTCCATCTGCCTACCTATTCATTATCTATCTACCTATCCATCTACCCAATTATTAGCATGGACTCCTGACTTCCATTATTAATCTAGATAACTCATTGCCTTACTAAATGGATGTTAGTACTCAAGCGTATACCAGATTTGGCCAGTAGCAACCCCTTGCTTCTTTTTCTGCATCAAGACTCATCCTCTTAAATTCTGTGTCACTCCTGTAATTTGCATAAAAATGACCTTATTCTCCTGGAAGTCCCAGTGGGAACCCAGTAAGGCTGCCAACATATTTGGGTGGGTCAGCATTTCAAGGATGTCCTTCCCACCATCTCGGGAAGGGATCCTGCATCAGTCAAGGAGTTGAGGGGTTTGCCGCACAAACCCCTAAGAGCATCTAGAAGGGCTCCACGGAAAGCGCAAGGGTGTCTTGTCCTTTCAGAGCGTTTTCTTGGAACTTAAAGTTGAGGATTTGGAGACACGGGGCAGAGACACACAGCTCTAAATACCACATTCTTCGCATTTTTGTGGATTTCTGTGCAGTTTTCAGTAGCCTCAACACAAGGGTCCTTATTACCAACCTCATTTTTGGCGCCAGAGCCTTTAGTTCTTTGCCATGGCCCTCTATGCCCCATGAAGAGCTCCCCGTGGAGAATGGGTTTTTTTTGTCCTCTTCACTTTACAGAACCAAGGCTCTCAGAGTCGGGAGACTTGTCAGATTTCCTGGACCCATTCACATGGACCCTGGAGCATGAAGCAACATTACCTCCTTCACGAGAAAAGTGAGTCCACACTTCCAAGCACAAGCTTGACCTTAGTTACCTGACACTCTCAACCGCGCAGCTACAGAGGGTCACACTCTCCCAGGATTGTTCCTCCTGATGAGGATGTATGAACAGATGCTAAATCCAAAAGCAAGTAACAGGCATTACCATGGGCCTACAAGCCCTGAGTGAGTGTGTGTGTGTGTGTGTGTGTGTGTGTATGTGTGTGCACTTGTGTGCACAAATGGTGCACATGCGAGCCGGAGGTCAATCCCAGATGTCCTTCCTCAGTTCCCATCCACCTTGGTTTTATGTAGAAGGAATCTCTCACTGTGACCTAGAATGTGCTGATTAGGCTAGGCCGACTGTCCAGTGAGTCCCAGAGATCTGCCGGGTCTGCCCACTCCCCAGTGATGGGATGGCAAGTGCAGGCCGCTGTACCCAACTTCTTAACAATTGTTCTGGGGACTGAATTCCGATCCTCAGACTTGCACAGCAAGCACTTTACAGACTGAGCCATCTCCCCAACCACCTCTACTTGATCCTTTCAAGCCAATTTCAAGATTCAAAAGAGGCCATGGGAGATATCTCCACTGAGAACACCACCAAAAGCAGAGCATCTGAGGGCACCAGATGCCCCAGCATAAGAGACCCACTCAGAACAAGGGACACAATGTGCCCTCCTCTCCTCCCATCAGATAGAAGACATGGACCACGGATTAGGGGATTATCAGCTCCCAAATGGTCATAGAGGCTGGTCAAGACTAGAAGGAACAGTGAGTCACTATGAGTCTCAGTCTCCACCAAGGGAACACCAGGAACCCACGGGCCAGAAAATCTGCACACGTATCCTCTCTCTAATTGTCTCCAGGTGGCCTTGGGTTTTGCTTTTATTTAAAAGTTAAGTCTTGGGCTTGTAATACAGCTCAGTGGTACAATGCTCGCCTAGCATGTGCAAGGCCCTGGGGTCCATCTTCAGTAGTGAAGAGAAAGAGAGAGACAGAGACAGAGAGAGATAGAGAAAGAGACACAAAGAGAAAGAGACAGAGAGGGAACAGAAGGAAGGAGGAGAGGAGGGTGGGAAAGGGAAAGAAAGAAGGAAGTGAAGACAGGGAGGGAGAGAGAAGAGCGAGAAGACAGGAAAGTGGGGATGAGGAAGGAGGGAGCAAGGCGAAGGGAGCCAGCACAGGAACAGAAGGAAGAGGGGAAGAAGCGCTCCTCTGGGGCGAGTGGGGTGGCTCAGTGGGTCAGAGCACCGGCTGCTCTACACAGGACCAGGGTTCAGTTCCCAGCACCCACATGGCAGCTAACAACCATCTGTAACTCCAGTTCCAGGGGACCCGACGCCCTCTTCTGGCCTCCATGGGCATTGCAAGTACATGGTGCACTTACATCCTTGCAGGCAAAACACTCACACACATAAAATAAAATAAATAAATGAACTTTTTTTTTATTTTAAAGAAACAAACTCTACAAAAGATGACATTAGAAATCAGGCAATTGGAACAATTTACTTCAACCCCCAGGAACCTCAAATTTCCTCTGTAAATGGTGATAAGGATGCCTACATCTCCAGGCTGTATGTGGCTCAACAAGAGCGCATATTCTCTATTTGTGCTCAGCCCAATGCCTGGCCAGAGGAAACCTCTGTATGTAGAAGCCGCCACTGTGTTTGGAGAGCAGCTGCCACATGTCTGCAAGGTAAAACAATGTCCTGCACACGCGCACCAACTGATGTGACTGTTGTCCTCAGAAAAAGAGATTAGAACAGGCATGTGTGCACACACAGAGATGACCATGTGGGCACACAGTGATGAGGTAGCTGTCCACACTGAAGAAAAGGCACCTCAGAAGTGACCAACCCTGCTGACCTTCCTTGACCTTCAGGACTATAAGCTATGAATGCCTGTTGCTAAAGCTGCAGTCTACAGAACTCTGTTGGAGCAATGATCAGAACTCGGTATGGCTGTCCCCTGACTCACAGCCCTCCCCTGCCCGCTTCTGTGCCGTGTTCAAGCTTTCCCAGGGTTTTCAGGGATTCCCATAGCAGAGGTTGGCTGGAACCCTTCCTAGAGGGAATGGCG